>OZ024821.1:123817383-124428378 GCA_964016985.1 Anodontia alba
CATAACCCCTAGCACTCTCTGGACTAAATAATCAGACAACAGATCTTTCAATAATTTTCTTATTTTATTTTTCCCAGAAAATTTCTTTGACATTTCACATAAGTTGTCTCCTTAGGAGACAGTTTCCTTAAAATGTCAAAGCCTATTTTTCCTCAGAAAATTGCTTTGACATTTCACACAAATTGAATCTTAGGAGATGGTTTGCTTGGAACATCAAAGTCTATTTTCTGGTTAAAGTAAGAAAAGGTGTCATCCACTAAATTTGTACTCTGCTGAATTTAAAGATCAGCAGAAGGTGCTTTAAAAATCATTTTTTTTATCATTCCTATATCAAATGGCTTGACATTTCAATACTGTAATCCGCTTTGGAGATGACAAGTGTCAGTCATAAAATAGGGTATGACATTTTACTGAAACACATAGTTTCCTTTGGAAATTGCTTAAGTAAATGTCAGGCTCTATTTTCTAGGAAAAAAATGTTATCTGCTAATTCAGCCTTGGGAGTGCTAAAGGTTAAGATTTTTACCTCATGTCAAGGTATACATTTCAGTAGATATTTATAGATTTACACTAGAATTACTTTATGAGGGACTGTTCAAATGAATAAAATTTTTGAAAAGCCTGTTTTTTGTTACTTTCTATTTTTATCCACTGTTTGATGATAGTGATTGTGTATTATAACATTTTGAGTGTTAGTCCATCCATCAGCACTTTATTTCTGTTCTCTAACTTGTAGAGTTCATACCAACTGTAGGGGGATATTGCTTTTGGTGTGTTTGTCCATTCGTTAGTCCGTTCATTCGTTTGTCACGCTTATATTGTCAGCAAGATATATTTGAAAAGTATCTGAGCTAGAGCCTTGAACTTTGGTGTGCAGACTAGGGGTAATTAGTTGAATACCTTATTTTAACCCTTGTCCTGCTGAATAAATTAAGATGCCACACCCATTTCTAATTTTCAGCCAATCAGATTACTTGATCCAGGTTGTTGAGATAAACTCACATACTTAATGGCAAACAGTACAGATCCAGATCAGTTGGCTTCTTCAGAAGCCAACTGATCTGGATCTACACTGTTTGCAAAGACAGGACATATCCGGGTTCAGCAGGACAAGGGTTAAACAAATTCTGAAAAGAATTTACTGGAGCTATGGTATTTTGCACAGACAAGCATATAGTTGTGGCATAGTGATTTACAAGCACACATTTCTAGTTAATGAATTTACTTGAAAAATTGCATAGACTGTAATTATTGGAGAGATGTGGGTAGGGATTATTGATGGGGAAATTTTGTTAATTCCCAAAAAATTGTTGCCCTTGATCGACGTCTAGATTTTGTTTCCATTCAATATCTTGAAAACAAATGATTGGGGTTTTGATCAAGTGCTATTTCCACATTGACTAGATCTAGGTTGGGATTGAACGTGGGTCAATTTCGTTGGTTTTCAACAGAGTTTTAGCCATTGGTTGATGCCAAAATTGATTTTTGGCTAATACATGCCCTTTAGATATCCGAAAAAAGGTGTTTTTTTTTTTTTTTTTTTTTTTTTTTTTATCACAATGGTGGGGTATCATGCAGTGTCTTCGATGCTTTCATTTGATATTTTTTTCTCAGAAAATATTATGTCCTAAGCAGAAATTTTGCATGAAATGTGAAACCTATTTCTCTGAGAAAAAAAATATTGCCAGTGCTTCATCTGCTGAACTTGTCCAGAAATGCAAGTGGTTCATTACGAAAACACGCCTATTCAAATATATTGAAAATTTCATCACAAAAAAATGAAAGTTTTCAGATAAAAATTCTGATATTTTTCATATTTCTGCTCAAAACATAGATTGTTGGTACTCGTTAGAACCGCCTCGCCGAGGCGGTTCTAACGAGTACCACATTCTATGTTTTTGAGCAGAAATAAGAAAAATAAGGTATACCCCTGTGAACCCCAGTTTTACTATATAAAAGTGGGGTTTAAGGGGTCAAAATTATATAGGTATGTTTTCGTGATGAATGTCCAGCATCCGTTAAACCATAGACTTGTGCAAGCAATGTATACCCAGATCAGACGCCACAGTATGATGTAAGTGTAGTAATTCCGAAATCCATATAAATGCTAATATTGACACCTGTTTGAAGGTCGGATGAATAGACGAACGAACATACAAATGGACGGACAGAAAATAGTTAACCAAAAAAATGGCCCAGTCACGAAGCGCAGCCATCTTGAAGCACGGAAAAAGAATCTTATGCCCAGGGCACGTCGAGTATGCGCTAAGTTTACTTAAACGTTTTATCAACCTGCTCGGGTCCGATTGGGGTCTAGACGCAAGACTTTCCAGCCCACCAAGCCCATTGCATGGACTTTATCCTTCGGAAATACAGTTGACTCTCGTTATCTCGACCTCGCTTATCTCGAATAACCGCTTATCTCGAAGTGAAAATCTGGTCCCTGCCAAAACATGAAAATCTAACAACAGGTAAACAAATATTGTGGAAAAGAGGAGAAATTGCTCCTAAGGAGCAATTTCTCCTCTTTTTCACATTATTTTCAAAATATCTCTAACTTCAAGAGTCCAGTTACACGTAAATGTGTTTAATGTGGTTGTTCGAGTTATTTTTTTCTCAATTCTGCAAATTTGATGTCGAGGTACGGATGTCTCGAATTATTTTGGGGAGTCCCTTGGAATTCGAGATGTATGTTATCTCATGTTTTAAATAAATGCATACAGGGAGGCATTTTACCTGTGCCTACCCCTAACCCCTTCCCTCACACCCCGCACCTCCTCCCGCCAACCACGGATAGTGTCAATAATAATTGATAATATACGATTATAAAGCAAACATCATCGGAAAATGTCACGAGTATATGAACGTCGATGCTGCAGACGCCGTCGGGACAGAGCAAATTGCTCTTCCTGTTCCATCGTAAGGGCATGCTAAAAGTAACTGCTCAATCAATATATAAATATATGAATGTAAAACAAACATTATGAAAACATCAAGGGTGAAATATATCGGCTGTGGTTTTGAGTGGTAAGTAAATAAATCTACTGAGTATTTCTCTTAAAGATATGGATTTTGGATATGGATTACTAGTATTTGGGTGTCCGCAGATAGTTAAGAAAAAATGGGCTGCGTCAAGCGTAAAATGCGCAGATTTAGATCATCTTCTCATGCACAAAGTATCACCTGGACCTTTTGCTCTCCATTTATACAGTCTGTAGTGTCAATGAGTCTGTTAGCGGACACTGAAGGTCCTGATCAGACTATGCGGATGCGAATCTCTGAGATGTGAATACACGTTTTCGCATTACGCAGCCCAGATGTACACAAGAATTGATAAACTTTCAAGTTCAACTCTGTCAAAATAGTTTTTACCCCCCTTCCGAAAAGTGGTCTTAAAAAGGAAAGAATTTGCTGGGAGCTTTTTACACGCCCTTAATCACCCTGATGAATACTTGCTGTACTAATCGATAGCGTAGACGGCTCCAGTCTCCAGTGACTAAATATTTTTCTCATAATCCTGTTTGATAATCCACAAAAAACAACAACAAAAAAAAAAAAAAAAAAAAAAACCTTTCATGACTATAAAGGCTGGCCACTAGAGACTAGTGGATTATTAAATAGATTATAAGAAAAAAATTTGTCACTAGAGACTGGAGCCAGTCTATCGATAGCGTAGCCGATCCTATCACCGTCCATCTTACATATAACGGCTGGTCGGTTCATGATCCTGACCTCGACGTATGTTGTAGTTTGCAGTATTGAAGTACGTTCATGTGCATAAAGATGGTTGGTTGGTTGTGTAGGGTAAAACCTCATTTAAATGAGCATGGAAAGATTCAGCCAGTATAGCATTATAGTCTTAGACGTTCGTATTATGTTGTAACGTTGTCCATCTGTCTGTCCGTTAACTTTTCGTGCCCGTTCCATATCTCCTTCGTCGATTGAAGGATTGTTTATGCAACTTTGCTCAAATGTTCGCCATACCAAGACGATGGACATACATCGTAAATCGAACCGGTCCAATGAAGATCAAGGTCACACCTCGAAGTCAAAGGTCACATGGCAATATTTCGTGTCCACTCTATAACTTTAAAACCATTTAATGTTTCTTCATGAAATTTTGTATAAGGCATAGTCAGACGATGTGCAGAGAAAAAGAACCACAACTCTGCTTTCAGTTCTGATGTTATTATGCATTTTGTTTATTTCAGGCAATATTTCATATCTACTCTATGACTTTTAAAATTGTTTAAGATTTCTTTGTACAAATGTAAAGCATAACCAGACAATGTGCAGAGAAAAAGAACCGTGACTCTACTTTCAGTTTTGACATAATTATGACCCTTTGTTTATTTCATAAAGTGAGGCTGTGTCCGCTCTGAAACTTAAAACAGCTCTAGATTTCTTCATGAAACTACAAATATAAAGCATAATCAGACGATGTACAGAGAAAAAGAACTATAATCCAGTGAGGCTGTGTCCGCTCTGAAACTTAAAACAGCTCTAGATTTCTTCATGAAACTTTGTACAAATATAAAGCATAATCAGACAATGTACGAAGAAAAAGAACCATAACCCCAATTTCAGTTCTGATGTAATTATGCCCCCTTCGTTTATTTCAGGCAATAGTTCGTGTCCGCTTAATAACTTGAAAACGGTTTAAGATTTCTTCATGAAACTTTCTAAAAATACAAGGATCGATCGTAGATGTGCAGAGAAAAAGAACCATAACCCTGTTTTCAGTTCAGACAGAATTATGCCCCTTTTGTTTATTTCATATAGAAAGGTTGTTTCCCCTGTCCGATCTATACTTTAAGACCGTTTAAGATTTCTTCATGAGATTTTGTACAAATACATAAGACGATGTGCTCTGAAAAGGATCAGTAATCAATCTTCCAGTTTTGACGTAGTTATGCCCCTTTGTGTATTTCTTATAGTGGTTTCTTATTCGCTCCACGTATCCTTCACAAGGATTACCATTGGCCTTTGTACGAAGTCATGGAAAAGGAAGTTACAATTCTTTACCAAGAAGCAGTGAAGCTACTGATACTCTGCCTGATTTTTTTTGTGAAAATTTACAGTCAAACCTCGATAGCTCAAACACCGATGGCTCGTTTACCATGGCTAATTCGAACTCGTTTTTGTGTTCCTACGAAATTCTTCCGATAGCTTAATAAAACAAATATTTAAGAAAGTTTTCTTCGAGGCGATTCTAATGAGTTCACTCAACATACAATTATTATGTAGAAGATCGATAGATTTCCCAGAATAAGCGATATTTGCTTCCCGACCTGGCGCCATGATTAACCTTCATTGGCTCGAACTACCCATGGCTCGAACACTTTTCCATGGTCCCAAGGTGTTAGAGCCATTGAAGTTTGACTGTACTTAGTAACAAGCACAAAACCGAGTTAGCCGACTTGTCAGAAGCAACATGACTTATTTTGCTTGGATTCTCAGGGAAGCTATATAGGACCATTATGGTCCACTTGTTTGCTAATATGATGCAAAGTTTCCTGTGACTGACAAATCCTTATTCAGTGCATTGTATCATCTACTATTAAAATATCCCACGGGTGTATGTGGCCCGCTCAGCGGACTTCTTGTTAAAATGGGACTGATGTGTTGTGAAAAATGGAGCAGGAAGTCACAAAAGTTGTCGCCCTTGATGGAAATAACGAAACAATCTACCCAGTGTATCCAGTCTCTTAAACACCTGGGTATCTTAAATGGATTCTTCCGTCTTGTGAGTTGAAGGGTTTTATTTGCTACATTTGGGCAGCGGCATGCGAAGACAAGTCTCTGGGTGTACGCGGACAGCGAAGGCCCAGATCAGGACTATCGCTGTCCGCTAACATAATCATTGTATCTTATAGAATGTATCAATGGAAAACAAATGCGCGGAAAAGATTTTGCACATACGCGGGCTGAATCTGAATCGTTTCATGTTGTGCATGCTAAAAGACACCATTTCGTTTGGCGTGGCCCATTTCAACCTAGGGTGCACCAGTAAAATCGACTGAAAAGCCCTGGTGTTTTTCTTTTTTTTTTTTTTTTTTTTTTTTTTTTTTTGCTGCTGGCTCGTTCTTTGTTGGTTTTGTAGTCACTCGCTGTATTATTTTTAGCCACCTGAGCTATGGCCAGGATGAGGTAAAGTTATCACCTTTTGTCCGGCGTCCGTCCTTCCGTTCGTCCGCCCGATCGTCCATCGGTCAGTCCGTTAACACTTTCAAACGACAACTCCCCCAACACCAAAACCATTGAAGCGATTTGTCCCTTATTAGGCAAATATGTTGCTTGGACGGGGATGGGGTGTGGGAGGGTGGTGGTTGGGGGAGGGGGGGGGGGGAGGGGAAGGGAGGGGGAAGGTTTTATGTATTTTATGACCAGTGACTATTTTGCTTGATTACCATGGCAGAATCAAATTAAAAATATAACGACAACTCCTCCAAAACCACTAAAGCAATATAACTCTAATTTGGTACAGATGTTGCTTGGATAAGGGCAATTCAAAATAACTAAAATGAAATGGATCTGCTTCTTGGTTTGGTTGTCATGGCAACAGAAAGCTGCTATAGACTTATAATGGGAAAATGGTTAAATTGCATTTTCTCCATAACCAGTGAAGTGATAATTTGGCATTTATGACCATTTGATGATTGTCCATCTTGTTTATGTGTTTAATGACCAGCGGCCATTTTGTTTGGTTGCATGGCAAAATCAAAGTAGGAAATCTGTAAAGCACCAACAAGAAAAGCAGACCCTATTAAGCACCAGCTTGGAAAGAAGACCATTTTGCACAGCAGCAGGGGAAAAAGACCATGTGACACAGCAGCAGGGAAAGACCATAGGTCTAGATAAGAGGGGGTATCCGGTAAATATTTTTCTTATTTCTCCACGAAAACGTATGTTGTGGATACTCATTAGAAGCGCCTCGGGGAGGCGCTTCTAATGAATACCCACAACATACGTTTTTGTGGAGAAATAAGAAAAATATCAATACTTTTGGATTGAAAAAAAGCGCCTTAACTAGTGCTATGAAGACCATGTTGAGCTTGTCTCTTGTGTGGCCTTGTAAAGGAACAGAACGTGTGACACAGGTGGGAGTGGCAACATGCAATTGAAATACATTATAAAAGAAATACTCTTCAGAGCAATGAACAAAAACACAGAGACAAAATAGCTGAATTGTCTAAAACTTAAAATACATGCTTGAAGTAGCAAAAGCGTTAAATTACAATCAACATTTTATTCTGAAAGGGTGTTCTCCTCTTGCCCCTGTGCTGTATACATGTGTAAAATCGTGATATTGTTAAACAAATTCTCTTCTGAAACGACTTGGCCAGTTTTTCACCAAATTTCATGTCGATCCTAAAGTTGAAATGGGATTGAATGTTTGTTCAAATGGTCGCGCCGCATTGACAGCATGTCGATATATGGTAAAAACCTTATAATTAAAAAAAACTGCATTATTCTTCTTTAAAACCAAGAACTGCTCAAAAGAATAATCGTTTCATTAGTTGCAATTACAGGATTGGAAAAACAATATCTGCATATATGCAGTGGCTATTTCACTCTGGTGAGCGAGCCGGGGCCCTTGGGCCTCTTTTTATATCCCGCCACACCATAGTGGCGGGGTATTATGATTTCACGTTGGAGGTCCGTGTGTCCGTCCGTTCGTCAGTCGTACGTCCGTCCGTTTTTCGTTTCCGAATGATAACTTGAGTAAACATCAATAGATTTTCACCAAACTTGCATGGTATGTGCATTAATATTGTGGAGATCTGGTTTGGGATTGCTAATGGGCAAATTTCGTCAAATTTCTGACGGAGTTATTTGCCCAAGACACGCACATATTTTCGTTTCCGGATGATAACTTGAGTAAACGTCAATGGATTTTCACCAAAGTTGGTATGTGCATTGATATTGTGGAGATCTGGTTTGGGATTGCTAATGGGCAAATTTCGTCAAATTTCTTACGGAGATATCTGCCCTAGACACGCACATATTTTCGTTTCCGGATGATTACTTGAGTAAACGTCAATGGATTTTCATCAAAGTTGGTATGTGCATTGATATTGTGGAGATCTGGTTTGGGATTGCTAATGGGCAAATTTTGACGGAGTTACCTGCTCGAGAAACGCCCATATTTTGGTTTTCCGGACGATAACTTGAGTAAATATCAAGGGATTTTAACAAAGCTTGGTACATGCATTGATATGAAGGAGATCTGGTTTGGCACTGCATATCGGCAAATTTCTTCAATGTTTGACAGAGTTATCTGCCCACGACACGATAATGGCGGGATATTATAATATAACGTTTTTATTTGTTTTTGTTTGTATGTGTATGTGTATATTTGTGTGTGTCTATGTGGCGCGTGCGTGCGTGCGTGTGTGCGTGTGTGCGTGTGTGTGTTTTGTCCTTTTTGGTGTTTGTGTTTTTTTGGTGAAACGAGAGCTGACTGCTTTACTTTTCGTTGTTTTGTTGCGTTTGCATTATCATAGTGTGTGTTCTGTTCCCCTTGATGTCATTGGTAATTTATGTTCTGTGAATGTGAAACTTTCAGGACATGTTAATAATTTGCTGTTATGTTCTTAAAGGGGTATTGTATGAGAACTGCTAAAATTGCTTCAGTTATCGCAAATTTCTGATGTCATGACAAATGGTGTAGACACTGATCGGTGTTGACAATGTTAATGGGACACAAGGAATTATGGTTTGATTCTGTTGCATTTTACATTTGAGTTTTTGTTTCTATTTTTAAGCATTCCCTTGGCAAATTCAGCAGATTTCAAATATATTTTTTAATTTTTTCCCTCAGAACCCAGGGTTTGACATTTCATGAAAAGTGTCTGCTAACGAAAGAGACAATTTGCAAGAGATGTCAAACCTAGCCCAAATTGTCGTCTGCTGAAATTGTTACTCAGCAGGCTAAACCGCACTAGATCTGTTGTAAGATCAGCAACAACAAACAACAACAGTAAAAATATTGTAAGAACAGCACAAATACCGACTGCCTTTCGTGTCAGGCTCTCGAAACCATTCTCCAGTTCCTTTATATGGTCACTACCCAGCAAACACACAACGTCGCAACAACGTCGTTACAACGTCGCTGCAACGTCACACGACGTTGCAGTCGTTACGACGTCGCTGCAACATCACACGACGTTGCAGCTACATTGTAATGACGTTGTTGCGACGTTGTGTGTTTGCTGGGTATATGTTTTTTTTGCATTTGGCGAATTAAATTTTGTCTGATCTTGGAATGTGCAGCCGGGCCTACATAATCACTTTCATATAACGAACATGTCAGTTTCCAACGACTGGTCCCGAACATTACATTGGCCACTTCACGCTAAAGGAGCATTCAGGGTTCACATGCGAATAGAAAAGCTCGAAATCAATCGGCATCCGCACAGTCCGATCAGGATCTTCCTTTGGACAACAATATATTCTGCCCTTTCCGTAGATTTTGTGAGCCGACGGCAAAAACCATGATCAGACTGGGCTTTTGCTGTCTGCATATGCCGCAAAGACACATTTTCGCATGGAAAGGACCATATACAAACCAATACTTTAGTGTGCATTTCAAATACCTCGACATCAGCTGAAATTAGTTATTGATTTGTTTACGAGTATTGACATGAGTTTTAAACCTGTTTGAAGCTTACCTGACCGTTACTTTGTAACAAGTATGGAGACGGGAATATACGGAGGCCGAAAGAAGTCATTATTCGTGTAGTCTAGGTAGAACTTTAACTCATTATTGCCCAGTGGGTTTATCTTCCAGCAGGCGATATTTTTAATTATTTTTCTAATTTTCCCAAGAAGACATTTTTTCGTGTAAATTGTCTTCTAAGGCTTTGAAAACTCATGCAATATCAAAGTCTAATCAGTTTGCCGTCTGGTGAAATCGCTCAGAGAGTGGTAAATATTATTAAGCCCTGGTGGCAGATGGAAGTATTGTTAATATAGGTTCCGGATACTGAAGCTGCAGCGTGGTCAGTCCATCACGAAAACATGCCTATATAATTTTTACCCCCTTAAACCCCACTTTTATGTAGTAAAACTGGGGTTTACAGGGGTATACATTATTTTTCTTATTTGTGCTCAAAAACATAGATTGTGGGTACTCGTTAGAACCGCCTCGACCAGGCGGTTCTAACGAGTACCCACAATCTATGTTTTTGAGCAGAAATATGAAAAATATCTATTTTTTTATCTGAAAATTTTCATTTTTTGGTGGTGAAATTTTCAATATATTTGAATAGGCGTGTTTTCGTTATGCAACCCTAAACTTGTTATCCATTTACATTTACATGATTAAGTTTTAGTACGTCGGAAATAGTCTTTCGTATAAAAAAAAAAAAAGAAACATTTTCCTGAGCATCATTCAAGCCATTAATCAATATATACTTTAAATCCATTTGTATCACAATAAGAAAATATTGATTGGATTTGATCTGCTATCAATAAATAGAAGGACTTAGCTGTATTTGAAGCACAAAGTTCTAAACAAGTGAAATTTTTATTTTAGACACACGTATATGGAAGAGAATTCCTGTCAGAGAGGCCGAATCGTTCCATGAACACAGTTATTTTCCCATTGCCCTACGTCATCTGTGCAATTTAGACTAAGCTAATTTACTAATTCATTAATTGTAACACAAGAGCGCACGAGACACAGGATACTACAATGTATGTCTTGCGCACGATTTACTAAGTCATATACAAGAGACATGAGTTGTGCGCACGAGATGCAGGATATTCGATTATGCATTAGACTAAGTTAGTTGTGTGCTCGGATAAGTAAGCCGTTCACACGAGATACTAAGCCGTGCGGATGAGATACTAAGTCGAGCGCGCGAGATACTACGTCGAGAGCACTACCTCATACGCACAAGTAAGTAAATCAAGAACACTGCTTAGTATCTCAAGCACACGACCTCCTTACAACGATTGTCACAACCACGGAACTTTATGTGTATTGAATACCAATTCCCAACTAGCATTATTTATATATCTACAGCGGGCCGTTATCGGCCCGTCAGCCACCCTGACGGGCCGATAACGGCCTGCTATAAATTTATGTAGAATGCTTACTGAGAAAGAACTCGTTTATGTACTCGTATTAGCGATACATAGTTTCTCCGCAGTTTTGATTTCATTAGTATTTGAAATACGAGTACATTGAACAAATTAAGTTATCCGAAACGTTATTCGGAACGAAAACTGCTGATATAAAACTTTCAAAGGAAAGCGATTAAAGACGATTATTTATGAAAACACGAACAAAACAAACAAACAAACAACAACAATAAAAATCATAAACAAAAGCAACAACAACAATAAAAACATAGATACTGATGCTAATGACAAACGACAATCTTTGTTCCAATGTAAATCTCCCTAATGAAAAGGATTTTGTATACATGACGTTATGCTATATAACGAGAAATCGAGTACTATATATCCCAGTCAGCATTCTACGTAAATCTATATCGGGCCGTCATCGGCCCGTCAGGGTAGCTTTACGTAGAATGCTAGCTGGGATTATGCTTTCGACAGAATGGCGTTTTTACCTGGTGCTTTAATCAGAAGAAGTAAATTTGCAAATTTGTGTCATGATTAATTGCAAAACCATTTGACATAATTACCTATGCATTTTTTTTTAATTTGATTTTTCTTTATTAAAAAAAATAGGGTGGTATCATTTGTCCACAGTAAACATTGTTGCAAAGTATGCAAAACTCGATAGCGCAGGTAGATTCCACAGTAAACATTGCTGCAAAGTATGCAAAACTCAATAGCGCAGGTAGATTCCACAGTAAACATTGTTGCAAAGTATGCACAACTCAATAGGGCAAGTAGATTCCACAGTAAACATTGCTGCAAAGTATGCAATACTCGATAGGGCAAGTAGATTCCTCAGTAAACATTGTTGCAAAGTATGCAAATCTCGATAGGACAAGTAGATTCCACAGTAAACATTGTTGCAAAGTATGCAAAACTCGATAGGGCAAGTAGATTGAAGGTAGGTTTCCAATAAGTTCCACTTGTTCTCAAAAAATCAGCCCACTATAAAAATTGCATGTGTCAGAGTTGTCCTAAAACTTATTTTAAGGTCAATATTTGAAACAAAGCCCAGAAACAGAATGGGCAAATGGTTTCTGTCAAATTGAAATTGTCATTCACAAATAAATTTTTTACATTTTGAATAAAACGATAAGCAAAACAAAACAACAACAAAAAAACAAAACAACAAAAAAACAAAAACAAAAAAAAAAACAAAACAAAAAAAAACAAAACAACAACAACATTTTTTTCAAGTTATACCGAAAACACAGTAGTTATTCAATGCCTACCGTATATACCCTAAGTGTTCAGACAGAAAGATCTGAGTAAATAGTGTAGATCCTGATTAGACGCCGCCAGGAAAACACGACCTCTGATTAGGTCAAATAAAAAAAATATGTGTATTTAGGGTAACATGTCAGAAA
Source organism: Anodontia alba (assembly GCA_964016985.1). Lineage (NCBI taxonomy): Eukaryota > Metazoa > Mollusca > Bivalvia > Lucinida > Lucinidae > Anodontia > Anodontia alba. The sequence goes on from OZ024821.1 coordinate 123,829,887, forward strand.
AAAATAGGTAGGGTAGGTAGGGATTTTTTTTACAGTTTTATTTAGAACTATACCATAATTACCAAATATAGCTGGACTTTGCACATAAAATTTTACCAAATCTGTTTGACTATCCTTAGATGTGTCTAAAAGTACTGACAAAATGACAAACAGTGTAGATCCTGATCAAACTGCTCCTATAGGAGCAGTTTGATCTGGGTCTACACATTTTGCTCATACCTTCTTGTCTGAATATTCCGCATAAATATTTTATCCCAGTACCACCTACTTTTTTTTGAGAAAACATGAAAAAAATTGCTCGGTTTCACCAGGAAAATTAGGTAGGGTAGGGTTACCCTAAACATGTTTTTTTTTTTTATTTGGCCTTAGGGTCTACACTGTTTGTCACTTGTTCCGCGATGTTTGAGCCACAAGAAACGGTAGTGATATGGACGTTTAAATTTTAGGACAGGTAAATAAGGCAATAAGACGAAAAACAAAGATAAACGGAATACAGTAAAACCTCGATGTCTCGAACACCCATGGCGCGATCGTTTACCTTGGATGATTCGAACTCACTTCTCAGTCCCTACAAAATTTTTCCGATAATTCAAGAACACAAATATTTAGAAATATTTAGGAAAATGTTCTTATTTTATCATGAAATTGTGTTGTGTATACTCATTAGAATCGCCTCATCTATATGATTCTGATGAGTAAACTCAACATACCATTGTGGTATAGAATATCAAAAAATCATCCCTAAATCATCATTTGCTTCCTGACCTAGCGCCATGATTAACCCTCAGTGGTTCGAACTGCCCATGACTCTAATTTCCATGGTCCCAACGATGTTCGAGCTGTGGAGGTTTAAATGTATTTAGGGCCATGAATTTATTGTTAAATTTTCAAAGTATACAGTGGGTAGACTCCGATTTCAAAGCGTACGCATTTGATAATTGACGCGATGGTAAATTGAACTTCTTTTCGAGTGAAATAAATGCCTACATCGTTGGATGTTCTGGTTAAATCTGCACCATGCCGCCTACAAAACATAATATAAACACACCGAAATGTTTAAATTTATTAGTCAACTCACGTACCGCGTTTTCAAACCGCTCAATAAAATATCACTAGTACCATTGACAGGCAGAACTGGATTATCGTTAGTTCAAATATAAAATCAACGGCTGTAAATCTTTACATGTTTACCGGTTTTGAAGTATATTAATTATATGACGTTCCGCATGTGAAAAGAACCTTTTAGTCATATGCGAACAGAGAAGGCCCATAACAACCTGTGTATTTGCACAGTCTAATCGAGGCCTCCGCTGTGGGCTTACAGAATCATTGGATATTGCAGAAAATATCGGCGAACAGAGAAGGCCCTGAGTCTGATCAAGGCCTTCTTTGTTCGCATAAGGCGTAATGGCCTTTTTTCTAAAGTTACGCGTTATATGTAAAAAAGAAAATTAAAATACCTTATATGGAGACACCTTGACAACAGTACACAAAATGTAAAAAAAAAGTCAGAGAGGATTCTGTCTTTTTGGATTCTGATGTTATTTTTGGGCTTGTAGAATAGGGCGGACGCTGCCCTTTAATAGACAGTAGCAGTACCTTTCATAGACAGAAGAAGGGATACCTGACATCAACAGTGGCGGATTAAGAATAAAAAGGGAAGCCAAAGGTTAATATTTTCAGCGACCTGGGAAATTTCAGAATAAAGGTAAGTTTCATAACTTTGTTTAGGCAGAAAAAATAATAATTTTTTGTTAATTTCAATCTGCAGTGTAACTTCCATTCTACAGCCGCCTTTGGGAAAGCATAAATTTGGCTGTTGTATGGAGTGACTTTTGTAGAGAAGTTCAATACTTGTACATGCATATAGTAAACAGTAAATTAAAAAAAAAATGGTTGTTACAGGTAGGTGGCTGTTGTTGGCGGTTCATGGCGGTTCCATTTTATTCAGTATTAAAAAGGATTACATACATGACTATGAAATACGAAATCCCGTACCTTCAACCCGATTCCATCATAGAAGGAAAACAGATGAACACATTGGTCAAATGAGCAGCGCCATCCAAAATGTGCTTTCGGAATTTATGCGGACAGCGAAGGCCCAGATCAGATTGCGCAACCGCGCAGTCTGATCTGGGCCTTCATTGTCCCTCTTCAGTATCATTGGATACTGTTACATATATCGGTGTATAACAAAGGTCCTTACCAGGTTGTGCAGCTTCGCTGGTGATCTGAATCTTTACTGTTTCCATATGCCCCGACGACGCATTCTTTTCTTGGCGCGGTCCAAGGCAGGGTGTTAATTTAGGATTTTTTTTTATAAATATTTTGGTAGCAAAATAAAATGGCTACACATTAAAGGTTGATATCCGAGATATAAAAAAATCACGTTACTTTTGTTACAAACTGACAGACTGTTTCATGGAAATAATTTCATGGAAATAATTTTTCATGGAAATAATTTAAGCTCTCAATGAAATTCTAAAGAATCTGTACTCATTTAAAAAAAAAATATGGTTGCCTGTCATTAATTTATTTAAAATACAGATATACATGTACCATAAAGCGTTTAAAACCTTTAGATTAAAATCACTGATTGATAACATAATTGCCTCCTTTGTCCTAACTTGACTACGTAGCCTTGTGAGCAAACTGCTTGTTTAGACAATTTTTTCACCCCATTGATACTTTATTATTCAGTATTCAGTAGTATTTTATAATAAACTAGGGATAATCCAATTTCATTTGGAAATAGTATTTTCAGATAATAAAAATAAGATTACAGCACCAGTACCGCAGGTATCAACCTTAACACTTAGCATGCCTTATAAATATTTCAGCGAACGATATCTTAAAATATGTAACTTTCTTATTTTCCCAGAAAACATAACTTTTTCCGAATACACCCTTTTAACTGGACCCGTCATTTTACTGTCACTCAAGATACACTACTTACAGTAACTGCCTAAATTGACTGATGGCATATTAAATGCTTAGCACTCTGAGAAAAAATCAGCGGATGACATTTTGAAATATTTTTCTTATTTTCCCAGAAAACAGATTTTGACATTACATGCAAATTGTCGCCATCAGACAATTTGCTTGAAATGTCAAAACCCGTTTTCTGAGCAAAAATATGGAACATACCATCAATTTGAATTAGCCATGCAGGCAGTGGTAAAGGTGTAGGGGTTTGCTACGCTTTCAGGGTCGTTTTTTGCCTCCTGAAAAGGGATCCACTCTGAAAGGAAAGAATTTGCTCTCTTTAGGAGCAAATTCTTTTCTGTTAGAGTAGACCCCTTTTCAGAAGAAGACTGGTGTACAGCAAAGAGGAAATCGCAAAAGCTGTCTCTATTATCGAGAATGACAGAAAATCGTATCCAGTCAACTTGATGAATTGGCCGAACTTGAGAAAATGCTCCTCATGCTATATGGTGAACAAAGTTCAAATCAGCCCGTGCATGCGAGCATTTTTTATATAAGCTATTTTTTTATTCTTTACCAGCAGCAGAAGATTCTTACATGTCACATAACCTACATCACACCCGCCTTTTTGGTTTTAGACTTTTCAGAGGGATTACTATCAGACAAAGCTTAGTGTTTACTCTTTGAACTTTAAAAGCAAAATATCTATGAGCTTAGAACACCTGCAGAAATATTTGCAATTTATTAACACTTACAACGCCATGGACAGATTCAGCAGACGACAAGCTGACGACATTTTCTTATTTTTTTCCTAGAAAATAGGATGAAACTTCATGCAAACGAGGAGACAATTTGCATGAAGTGAGACAATTTGCATGAAGTGTTAAATTAATTTTTTAGGAAAAATAAGAAAAAAAAAGTCGTTAATTTGTAATCCGCTGAATCTGCCCATAGCGTCGTGATTTAAAATGCCGTCTGCTGAAATTTTACCCAGCATGCAAAGTGTTCGGAAAAATCAATGGTAGTCTCTATTCTGTAATTCTGTACGTCAATATACTTTACAGTACTCACCCAGCAGACACGTCTATAAAACGTCGCCTCAACGTCGATGCAACGTCATGACGTTGCATCGACGTTGAGACGACGTTGTATAAACGTCATGTGCCCGCTGGGCAATGACTGCGCAGAACGAAGGCCCTTATAAGTACAGCCTGTCAGTCAAACTGGAAGAGGACATTATCCTATTTCATATGTTTGTTTGGTTAACCTTACACTCTCTGAACTAATTCAAATGACTAATAGGTATTTTTTTACCAGATACAGTCGAACCTCAATGGCTCGAACATCTTTGGGACCATGAAAATTCGTTCGAGACATGGTTAGTTCGAGCCACTGAGGGTTAATCATGGCACCAGTTCAGGAAGCAAATAGCGATAATTTAGGGAAATCTTTTCGATTTTCTATACAACGATTGTATGTTGAGTGTACTCATAAGAATCGCCTCGACGAGGCGATTCTAATGAGTACACACAACATACAATTCCATGATAAAATAAGAAAAAAATCCCTACATATTTGTTTTCTTGAGCTATTGGAAGAATTTTGTAGGGACTGAAAAAAGAGTTAGAATCATCCACGGTAAATGAGCCATCCGTGTTCGAGCCATTGATGTTATACTGTAAAAGGTTATGAAATTTCATGCAGTTTACATGGTATGTCAAAACATTTTTTCTGCGTTGAATCAACGTTGAATCGACATTGTTTTAACGCTGTGTGCCAGCTGGGAAGATTACATGACTAATTTTCTGACTGGTAAAATGTTTTGACAGCAAATACACGGGTAATGAGACATAATGTCTTTTAACCATTAGGTCATAAGCCCTTGCTGAATATGTACGAGGGCCAGTCAATAAGTAACCAGCCTAGATTACTTACTTACCGCTTCTTTGTCTATGATATTACCCTCTAGCATGATACATTTGGCCTAAAGGTGTTACAATGTCATCCTCCCAGAACTGAAGAACCGGGGGCCCTTTAAGTCAACTGACTTATCAACGGCTAGCCTGACTTCTTGATCGGACCGGAAATGGCGTCCACAGATACCTTTGTTTTAAGTTCGGGAACAAAAGATCATCACGTAGTGATTAAACAGATTCCTCAGCAAACGGCGTAGACCCTGATGAGACGGCTCATCAGGATCTACACGGCTTGCCATTCGGTTTTGATTTTCGGCGGATGCCCCTATTTGTACAACTGGACTTGTCCAAATTCATCAAAGATGGAGGAATCCATTTAAGAAACTCGGGTATAATTTCATATCAGTTTCGCACTACAACATCCATTGAAATCTTTGCAATTGTGGACCTGCATTGTCGTTCTAAAGAAGATCTCCTTTACAGTTTACTGCGCCATTTGTTCACGGATTGTGATACTTATGATAGGAATGAATTCTTTACTTCTGATGACCAAAAACGGTTTAAACCATCACGAAAACATGCCTATATATTTTTGACCCCTTAAACCCCACTTTTATATAGTAAAACTGGGATTTACAGGGGTATTCATTATTTTTCTTATTTCTGCTCAAAACATAAATTGTGGATACTCGTTAGAACCGCCTCGTCGAGGCGGTTCTAAGGAGTACTCACAATCTATGTTTTGAGCAGAATCCTGAAAAATATCAGATTTTTTTTATCTGAAAATTTTCATTTTTCTGGTGGTAAAATTTTCAGTATATTTGAATAGGCGTGTTTTTGTAATGCTTTGGTTAGATTTTTGCATTAGATTTGGCACTAAGTTAGACAGACAAATGGTGGGAATTCCGATGGGTACTAATTGTGCTCCTCTTGTAGCAGATTTGTGTTGGTTTTGTTATGTTATGAAAATGATTTTATGATGTCTCTTACTGATGATACATGTACACAAGCTGATATCATTAAAGCTTTTAACTCAAATTCCAAATATTTGGACTATACTTTTGAATATCAACAATCCATACTGAGAAGGAATAGTTACTCAAATTTATCCTAATGAATTGCAGTTGAACAAAGGTAATTCTACTGATACAGAAATAGAAAGGAAGGCAACGACCAAGAATCGATACAATTACCTAACACGTCCAAGACACCAAAGGGAAAACAGGACGCACTTAAAGCAACGGCACCACAATCAAAACCCTACAAGCAGAAAGCCAAATGGACAGTTTCTTTCCCAAAATTGTCCAAACGGCTATCCAAAATAAAAGTTTCTGAAGGACATACGTGCAAAGATATACAATGAGAGAAATAGTAAATCACAGCAGAAGCACCGCCTTGGAACGGTCAGTAAAAATATCACTAGGGTGGGGTTAGGTTAGGGGTTGCGTGTGTGTGTGTGTGTGTGTTGGGGGTGGGGGCAGGGCGGGGGGTGGTGATGCTTAAATCGATTTTACGTAGCCACAAACTTCATGATGATTTTGATTTTGACAAAGTCAGTTTCCCGTTTTTGGATGGTGACGGTCCTCGTGCCCCTTCTTATGGTGTTTACATTTCTTAGCTTATTCGGTTTGCTAGAGTACCTACCCAGCTAGCATTCTACGTAAATCTACATCGGGCCGTCATCGGCCCGTCAGCTACCCTGACGGGCCGATGACGGCCAGATATAGATTTACGTAGAATGCTGACTGGGACCTAATCATTTGGCTGACTTTAATGCTCGTAACAAAGCTCCAACAGGGATATCGGTATCATAAACCTAGGAAAGCTTTTTTTCTAAGTTTTATCGTTGACAATACCCCAGTAAGCATTCTACATAAATCTACAGCGGGCCGTTATCGGCCCGTCAGGGTAGCTGACGGGCCGATAACGGCCCGCTGTAGATTTATGTAGAATGCTAGCTGGGCCGAATTGATCTCTAAATACGATACCGGACTAAAACACTTCTGCTGCAAGGCCTATCGGAACCTAAATTTTATAGGGGCTTAGTGTATAACTTTAGAAAAAGTTTTAGGAAAACCTGAATTGTCTGACCATTTTAGTAAATTTGTCATATGTTATAAACAAAAGGGTATAACATTGATGTCATAAAACAGTCTGCTTGCTCAGCGGTTAATCCATTCTCTGTTGACCACTTGGCTTATCTCTTTAATTGCACACCGGCGGGTCGGGGCTCAGACTCTTTGATGAAAACGACTTAAAAACTCTTCATTAGATGGTCTTGACCGGTATGTCTGTTTCTCGATTCACCAGGGTTCAATTGGCGGTTTTCTTTTGCTCCAGCTTTCCAATGATGTTGTTTAACTATCCAGGGGTCTCTAATTGTCTCAACATGTTGTTTCTGTTGCGTCATCATATTTGCTTCATTATAGGTTATAACTGTGATTTATCTGTTGCCTGTAATGATTCATGGTTGAATTAGAAGACTTGCACACGGACCACAAAAATACATGTTTTTACCACTGAGGGCGAGGGTTGGGTCCTGTAAAGCTAGCTTAACACCTCACTCCCCAAAAGTGTTTCATTACTGCCCAGCGGGCACATGACTTTAATACAACGTCGCATCAACGTCGATGCAACGTCATGACGTTGCATCGACGTTGAGCCGACGTTGTATAAACGTCATGTACCCGCTGGGTGGCCGTTGCAAGGCGGTACTTCCATTGTGGTACTTTTTGTTAATTGTTATGTTGTATTTTACTTCAAATTCAGGTACGATTGTGTGAGCAATGGTATCAGTGCCGGGTCATTTATAGATAAGATACTCGTATCGGATGTTAACCCTTTCACCCTTGTGTTTCTGAAGTTGAGTCTTCTATCGTTGAATCTGGTCGGAACAATTGTCCAAATAGGGGTCTCATAAAAAAAAAAAAGTCACCCCCCAAAAAAAGAATGGTAAACGTTGTGAACCGTCCCATCAGGATCTACACTGTTTGCAAAAACGTCTTTCGATCTGCTGGACTAAAATGATTCTTTAAACATGTCCAGTGATGCAAATTTTGCCCTTCGTCTAATCTTAAATACAGTCCTGTAATTTGTTACCCACTTTTTAAAAGAAAAGCAGGCAAGGGAATATATAAAAAGTTATCCCATGGATATGGGTCTTCTGTATCATCGGGTAAACTTCTGGGTTTGGGGTCTAAATAGCAGTTCACTGACAGGAAGTAAGGTCAAAAGTTTATTTACATGTACCTCTGGTATACAGCAAGAGAGTCAATATAGGCCTAATTTTCAGTGGGAGATTAACTATCCATTTGAGCAAATTCGACATATTACATATAAATGTTAGATAGGAAATTTTACAGTTGTTGAAGTATTACAGTGAAAAACAACTCAGATCATGAAACGCAGCACAACAAAATTTATACTTTTTTTTGTACAAGGGTGGAGTTAGGCTAGTTACTTATTCATTCACCCTCGCATATTGACTAGTGGCGTTAATACAACAGTAATAGGTACCTTTGCCATCACATTTCACTCTACTTTTCTTCTTTGGCATGGATATATCCAGACCATCATCACTAACTTGATTACGTAGCTTGCCGTAATTATTAATTATCGTATTTATCTTAACCGTTCTCCTACTGAACCTGGACATTACCGGCCTTTGGAAACAGTGTAGATCAAGACCAGTTGGACTAGAAGCCAACTGATCTGAATATGTACTGTTTGTTTTGAGCCCGTGAATTTATATCAACAATCTGGGTTTAGTAATCTGATTGGCTGGCAATAAGAAGTAGGCGTGACATCTTAATTTATTCAACATGACAAGGAGTAAATATTTGGACAGACTTATTACTTGTGGTAACAAAGGTTATTCATCTTGCACCATCGGACATATCACCAAGTGGTCAAAGGACTTGTTCAAGTTTTACAATAAGTATGGTACATATGTATATGCGCTATGCGAATGTTTAGGGTATACCATTTTAGGCGCTTTTTACGTAACCCTTGAAGGGACAAAGTGTTTCTTTTTTTTATCTTGTGGCAACAATATTATGTAGCTGCCTCAATTCATTGTACTAAGGTAACAACCCATTACGCCGTTGTCTCCACTTGTCTTCAGACAATATACAATTATTGTCTATTGAGGCATTGGATATGACGTGATATCTACCAGAGAATACCAATATTGACCGAGGCGGTAGCCGAGGTCAATATTAGTATTTAATGGTGATTATTAACGTCATATCCAATACCTCAATAGTCAACATTTGTGCTCTGAACCAGTGAAAATCAACCTATTTATAATTTATTTATTTATAACCAGGCTAATTAAACATACAACAAATTGATCATATTTCTCTTGATATTTTTCTCCAGAAAACAGGATTCGACATTTCCTACGAAATATCAAAAACTTGTTGCCTGGAAAAAAAATAGTAAGATATTTCAGTATGTCTTCTGCTGAAACTTTTACCCGGCATGCTACGAGTTAATGATAAGCAGATGTCATAAAATACTTAAGGGAACATACCCACTTGCAGGGGTGACATCTATAAAGGAGTCTACCCTAAAAGGAAATAATGTTTTGAACAAATTCTTTCCTTTTAGAGAAGATCTCTTTTTAAAAGGGCATTGGTGTGAGGAAACACAAACAGAAAATCAAAAAAGCTGTTTCCCCTTGAAAAGATGGCGGAAAATCTACTAGAGGTGTCTCTTTAAGGAAAAAAAATATTGGTTTTAAAATTCGAAGTATTGCAGTGCCGTAGCCAGAGGAGAATTATTTCTACGCACACCGAGAAAAAAATCTTGAAAACTATGCCGAGACCCGCTTCCAAAATATGGGCTACTCTTAAAGGAAAGAATTTGCTCCCAATGGGAGCAAATTCTTTCCTTTAACAGTAGCTCCTAAGATAAAAACGCAAAATATTTGATGTTAATGCCACTTTGCTATAAATATTTTTCTTACGAATGTTACGCAGATGCGTAATGTCTGTAATGAGCGCTCGCCGATGTATTGGCTAGTAAATATGTGATATGGGATAATCAAAGTTGTGAAAAACCTGAAGGGCGCTTCTAATGTGCCCCCACAACATATGCTACATTAGTTTCCACATGTCCCACCCTGATGGACTTCAGCGACTTACATGTAATAATTCTAAGTGCGTTTTCCTTTCTCTGAAAATTTAGATGATTTATCGATTCACATAATACTTTCAGTGATTAAACTGTTTATAAATGGCAGGAAGCATGTCAGATGAAGAGTCTTCTCCAAGAAGAAAGTCAGATTCAGAGGCAGGAAGCCATAGGGGTTCAGTACCAAAACGAAGAGTACCAAAAGGAATAAAGAAAAGAAAGGCCAAATCGCCCGTGAGGGCAAGGACACCATTGCCTTTCTTCGAGAAAGATCAATATACTGACCTTGAAATAGTGGTAATGTACAACTGTAGTCAACAGCATCATCCCAGTAGACGCACAACGTCGATTCAACGTCTTACGTTGAATCAACGTTGAATCGACGTTGTTTCAACGTTGTAAGTCTGCTTGGATAGTCGTAGATTTTGACAGAGTTAATTCATACACGCCTGTCCCCTTCTGAATAGGGTTCTACTCTAAAATGAAAGAAGCTGTTCCCAAAGGGAGGAAGCAAAGCAAAAGCCTTTAACAACTTAAGCTCATGCACACCAAGCCCTTTCCGAAAAGGGGTCTACTCTGAAAGAAAGCCCCAAAGGGACTCTTTCAGACAGGGGGCTAAACACTTTCCACAGTTAACTTCTGTCTGCCAATCCCTTCTGGAAAAAAAAATCTTGTCTTCAATATGGAATTTCAGCAATAGTCCTAAAACTTGGACTGGATGGCTAGCAATGCAGACTATGTTCAGACTGCTTCTGAATCTAGGTCTACAATGTATGACCCAATACTAAGGATCATTGCGGTGTGGCACATGTTGGCTGTGATAAATGTTGGTGCGTCTGAAGTGATATTACTACATGTGTTTCTTCGTCTTATTATATTGCTTATCAATTTTAAGTGTTTATTAAAAATTCAGTAGTTCACGATTTTGTTTTATGTATAAAAGGGGAACCAAGAGTAAAAAAGCTCGGTATAATAATAATATAGATATCACATTCCTAAGAGGGCGATAGTATATATTTATTTCATGCCTGTTTGTGGAATAGTCAAAACTGCCCGAGGTGCCGTGGACAGCTCAATGAACTATTGACCGAGGCCGGAGGCCGAGGACAATAGTACATAGAACTGTTTACGGTTTCACCAAAACATCGAGCTGTTAACGGTTTCACCAAAACATCGAGTTGTTATCCCCGCGCTTTTCGAAGAAAAAGCGGGGCTATTGTTATACCCCCATCCGTCCGTCCATCCATCCGGCCAGCCGTCTGTCCGCACGTCCGTCTGTAATGTCACACCGTTGCTCCTAGACCATTTAAGCTAGATTCTTGAAACTTTCAAAGATGATAGCCCTATGGATAAGGACTGGAAGAACACATTCTAAAATCTGATGTGACCTCGTCGGGGGGGGGGGGGGGTGCAGGGCCAGAGGGTGTGGCCCCGAAGGGTCCAAATTCATTTTGTACAAACATAGTCATGTTGCGTATCAAATCGAAGGTTATGAAGAGTAGAATACAGTTGTGCAAAACTGTTGCCCCCCGGGGGCATGTCTGGGGGTCACTAGAGGTCAAAAAGTAGGATTTTGAGTCCTTTTTCTTTGATTGTCACCCAACTCCTCTTCGGCTTTTTTAGCTAGAACCTTGAAACTGTCACAGGTAATAGCCCTATAGATGAGTACTGAAAGAACGCATTCGGAATTTTGATGTGACCCCTGGGGGCAGGGCCAGGGGGTGTGGCCGGAAGGATCCAAAATTCATTTTGTACAAACATAGTCATGTTGCATATCAAATCGAAGGTTATGAAGAGTAGAATACAATGGTGCAAAACTTTTATCCTTGGCGGCGGCGGGGGAGGGGGGGGGCATGTCTCGGGGTCACAGGAGGTCAAAAAGTAGGATTTTGGGTCCTTTTTTTAATGTCACCCAACTCCTCTTCGGCTTTTTTTTAGCTAGAAAATTGAAACTGTCACAGGTAATAACCCTATGAATGAGGACTGGAGGAACCCATTCGGAATTCTGATGTGACCCCTGGGGCCAGGGCCAGGACCCCGAATGGTCAAAATCCATTTAGTTCGAATATAATCATGTTGCATATCAGATCGAAGGTTATGAAGAGTAGAATGCAATGGTGAAAAGCTTTTATCCATTTTTTTTTTTTTTTTTTTTTGGGGGGGGGGGGGGGTGGGGGTGGGGGGGAGGTGGGGCCTGGGGCCAGGGCCTGGGGTGTGGCCCCGAAGGGTCAAAATCCATTTTGTTCGAACATAACCATGTTGCATATCAAATCGAAAGTTATGAAGAGCAGAATACAGTGGTGCAAAATGTTTGCCACGGGCGCATGTCTGTGGGGTCACTAGAGGTAAAAAAGTAGGATTATGGGTCCTATTTTTTGATGGTCACCCAACACCTCTTAGGTATTTTTAGCTAGAACTTTGACAGTCACAGGTAATAGCCTAATGAGTGAGGACTGGAGGAATGCATTTGCAATTTTGATGTGCAGGGTGCTATGCGATGGCGCTAGCGCGGGGGTATGCGATGGCACGCCATCGACTTGCTCTAGTTTACTGTTTACGGTTTCACCAAAAACAGCCATGACTCGGAAATAACTGTTTATTTTACTCAAGTCATGCTAAAACATTATTGATTTAGCCAGTGAACGCTGTTTAAATTGGCACGTGATGTCGACACGTCAACGTCATTTCCGTGACAATTTACGTCACAGCCGTACCGCTTTTGCACTGGGTTAAAATGGGCGACGTAATCAACTGTGGTATAGTCAAAACTGTTGAAAGGCTGGTGACGTCAACATTGCGTGATTTCGTTGACGTAGCTCCGACGTAGCGCGCAAATTAAGTAAAAACAGTCTAGAGAGACAAAACTATTTCATTGAGCTGTTTAAAGTAGGTGCGATAGTAATAAAAAATGTCACCCTTCGGAATATGATTAACGACCTCGGCTTCGCCTCAGTTGATAATCATATTCTTCGGGGTGAGATTTCACTATCGCCCTCTCAGGAATGAAATATTTATATAATATCAGTGTCTCGGTGGCTCAGTTGGATGCGCCGTCCCACTGGAGACCAGGAGGTCACGGGTTCGACCCCCGCCGAGGTCGGCAACATTCTTTCGTGGAGATTGATCATGAAATATTTTCTACGGTCATTCTCTCCCTTCCGCTGATTCAAGAAGGGCAGTTGTCAGTTTCTGGCGAAAGAATGTGCACAATACTGGTTTACCGCTTAGATCACTAAGCCTACCTATCTATCTTCTCATAGTTCAAAACCCTCTTACGAGTATTATTTGAATGTGCTGCGCATGGTGTGTTAGTAAGAGAAGAAAAAGTGAGATAGTGTAGCATAAAAGTGCAAAATTATGGTGAGCATAGATGATAGGTTTAGTGTTAGGAAGAAGAGTTTAAAAGCAAGATAAAAACAGTATATGCCTAAGGGAGTGTATGGTTGATCATGCTGACTCCTTGTTTGAAAGAGTCAAGCCTGTCCAGTAAACGTGTGGTTAGGTAAACTGACCGCGCTCGACGTCACCTCATTGGGTTGACTGGCCGTAAAATCTCAACACAAACAAACAATCAGTGCAATAGCCCTTTTATTTTATAGCTATAAATATTTTGTCATTTTCAGTTTTTTTCTACCCTCAAAGTAGGCATTTTTATCATCTAAAATTTTGAGCCTGCACATATGCGAAATGTGTGACAAAATCTGACAGTATGTCTTTGCCATGAGAGTCATGTAACGGCAATATTTGAAGGCATCCGAGTAAGGGTGCAATATCAAGTCGAGTGATAGCTGCATGCTTTCTCCTCGGATTTTACCGCATATTCTTAGCGATTCAATATTTACAGCTACATAATAACGGCCTGCCCCGAATTTAAAGGCTGATTGTGGTACTGGAAAAATATAACCTTGTCTGGTGACCTGAGGCTGCATTAATGAAATGCAAAGTTGTAACCAGAAGTCACAGATCATCGTACAAAATAATATTTATACTTGAAGTCACAGATCACCGGACGAAATTGTCTTTATATCTATACGCACCTGCGCAATACACACTGTCAATGTTCAAAATATCACGGGTAGGAACCTACATAATAGTAGGCATTGGCTCTTTTAAGAAAATATTACATCGCCTGGTGCGGCTTAATTATATCTGCGGAAAAAGGACATAGACTGGTCATATGTCACGAAGTAACTAGCAGCACTCTGCCCCGCCAAAAAAAGTTATTCAACAAACATGGCTTTCCATATGGCCATGGCCTTGTGGGCACATGGCGTTTATACAAAGTCGCTTTGACGTCGATGCAACGTCTTGACGTTGTATAAACGTCATGTGTCCTCTAGTGGGTTTGATTTTGTTCTGATCAGATTGCCATTGAGCCCTCTATTTTTCTTTTATTGCAGGTTTTTTTGTTATTTGTTTTTTACTGTGATTTTTTTACTGATGAATAAGGGGACTCTACGCGGACCGAATACATTCGTAATATTGAAATGCGTCAAAATATTAAGGACGAGGTTTCGACTGCGTAAAACTAGTTTAAATCAGGCAGTGTGTGTTTCTGCTTATTGTTCCAAGACATATCTTTTGCAGCTCTTCTTTGTGAATATGTCGCTTATTGTAACTGTTCTGCTGTGCCTTGTCATTGTCTGTTACTTTCATAACAAAACCCTGCTAATTCAAATATATAGGAAATTTCACCTCCAAAAACTGAACATTTTCAGATAAAAAAAAAAAACAAATAAAAAACTCTGATACTTTTCATATTTCTGCTCAAAACATATATTGTGGGCACTGGTTAGAACTGCCCTGGCGAGGCGGTTCCAATGAGTACCCACAGTCTATGTTTTTAGCAAAATAAGAAAAATAATCTACACCCCTGTAATCCCCAGTTTTACTATATAAAAGTGGGGTTTAAGGAGGTCAAAATTATATATGCGTGTTTTCGTAATGACATGAATACCTTAACTGAGTAAATATAGAAATATGGCTTACATACTTGCCTGAACGTGAGAAAATTATAAACATGTGATATTTGCTAAATGTTTTATTTTTATTTTATATTGATTAAATATTCTTGAAATTATTGTTGAAACGACCTTAGTGGTTTTGCCTGTAGGTTATTTATTAACAGCCGCCCTTCAAGGATTAAGTCTCTAATCAGACTGCTGGCCTTCGTTTTTTGTAGATTTTGGCACCAAGCGAAGATTCAGATCAGGATGCGCATGCGCGAACTCTGATCAGTATTGTCACTTGGAGCATTTTGGATTTCAAAGAATGCAAACTTTTCTTCAAGCGGACAACGAAGATTGATCCGACTCCGTAGATGCGAAAGCTGATTGGTTATTCGCTTGGCGCACATGTAAAAAATGTCATTACGAAAACATGTCTATTGAAATATACTAAAATTTTACCACCAAAAAATAAAAACTTTCAGATAAAAATTCTGATAATTTTTTATATTTTTGCATTAAACATAGATTGTGGGTACTCGTTAAAACCGCCACGACGAGGCGGTTCAAACGAGTACCCACAATCTATGTTTTTGAGCAGAAATAAGAAAAATAATGTATACCCCTGTAAACCCCAGTTTTACTATATAAAAGTGGGGTTTTATGGGGTCAATATTACATAGGTATGTGTTCGTGATGGCGGTTTTTTTTTCACCTTGCGGCTCTTATATATCATTTAGGTTGATGACAAGAAACTCTACATAAATCAAAGTCTGCTCGCCTATAGCTCCAAAAGTTTAGAAAAACAACTTGGCGAAGATGCCGGCGGGAAAGGTCGAGGTGGAGGCGGAAAACCCACAACCAAAGAATTGAACTGGTCTCACAAAAAGTTCGACGATGTGGTGGAGTTTTTGGCATATCTGCACCCAGGGGTGGTATGTGATTTGACAGGTATGCTCAATTATTCAAATCAACGTACAGTTATTCAAATCAACTTTACCGTATCTACCCTAAAGGCTCGGTCTAATGTCTATTTTACTATTTGTTGATGTGTCTAAACTGACTTCTTCTCCAAATACAGTGAAGAGATTTGTACGTTTTCTGGAAGAAATATTGCTTGGATAGTGGGATAGCAAGTGTGCGAAATTTATGCCAGTTGGCTGTTTTGATTGGTTGCCATGGCAACTGTAAGGTCCCATAGACATATAAGGAGAAGATGGTTGAGTTCATTCAAGCGATTTCTTCTCTGAAAATGTTTTTTTTTTCCCAATGTAACCAATTGCACAGTTGCAAACTCCAGTTTGCGGAAAATGTGCATTGAGAGCCGGCATCCAAAACGGTCACCATGACCATATATGGTAAAACCTTTAAACGAGTTCTCCAAAATTGCAAGGTTGATCGAGCTCAAATTGCATATTAATTACCCAGGGGACAAAATCTTTCACTGTTATGACATCACGAAAATACGCGGATATAATTTTGACCCCCTTAAACCAAACCTTTATAAAATAGAACTGGGGTTTATAGGGGTATACGTTATTGCTTCTTATTTCAGCTCAAAACAAAGATTATGGGTACCTGTTTAGAACCGCCTCGCCGAGGCGGTTCTACCAAGTACCCACAATTTATGTTTTGAGTAGAAATACGAAAACTACCAGAATTTTTCATCTGAATGTTTTCATTTTTGGGTGGTAAAATTCTCAATATATTTGAATAGGCGTGTTTTCGTAATGAATATTATTGGGAACTGGCATCCAAGATGATCACCGTGAACATATACAGTAAAACCTTTAAACGACTTCTTCTCCGAAACCGCAAGGCTGACTGAGCTCAAATTGAACATGAAAAATCTTTCAAATTTTCGAAACATATTGAGAACTGATATCCAAGATGGCCACCATGACCATATACGGTAAAACCTTTAAACGAAGTCTTCCCCGAAACCAGAAAACCGACTGAGCTCAAATTGAACATGAAACATCTTTCAAGTTTTGGTTTAAACATATTTATTTCAAATCTCTCTGTACAGCATATAACCAACATGTGATAATATAAATGTGAACAGGATTGGAACGAAAGCAAATATGCTTATATAGTTCTTCTCCTAATGGATCATCAAGATGTTACCTAGATGCCGTAGATCTACTACTCAATTAGATGTGTGAAACATGAGTAATACATTTAACATAAAATTGAAAACAAGAGTGTACATATAAATACAGAAAATCGAACTTCTTCTTACTGCTCTATATAGATTTTTGTGCCACATATTTAAGTTTTCATCACGAAAACATACCTATATAAGTTTGACCCTCTTAAACCCCACTTTTATATAGTAAAACTGGGGTTTACAGGGGTATGCATAATTTTTCTTATTTCTGCTCAAAAACATAGATTGTGGGTATTCATTAGAACCGCCTCCGCGATGCGGTTCTAACGAGTACTCACAATCTATGTTTTGAGCAGAAATAGAAAAAATATCAGAATTTTTATCTGAAAACTTCCGGTTTTTCGTGGTGAAATTTTCAATATATCTGAATAAGTGTGTTTTCGTAATGATTAGCTACAGACAAAATAAATCGCGTCAATTGTAAGAAGTTTCGAAAGGGATTGAAAAAGTAAGGGATAGTATATATAACAGAAATGAGAGACAAAAAGACGTTTATAAAGGGAGTGGATGCTCATCCGCGGACCTGGGGAAATGGTGGAACGGTACATTTGATTTATGTATGCATTCGCGCGACAGATATTTCCTTTTGTATCTGATAATTTACTACTCGAACCTCTTTGTGTCAATGATGTACTTTTGAACTTTCTCGAATATCGATGAATTGATGTCATCTGACTGTAAGGCATCTCCGAACAGCAGAAGATTAAGTGTTAAGTTGTGGTGTTGTGAAAGGCTAGTGAACAGTTCTATGCGTTGGCGAGCGTAAAGGGGACAATCAAAGAAGAAATGATACGCGTTCTCTATTCTGCCGCACTGACAGAGCGGAGATTCTGTTATGTTTTTAAGGAACAGATCGTTACTCAGGCTACTGCAGTTTGTTCGAAGGCGAGTTTCAAGTTTTCGAAAAATATATTGGGAACTGGTATTCAAGATGGCTGTTATGACCATATATGTTTAAATTTACCTTTAATATACTCCTTCCCCGAAACTGCTTTACAAATTGTAACAAACTGCACAGTTGCAAACTGGGACACAAGATCATTCAAGTTTGCGGAAAAAAAAATGTGCAATTGGAAGTGGCATCCAAGATGGCCGCCATGACCGTATATGCTAAAGCCTTTAAATGACTTCTCAAAACCCGAAACGCTGATTGAGCTTAAAATGCATATGAATCATCCTTCAGCCTCGCGTAAAATATTTATAAAGAGTACTCAGGGGAGTTAACTGACTGCGAATCGCTGTCAGTTAACTCTCTTGAGTACTCTTTATAAAGAGTTTTCAGGGGAGTTAACTGACTGCGAATCGTCAGTTAACTCCCTTGAGTAGTTTTAATAAATATTCTCCCATTGTTTCCAGATAGCGCTGCCATGCGCCTCTCAGCTTTTGCGGCCGAGTACGAAATGAAGAACCTAGAGAAGGACTGCGAAGAACACTTGACGAAATCATTTGCCGACAAGCGCAAAGGTAGGAAGAGCGGAATGGTGGCAACTGAAACAACACTCGACTTCCTCGAAGTTGCGGACAGATACAAGTACGATCCACTGCTTAAGATGTGTATAGCGGAAAGTGTGGACAACCCATATATCGATAGTAGGTTAGACCAAAAGGAAGACGAGATATCTCACGCGACGCAAAAAGAAATTCTGCGTAAGAAGAAAGATCGACTTGCACTTATGGTCGCCAAAATGAGACGGGATGCTGACATGAGCGGAACTGCGAATAAAGATGAGCCAAGAATATGGAGGAGATAGAAATATGAATGATAATCATTTACCGCTCCAGAAGGTTTTGTGTCAGTTCCACAGAATTTGATGTCTTTGTAATGAACGCAAAACTCTGGCCAATGTTTTATTAATGATTAGTTTGTATCCATCCAACTATTCCATTAACCCTTAAAGCGCTGATCACAACTGCAGCAGACGTCATTTTGAAATATTTTTTTTTTTCATAGAAAATAAGTCTTGACATTTCATATGAATCGTCTGCCAAGATTTATTTTCTGTAAGCAAAAAACAAAACAACAACAACAAAAAAAAAAACAACAAAAAAAAAAAAACAAAAAAAAAAAAAACAAACAAACACAACAAATTAAAAAAAAAAAAAAAAAAAAAAAAAAAAAGAATGGCGCGTCTGTCACAAAGTGTGCTTGGCGCTTTAAAGGTTTAATGTAGCTTGGTAACTTCGCGAATGGTAAGAGATCCTTAATTTTAATGCAACGATTGAAAAAAAAAGAGTCTACTAATGCGTCGTGTCCTCTCATCTGTGAAAAATAAAACCCACACACCTAATCTATATTCATGGTATATGCCAATTATTGTCTATAGGTAGAACTAAAACCTTGTCCAGTGACCTGGTTTCAATTTTCTATTTGACGTAACAGAGCTGGGAACCAGAAGCCTTGGGTCACCTGACGTCTATAGTGGCCAGGTAATTGACAATAAATGTAGAAAAAACCGTAAAATACGTATAAAACAGCCTCTCACCTTCATGTACGGTTTAATTCAGAGCAAAGATGACTAAGTTTTGATAAAAGTTAATTTGGTTTAAACAATAGTCTATCCAAGAATAGACAATACAAGAACGAATGTCAGAAACTCACTGAAGCAACCAGAGTTGTGGTTTTTGTGCGTAGTATGTAACCTTTGATTCTTTATATATTCATGAAGTTCCATTCAGATAGTTCCAGAAGTAAAGGAACTAAGGGCCAAAAACCAATTTTCAGAAACTGAAAAGGGCCATAATTCTGTCATTAATTAACAAATTTCACTCATTCACAATCCCATATCACTCATTCCCAATACTAATATATTAGGAATAAAAATGAAATTCGTGAAGAAATACTTTAGTAATTGGTCATGCCCATGATCTTAAGGTCAAGGTCACAGACTTTGAAAGTTTACAAATAAAGTATTATGTTAAAGTTTTTAAAGAGCTCATATTTTCCAAACCGTATGGTAGATTTGTTTCATATTTGGTATGATGATAGACATAATGGTCCAAAGTTTCTTTCAGCAATACCCCAGCCCATGACCATAATCTTAAGGTCAAGGTTACAGACTTTGAATTTTTACAAATAAAGTGTTACGTTAAAGTTTTTAAAAAGCTCATATTTTCCAAACCAAACGATGGATGTGATTCAGATTTTGCATGATGACAGATAGAGATCCAAAGTCTTATTAAGCAATACCCTGTCTATGCCCATGCATTTAAGGTAAAGGTCACAGACTGAAATTTCATGTTTTAAGATTTTTAGAGCTCATAATTTCAAAACTACATGACTGATTTGGTTTATATTCGGCATGATGATGGTTATAGGTCCAGAGTTTTTATTCAGCTATACCCCCACTTATGACTATGGCTGAAAGGTCAAGGTCACAGACAAATTTTACGCTAAAGTTTTACGATAGAACTTTTTAAAAGCTCAAATTTCAAAACCATATGATGGATTTCAATTTGGTTCATGTTCAGTCTGATGATAGATATGGGTCCAAAGTTTTATTCAGCAGCACAATGACAATTATGACCTTAATGCCCCGCCCCCCCCCCCCCAATAGACCAGAGGTATTTAGTCCTCACATCTAGGCGAGCATTTGCTGTCTGCTGACAGCTCTTGTTAGTAAACTTTCATAGGTTTAATTTGTCAGAAAGTTTTTTCATAGAATGATAAACCTTGCTTGTAAAATCAGTGTTTGCATTATTCATTCAGCTATGTCTGGGCAGTATTTTGACAAAATATACCTTTAAGATGATTTGCAATAAGTCAAGTCATACCAGACTGTTTATCTGTGCAGGCTGATCAGAGCAGAGTTTTTGATGATGGCATACAGTAGCTACTTGGCCTGGCTATCCACAGAGCATACAAGTAAGACTGATCCGTATTTCCTTAAGTGCATGTCACATGTTTCCAAGGGGACACTTTCTCATGAAGCGGCCAGTAAAAGCAACATGTCCTGATAATAACCTATTCCAAAGAATTATGGCATTGCTATCTTGCTGTTTATCAGTTTCATACAGACATACATGTGCTTGTATTCAATAATCATATTCTGTTGATGTATACACAAAACAAAAAAAGTATAAATTTAATCATTTCAGTTTTCTTGTGCAATGACCTTATTACAAGGCAGCAGTTGTATATGGCCCGCAGCCCGCAACCCGCAGCCCGCAGAATAGTTCAATTTGTGTCTCGTACTAGTACATAGCTGCAAACTATGCAAAACATCACGAAAACACGCCAATATAATTTTGACGCCTTTAAACCCCACTTTTATATAGTAAAACTGGGGTTTACAGGGTATACATTATTTTTTTTATTTCTGCTCAAAAACATAGATTGTGGGTTCTCGTTAGAACCGCGAGCGAGGCGGTTCTAACGAGTACCCACAATCTATGTTTTGAGCAGAAACATGAAAAATATCAGAGGTTTTTATATGAAAATTTTCAGTTTTTGGAGGTGAAAATTTCTACATATTTGAATAGGTGTGTTTTCATAATGATCTGATATGGGAGATAGGATTGAGGCATGTTTTCTGCAAGTTCTACTACGATACTGTCTTATGATCTTGCGCACCTAAGTGTTTTTTTTTTCTTTCGGGATTTTTAAAATGATATAAACTACACACAAATGCAAACTGTATCTAACCGCTTGTTTACAGCAATATCTTGTGCAGAATATTACACTGAAAATAGGAAAATCTTCTGAAAGTTATATGCTAAAATCACTTAATTACGACAATATTTCTTCTAGAGGTCAGTTAAAGGTCTTACAATCTTGCGCACTTGAAATAGGTGACATCACTGCTGGGTCCACTCAAACCGCTTTTTTCTTTCCTATTAAGTTCATGGGGAAAACAAATATATTAATCGAGCGAGTTTCTTGTTTGGGAAGGTATTTGGTAACATATTACATCATTCTAATTAATTATTCATGAGGCCAACCCATTAACCCACAATAAGCTGGTTCGTACGTTTTACCTACACCTACTTTGTAAAACTATGTTCATGGACTTTCCAACAGACTGGATCGTTTACTACTGACTTTTCACGTCACGAAAGTATGCAAACAAATTGTTGAGCATGTAAACCCACCATCCCCCTTTCTCTCTCTCTCTCTCTCTCTCTCTCTCTCTCTCTCTCTCTCTCTTTATTCGAAAGGACAGTGACACCCCTGAGTTCATTGTAATTGAGCTTATCTTGCTCTGTCTCTTATTGTAATGTCTTTTATGTATTGTTTGATGTCGTCTTTTATCTGTCTGCATGTGTCCATGTAAGGTCGTGTGTTATTTCCTGAATTTTTGTCTTACTTTTTCTCCTCTGATTCTCCTTGCAATGTTAAGCAAAACTGAGCTGATAAGATCAAGTGCAGATGTATAGGACGAAAAATCCAAACTCTCCCTCTCTCTCTCTCTCTCTCTCTCTCCGTCGCCGACGCCAACGGGATCCGTCCCAAAAACAATATACCCCACCGCCTCTCTTCGGTAGAGGTGGGGCGGGTGAGGTGGGATATAATGACCACGAGTGTAAGGTTATGTTTATCGTATAACAGATTGGATATTATTGCCTTTAAAGTTGACAATTGTTCAACAGAAAATGTTTAGTATTCACGGAAGTCGTCATGACGTTATTTGTTCCCATTAAAGTCTTATGTAACGTGTGTGGTCATACAATTTTTATGACTCAACGTTATCCACTGTTTAAGCGCCTTCATCAGAATGCTACCTGGGAGCGGTATGTGTGTGTGTGTGTGTGGGGGGGGGGGGGGGGGGTGATACCCTCTCTTATCTAGATCTATGGTTGATAGCTTAAATACATGAAATATCTTAGACTGGTAACTTGAAGTTGGATTAAAGAGGATCATGATAAAAAAAAAATAATGTAGAGAAAGAGAGAAATAGATATAAAACAAAAACGACTGGAGCCAGTCTACTCTTGCGGTAAAGGCTTGGTGCCTGTCCCTAATTAGAGGTTCTGCAAGATTTGCATTTCTTTTTAATTGTACATAGGCTTCTGCCATCTTGACATTGCAGCAATGTAGCAGTGTAACTATGTAACTATGTAACTAATGTTAAATGATATTACGTCACAATCAAGCATACACGACGTTAGGTGATATGACGTTACCGATTTGTTAGGTCTTAGCATTTTAGGGACCTCCGTATCGTTAAAACTTTGATCTTTAAATATGGCATATAGGCCTCCGCTAATATTTTTGCTGGAAAAAAATGATTTGCAAAAGCTGCTCACATTTTTTCAGCAAAAATAGCTGTGAATTACTTATTAGAACATTTAACATTTTGACCATTAACAAGCACGTTAAGCTAACGATGCTTTGAACAAGTGGGCCCAGAAAATTATCAGAGTCGCGGCTTAAATAATAGGATATAGCCTTATGTTGCCCAGATCTCAAAAAAAAAAATTGTTTGGAAATCAAATCAAGCAAGTATCTGTACTTCTCTGCAGAATAATTAAAGGGAGCTAATTCTATTATAGTTTTTTTGCTGAATTTTTCGTAGGGATTTTTGCTGAATTTTTGGTAGGTAGGGTTTTGCTTATTTAAACATCATAAGATTTTGAAAATAGCAAACATGTAGCTTGTTTATATGAAGTTATTAATCTAGATTGTTTATACTGAGTAGGCAAATAATAATATTCATAAGAAAATGAAAATCTTTTTATTGAAAGTAAACCACTTTAAATTTTAATTTTACCACGATTTATAAAGCTTCCTTTCAAATAATATGCACAATTCGTATTTATTCGTAAATTTATGGCCCTCTTCCTGAGAGGTTAAAGCAATTCAAGATAAAGACTGAATCAAACTTGACCTCTTAAGGAAATGATCCACCCCTTAAATGAACAGTTAGGACCTCTCCTTACCCGTTGCATCAATTAAGTTTCTGTTAGTTTGCTATAGCTGCACATTCATTTGAGTCATCTCTTCATCATTTTAAAATTGTTATCATTAATATGCGGACTTTTTCATTTAAATTATCTCTTCAGCATTTTTAAATTGGATCATTCATATGCCAGTCTTCATTTGAATCCTCTCTTCAGCATTTTCAAAATGGCTCATTCATATGCCAATCTTATTTGAATCCTCTCTTCAGCATTTTCAAATCAGATCATTCATATGTCAAACTTCATTTGAATCCTCTCTTCAGCATTTTCAAACTGGATCATTCATATGCCAATCTTTTCATTTGCCAGCATTTGGTTGATCTCTTACTTAGGACACTTAAGGGAAGAAGAGTAATCCATAGACTGGCTCCAGTCTCCAATGACTAAATATTTTTCTCATAATCCTGTTTGATAACCCGCTAAAATAAAACCAAAAAGATATCATGACTAAAAAGGCTGGTCACTAAAATGGCTGGTCACTCTATAGTCATGATATTACTTTGGTTTTATTTTAGTGGATTATTAAACAGATAATAATAATAATAAAAAAAAAAAAAAAATAGTCACTGGAGTCTGGAACCAGTCTATCCACCATGCTGCTCAATTTCAACCACTGAGTACAAAGTTCCCTTTGTCCGTTCCGTCGGATTCTTAGAGGAATGTATTTTATCAGAATCTGATTATCAGTTACGTATATGAAGCTTTCCGATCCCCCGATGTTTTATTCATTCATATTTGGGCCAATTCTACTAAGATTAGATATTAAACATACTCCTTTTATATTCAAATTCGTCAGCAGGATAAGGGTTTTAAGAAGAAGAAGAAGAAGAAAAAAAAAAAACATGACTCACTGATCAAGCAGCGTCCTTCTTTAACTGCTTCATGACGTCTATACAACGTCGCCTCAACGTCGATGCAACGTCATGACGTTGCATCGACGTTGAGACGATGTTGTATAGACGTTGCTAGATCTCGTCCAAGAATTACTTCATTTTTCTCCGACACGTGGCGGATGGAAATGGACCGGAGGAACCAAATTTAGGATTGGACTCTAAAGTTATCAGGTTTTATGTGTTATATTTACTTTTTCTTCGATATTTAATGTTTTGTGCACAGCTGAGAGAATTTTTTACGCATACCCTCTGATTGGAAGGTGTTTAGAATGTATGATATTTTCAGCTATCTGGGCTATGAAATTCTTATTTAACATATTAAATAAGACGTACTGCAACCTACGTCCACGTTGAAATACATAAAATGCTAAATTTCCCAAGGATTTGTTCCGGGGACTAAAATATTTGTGCCGAATATTACAAGCCCGACTGCCCCTTACGGAGCATTAACCCTTACGAGGACAAGAAAACCTATACATGATAAAGCGATTTTTACGGCAGTATAACGAAACTTTTATATGATTTTGCTCAAATAGAGAGCTTCAAATATATGCAAACATGGCACATCAAAACCATGTTGGCGAATGCTGTCTCATTTGCAAAACCTTTCATGGTGGTTGATTGTTTATATGCAAATGGATTTTTTTAAAACCTGTTTGGTCTATGCGGCGCATTCAGATAATGACTAATGTTCCCATAAGTGATAGTCAGGCCTTTTAATCAGACACCTTACAGTTGGCTTTCTTGTCCCCGTAAGGATTAATTCCCCCGTAAGGGGTAGTCGGCCCCATAGGTTATATTCGGCATAAATATTTTAATCCCCGGAACAAATGCTTGGGAAATTTAGAATCTTGTGTATTTCGACGTAGACGTACGTTGCGGTGCGCCTTATTTGATATGCTAAATAAGTACTTCATATAGTCTAGACAGCTGAAAATACCTTCATTTTGCACTGGAAAATAAAAGTCAAAATAGGAATTACGGACTACCCATCTCCGGGTGAAACTGAAATAAAATTTAGCCGCTTGTTTTTCCAAGCCCACATCTATCTTTTTCGACGTAGATATGAAAGTTGCTGGGAATGTTTTTTTTCTAAATATATCTATGAAATTGACTAAAAATCAACAGATCAAGAGAAACCGGCCCCAGTCAGCAAAACTACATCTAACCGTCATTGGACCGATATCTTTTGTATATCGGCTAGATAGCGTAAATGATATTGGACCGATATCATTTTGCCCATCGGCATTAAGTCGGACCGATATCTTGTCGGATACACATCGGACCGATATCGGACAGATATCGCTTTAGTCAGCTATACGCTATCGGACCGACATTTCATCTACATCGGTCCGATATAAGACCGTCATCACTAAGGGGGTTATCCAACATTTTTCCCAATTTGCCTGATATCGTGTAGTTATCACCACGTGACGATTATACGATGACGTGACGATTATGGCAGAGAACTGACAAAATTTGTTCTCTGACTAAATATTAAAAATGTGATGATTCTAAGCTAGATATGAGAAAACATTTAGCAACTGACATCTGTTAGTGATGTAGCTATCAGATACAATTACTACATTGACTCTCAACAATGTTTCTATGAGCATATTATTCTCATTCTTTCAACTATCGAGTAACTTTTTCATTCAGTAAAGTTCTTGTTTACATTGTGAAATGTAATTTTCGTCGGTTGATTGCAAAGAATTAGACGAAAATTAATTTCCCCTGTTTAGTCAGCACACCCCTGACTAATATAAATGGCGTTTATGTATGCAAAGGTTTTCGTTCGAGGTCCTGGGAACTTGATGTGATGCCAAGTTTCATTCAGCCTCACGGTGCAGCCGACTGTAGACGCAATTACGTTATAAGCTTTTATTTTGTTTTTCTTCAATATGGCGGAAAACTTAAATACATTGGAAATAAATGAACCATTAAAACAGTTGTTAAATGAAGTTAAAGGACAAAAACAAGAGTTGAATAGCCTAAAAGAAGAAGTTAGAGGTACATCAGTGTCTGTCTCTTCAGAAGTGAAAAAACTCAAAAAGGAAAAAGAGCTTAAATGGCGTTTTGAAGGACAAAGATTCAGTTCGTATTTAACAAGGAATTGGAAGATGGGCTTAAACAAGCTCTTTGGGCTTATAATAATAAGAAGGGAGATTATTCGGTGGAATTTTTGAATGAGCTGCTTGACAAAATCAAGGAAAGGAACAAATTTATCCGTATTGCGGATTCTTCCGAAGGGGGCTGGGAAACTGTGAGACAATATGAAAGCAACCCCCTGGCTAGCGATTCCGAGGATGTCGCGTATTAGGAGAGCGGAAGCTCAAGCAATAAGGAAGAAGAAGACGAAAAGACCTAGCAGGTACAACAAGGCTAGGCCATTTTTTCCTAACACCACTAGTTCTTTCGGTGCTGCAGCCTCGGGGGGTAACTTAGGGGTAATTTTGGTACGGGTGTGTGAGCCAGTATTTCAAAACCTACCCCATTCATATACCTGGCCTTCGAAAAAACGGACCCATTCATATACTTGATCATCCAAAATGTTGACCTATTCATATACTGCCCTTTGATTTTTTGTACCCAGTTTTTGCTGGTTATTACACAAATATCATAGTCAATTCATGTAATACCAAGAGAATAAGCAGTCTCGAAAAATCTGAGCGAAAAATATGTGCATATACCAGGATGTCAGAAAAATGGGGCCTTTCACATAGGAATCCAGAAAAATGGGGCCATTCATATACTTTTTGTTGAAAAAAGGGGGCCAATCATATACCTGGCGGCTCTGAGAAAGGGGGCTATTCGGCACGCACATCCGTACTATGCCATATATAGGAAGTTACCCCCCCCCCCCCCCCCCCCGAGGCTGCAGCGCCAGCAGGGGCATCTTCCTCTCTATCATCGGGACGAAATCCAGTCTTACCAACATTTCAAGTCAGACAGGATTATTCCTTTCGTCCCTACCCAAGTACATCAACACAGGGACCATTCACCGGAGCCTGTTTCGCCTGTGGCGATTTCACTCACTTCAGGAGAAATTGTCCCTTCGTTGGAGCTGAGCAACATAACTCCACAGCCGTCAAGAAGTGACTTTGATCAGACAGTCCACGTTGATAGGAACGCCGAAACATTTAAAGATGAGTATTTTTCTGATATTTATTTGATACAAATTCCGATTTAACACGATTTCTATGAATATGAGCAAGGGCAAAAAGACATAATTGTTAAAAGGCGTTTAAAAGCAAATATACAGTTATGGAAAAACATAAATGCAAATTCATTTGTTATAGATACTATTGAGAATGGCTATAAAGTTCCATTCTTTTCCAAACCGTCATCCTGTTTCATGAAGAATAATAGATCAGCACTTTCGGAGTATGATTTCGTCTCTGGTGCGATTCAAGATTTACTGCAGAAGGGTTTAATTGAAAAATGTGGGTCAGCGCCTTATGTAGTTAATCCACTGTCTGTTTCGATTCCTAGTAACGGTAAAAAACGTTTGATTTTGGATTTAAGGACCGTAAACAGACATATCTGGAAGCAGACTGTGAAATATGAAGATCTCAGAATTGCGTTGTCATATTTAGAGTCAGGGGACTGGATGATCAAATTTGACATACATTCTGCTTATCATTTTATTGATATATATTATCCACCTACTACATATTTAGGTTTCTCATGGCCTAATGATCAAGGAGACACTTGCTATTACACTTTCTTAGTTCTTCCTTTCGGTATCCGGTCAGCACCTTATCTGTATTCTAAGGTTACTCGCCCACTGATTGCAAAGTGGCGGGGCGAAGGGAAAAGGGCGATAATGTATCTTGATGATGGCTTCGCTTGCGGAAAAGGAAATGAATATATGCAGAGAGTGTCTAGAGACATTAAAAATGATTTATTGTTGTCCGGTTTTGTTCCGAAAGTGGACAAGTCCTGTTGGGAACCAATGCAGCAGCTGACATGGCTTGGTGCTGACTTGGATTCAGAACAGTTTTCTATCAGTATTCCATCTAAGAGAATAGAGAAATTACTTGAATGCATGCAGCGTTTGCAGGGTAGCATTATAAACAATAAACATGTGCAGGTTCGCTCGGTCGCTAGTGTAGTGGGTCAAATTATATCGATGGGTATTGTTGTTGGTAGCGTAAGTCAAATCATGACAAGGAGTTTGAGCATAGATATATTGAATGCTCGTACGTGGAATTCATATATCAACCTGTCCTCGGAAAGCATGGAGCAGCTTCTTTTTTGGCAGAGGAATATTACCAAGATTAATTCTAGGAGGTTAAAAGAAATTCATGTAATGTCAAAGTTGGTTTATTCAGATGCCAGTGGAACAGGCTACGCGGGTTATGAGGTACATACAATTAATGGTGTTGCGCACGGTATGTGGTCTCCTGAAGAGAGATGTCAATCCTCCACATGGAGGGAGTTAGTTGCAGTTCAAAGAGTGTTGAAATCACTCAAGAACAGTTTGGCAAATCATAGAGTCAAATGTTTTACTGATAATAAGAACGTGTGTAGTATAGTTCAGAAGGGATCCATGAGGCCATTCCTGCAGGAAATAGCCTTGGACATATTCAGTTTTTGCAGCCGTCACTGTATTTCTATTGAACCCGAGTGGCTAGCTCGGAAGTTAAACGAAAGGGCCGATTCCTTATCTCGTGTGGTCGATAAGGATGACTGGGGTATCAGTCATGAGTTGTTTCAGTCATTACAAAATAGATGGGGCAAGACGGAAGTAGACTGGTTTGCTTCCAGTCACGATGCAAAACTTCCTCATTTTTACTCCCGCTTTTGGCAGGTGCTGATGCCTTTACAGAGAATTGGGGAAAGGTTTTTGGCTTCTTTAATCCCCCTATTTGCTTAATTACGCGCGTTTTAAAGCAGATGGAACAACAACGTGCGTCTGGAATAATGGTTATTCCTTTCTGGAAATCGGCGCCGTTTTGGCCCCTAATTCACTCAAATAAGGAAGGATTTATTTCTAACGTTGTCGACTGGGTCGACCTTCCAACTTCTAAGCGATTTTACTCGGCATGCAAAAACGGGTTGGGAATGTTTGGCAATAAAGACTTGAAATTCCGCATGCTAGCACTGTATATAAGCTTTAGTTAACAGCTAATATCGCTTTAATCTGACATGTAGCGGGTTACTTTGATATGTTCCTGTGTGTCAAGTTCTGATGATGCGGAAAATTTTTATTGTTTTTTTTTCAAATTAAATACCCTGGGGTGTGCCGTTTCAGCTTTGACATATACATTTGACAAGGTGATTACAGAATTAATTATACAGTCGTTGTTTCATTTCTAAATGTTTCCGTTTTTGAACGGAAAGCGTCTTCAGAGTGTTTGTCCTAGGGTACAACGGTGTGCTGAGTGGTTCTGGGGGAACTTAGTTTACAACCGTATGAATGAGCGTACCAGATCACGCTGAATTTTTCATGGCGTATACTGTTCAAAATTATTAAGACTAGGGCAAACAGCATTGATGAACTTTTGATCAGTGTATGGATACTTGAATAATATGATGAATGACACTTCATTTAGTACTCCCTGTCAAGTGAACCCTAAGAAACGCGAACTGCCTTCTCCAGAAGATAGACACAAAGAAAAACAGAATTCATTCTGGGTCTATGTCTGAGTCTGATTAAGGCATGTCTGCTTCTACTTCTGATATGATGGCTGCAAGCACTGATCCACAGGTATTAAGGGAGCGTACCAACCCAGCTCATCTTCGATGATATTCACTTACAGCAGATTATTTTTCTTATTTCTGGTTGAAAACATAGATTGTGGTTACCGAGGCGGTTCTAACGAGTACCCACAATCGATATTTCAAAAATAAGAAAAATATTACAGTTTTACATCTTAATATTTCCATATTGTCAGCGGTAAAATTTACAATGTATTTGTATAGGCGTGTTTTCGAGGGGGGGGGGGGGGGGGTGGGGGGGGGGAGAGAGGATTCTTACTCAGAAAATGGGATCTGGAATTTTCTGGGGGAAAGTAACAGGACTATAATACCGACAAATACCTTTTTTCTCAGTTTATACATGTACCAACGAATACCCTTTTTCTCAGTTATTTTTTTTCTGTTATTTATGCTTGACTAACAGCGAATTTATAACAAACCATTGCTAATTAATGCAAAGCTGTCGAGGCAAATCTTCTGCTATCTCAGTTTGTGATAATTAATAATGTTTTAAAAATAATGCGAGCACTGATTCTGGATCTGCTAAATGTTTCACATGACTGTAAATTATGTCTGGGTATTAAAATGTAAGTTTTTTTTGTTCACACACACACACACACACACACACACACACACACACACACACACACACACACACACACACACACACCATATCCACGGCTAGTAATCTCGTCACTCATGGCCAATTGTTATGCAAAGAAATAAGTGACGCGAATATCCGGACATGAGAAGCGCGAGCTTATCTGTCTCCATGTGTCCATGTAAGGTCTGTGTTATTTCCTGAATGTTTGTCTTACTTTTTCTCCTCTGATTCTCCTTGCAATGTTAAGCAAATTGAGTTGATAAGATGAGGTGCAGATGTATAGGACGAAAAATCCAAACTCTCTCTCTCTCTCTCTCCGTCGCCGACGCCAACGGGATCCGTCCCAAAAACACAATATACCCCACCCCTCTCTTCGATAGAGGTGGGGCGGGGGAGGTGGGATATAATGACCACGAGTGTAAGGTAATGTTTATCATACAACAGATTGGATATTATTGACTTTAAAGCTGACAATTATTCAACAGAAAATGCATAGTTTTCACGGAAGTCGTCATGACGTTATTTGACCAAAGTGTTATGTAACGTGTGTGGTCATACGAGTTTTATGACTGAACGTTATCCACTGTTTAAGCGCCTTTATCATATGATAAGGTAAATTTCAGAATATAGTCTGCTACCTGGGGGCGGGTGTGTGTGGGGGGGGGGGGGGGGGGGGGTGGGGGGGGATGGAGGGCCTCCCCCGAGTCTGCTACAAATCTGCTTTCGGAACGTAAAAGCTTTACAATATGTACCTGATACCCTCTCTCACCTAGATCTATGGTTGATAGCTTAAATACATGAAATGTCCATACAAAACACTACTTGATCGAAAAGAAATGAACAACGAAAGCTAATTTAACAGTGGGCTACTCTCTGCCGAGTAAATGTTTTGAAATCTTTTTACAATATGTATGTTCTATTATTGATTTTTTTTTTTACCTTATCCTTCAATACAGTTGATACCTGTTGCGTGGGAGAATACACGGTTTGACATTGCATTATATATGCGGATGATACGATACTGTTTGCTGAAACAAGTGAGGATCTACAGTTCGCACTAAATGTTTTCGAAAATTATTGCAAAGAGTGGATGTTAACTGTAAACGCACAAAACAAAAAAAAAAAAAAAAAAAAAAAAAAAAAAAAAAATCATGATCTTTGGTAGAGGGAGGCCTAAACAAAATTGAAATTTCGTACTCAGTAATAGTCATATAGAAATAGTAAATCATTTCAAAAACCTAGGTATCATTTTCTCACGGGGTGGGTCGTTCGCCAAGACATTAAAGAATAATACCGAACAAGCAATTAAAGCAATGGCCGTTCTTCGACGGAAGATTAAAACATTAAATTTGTCTATTGATTTACAGACAGATTTGTTCAACAAAATGATAAAGCCAATTTTGCTTTTTGTTGCGAAATGTGGGGTTATTGTAACACTAAACAAATCGAAAGGGTCCAGCTACAGTTTTTAAAATCAATCTTTAACCTAAAACAGTCCACCCCAAAAATTATGGTGTATGGAGAATTTGGAGTTTATCCCCTTGAAGTAGACATAATTACAAGAATCATTACGAAAACATGCCTATTCAAATATACTGAAAAGTTAATCACCGAAAAATTAAAAATTTTCAGACAAAAAATTCAAATATTTTTCATATTTCTGCTCAAAACATAGATTGTGGGTACTCGTTAGAACCGCCTCGCAGAGGCGGTTCTAACGAATACCCACGATCTATGTTTTTGAGCAGAAATAAGAAAAATAATGTATACCCCTGCAAACCCCAGTTTTACTGTATAAAAGTGGGGTTTAAGGGGGTCAAAATTATATAGGCATGTTTTCATGATGGATATCTTATTGGACTAGACTCATAGAACCGGACACGATGAAGTTTTCTAATTTATTTTACAAGCGTTTGTTTAACAGTACTTCAGAGAAAAAATCGGCATGGCTAGGATATATTAAACGTATCGTAGAAAATTGTGGGTTTAGCGGGAAATGGGCGGCCCAAAGAGTAGAAAATACGCGATGGTTTGTTCAAAGTATTAAGCAAAAAGTAAAAGACTTGTATGTAACCGAGTGGTTCTTTACTGTTACCAACAGTTCTTCATGTATGAACTACCGACTTTACAAGGAAAATATTGCTTTAGAATGTTATTTATTAAAAGTGCCTTATGAATGGAAAAGAAATTTATGCTTATTTCGTACCAGAAATCATCACGAAAACATACCTATATAATTTTGACCCCCCCTTAAACCCCACTTTTATATAGTAAAACTGGGGTTTACAGGGGTATACATTATTTTTCATATTTCTGCTCAAAACATAGATTGTGGGTACTCATTAGAACCGCCTCGCCGAGGCGGTTCTAACGAGTACCCACAATCTATGTTTTGAGCAGAAATATGAAAAATATTAAAATTTTTTTATCTGAAAATTTTCCTTTTTTGGTCGTAAAATTTTCAATATATTTGAATAGGAGTGTTTTCGTAATGCATCGTTTAGCAGTAGAAACTGGACAATGATCTAACACTGACATCAATGAACGACTCTGTACCTTTGTAAAGACTCATTAGGAGATGAATACCACACTTTAATATGTTGTAAAAAACTTTTATCGGAAAGACAGAAATATATTAAGCCATATTATTATAAACGGCCAAATTTTCTTAAGTACAGACAGCTCATGAATGTTACGAATATAAAGCAACTGAAAAATCTATGCAAATTCATAAAAATCATCTTCGCTACAATTAAAAACCGAAACAAACAACAATGTGACTTTCTTTTGGCATAATCTTTATAATTTTTAACATCGTCATCTTTATTATTATTATTATTGCTGTTGTTATTATAATTATCTTTATTGTAACCAATTTATTTACTTATTTATTTATTATTTTTACTTTAGATCGGACCGTGCATGGGCTCCGACTGGTCTGGGCCTTCGCTATCCGCTTTTAATGGTAAAGTCTTGGACCGGCTCAGATGGTTGTGCACAGCCTATTCTGGGTTATTTTCTACTTAAGTATTCACTGTATTGTTGTATTTCCATCATGGAGTTTGCAGGATCTTAACCAATATTAGTGAGATAGGTATAAGTAATACAGACGTCTGTGCATATGCATATATAGGTCATCTATACAGGTTTTGGAGTGCAGTCTGAGGGCAAAGAAGTGCTGTTGGACATTGGCCCGCATTGGCCCGCCATGTTCCCTGCACGTCGGACTGTCACTCGCATTAGTACAAGAATACCCCTGTCGAACATGCCTTTTGTTTCGTTTCGGAAAGCCGTGTTCTTGGGTATACGTAATGCACAGTCTCTATAATGGTAGTTCCAGTCTCGACTCTTGATCTTATAAGAGACAACACTGTAACCTCAAATATGATTAGATAATACGACACTTGATATGAGCTGTTGAGCAAAACTGGACAGATACTGTAAATGCTCTGACACCTGTATATTACTTTCAGTGTCATTCTGTATGTCATATAATCATGTATACGAAACTATATATTGTACGAGGGATGTTCGAAATGAATTGCTTATTGTCCTCTAGCTCGATATCCACGTGGGGCACGATAAAAACCAATACATACATGTATAGGGTTATTCAATATCTACACAATGGTGTATAAATGTACATGTTAGACTAAGTATAAGACATAAAATTTGCCATTTGAATACACGCAAGTCATTGACCACTGCAGTAAAAATGGTTGGTAGAAGCGTCGACAAAAAAGATGAAATACGGGCTTACATCAAAGCTCGCTCAAAACTTGGTTGTTCTTTGAAGAAGCTGATGACTGAAATTTCTATTGCTTTTGGACCTTCTTGTGTGTCTTATGACACAGTTCGGGGGTGGAAAAAGAAATTTGAGTCTGGTGTAGAGTCCATCAAAAATGCACCGAAATCAGGTAGGCCAAAATCTGCATCTCGTAAAGAAATCGTTTCCAAAATAAAGGAAATCATTGAAGGAGATGCCAGATTTACAGTTCGTGATATCGCACGAAAGGTAGGCACATCACTATCAACGGTTCCCTTATTTTGAAGAAGCATTTGAAAGTCAGAAAGATTTCTACTAGATGGGTGCCACATCTGTTGACTGACGAGCAAAAGAGGCAACGGGTTAAAGTGGCCAAAAAGCTGCTTCAAATGTTTCCAAAATATGACAAAAAGCAGTTTGCCAATGTCGTCACAGGTGATGAAACCTGGGTCCATTATTTTGAGCCCGTCAGAAATGTTAGCAATAAGAGCTGGGCCACTAAACACAGCAAACGCCCAATAATTGCCAAACGTTCTTTGAGTACAAAGAAGGTTTTGTATGCAATCTTCTTCTCTGGTGAAGGAGTCGCAATAAAAGTGCCAGTGAAAAAGGGCAAAAGCATCGCCGGAAAGTACTACAAAGACGTAGTACTGAAGAAACTGAAAAAGTATTATCAGAAACGACGCCCTGCCACTGGTTTTAAACATGTCCGTCTTCTACATGACTTCATACCTCCGCAATAGTTACGTAGTTTTTGTTTTGCCTCAGCCCCCGTATTCCCCAGACCTTGCCCCATGTGATTTCTTTTTGCTTCCGAAATTGAAAGCATTCCTTGCTGGGCGGAAATACCAGTCCCGACAGGCACTTGGATCTGCCATTCATCAGTACCTTATTCCTGTGCCCAAATCAGAATACCGTGACGCCTTCAAGAAGTGGATACATCGGCTGAAACTTTGCATTTCTAGCCACAGGGAGTACTTCGAGGGCATGAAATGAGTACTTTTGAGCTAACTTGATTTGAAGTCTCCAGATAGAAATAAGCAATTCATTTCGAACATCCCTCGTACATACATTGAATATGCATTGCTGTGCAACGTGAAAATGATTTGTGAACGACGGGCGAACGCCGGGATCGGACTGTGTAGGTGCGCAGGCCGATCTTGGCCTTTGTTATCCGCAAAGTATAATTACAAACACGTTGCTATTCAACGTGAAATTTGTGTATTGTCTATTGTTATGGGCGACTTGCAGTTGTCCGGATCGGAATGCGCAACTGCGACCTGAGCGTGCGCTCACGTGTGTTAAGAGACTAAGTTGGAAATACGCTTAAGTGGAAAAAAATAACGACTATCTTGGAAAACGTATATCAAGCGCTTAAGTTGGAAAAACGACTAAGTGGGAAAAACGACTTAATTGGAAAAATCAGTATCTGCAGTGGGCATCATCGTTTAAAATACAACAAATCATCCTTTTAAGTATGGGTGGTCGTTGATTTTAACACAAATTGCAACATTGTCTTCCACCTGGTATAGAGTTTTATAATTTCTTGCATGTCTGGCTTGCGCTTTGTAAATGAGGTCTTGAAATTGATGTAATTGCAGGCCTAAGTTAATCAGTATTTACATGCCAACTGTCTTTTATTATATTGTACTCTGTGCGTGTGTGTGTGTTAATTCATGTTGCATATATAATATAAATTTTAGGTCATCGGTCACAATAACTCAATGCTTTATTAATTACATTATAGTTACATGCGTCACGACTATGAACAACAAATGTTTATTATTTCTGCTGTACATAAATGACATTGTGAAGGACATTGGCTCAAATATTCGCCTCTTTGCTGACGACACAAGCCTATATATAGTTGTTGAAGATCCAACACTTGCAGCTGAACTTCTTAATGCTGACATGGAAAAAGTTGCACGATGGGCTAAACAATGGCTGGTATCTTTTAATCCTTTCAAAACTGAATCCCTTTTAATATCACGGAAGACCAACAAACCAGATCACCCTTCTATCTTTATGTCAGGACAAATAATTAAGGAAGTAGATACTCATAAGCATCTTGGCATTTTTTTTATCAAAAGATGGTACGTGGCATAAACATATTGATTATATAAAAACCAAAGCGTGGGCAAGAATAAACATCATGCGTAAACTTAAGTTTCAACTTGACCGTAGATCTCTCGAAATCATATATACCACCTTTATAAGACCGATCCTAGAATACGGAAACGAAATTTGGGATAACTGTACACAGTACGAAAAAGAGGAAATAGATAAAATTCAAAATGAGGCTGCAAGAATTGCTACGGGAACAACATAATTAGTATCTATTGAAACACTGTATTCTGAAATAGGATGGGAAACCCTAGATACCAGAAGACGGAAGCAAAAATTATCTCTTTTTTACAAAATGTATTCAAATATAAGTCCTAGTTATCTTTCCGCTCTTGTACCACCTTCTATCAGCGATATTTCTTCGCTAACGAACATATAAGGTTCTACTTTCGCTATATAGTAATCTAATGTTATAATTAGTATATATTGGTAGATATGTCACATGAATACGTTAACATATTTACAACCTTGTGCCGTTATCGGATATATTCAATTATATGTATGAGGAGAGGAACTTCAAAAGCAATTTGCTTTCGTTCCAATCCTAGTATTTTGTATATTGTTATATTTATTGATGTGCCATTAACTCTGAATAAAATATGTTTAAACTAAATGTTTTTGTAGCGATACTTATCCGTTCACATACAGCACCTCTTTACGAAACAACCTATGGAACGCCACAACTGTCTTAAATTGCGCTAACGAACATTTCTATTGTCCCGGAAAATCGGTTAAACCGTAAATCGTGTCTGTTAACCCTGAGACCATTTTTCGGTTAACTCGGAAAATATAGTTTTATAGCCTCAGCCAAACTGCTTAGCATTGTATCCCTGTTGATTGTAAAACGTTATATTTGAACAGGTTCACAAACTTGTCTAGTTGTCTCAAGTCTCAATGTTTATGAGCTCCTTACCTTCAAGAGGAAAAGTTCTTTAAGAACTAGAAAACACTGCTTATAGAAGAGAATATGTTTGCACGACTAATTTCGATAGCTTTAGCTACTTCTCTTATCAATATACATTTGCTACTTCACCTCGAAACGGAAACTACTGGAAAGGCACACGCATACACACATAGAAGTAAATCCTATATACTGCTCTCATTGAGGCGATTTTTTTGTCTTTACGTTGGCGCAAGATACTCTATCCAGCTATCTATGCAGAGTTGAAACATATTAATTGTAAATAGAAAGCGAAAAAGATGCTCTCTCCCTCTCTCTCTGAGAACAACTGCATACACGAGGCATGTGCGGCCAGTATGGAGTGGGATTTGCGGCAATAATTATATACATAGGTATCGTATCTGAGCAGTATGGGTGTAACATGTAAAAATGTTCAGGGTTATAAAAATAGGTCAAGTTTTTGAGACTTAGATCGCACACCTCTACCAAAATATCTGGGCAGTTACTACCACTATACCACTATTACCCAAGTCTATCTCTCTCTCTCTCTCTCTCTCTCTCTCTCTCTCTCTCTCTCTCTCTCTAATAATGAAATAGTACTTAACTTGTTATCTCTACTATAACGATCTTAGCTTGATCTGGTTGCATACAATTTGTACTTGTAGAAATATTATTCAAAAAGCATATCAAGTCCAATAAAATCATTTTTATTGGCAAAATCCAGAAAAATGGATTGTAAAGACAAACCACAAACATGGCAATGTACTTATTTTATTATCAAATCCATACAAGAATCATGAGAAAGAACTTATTACAAAGTCAAACTATAAAAATATGAAACAACCAATGCACCAATTATTTGAAACTTCTGGCCGCACGCAGACGGGGAAAGCGGGTCACATATTTGCAAATGCAAAGCCCTGGTAAACACCCGGCACTGCGGGGACACATTTATGGTAAAATCTCTGCTAAAAGCCCCTGACTCCGGGCGATTGAAAGTAATGAAGAACAACAAATGAACTGAGTCATTTGGATAAACTTTTAACCTGATCCTTGGGAGCTCTATAGTCCACTCCACAACAGACCCAGCACCAGTCCTCCATATATTTTACATTCCACTACAGACCCAGTACCTGTTCTCCATATATTCTACATGCCACTACAGACCCAGTACCGGTCCTTCATATATTCCGCAGTCCGCCACAGACACAGTAAAAGTTCTCCGAATACTTTACACTCCATTATAGTCAAGGTACCAGTACTCCGTATATACACTACAATTCTCTAAATACCCAACACCAAACCTACGTATGCTTTCCAGTCCAGTACAGACCCAGTACCAGTCCCCCGTATACAGTGCAGTTCAATACAAACCCAGTAACAGTCCCCAGTATACAGTCCCCTACAGACCCAGTACTAGTCCTAAGTGAAATTCACAGTCCCCTACAGACCCAGAACCTGTCCTGCATATACTCTACAGGCCACTACAGCCCCAGTACCAGTCCCCCGTATACAGTGCAGTCCACTACAAACCCAGTAACAGTCCCCAATATACAGTCCCTTACAGACCCAGTACCAGTCCTAAGTGAAATCTACAGTCCCCTACAGACCCAGAACCTGTCCTGCATATACTCTACAGGCCACTACAGCCCCAGTACCAGTCCTCCGTATACTATATTCCTTAAAGACCTAGAACCAGTTCTCCTAATACGTACCAATCCTCCATACAATCTATAGTCCGCGAAAAATGCACAAACGTGTCTACCAGTCCTCCGTATACTCTACAACCCACTAGAAACCCAGTACCAGTCCGTATTCTCTACAGTCCACTATAGGCCATGTTCTAGTACTTCCTTTAGTCTACAGTCCACTACAGACACATTACCAGTCCTCCGTATACTCTACAATCCACTACGGACAAAGTTCAAGTCTTCAGTATATTCCACAGTCCACTACAAACACCGTACCAGTCCTCTGTATACTCTACTCTCCACTACAGAACCAGTACCAGTCCTCCGTATACTCTACAGTCCACTACAGACCCAGTACAAGACCTCCATATACTCTACAGTCCACTACAAATACCATACCAGTCTTCCATATACTCTACAGTCAACTACAGAACCAGTACCACCATATACTCTGCAGTCCACTACAGACGAAGTTCCAGTCCTCTGTAGACTTAACAGTAAACTACAGATACAGTACCAGTCCTCTGTATACTCTTCTATCTACTATAGGCCCAGTACCAGCCCTCCGTATACTCTACAGTCCACTACAAACCCAGTACCAGTCCTCCGTATACGCTACAGTCCACTACAGACACAGTACCAGTCCTCAGTATATTTTACAATCTTCTAGAGACCCCTGTACCGGTCTTCGTATACTCTGCAGTCCACTATAGACCGTCCTAGCCCTCTGTATACTCTACAGCTCTCTACAATCCCAGTTCTAGTCCTCCGTATACTCTGCAGTCCTTTACAGGCTCAGTACTGGTCCTCCTTATACTCTGCAGTCTTTCATAGACCAAGTTCCAGTCCTCCGTATACTCTACAGACCAAGTTTTAGTCCTCCGTATACTCTGTAATCCAGTACAGACACAGTATCAATCCCCCGTATACCATACAGTTCACTACAGAATAACTACCAGTTCTCCGTATACTCTACGGTCAACTACAGACTCAGTACCAGTCCTCCGTATTCTGTTCAGTCCATTACAGACCCAGTACCAGTCCTCCGTATAATATACAGTCCACTTCACTCAGTACACGTCTTCCCTATACTCTGCAGTCCAGCACAGATCCAGTACCTCCTTAGTCTCGGCAGTTGATTCAGACCCAGTACTAATCCTCCATATACTCTACAGTCCACTATAGACACAGCACCAGTCCTCGGACGGATACTATGGCAAT
This sequence comes from Anodontia alba, assembly GCA_964016985.1. Taxonomy (NCBI): domain Eukaryota; kingdom Metazoa; phylum Mollusca; class Bivalvia; order Lucinida; family Lucinidae; genus Anodontia; species Anodontia alba. The sequence continues at coordinate 123,870,780 of OZ024821.1, forward strand.
AATGGACGTATCGCTAGGTCTGATACTGAGACAGTGGCTAATTACAGGGTATCAGTAGGACAGGTATTGGTGCACTAATTGAATGTGAGACATCAATAGGACTGGTACCCGGGCTTAATGGACTATAGAGTATCAGTAGAACTGGTACTTAGACAGTAGTGGACTGTAGAATATCAGCAGGACAGGTACTGGGACAAGAGTAGACTATAGGCTATCAGTAGGATTGATACTGGAGCAACAGTGGACATCAAACCCAGAAGGACTGACAGTACTGAGACAGTAGAGGATTATGTCATATCAGTAAGACAGGTACTGGGGCAGTAGTTGACTGTAGGGTAACAGCACAGCTCGCACTGAGGCAGTAGTGGACTGTGTTGTATCAATAGACTGGATAGGGTCAGCAATGGATTGTAGGGAATCAATAGGATTGATACTGGGGCAGTAGTGGACTGTAGTGTATCAATAAGACTGGTATGGGGCAGATATGGATTGCAGGGTATCAGTAGGACAGGTACTCGGGCAGTAGAGGACTATGTCGAATCAACAGGAGTGGTACTGGGGCAGTACTATCAGTAGGGCAGGTACTCGGGCAGTAGAGGACTATGTTGAATCAACAGGAGTGGTACTGGGGTACTGGGACTGAAGGGTATTTGTCAGACTGGAACTGGGTCAGTAGGGAACAGCGACGTATCATAAGGACTACTAGTACTGGGGCAGAAGAGTACTGTAGTGTATTAATAGAACAGGTAATGGGGATATAGTGTATTATGTGGTATCAATAAGACTGGTATTAAGGCAGTAGTGGACTGTCCGGTCTGAGTAGGACTGATTCTTGGCCAGCGGTGGACTGTGACATATCAAATGTGAATAAGTAGGACTGGTACTGGGGCAGAAGTGTACTGTGTCGTATCAATAGGACGTACTGGGGCAGTAGTGGACTGTAGAGTATCAGTAGGACGGGTACTGGGGCAGTTATGGACTGTGACTTATCAATAAGACTGTTACTGGGGCAAAGTGTACTGTATCGTATAAGTAAGAGTAGTTCTGGGGCAGTAGTGTACTGACTCGTATCAATAGGACTGGTATTGGGGCAATAGTGGATTATTTAAAGGATATCAATAGGATTGATATTTAGGTAGTAGTGGACTGCAGGGTCTGGTATCGGGGTAGTAGCGGACTGTATCGTATCAGTTGGAATGATCCATGGCAATGGTAGACTATCATATCGGTAGGACTAGTACTAGGACAGTAGCGAAACTGTGTTGTATCAGTAGAACTGGTACTTGGGCATAAGTGGGTTGTATTATATCAGTACGACTGATCCTAGTCGTGAAGGACCGGTACTAGGGCAGTAGTGTATCAAAATGACTGGTACTGGGGCACTTGTCGACTGTATGGTATCAATAGTACTGGTACTTGGACAGGGGTCAAATGTAGGGTATCAGTAGGACTGGTACTGCGGCACTAGGAGACTATGTCATATTAGTAGGACTGGTACTGTGGCAGTAGTGGTTTGTATGGTATCAGTACTCGTACTAAGGCAGCAGCTGACTGCGTTGTATCAATAGGTCTGGTACTGGGGCAATAGCGGATTGTGTAGTATCAGTAGGACAGGTACTAGGGCAGTTGTGGACTGAGCATATCAGAATGACTGGTACTGTGACCGTGGCCATATCAGTAGGACTGGAATAATAGATTGGATAAATAATGGACTATAGGGTATCAGTAGGACTCGTACTGGGGCAGTAGTGGATTGTGTTGTATCAACAGGTCTGGTACTGGGGCAGTAGTGGACTGTACGGTATCAGTAGGACTGGTGCTGGGGCAGTAGTGGACTGTAGAGTATCAAAAGAGCTGGTCTGGTACTGGGGCAGAGGTGGTCTGTAGGGCATCAGTAGGACTGGTACTGGCAGTAGTGGACTGTGTCGTGTCTACATGGCAAATACTGGGGCAGAATTGCACTGAAGGGTATCAGTAGGACTAGTACTGGGTCAGAAGTGGACTACGACGTATCAACAGGACTAGCACTGGGTCAGTAGTGTACTTTTGTATATAAGTATAAGTAGGACTGATCCTTGTGCAGTAGTGTCCTGTGTCATATTAATAAGATTGGTACTGGGGCAGTAGTGGACTGTTGAATATCACTAGGACTGGTACTGGGCCAGCAGTGGACTGTGACGTATAAATAGGGCTGCAGCTTATAACAAGGACTAATACTGGGGCAAAAGTGTACAGTGTCATATGAATAGGACTATTACTGGGTCAGTAGTGGACTGTAGGGCATCAGTAGGACTGGTACTGGGGCACTAGTGGATTTTGACGTATTAATAGATAGGAACTGGGGCTAAAGTGTACTGTAGCGTTTTATTAGGATTGGTACTTGGGCAGTAGTGTATTGTGTCATTTCGAATAGACATGTACTGGGCATTTGTGGATTGTAGGGTATCAATAGGACTAGAATTAGGGCAGTAGTGGACTGTTGAATATCACTAGAACCGGTATCAGTAAGGTATCAGTAGGACTGGTATAGGGCTTATCAGTATGTCTTGTATTGGGGCAGTTGTGGACTGTTTCATATCAGCATGACTTATACTGGGACAGAAGTGGGCTGTCGTATCAGTAGGACTGTTGAATATCACTAGAACCGGTATCAGTAAGGTATCAGTAGGACTGGTATAGGGCTTATCAGTATGTCTTGTATTGGTGCAGTGGTAGACTGTATCATATCAGTAGGACTAGTACCGCGACAGACATTGACTGTGTCGTATCATTAGGACTGGTTGGTGAATTGGTGGACTGTACCATATCAGTAAGACAGGGACAGAAGTGGATTGTGTAGTATCAGTAGGACTGGCAATGTGACAGTAGTGTACATCAACAGAATTGGTACCGAGGTTGTAATGTACTGTATCGTACACGTAGGGCTAGTATAGGGGCAGAAGTGTATTGTGTCATATCAAAAGGGACTGGTACTGTCATATCAATAGGACTGGTACTGGGGCAGTAGTGGAATGTATCATATCCGTAGGACAGGTACTGGGGCTGTATCATATCAGTAGGACTGAGACTGAGACAGTTGTTGACTGTGTCGTATCAGTTGGACTGATACTGGAACAGTAGTGGAGTGTGTCGTTTCGATAGAACTGGTACTGGGGCAGTATTTTAATGTCCACTAGATAGATAGATAGATAGATAGATAGATAGATGTTCGCCAACACAGACAGTAATAATCGGTATTGTCAAGTACCTTTCTATAAATCGGGAAATCTCGTTAGTTTGCGTCACTTACGGTTTATGGCATAACGTAATAATAAAGTCACTGAACGTATTGACAAACTCACATCGTAATCAAACTCACATAACGTAACGTGCCTTCCCTAAATATACGGCATCTGTCAGCCATAGTGACAAAACGAAATTAAATGTCCACAGAAGGTATTAGGAAATGCACAGAACACAAAGAACAAATTAAATAACGTAATATTAAACCAGCATAAGTAAATAACAAACCCACATAGTGTATTGATAAAAGTACAAAACGTAATGGCCAATTCATATAGCGTAACAATAAAGTCAGATACTGCAATATTTAACCCGCATAAAGTAACATCAATACTGTTAATACTGCCCTAATCGCAAAACGCAAGGTGTTTGCGCCATATAAGACAGCAATGGCGTTCCATAACAGCCTACTGGCGTAGATCTATCTGACATTCAACTGATGAGCATTTCTGCTTTTAATCAGTTTTGTACATCATTTTAAATGAACCAAAGGTGATTGTTTATTACATAGATGAACAAGGTCAGATGTCTTCACCATATCAAGTTCCTTGAAATACTCGTTTGATCGCAGACTACCATATTTACCCTAAATATTCCGACATGAAACAGCCAGAGCAAACAGTGTAGACCCAGATTAAAATCCAAACAGTTTGATCAGGGTCTGGACTGGAAACTTTGTAGATACTATACTAGTTAGCCAAATGTGCAGGTTAAAATTTTGGGATAAGTACGGTAAAAAGTAAGAGCGTCCGAATATTTAGGGTAAATACGTTACTCAGCAAGTTCCTCTTAATGAAGATATACTATCTGAAAGGCTGATTCTTATGTTTTAGCAAAATAGCCTTTGGAAAAAAGTGGCTGTTGTAGGGAGGTGGTATTGTAGAAAGGCTTAATATACAAAAACTTTTTACTTTCAGAAAATTGGTTATTATTTTTAGGGAAGTAGCTGATGTTGAGAGGTGAACTTTAGTAGGAGTGCCACTGTATATACTGATAATACTGAACATTATTAGCGTGTCGAATTATCGTTCTAAAAGAATGAAATAAAGAAAGAAAGAAGAAATCTTAGGCTTTCATGTTAAGACAGAAGAAAGAATAGGCCTGCATATGACATGTATTGTACATTTTACTTTCAGAAAAGTGGTTATTATTTTAAGGGAAGTGGCTGATGTTGTGAGGTGATCTTTAGTAGGTGTGCCACTGTATATGCTGATAATTTTGGACATTATTTCCGTGTTGAATTATCGTTCTAAAAGAAAGAAAGAAAGAAAGAAAGAAATCTTAAGCTTTCATGTTAAGACAGAAGAAAGAATTGGCCTGCATATGACATGTATTTATACGCGCAGTTTGACAAAAAAAAAAAAAAAAAAAAAAAAAAAAATGTTTATGAAAAGCGAGGCTGATTGTAGATAGCTCTTTTCCAATATAAGCGCAAAAATCAGTTTTCCTAGATAAGCGCTGTTCTGTGTAGTACACAGTCGCCACTTTTTCCTATTTAAGGGTGGGTATTTCCTAGTTAGTCGCTTGACACACCACGTGGTCTGGTCTGGTCTAGATACGTGTACTTCTGTTGATTTGTTCTCCTATGCGTGTCCTCAGACGGTATTATGAATCATTCATTTGTATATACATTATTGTATAAGAGAGAGAGAGAGAGAGAGAGAGAGAGAGAGAGAGAGAGAGAGAGAGAAGGGGGGGGGGGGGGGGGGAAAGAGAGTACATACCTTATTGAAAGTATAATTATCCCAATACAACAACTTTCAGTCATCCCTAACTTTGCTCGGTGTGTTGAAGCCTTCAAACGGTATTAATCGCTTCTAGTTGCACGAGACAGTTACAGACAGCACGAGCTTTTATATCCCAACGAGGCTATCCCTCACTAAATTCGCGGACTGTCTCAGGTAATAACGGTCATCCTGACCGATATCCCAGCTATTACAACTGAAAGGATTCTATGCAGACCGATTACCTTCCAGTGGAAAATATTCTCGTGTTTATGAGTAGATATGTGAATGCATGCGCATACACGTGCAATTTCTTAGTTTCAGCTAATAACAAAAGGAAAAATGTGTACTGCATTTACCCTAGGTATTCGGACATCTCGACGCCCTACCATCCCAGTCAGCATTCTACGTAAATCTATATCGGGCCGTCATCGGCCCGTCAGGGTAGCTGACGGGCCGATGACGGCCCGATGTAGATTTACGTAGAATGCTAGCTGGGATGCTTGTTCTAAAATTAGAACAAGTACAATTTACTAACCGATGTTGTGTCTAAAAGTTGCTGGATGGGCAGTGTGGACCCTATTGGGACGCGGTGTCCCACCTTTGTCTACACTGTTTGCCCAGGCCTGCCTGTCTGAATGCATACGGTGGGTGCGGTTTTAGCGATACTGTGTAACAGTGTAGTGTACATGTATACTACTCAGTTTTAATTGTCAATTTTAAGCATGCTTTTCAAACTGATATTTCTCTACCCACTTCTTATGCCATATTCTGTATGGATTGAGTGAAATAAAGTTATATATATTCAGCAATCTTTCAGTCCAGCCAATGCTCTCTTTCATGTTATGTGGCAAATGCTTGGCTTGAAGTTTGGACTATTACTCAGTCGCTTTATCCTGACACTTGGTGACTGACCAGTATTAGCTCTATAATGTTGAGTGTCAAGTAAACAAATAGCTAGTAGGTTTACAATTTTTCGATTTTAGGGTCGTTAGTATTATTCAGCGAAGAATCAAACTAACTGCACACAAATCGGAATCTCTACCACAATATTGTCAAATGTAGATTGATAACAGAAAGGTACATGTAATAGAAGTAAGCATACACACCTTTATGACTCTGAGCAAATTCAACAAAAGACAAAATGACGATATATTATTTGCATTCTACTTTACAGAAAATTAGCTTTGCGGGTTAATGTAAATTGTCACCTTAGGCATGAACTGTCAAAGCTATTTTTCTGAAAAAAAAAAAAAAAAAAAAAAAAAAAAAAAAATGTCTCCTTAGGCATGAACTATCAAAGCCATTTTTCTGAAGAAAAAAAAAAAAAAAAAAAAAAAAAAAAAAAATGTTCAAAATAGCGTCTGTTGAAGTTTTTACCCAGCATGCTACGCGTTAAAGCATAAACAAAAGTTTTACATACGGTTTTAGGGGCATAACTGACAGAAACCCAGCTAGCATTCTACGTAAATCTACATCGGGCCGTCATCGGCCCGTCAGCTACCCTGACGGGCCGATGACGGCCCGATATAGATTTACTTAGAATGCTGACTGGGAATACATGTTGCATCCGTATTTAAAGCAGATATTTATATTGTGCATTTTTTTTCTTCCTTGATATCTATATGTAGTATTAGTATGCCAAATTTCCAGGATGTATGAAATGAAGATACTCTCAATATATATATATATATATATATATATATATATATATATATATATATATATATATATATATATATATATATATATATATATATATATATATATATTCTAGTCATGCGGTCAGATTTCATTCGGAACTTTTATACTGGAACTTAAAATTTGTATCTAATAAAAGATGGAATTGTACTAAGATCCTTTACAAATATTTCCAACAAGCACTGACGCAGAATCCCATTTTGTTTTCATTTTGTCAACTCTCGCCACTCATATCCTGGTCTCGTCACTCATAACCGCACGCGCTGCTCAGTTTGCCTATAATTTTAGCATTTTTCCGTTTTTGTTGGTTGAATTGATGATTTGCACTGTTATAATTGTAAAACGTATACCAAATGACGGCGTCTGTCCAATTCAAGTCGTTACACAAGGTACAGATATGGCTGAAAACATTAATTTTAATGGGTAAATCGTCCAAAATGGCACCAAATTCGGAGCGATTGTTGTCAGAATGAAACAAATTCCAGGACCCGTAGCTATATTTTGATTTAAATTTTGGTGCTGGGTTGTAGGAAATTCAATTCCGCGCAGTATAGCATTCTCCGATTTTTAAAATAACGCCCTCCTAGATAACAAAAGCCCCAGATTGTCGACAACCCACCTGGAATACCCACCTTTTAAGCTCGCGCTACACATGCCCGGATATTCGCGGCATAACTATTGGCCATGAGTGACGAGATTACTGCCCGTGTATCTACATGGATTCTACGGAATAAATAGAATTGTTGGAATAAACAGAGCTGTTAAGGGGAAAAAAGCTCCGCCCCCTCCAAAAAAAAAAAAAAAGAAAAAAGAAAAAAAATAGCTTATTAAAAAAAGAAGAAGAAGAAAATAAAAGAAATCGAATGTCAAAAAACGGAATAAGGCCTATAAATACCTATTTTAACTGCATTTCCGGGGCTCCATACTATATACATAAATTCCACAGGGAAATAAGTGCGGAAATATACCAGGACCCAGTTGTTCAAAACTAACGATGTCGTTAGTTAACGCATCGTTAAAACTTTGATCATTAAATATGGCATATACGCTAATATTATTGCTGAAAAAAAAAATGATTTGCAAAAGCTGCTCACATTTTTTCAGCAAAAATAGCTGTGAATTACTTACTAGAACATTTAACATTTTGGCCATTAACAAGCTCGTTAAGTTAACGATGCTTTGAACAAGTGGGCCCAGAAAATTATCAGAGCTGCGACTTAAATAATAGGATATAGCCTTATGTTGCCCAGATCTCAAAAAAAAAAAAAAAAAAAAAAAAAATGTTTGGAAATCAAATTTAGCAAGTATCTGTACATCAGTAGGAATAATTAAAGGGAGCTAATTCTATTATAGCTTTTTTTGCTGAATTTTTCGTAGGGTTTTTTTGCTGAATTTTTCGTAGGGTTTTGCTTATTTAAACATCATAAGGGTAAAGATTTTGAAAATAGCAAACACGTAGCTTGATTTTATAAAGTTTATTAATTTAAGATTGTTTATACTGAGTAGGCAAATGATAATATTCATAAAAGAACGAAAACCTTTTTAGTGAAAGTAAATCACTTTAAATTTTAATTTTATCACGATTTATAAAGCTTCCTAACATATAATATGCAGAGTACAAGGAAAACAATTAGTATCAAACCAATAATTTATGGCCCTCTTCCTATAAGAGGTTAAAAGGAAGTCAACATTAAGTCTGAGCCAAACTTGACTTGACCTCTTAAGGAAATGATCTACCTCTCAAGTGTGAAGTTAGAGGTCTCTCCTTACCCTTTGCACCAATTAAGATTCTCTTAGTTTGCTATAGCTGCACATTCATTTGAGTCATCTCTTCATCATTTTAAAATTGTATCATTAATGAGAGGGCGGACAGGGGGGCGGGGATAAGGGGGCGGGGACGGGGGTAAAGGGGGCGGGGAACGGGGATAAAGGGGGCGGGGGACGGGGGAAGAGGGGCGGGGAGCGGGGGAAGAGGAGGCGGGGGTACGGAAATTTTGGGGCTGGTGTTATACGAAAATTTGTTGTATTTTACTGTATTTTTATGTACTTCAATGCAAAAACTGGGTATCAGAAGTATCTAATAGACGTATTGAAGTAAATTCAGGTATATTAACAATAAATCCGGCGTTGATTTCACTTCACCGACAAGGAGTGTTCCGCTAAGCGTGGTTTACATTGACTTCGTTTACGTCCGATTTCGGTTTATCTCTAGTTGATTACTTCCCTTTGATTCCGAAAGCTCCCAAAATAGCCGTTGTTTCGGTGGCAATCCACACTTTTAGAAATAATTATCCTTCTGCCGCCGTAGACAATCGTTTTATTTGCTCATAGTTGGATATGGACTTTCGCGCTGTTCAAAAAAAAGAATAATAAAAAACAACAACAACAAAACAAACATCTTCAAGATCCAACATGAATTTTCTGGATAGACTACAAACACGGAATATACACGTTGCCCGGTGGGGTAGTTGGGTGAGGCAAAGGTGTCGTGTGTCTTACGTCACCGGGCGTCCAATGATATTTGCTTACAGTTGGGCAAGGCCTGCTATCCTTGCAGAAGGTAAAGGTAGAGGGGGAATGTTTTTATTTCTTCTGTTTCTTCACTTTCAATCATTTTCCTTTCTCCACTGTCCCTCTCTTTTATCTCCTCTACTGTCTCCTATCTCTCTTCTCCCTTTTTCTGGGAGACGACACAAAATGACCCACAAGTGTTGACGTGTCGTTAAGCCCCAACAGTCAAATCAATCACACGTTGCCCGGTGACAAAACAGGCACCATTCATAGGCTTATGGACCAATAGACATTCCGTGTCCGTGGTCGTGAATAGTCGGTATTAATTCCTGTAGCAGGAGATTCTTAAAGATGTATGGCAAGAGACGGCTGGTGCAACTGAGTTTGTTCACGACCTACTGTTTTAATTTTCTGATTTCCCTGTTTTGTGAGATATCATCTTCTCCACATAGTGTTGATTACCACATAATGTTAATTATATACACAATGTATTGATTTTTTTTTCAGGTAATAACAGAAAATGCTTTCGTATCTTTATGTGTATATGCATATAGGTGTATATGCATATGTATATGAGCATATAAGTATATATGTGCGCACATGTATGGTTATATTGAATAAAAAGGAGTAAAAAGGACCATTTTCTGTCCGCTCGTGAAGAGTCTTGTATTTCGTTTCGACAAGACTTAGTTACGGCGGAGAAAACTGGTAAATGTTTTTTTTTTTTTTTTTTTTTTTGTCATAAAGTATGTTATTCATTTAAAATCATATATAGATATATTTACTTGGTTCATTCAAGTATGATTGAGTAAAAAGCCTTTTTTTTTTATCAATAGATAACAGGCAGTTCAGTTAATGATGTAGAGCATGTGGAAATGGGCTGACATTTTTTTTTTTTTTCTATCAATAGATAACAGGCAGTTCAGTTAATGATGTAGAGCATGTGGAAATGGGCTGACATTTTTTTTTTTTTTTTTTTTCTATCAATAGATAACAGGCAGTTCAGTTAATGATGTAGAGCATGTGGATACGGGCTGACATAGTGGCGGATGAGTGTGGATAGGCCGTACAATTTGCCAGTCAGTCTGTGTCCTCATGATTTATTCATTCTTTGAAAAAAGAAAAAATGAAAATGCAATTAGTCTAGAAATATAATCTAAGTGAGTACATATATGCAGCACTGTGTAGATGGAATGGCATTTGGCCATGTGTGTATTGTATGTGTGTATGTATGTGTATATGTATGTGTATGTGTGTGTATGTATGTGTATATATACGTATATATGTGTGTATATGTATATGTATGTATATATGTATATGTATATATATATATATATAAAAGAGTTGAACATTAATGCTATTATAATAATAATAGTAATAATTATTATTATTATTGTTATTATGATTATTGTTATTATCATTATTATTACTGTTATTATTATTTTATGTACAGAGTTAAATTGAGATATGTTCGCATAGAACTTATGTGTTAGATAACTACTGGTAGTGTCAGATTTTGGAACGGCAGATTGTGGTCAGTTCTGTGCGGGATGTGTCTTGCATAAGGAAGAAAGAATGCAGGGACGTGCTGTCTGGACATTGGTCCGCCACACGTTCCTGTAGCATGAGATTCTTTAAGATGTCTGGCAAGAGACGGCTGGTGCAACTGAGTTTGTTCACGACCTGCTGTTTTAATTTTCTGATTTCCCTGTTTTGTGAGATATCATCTTCTCCACATAATGTTGATTACCCCATAATATTAATTATATACACAATGTATTGATTTTTTTTTTTTTTTTCAGGTAATAACAGAAAATGCTTTTGTATCTTTAATGACTATGTCATATGCCATCGTATATGTTTGTATTATATCCTCAAGGGCACCTATTGGAATTTTGAAATAAATCTATTCTATTCTACTCTATTCATAAATAAACACTTTTGTACAAATCCTTTGGTAGCCCATGCTCCAGGTTACAAAGCAAAAGTATATATATATATATATATATATATATATATATATATATATATATATATATATATATATATATATATATATATATATATATATATATATATATATATATATATAAAATAATAATAAAATAAATAAATAAAATCAATGTATAAAATCATTTTAACTGTGTACACCTTCTCCGTATGTTACTATTTCCTGTATTATGTCTTATTAGTGTCTGCAAATATTTTGTCTGAAGGATAAATAGTACGATGTATATTACAACACAGATTTCTACTCTACTGCTGAAAATAGCTGCCCAGACAGGTGAGCCAAAGCGGGTAGAGACAAGCCCCAATCACTTTGGCTTGTCCTTTCTGGGTAGTTGTTCAGATAACTAATTTTTCAAATCATTTGGATTAATACATATTTACTAGTACTGAGTCTTACTACAGATTTGTGTATGTAAAATGTTGTCATTGTGTATATTCGCCATCACACTGTAAAATGTTATGTCCTGATGGGCTTTATAGCCCTTTGGAGTTCTCAATAAAGATCTGTTCTGTTCTGTTCTTTAATGATTATGTCATATGCCATCGTATATGTTTGTATTATATCCTCAAGGGCTTTAACGCCTACTGGAATTTTGAAATAAAATCTATTCTATTCTATTCTATTATATTCTATTCTATTCTAATTGCAAAATATAGTAACTGCTAATTGGTCCGTGAGTAGTGCGTGATCCGTGAATAGTCCGTAATTAGTCCGTAAATGGTGCATCGTACATCAGTCCGCAATCAGATCGTCTGTGAAAAGTCCTTGGTCCGTGAATGGTCAGTCATGGTCCGAAAATTGGTCCGTAAATGGTCCGTAGCAGCAACATGGTCAGTTAATTGAAAACTACAAAATAACTAAATGATAAATCATAGTTTTAATTGATTGTCTCTTATGACCTGTAATCTAAACACTTGATGTTTTTTTTTTTTTTTTTTTTGGATAATTTGACTTGTCGTACTGAATGTGTGATATTTTGTCACCTTGGATGAAACCGTTTTTGGCGTTTTGAACAGGTGAACATAAAGCCAGAATCCGGCATGCGGCACTTTAAGCAAAGTGAATAAGTGAACTCAGGAACTGATACAGTCAAATCCACATCTAACCCCCAACACCAAAGTAAAGACAGACAAATACAATTAAGCAGCCACAAAATAAACAGATGGCAAGCAGAGCTGGCAACTTTTTTTCCCAAAATGGTGGCAACTCTGTTACCTAAACTTATAAACTGAATTATCTTCTTAAACACACATAATTGTTAAAAGTAAAACATTAGAAAGTGAAACACTACGTAACATTTAACAAAAAGTACCACAATGAAAGTACCGCCTCGGAATGATCAGTAATGAATTACTCGGGGGCGCGCGTGTATCTGTGTGTGTATGTGTGTGGGAGGGGGGGGAGGGGGGGGGGAGGGGGGCTTAAGCTATCTTTTACAGGATCACAACCCTCGCTCTCAGCTTCCATAGTGGTAAAAATGTAAAAATATATATATTTGTTCGGTCCGTTTGGAGGTCTTCTAACTCGTCCATTAATCATTACGGGCAATGAAGAAATCACAGATAATGTCTATAATGAAGCACAACTGATAATAAACTGTTATGTTTTGATTCTCAAATCCTTTGATAAGATGATCTCTAATTTTAGAGACAGTATATGTTATGCCACTAGGATCAATTCCATTGAGGACGCTGACCATATTTGCAATGGTGTAAAACCACAGTCATTTGTATTCGTTTGTACAGAGCATTTAAAGTGTCTTACAAAGATTTTCGGAATAGGGCTAAACATCTTGTTTGCAACTGCCATTTCAGTGGCACTTGAAATGTTAGTACCGCCTGCACTATCATACAAGTTGACAACATCATCGTCGCAGTTAAATTTCGAGAAACAAATCCAGTGCAGACCTACATCATTAGAATGAGTATCAAAAATCTGTACTACTGGATTACTTCAACGTGCATGTGAATATCTATGCCAATGTAAAGTCACGTTATCCATAAGTAAAGGTCACGTTATTCCGATTTTGATATTACTCCTAGTTTTTCGTATATCCATAAGTGGCGTTCGTAATTTAAATAACGGTCCGTGGTTTGTCAAGTCCGTGAATAGTAGGGTCCGTGGTTTGTCAAGTCCGTGAATTGTAGATCCGTAGCCGGGAATAATTTGTCCGTATTTTGTTATGCAGTCCGTGTATTATCAATAGGTCGGTAAGTCCATGAGTCCGTGTCCGTAAGTGGTCCGTGTTTTGTCAACCACCACACACGTTCGACATTTAACTCTCAGCTTTTCAGAAAACCGCGAAAAAGATTATTGTTCTCACGGACCCCTAAGTGTGGGATTATCAAAAAATATGAAAAGAAGATGCAGATTTACATGGCATTCTTGAGTTTTGATTTCAGTAATTAATACGACTGTTTTTGGTTTAAACATATTTATTTCCGAAATGTTTACATATACAACACATACAAAAGTACAACAATAGGATTAGAACGAAAGCATAAGAGCTTATTTAGTTCCTTTCCTAGGATGTGATCATTGTCAGAAATATGAGTATACAAGCAAATCCTGAATGGTTAGTTTCCAATGGTCCTCTTCAAGTAATAACAATTTATTAATAAATAATAATTGTGAAGTTTAACATGAAGAGATGAGCAAACATAAAATGAGAATAAGAGGAGAAAAGAGAAACAAATTACACAAGATGTAATGAAGAAAAACAGAGGGAGGGAAAGAAATGAAGAACTATGGAGCAGATTTTACGAAGACTATGAATATAGTAAGAAGTTACTGGGGACTGTGAGCGGTGCAGGACAGATCCGAGTGATGTCATCGATGTATGCTCCGAATCACTGTCACTATTTACAGTCCATTTAGTCTGGTACAAATAATGACTGATACGAGTGTGACCAATTAACTTTCTTAAAATCTTTTCGTTCTTTGGATATACCTCTGTACTGCTTCAAAAATGGCTATATTAGCTTCATTAGGTAAATTAAGATCGCCATTGAGGATTATGTTTAGGGTGATATTGCCATGTTGTGATAGAGTATCCATTAATACCTGTCTATGATTTTGGTATAAATGGCATCTAAAAAAGAAGTGGTCTGCATTTTCTATTTCACCACATCTACAATTACAGAGAGGAGATTCTATGATGTTTTTCGAGTAAAGATCGTAGTTGAGAGAGCTGCAACCAGTTCGAAGTCTAGTATGAAGTATCTGCATGCTTCTGTTGCCTGCATAAAAGTATTTTGGAACAATTACTCTGCCCTGACTTAATTGTCTCTTAAAATCATCAACTGTATCTACAATCCTGTCAGCGCAGGGAAGATCGTTCCAATCACGAATGGCTGCAGGAAGAAAAGAATTATAATATTGATTAGTACGAGATTGTATTGTTCTTATATTATTTGCGTTACGCAAACTGTAACGTGAAGCGTTCTGGTCAGGTCGAGGAACCAGTGAAGAGAGATAAGAGGGGGCAATGTCATTATACATTTTATAGAATAGGACCAATTTATGCTTTCTTCTCCTTACATCTAGTGTTTCCCATCCGATCTCATCATATAGTTTTTGCACAGAGACTAGTTTAGTTGTTCCGGTGGCTATTCTAGCAGCCTCTAATTGAATTTTTTCTATCTCATGTTTCTCTTGTTGAGTGCAGTTGTCCCAAACTACATCGGCATATTCTAGTATTGGGCGAACAAAAGCAGTATAAATTGTTTCTAGGGACTTCCTATCCAAAGTATATTTAAATTTCCTCATGACATTTATTCTGGACCATGCCTTACTCTTGACATACTCTATATGTTTATGCCAGGAGCAGTCTGATGCTATATAAATTCCCAAATGTTTATGAAACTGAACTTCGTTAATTTCTTGATTCGACATGAAAACCGGAGGATGATCAGGTTGGTTTATTTTGCGAGAGATAATAAGAGATTCATTTTTATTTGGGTTAAATTTCACTAACCAAGACTTTGCCCATTTTGATATTTTGTTAAGATCTGTATTAAGGATTTCAGCAGCAGCATCTGGATTGTCTACAATAATATACAGACTAGTGTCGTCAGCAAAAAGTCGGATGTTCGATCGAATTTCAGTGACAATGTCATTTATGTATAGTAGGAATAATAGAGGACCTAAGATGGACCCCTGCGGAACGCCAGCTTTAATATAATTCCAGATAGACTTGACCCCAGATAACACAACACGTTGTTTTCTATTTTCAAGATAGCTTGTAAACCATTGTAGTAAATTTCCAGTTACTCCTGCTGCCTTAAGCTTGTGAATTAGTCCGCTATGCCAAACCCTGTCGAATGCCTTGCTGATATCACAGAATACTACTCTGATTTCTTTCCCTGAGTCTAACGCGTGGCAGAAAGTATCGTATAAATATGTTAATTGATTTACAGTAGAGTCGCCTGGTCTAAAGCCAGACTGGAACGATGTAAGGATATTGTTATCAAGGAGGTGATTGTATAAGTATTTAAAAACAAGTCTTTCTAAAGCTTTGTCTAAGTTACTCAAAAGTGAAATTGGTCTGTAATTAGAAGGAACTGCCGGATCACCACCTTTAAGTATTGGGCAAACATGAGTTTCTTTAAAACATTCAGGTACGGTTCCATGTTGTAAGGACTGATTAAAAAGAGCACATACAGGAACAGAAAGTTCATCAGCTAGCACAGAGAGAATACGATTACTGAGTCCATCGGGGCCAGTAGCTTTCCCAACAGGGAGAGATTTTAAGATTAGTTTAACCTCATCTGGTGACAAAACGAGAGAACTTAGACAACGTTCGACCAGGTATGGAGCAATTTCAGGAAGTGCAACATCATGATCATTCAGTAGAGTTTGGTCACGGAAGAAGTCATTAAGAACGTTAGCTTTCTCTACCTCTTCGACGAATACTAGACCGTCCTTCTCTAATGGAGGACTTGAGGCTTGAGAAGAAGGGGAGATAAAGGACTTGAGAAGTGACCACCACTGTCTTGGTGATAAAGAATCAGATTTAAGTTTGTCAGATAAAGACTCATTAAGTGCTTTTTTAGACTCTCGAATCATAGATATAGTTTTATTACGAAGCCGTCTGAAAGTATTCCAATCATTCATGAAGTTAGTTTGTTTTGCCCGACGGTAAGCTCTTTTGCGTTTCCTAATATATCTTTTGATTGATGAAGTCATCCATGGTGGATCAGACGGTCGTATTGTTACTATTTTATTTGGAATGCAATCTTTTGAAATTTCGAGTATCTTGTCAATTAGTCTCTTAGCATAACGTTTATATCTGGGTTATGGAGAGCCTTCCAGTGTTGACGATGCCATTTCCTTTAGAAGATCATAATTCCCTTGTTCGTATCGCCAAATGTGACGGGTAAATGATCTACGTATCGGCTTGCAAAATTTAAATATGCCAAAGATCGGACAGTGATATCTCAAATCCTGGCCAAGAAAGGGGTCTCCCACACCGTTTAAAATAACATGATTAGGATTACTCACAAGCATCAAGTCAATGAGGGTGGAAGAATGTTCCGTTAAATGTGTTGGTTCGTTTACAACTTGGGTTAGAGAAAATTGATTAAAAAAATCGTTTATTTTCCTGGCCGATTGAGGGTTATACATGTTAATATTAAAATCGCCAGTTATTATGATGTCATTTATACCGTTGTCTACTGCAAGGTGGATCGAGTCCTCCATTGTTGAATAATAGTTTAAATCGGAATTGGGTGGTCGATAAAATAATCCAAAAAGTACATGTTTATGTTTAAGAACTAGTTCTATCCAGATACATTCAATTCCTCTTGGTTCTAAATCTAATCTGCGTTTATAATAAATAGAGTCCTTAACGTATATCATTACTCCCCCATGACTATCACCCTGCCGATCTTTCCGTTCGGGCTCCCGATACGACTGTATTAGAAGAGTTTCTTTGGATATGGATGGATTAAGCCAAGTTTCAGAAAAAGCGAGAATGTCAAATTCAAATAGTTCTGAGCTGAGAATATCTATTTTACGAGTAATACTCTGAACGTTGTAATGAACAATA
The DNA here is from genome assembly GCA_964016985.1 of Anodontia alba. NCBI lineage: Eukaryota > Metazoa > Mollusca > Bivalvia > Lucinida > Lucinidae > Anodontia > Anodontia alba. The sequence goes on from OZ024821.1 coordinate 123,888,058, forward strand.
GATAGCTTGTTTTGAAGAGTGGACAGGTTCATAGACCCGCCCGATGCTAAAGACGAAGTGTTAGCAGTGCTAACTGAGGTGCCTGTTTGAGGTCCCGGATTCTGTTCGATATCTCCGGCCTTAAGAAGCAGAATAAAGATCCAAGCGACCGTAACCAATAGGAGAATAAATGCTAATCCATGACATGTAAACTTGCAATTTTCCTTATAGTGTTTACCAGGTACAATGTGTCTAAGTAGATTTTGAAATATAAATTCGTGTTTTGCATGGTTTTGTTTGATGGCTGATAATAGAGAGAAAGAATTGTCTACTCTATTCCAGATGAATAGCAGAACAAAGATTCGGAACGCAAACGGTACAAAATTGGTACGATACCCATATGTGTGCGAGGCGGCGAAAAGTTCCTCTGATTTTGCTTTCATGACACTGAAGATATTAAAATCTGATAAAGAACACACGCCATCACATACGACTGTTTTTGTGCCAATGTGGATCAGTTAAGGCCCGGACCTAGGCCCACCACATTTTGTTCTTGACCAGTTTAGGACCGGATCAAGGCCCACCACCTTGTGATACCTGTTTTCCATATGGCTCATATGCAGGCCCTTACGCAGACTTTCGAAATGGAGGTGCAGATCTTTAGCTATTCTGTAAAGGGGGTGCAAATGCTAATGAAATCCGAACTGGGGGCAAAAATTAGGTGTGTAGTTTGGGGTCAAAATCTGCATGAATATATATTGCATAGTCATGTTTGAATTTAATTATAGCGTTGGGGATATTAGAAATTCTGATTTAGGGGAGGGAATAATTTGCTCGGGGGAGGGAAGTGGGGATAAGGGGGGAGGGAAGTGGGGGAAAGGGGGAGGGAAGTTGGGGAAAAGGGGAAGGGAAGTGGGGGTAAGGGGGGAGGGAAGTGGGGAATGCCTACCCCCCTGTCCACCCCCTCATTAATATGCGGAATTTTTCATTTAAATTATCTCTTCAGCATTTTCACATTGGATCATTCATATGCCAATCTTCATTTGAATCCTCTCTTCAGCATTTTCAAATTGGATCATTCATATGCCAATCTTCATTTGAATCCTCTCTTCAGCATTTTCAAATTGGCTCATTCATATGCCAATCTTCATTTGAATCCTCTCTTCAGCATTTTCAAATCGGATCATTCATATGCCAAACTTCATTTGAATCCTCTCTTCAGCATTTTCAAACTGGATCATTCATATGCCAATCTTTTCATTTGCCAGGTGAGACTGACCTCTTACTTAAGACACTTAAAGAATAATCCATAGACTGGCTCCAGTCTCCAATGACTAAATATTTTTCTCATAATCTTGTTTGATAACCCGCTAAAATAAAACCAAAAAAGATATCATGACTAAAAAGGCTGGTCACTAAAATGGCTGGTCACTCTATAGTCATGACATTACTTTGGTTTTATTTCAATGGATTATTAAACAGATAATCAAAAAAAAAAAAAAAAAAAAAAAAAAAAAAAAAATTAGTCACTGTAGACTGGAGTCAGTCTATCCACCATGCTGCTCAATTTCAACCACTGAGTACAAAGTTCCCTTTGTCCGTTCCGTCGGATTCTTGGAGGAATGTATTTTGTCAGAATCTGATTATCAATTACGTATATGAAGCTTCCCAATCCCATGATGTTTTATTCATTCATATTTGGGCCAATCTATTCTACTAAGATTAGATATTAAACATACTCCTTTTATATTCAAATTCGTCAGCAGGATAAGGGTTTTAAGAAGAAGAAGAAGAAGAAGAAGAAGAAGAAAAAACAAAAAAAAACAAAAAAACAAAAAAAAACAACAAAACATGACTCACTGATCAAGCAGCGTCCTTCTTTAACTGCTTCATGACGTCTATACAACGTCGCCTCAACGTCATGCGTTGCATCGACGTTGAGACGATGTTGTATAGACGTTGTATAGACGTTGCTAGATCTCGTCCAAGAATTACTTCATTTTTCTCCGCGACGTGGCAGATGGAATAGGAGCGGAGGAACCAAATTTAGGATTGGACTCTAAATTGTTATATTTACTTTTTCTTCGATATTTAATGCTTCGTGGCAGTTTGTGCACAGCTGAGAGAATTTTTTCAACATACCCTCTGATTGGAAGGTGTTTAGAATGTGTATCTGGGCTATGAAATACTTATTTAACATATTAAATAAGACGTACTGCAACCTACGTCCACGTTGAAATACATAAGATGCTAAATTTCCCAAGCATTTTTCCGGGGACTAAAATATTTGTGCCGAATATTACTTACAAGGCCGACTGCCCCTTACGGAGCATTAACCCTTACGAGGACAAGAAAACCTATACATGATAAAGCGATTTTACGGAAGTATAACGAAACTTTTATATAATTTTGCTCAATTGAGAGCTTCAAATATGTGCAAACATGGCACATCAAAACCATGTTGGCGAATGCTGTCTCATTTGCAAAACTTTTCATGGTGGTTGATTGTTTATATGCAAATGGAATTTTTTAAAACTTGTTTGGTCTATGCGGCGCATTCAGATAATGACTAATGTCCCCATAAGTGATAGTCAGGCCTTTTAATCAGACACCTTACATAAACCAAAGTAGCATCCTAAGATATCTGTCAGCAGCTATTCAAGACAAAAACTTCAAACTAGTATCCTCAGATATCTGTCAGCATCTATTCCAGATTAAAACCAAAGTATCCTGAGAGATCTGTCAGCAGCTATTCCAGATGAAAACCAAAGTACCCTGAGATATCTGTCAGTAGCTATTCCAAATTAAAAACCAATTATGAAAGTATTCTGAGACATCTGTCAGTAGCTATTTTAGATGAAAAACAAAAGAAGTATCATGAGATACCTGTCAGCAGCTATTCCAGATGAATAACGAAAGTACCCTGAGATATTTGTCAGGAGCTATTCCAGATAAAAACACCAAAGTTGTATCCTGAGATATCTGTCAGCAGCTATTCTAGATGAAAAGTCAATGTATCCTAACATATCTGTCAGCAGCTATTCCAGATAAAAAAATGTAGTATCCTGAAATATATGTCAGGAGCTCTTCCCGACGAAAACCAAAAAGTTATGTCAGCAGCTCTTCCAGATAAAAACCAAAGTATCCTGAGATATCTGTCAGTAGGTATTCAAGATGGAAACAAAGTATCCTGAGATATTAGTCAGCAGCTATTCCAGACGAAAAACCAAAGTATTCTGAGATATCTGTCAGCAGATACTCCAGATTAAAAACCAAATTATCCTGAGGTCTATGTCAGCAACTATCCCAAATGAAAAAAAAAAACAACAACAACAACAAAAAAAAAAAAACAAAAAAAAAAAAAACAAAAAAAAAAACAGTATCCGGAGATACCTGTCAGCAGCTATTCTAGATTAAAAACAACAACAACAAGGTTTCCTAAGACATCTATTAGGAGCTTTTCCAGATTAAAAAACATAGTACTCGTATCATGAAATATCTGTCAGCAGTTATTCCATATTAAAAACCAAAGTAACCTGAGATGTCTGTCAGCAGCTCTTCCAGAGTAAAAAACAAAATATCCTTAGAGTTTCCTTTGCTGGAAATCAAATAGGTCACACGAATGCGACAACATTTACGTTTTCGGCCCTCTCTCCCCTCCACGAGTTTCTGACATGGACTCTTCCATCTCTGAATTTGGACGCATCCACTGGACTCTTTCATCTCGGAATTTGGACGCATCCATAGGGGTGTCAATAAAAGATCAATGACAGAATGGCAAACAGTGCAGATCCGATGAGTCGGCTCGTGACGAGCTTCTGGATCGGCACTGTTTGCAGCATCCATATTGGTCTTCAAGGTTGAAAGGATGAAATAAGGCCCAGGCAAACTAGAGCATGGATTGCCAATGATTTCAACCTAATAGCATGGTCACTTTTCTAGAAATAACTTCCTCCCCTTTTTCGAGCCCATTTTTTTTTATATAACATTTTCATTTTTTTTTGCACAAGAGCAAACGTGTATGTATGTATGTATGTATGTGTGTGTGTGTGTGTGTGTGTGTGCGTGCGTGCGTGCGTGCGCGCGCGTGCGTGTGTGTGTTATGCATGTAAGTATTATTTTCTGAGTGGTAAGTATCTGGATGCATTAGTAGATAAGTAGGTAGGTAGATAGGTAGGTAGGTCGGTCGATAGGTAGGTAGGTAGATAGGTGGGTAGGTAGTTATGTATGTATGTATGTATGTATGTATGTATGTATGTATGTATGTATGTATGTATGTATGTAGGTAGGTAGGTAGGTATGTAGGTAGGTAGGTATGTAGATAGGTAGGTAGGTAGGTAAGTAAATGAATGGTATGTTCGTATGTTTGTATGCATGTATGTATGTATGTTGCTGTGTGATAGGCGTCTTGGCTTATTAGTAGGTAGGAATGTGGCAAGGTAGGTTGGTAAAACTGCTTTGATGCAAATGAATAATAGAGAACTTTGTGGAATAATCAGTTAAGAACTGGTAAAGTTGTAAAATGTAAACAAGTCCAGTAATTACTGTATTTGTAAATTGCGCCGCGCCATGCGAAAACGTGTCTTTGGGCATATGCGGACAGCGAAGGCCCAGATCAGGCTGGCATCCGCGCAGTCTGATCAAGGCTTTCCCTGTCCGCCAACAGATCAATGGACACTATAGAATTTATCAATGGAGCAAAGGCCCGGATACTTTACGCATGCGCAGGGTGATCTGAATACGCATTTTGCGCATGTTCGAAGGCATTGTTTTAGCCTGACGCGGCAAAATTGATGCTGGGTTACCCAGACTGGCGCAAATCTCCAGTGACAAAATAGGGCCCATGTATTCATAAAATCCTGTTTGACACATCCCCTAAAATAAAACCAAAATTATGTCATGATTATCAGTGACCAGCCTTTTTAGTCATGATATTATTTTGGTTTTATTTTAATGGTTTATCAAACAGGATTATAAGAATGTATATGGAGGCAGTCTAACCAAGAGATATTTTAATTTAGTCTTTTAACATTTATCACTTACTGGGCTAGTTCAGCACACGACAAATTCATTTTTTTTCTTTTTTCCCCAGAAATAGGCTTTGATATTTCATGCAAATTGACTCCAAAAGAAACACTTTGCATGAAATGCCGAATCCTATTTTGTAGGGAATCGCCCTTGCGAGTCGAACCACCTTAAGGGGAAGTAACTACTTATTATTTGACTATTGAAATAGTCATCGTGCATATGTAATGAATAGAATAGAATGTTTATTATCCAATTATGGCTCCTTTCGGGTATACAATTAATAATAGAGACCATTCGCTTCCGATGTCTCCAGAAAAAGTGATTAATACTGAAAAAGAAATATCATTTTAATGAGACATTTAGACGGGTTCTAATCATTTTGCACATTATTATGAGGCACAACGTGGGAAAAGGACCCTTATGTTATGTGCAAACATCGAAGGTCTAGAACAGCTAGTATATCCGTGCAGTCTCATCTGGTCATTCTTTGTTCGTGGACATATACTACAGAATCCCTTGATTCTGTAAGAGGGTAACGCAGGCCCTGATCGACCTGCTCAGAATGCGCTGGCTGATTTGGGTCTGCGTTTTCCTCAATTTGCATAAGGGCCCTTTTCGTGGGTTACGAATCGGACTCGTGCCTACACATTGTGCAGAACCCAGAAAAACAGGGCCAAGCTATCATTCAATTAGCTTTGGCAGTGGTTCTTGTGCTGTACGCTCTTTGTGGAGCTTTGTGGCTTCGCTTCTCGATACTATTTCTAATTAGTCAAGTTTAATGCCTTGATATTGTGTTTAGGGTGTCATTTCTGGTATTGTGATCCCCTCGTTGGGGAACATTACGAAAACATGCCTATGCAAATATGTAGAAAATTTCAGTTTCAAAAACTGAAAAAAATTCAGATAAAAACCGCTGATATTTTTCATATTTCTGTTCAAAACATAGATTGTGGGTACCCGTTAGAACCGCATCGGCGAGGCGGTTCTAACGGGTAACCACAATCTATGTTTTTGAGCAGAAATAAGAAAAGTAATGTATACCCCTGTAAACCCCAGTTTTACTATATAAAAGTGGGGTTTAAGGGGGTCAAAATTATATAGGCATGTTTTGGTGATGAGAAAAAGCTGTTTTCTTTGCTGTTCGTTGATTTTTTTTTTGTATCTCCTATTTGATAGTTGTCTATTTCTGGTGAAAGAGTGTGCACAAGTACTGGTTAATCGCTTATGAGACTGTCCAAGAAAAGTTTGGTTACGTAACTTGACCGGCTCGTCATGACCTTAATAGTGTTGACTAGACCGTTAAACTCCAAACCAAATCCTCTTGGTGTCACTGGTGGTCAATTTAATTCACTGCTTTGAAAGAGTATGTTTGTATTTAAAACAAGCCGTTGCAAGACAACCAATAAGGACAGCGTGTCAAAAGAACACCATTGCAAATTTATTGCGTTCCCAGCGGGTACTTAATGTTGAAACAACGTCGATTAAATATTGATTCTAAGTCTTGACATTGATTCAATGTTGAATTGACATTGTTGCAACGTCGAATAGCAGATAAATCGACGTCGCTTTAACGTTGAGTGCCTGCTGGGTTAATGCATGTTGAAATATTTCCTTAGCCATACCTCTAGAGCTTGCTATTTTGAGTCGTTTATTTACAATCGACCCAAAGTTTACATACATCAAAATTTCCTTAATGTTGTTGTGATTATCACTGCGTAAATAACAGATTGTTATGAGTTAAATGCGGATAGCGAAGGCCCAGATCAGCCTGCGCATCCGCGCAGTCTGATCAGGGCCTTCCCTGTCCGCCAACAGATCATTGGACACTTTAGAATTCTAGTCTCCGGTTAGGACCATTTTCCCAGCCTACACTCAGCTGTTAGTGCTTTGATTTTAACTCTTCCGTCTGTTTCAAAAGCAACCGTTGTCATATAAATTTAGAGAATCTTCAAAGGAAAATAAATACAGAGAACCCTCTTTACAACTCATTTGTGCCCAAAGCTGCTGCCATTAAAATGTAGTTGCTGTTGGATTCTTAAACGCAGCAGAATGATACGTAAGAAAGAGCTTCTTTTAGTTTTATTACCTCATAAGTGCGTCCAACAGCAGTTCCCCGAACCGCTCGGCGTGCAGACGCACTACTAAAGACTATCTATGGGACCAGTGATGTGTGTGACCAAATATGTGATGAACCAACAAACGCTTGTGTGGTTCGGTACTTATCCTGAAAAACAATAAGCGTTCCGTGATTTGGTAGAGACTATTGACACGGCGGCCGTGCCTATAATAGCAACACAACCGCCAATAACGCCGTATTCCAGCTGCAAGAAGGTGAATCGCGGATGACGTCAGCCTACAAAATTTGAGATCACGGCCATTTTGAATTTTGTCTTCACTTCGAATTTTATTTCTATCCATTCTCCGTCTATTTACAAGCTAAGCATGATTCGTTTTGTGCATATGCAATAAGGTACACATTGATGTAGATTTTCCGTTAACACATAGACTTTACGCTTTTTTCACGTGATAATCTGAAAAAAAACTTCGACACAAGAATGTGTATGTTCGACCGGTTTGTATGTTGTTGATATTTTCATGTTTTTTTTTTTGTTTTTTTTTTTTCATAATGTGTAGACTCGCAAAAAAAAACAAAAAAAAAAAAAAAAAAAAAAAAACAAAAAACAAAAAAAAAAAAAAAAAAAAAAAAAAAAAAAAAAACAAAACAAAAAACAAAAAAAAAAAAAAAAAAAAAAAAAAAAAAACAAACAAACACACAAACGGTCAACAATCTTTAGGAAAGATGATTTCAGGTAAGCATACGATAGTGTATTGCCGTTGTACCTGTCACCGGCATACACTAGTTCTCGGTATTCGGAAAGCATAACCCCCGCCCATCGGGACCCGCGAAAAGGATGGGCTGCCTAAAGCCTCCATGGCAGAGCTGCTAGTAACTAAGCAGGACCCGAATTCATGTGATCGGGTCGGGTAAAAGTCCCACAAATTTGGAGGCAATGTCTCTAAACTACTGCAATATTGTTGACTTGGACGTTATATCGCAATTCATGTAGCGGATTCAGGTCAAGCGTGGTCTGAAATCAATTCAGTTAGATCTGGCCAACCCACTTAAGAAGCATGTGATGATAATTTGGACGCACGGATATAGGTAGCACCTATTAAATTCATATTAGAACATATGTTTTGGACATTTGTTAGAATTGCCTCAGTTGGGCGATTCTAACAATTATCCACAATATATGTTTCTTGAAGTATTAAATACAATGTTGTCCCACAATTTCCGATTTACTATCACCTCTTGAGCGAAGATCTCATGCCAGTCAAATTATCATTATAACGAATTAAGCCATTAGATCCAGTGTCGTAAAAAGAGGGTTGACTGTACCGAGTTTCGATCAAATCACGGTATTGGTTATGAAGAATGTATCATTTAACCACTTTCCTTTTATGAGATTATGAGACATACATGTAGCAACACATCAAAATATGACTAAATGTCACGCATGTAAGATTTCTACCACAGTCAGTTCAAATTTCTTAAAGTATTTTTATTTTTCTTTCTTTTTTTTTTTTTTTTTCTTTTTAAAAGTAATGACGCTCGGATGGACCCCGAACGTTTCGTGAAACATATTCACTAAAATTCATGCCGAGATTTGCTCAAATAATCTAAAATGCTTCAGTTTAAGCCGACACAATTCGTTATAATGGCAATTTGACTGGCATGAACCTTCGCTGAAGTGGTGACAGAAATTGTGCAAGAACATGGTATTAAATCTCTAAGAACATGTGTTTTGGATATTTGTTAGAATCGCCTCATTGAAGCACTATTAACAACACATTATCCAAAACACATGTTCTATGAGGAAATAAAAATAAAACAAAGTTTTCTGCTCATTAAGGACTCCATACAAATGCAAATTCATTTTAATGGCAACATCTTTGGGGGAAAAGTACTGTCGTTTGTAAAGAGGGTTCTCTGTAATTCTTTTTTTTTTATGATCATTTCGTGTAAATAAATCCTTATCTGGTACTTGGAAGGGCTGTTGCACGTGATTATTATCTTTGCTGGGTGCCTTCGGGGCATGTTCGGACAGCGAAGGCCCAGGTTAGACAGTACATCCGCGCAGTCTGATCGGACCTTCGCTGTCCGCTGCAAACATCATTGGATACTTACAATGTATCAATAGGGAGCAAAAGCCCGGATGAGACCTTGCGCTTGCTCATTCGCAGGATGATGTACATCTGTACATTTTGCGGATGCTCGAAGGCAAGTTTTCGCTTGACTCGGCCCGTTTTATAAATTACGCATTGATGGAGAGCGAGTTGTATACACTATAATATACAGCCTATTCCTAATATGGATTTCAAATTCAAATTCAACAAATTTAACAGCAGCAACAACAAACTCAACAATGATATTAATTAAAACAATCGAAGAGTTGTTAAGAAGTATCTGATTGTAATTTTGGAATAATTTTCTCTAGTTCTCCATAAAACATATGTTGTCACTTCTCATAAATACACACAAGATATTTTTTGTGGAGAAATAAGAAAAAAAAAAAAAAGAAAAACTATCGCAGAATTTCCATCCTTCTTTGACGACTCATCTGAAATAATAATAATAATAATTATAATAATAATAATAATAATAATAATAATGTACATACACTGTTCTGCAATAAGTCAACAGAGTAGTTTGATGTAAAGGGACTGTACTAAAGACAAGACAATTTAAGTGACCAAGCATTTAATTCCTCATTTAATATTTTCTTGAATTAAACCATAGTATTTCTTATTTACACAAACAAATCTAACAATATTCATATATGATTATAAGCAATATTACTAATTTCTTGCATAATATGAGAGGCATTTTACGAATTTTGAACGACTTTTGATTTTGGTTCCGATCTTATTATTCACATTATTACGAAAGCATGTATAAACATTGTTCAGAAGACACAACCAATAACAAAATGGTTTGGAGTTCCATGCGTACGCTTTTGTCAACTTCAATGACTCAACAGCTTTTACGAGACACGGAACTATGTTCTACACATGGGCACTACGAGCCACAGAGGAATTATCATAGCGCCAGGTCAGGATGCACATGGGGAAAATTGAGGGGTCTATTCGATATTCTATAATATACTGGTATGTTGAGTGTACTCATTAGAATCGCCTCGATTAGGCGATTCTAATGAGCACACTCAACATAATTTTTATGCCAAGTTCAGAAATTTTCTCTAAAATATCCCTAAATATTTGATGACGGGTTGTAGGAAGAATTTCATAAGGACTCAAAAACGAGTTTCAGTCACGGTAACAGATCACTGTTCGTCATCGAAGTTTTACTGCTATATCATTTAGAAACGGGGTAATAAATCGGAACTCTAAACAAGTTCAGCTCAATGCGGACTCCTTTTCAGAAAGGGGCTGGTGCAGAAGCAAACATGAAACCAACATTTGTTGTGTACCTTGAACAAAAGCGCACAAAATTATCAAACGTATCGAATTCTCTTAACCATTTCAGCCTTTAGATCCAAATGGCTACATTTGCAAAACAGTGTAGATCGCTCTTAACCGTCTCATCAGGATCCACACTGTTTACCATTCTGTTAGTGATTCTTTTGCAGAAACCTCTATTTGTAACAATGAATGTGTCCGAATCCAGAGATGGAAGAGCCCGTGTCAAAAATTGAAGGGTGAAAGGGTTAAATTTGAAAGCATTTAGATGTACTGATCACATTAAGGTATCATCAGCAAAAACTGAATTACGATATTATCACGATATCAAGTGTCCGATACGATACTGAATCATGATACTTTAATCCTGTTGGTTTTTCTATAATTTTCACAAATACACCAGTATTGTTGCAAATGCTTTGCATTTGGATAAACAGTTTCAGCAGATGACAATTTGAAATATTTTCTTTATTTTTCCCAGAAGTAGGCTTTAACATTTTACACAAATTTTCTTCTCCAAAGACAATTCGCATGAAATGTCAGAGTCTATTTTTTGGGAAAAAATAGAAAAAAATATCATAAATCTGTTGTCTGCTGAATTAGCCCAGAGGGTGGTAAAGATTAAGAACCTTTTATCTATATCAAAAATGTATTTTGCAGATGTCATGAAATATGGATACTAACCATCAGTATCACGATACAGTATTATCACAAAAGATATCATAATATATCGAAACATCTACAGCCTACTGAAATTACCCAACAAGTAAGGATATATAAAAAAAAAAAGCTCCGGTAACAGCCTTTAACCATATAATATGAGAAATGAGGAACAATTTATAGTCGACTCTCGTTATCTCGAATTCCAAGGGACTCACTGAAACACTTCGAGATATCCGTACTTCGACATATCAGAGGAGAGAGTGAGGAAAACAATAAACTGAACAACCACATTTAACAAATGAATATGTAATTTGACTCCTGAAGTTAGAAATATATATATATATATATAATAATGTGGAAAAGAGGATTTTCCTCTTTTCCACATTATTTTGTTACCTGTTGTCGTGGTTTGATGTTAAAACAGGTACCAGATTTTCATTTCGAGATAAGCGGTAATTCGAAATAAGCGAGTTCGAGATAACGAGGTTTGACTGTATATTCTATGACTATACAGCAAAAGATTACATTATTTTTTTTTATATTTTTTTAAAAGAAATAGTTGTTAAAACTGCGAAGTAAAATGAACTTGGTTGAATTTTAGGACAATTGTGGTAAGGAATTAATGTGTAAAGAATTAAGGGTATAAATACAGGGCCAAGTTGTTCAAAGCTAACGATGTCGTTAGTTAACGATTCGTTAAAATTTACATTGAGTTATACGTAAATATACTGATTTTTTTTTGCTGAAAAAATGTGAGTAGCTTTTGCAGTGCAAAAGCTACTCACATTTTTTTCAGCAAAAAATATCAGAATATTGTATATCGAATCCGCTAAAACAGTTAATGAAATGACCCTTAACGAGCTCGTTAAGCTAACGACGCTTTGAACAACTGGACCCAGAAGGTTATTGCATATTCAGGCCCCGAGGTTATAACCAACTCAGGTGTGCGCGAAATTTGTCCTGCTAATAAATCTCAAATTACTAACAATTGCAAATTCTTTCTTGCTGAACATAGCTGAGCATGAAAATTTCTCTGCTGATAAATATGAAAATGCCAACTATTTTTTACATTTTCATATTTATCAGTAGAAAAAGTTCATGCGATCAGCTGAATTGAGTACGAAACATGTTTATACATTGTAGCCTCAGGACCAGAACTAGCGGTAAAGAGATTCACGTAGTTAAAAAGAATCTGTTAAACCAGTTAATACCGGATCTGTGGTAGATTTTACCACCACGATGGCTACAGACTACATTTAAGCATAATTTAATATACTTGTCATGCCTATAGGGCTCTGGCACTTTCAGTGCTCTATTAACGGACAGTTCACAAATTGTCCTAATTCCATTTACCCCTTTTATATGGTTGGCAAAGTATATAATGTAAAGCGTACATGTACGAGAAACAAAAAATACTGACAATGATAAAGACAAATGGATTTTAATGCACCATGAGTTACTATTACCCAAAAATCCATATGTGTTTAACCCATTAAAACTTAAGTTTGTAATTGCGATTAACCCACTAGTACCCAGAATCCATCTGAGTGTTCTCTCTATAGACCATACTAAAATACATTTCCCTAGAATAAAACGTATTTGTTTACTGGCTAAAAGTAGAATAATATCGATTAATCCGTATTATCGTCGATCTTCGACTTTTCACATTCTGTCCACAAACTGTGCGAATCTTGACGAAATCATTGCCAGGTTAGGGTTTCACCGGTTTTAGACACCTGCAATACATATAACAAATTAAATGAATACAGAAAGATTAGAAAACCCATCCTAGCTAACATTCTACTTTCAGCCCGTCAGGATTTTGTTGGGTAGATAAGGGTCCAATATAGAGTTCTAGCTGGGATATTAGTCCGTTATTTCTTGTGCGCATATTCACTACACTGAATTTTGTTGGCTTATAGATGCTGTACATACTGTACATATTCTTGTCGGCATATTATTATTATTATTATTATTATTATCTATCCTGGATATGTATTTGGATTGACATGCCTGAACAAAGAAGATTTACTCATAATCGTGTCATTGTATTTCACCGTACGGTCAGCAGTTTTAGATGCATTACCAGGCGGCCAAAAGGACTAGCCAGTCAGGATTTTGTCGGGCCAATAAGGGTCCAATATATAGAATTCTAGCTGGGCTATTAGTCCGTTATTTCTAGTACGTATATTCACTACACTGAACTTTGTTGGATTGTAGATGCTGTACATGCTGTACATGTTCTTGTCGGCATATTATTAATATTATTATTGTTTACCCTAAATACGCATTTGGATAGGCATGCCTGAACAAAGAAGATTTACTCACAATCATTTCATTATTAGACCTTGGGCCGGCCATAGACCCACCCTACCCCCAGGGGGAATTTTGGACACTATGATTTTCTGAATCTACATTAAACAAAGTGACACATGTTAGCCCTCTGGCGATGGGGGCGTTTGCGTGTAACAGCCATGTTACCAACGTTACCCTCAAAACAATGGAAATAATTTGGTGTAAATACTAAAGTATCCATATTCTTGCTTACTAGCATGCTTTTTTACCACCAATGCATGTTGTTTTCCAGAGACAGGCATATCAATATGCTGAGCTGTCAATGACTTGTTTTAAAACTGTTACATACGTTACTAAAAGTCATAAACCTCATATATATGCTTCCTGATACAACGTTTTGGATGATTATAACAAGTCAGTGACTAGAAATTTAATCTAATGCTGTTTTACAATAGCTAAACACTATTTGTCCTCGTTTGTACATCAAGATTTAAAAACAAACTTGCTTGACTAAGCAAATGACAAATGGTATGAAATTTACTTTAAACATTCTAAACTTCTTTTTCTGAAAAATATCTTTATTTCAAACTTCTTAACATCTTATTTGCTGTGGTTGCATTTAGTACAATGTATTTAACTATTATGATTGGTTCAATGCATTATATACTTTGAATAAATGTTTTTTTATTATTCTTAATGTTTAAGTTACCTTTTAAGTGATACTCCATCTACATTGTTTAAAATGGCTGTTGATACTTTGTACACACAGGTGAAAGGAAATCAGCCCTATAATTCTTTTAGTAACAAACATACTTAATTATTTCTCAGACACCTTTATAGTTCGGTGAATTAAGTGAAAGAAAACTCTCGCCAATCTTCTCCTGGTGTATCTGATTGATAATTTTATGTTTAAAGTAGTAACATGCACCCTATAACAAATACAGAAATATCCTCTTATTCATAATACTTACATCATATGAGCTCTTTATTGCTTATGTTTTATATATAAATCTGATTCTCTAAAACTTAAATCTATCTAGACTTCCACAAATATTGCTTAATACTGTTACACACGTTACATATCCATTTAAGTGCTGTAAAATCAGAACACTGTTTCCTATAGACAGTGTTTGCAGGAGAAATCTCTACAGTAAAGCTCCATCAATGAAAATACTGTATACTTTCCTAATATCAACTTAAAAGCATTAATAAAGTAAAAACAAACATACTGAGGGCACAAATTATTCAAAGAGAACTATTTCATTATTTGAGTTTGCAAAAAAATACAGTGGTAATCACCCTAATCACAATATCACACATATATCAACACTACACTGCAATTTTAAGTCATCTCTAAGATACAGCCAAATACACAGCATGCACACTCTGGCACTTCTCTGTTACCACAGTGTACAAAATAAAACATTTTATGCTGGCTGGAAGACCGTTTGCTTTAATAAAAGCTGCGTATTGTGAAATACCATGTAAAAACAACACATATTGGTCAGTCATACATAATAAAATTTGATGATAAACACATTAAATAAATGGTTAATATTGTTTATCATCTATATAGTGATAAGAAAAGCATTTTTGATATAAGATTATATAAAAGTCTTGTTATAACTTATTAGTGAAATAAGTAATAAGAATAACACACAACAATATTAAGCTTCACGATTTCCATTCTCTTTGTTACTTTATAATGAAGCTTAAAAACATGTACTTAATTGTCAGAACGGTGATAGTATAAAATAACTGACAGGATTGGTTGTGTCTCTGAGCCTTATATGGCTTACACCAGAGTCTGAATTAATTTTAGCTGCCAAGAAACGTATAATGAGATATATGAAAAAAAAAAAAAAAAAATAAATAAAACATCTTCTGTCCCTACCACTGATACACCATTTATTTCTTGATATTTTGATGTCAAGATACGATAAGGTATTTTATTATCACCTTTTATTTCCACTGCAATTTCAGAAAAGACAATGACCTAGTACCTGATGATGGTCAATGATTCTGTTAAGGTGAATAGTTTACTACCAATATAAAATGCCACTAACAGACATTATCAATTACCTAATATGTCTGGTAACGTGTGTAACACAACTGTAACTGCTATTCTTAATCAGACTCCTTGCCTATCTCCATTTACACTTTTACAAGTTTTATTGTGCTTCTAAAGATAAACCCTACCGAAAGAAGACAAGGCGATTTTTCATAACTATTATTTAAGTCCCATGTTCTTTAAGGCCAAATTCCTTCTTTCCAGAGACTGATCAGTCTTCAAATTTACATATATGAGACAGACTCTGGTGCTTAGAGTACAACTTCTGCTGCTCAGAATGCATATTCTGACACTAAGAATAGCTTTTTTAGATCCTTTCATAGAGTTTATTTCAAAGTAATATGTATGCTGACTATAGCTAATGATATCCAACAATATTGATCTTATTTTTTGTTCATGCGTTTTAGCTAGGCCCCGGTAGTTTATGTTATAATAGGAAAATGTCAGATATATGTATGAAACAGATAAAAATCAAGTAACATACCTTTTTTGTTTTCAATACAAGAGTGGAGTTAATCTCTTCAAGATATTAAAGTCACTGAATTGCTTTAATACATACTTAATTTCATTGTGATATGTATGTTTCTAAATTTGCCTAATGTTACACACTTATCTTTAATGATATTATATTCTGTATATTTAAGTGAAAAAGCAACACTGTTTGTTTGGGAGAAATCATATTACTATTAGGCAATGTATTATATGATTAACTTTGTTATCCTAATGTATTTAAGCCGCAGTTTAACAAAACTAACAATTGACTTGTGGACCTGGCGAAGACTCAGATCAGCCTGGTTGTCCACTCAGTCTGATAGGTCTTTGCAGTCTTCATGAAGAAAGCTGAGGTCCTTTACTATTCACTAAACACACAGGGAAGACATTGACCAGTCATCGCTGTATTCACAGGCCCTATATTCCTGCGGCAGTTTATGATAGTGATAAACATTTTGTTTTGATCAGGACTACATGTAAATGCTATTCTGGTATTAAATACATGCACTTCTTGGCATGAAACAATGCTTGTACCAATATTGTATAATCAGAAATAATATTTTATGTTACATATATTAAACATGTAACAGAAAGACTTTGTGGTCAATTGCATAATGTGCGTTGTGTTTTTTAAATATATTTGAAGGTCATAAATAAAAATCATAGACAAAAATTAATGTAGCAAGCTACAATTTGGATATTCTTACTTTACCAATAAAATTCTTGAATTGACATGCATTGGTTTACTAGCCTTCAGATAAATAAATTATTTACGTAACACATCTGATAATGTAACAGAATAAATAAGGTAAAAGTGTCATTTTTATCCTTTTATTCTGAAAAATCTTATATTAAAACCGAGTATTAATTCAAGGGATAAAAGTATAGGTAAAGACCTTTACAAAGAGAAAGATCCCTTAAAATTAAGACATTGAGGTGTTACTTATGTTACCACGGATAAATTATTAAGCAAAGTTGTGTGAGGGTCTGACATACTGACATATAACTCATCTGTAGATATTTTATTGAGATATAAAGAAATTGTGAGTATTTGCCATAAATTGAAAAGTTCAAAACAGTATTCAGTATTTTATGTAGAAGTGGCCTAGATGCAGATTACAACTTTACTGTTAACAGTATAAAATGTATGTTACAACTGATAAAGACTATCGGCATTAAATTTGCAGTTTCTGGAATGCTTACAAAAACTTCTAAATGATACAAAACAGATGCACTAAATACTGATGAAGATTACCATACAGAAAACCACCACAGTATAGAGATATTTTAGATGTTACCTACGTTACTACAGGCAGAATGATATGGCAGAGACATGTTTTAATGCATCTTTGTAGCTCATTTGACTAAGATATAATGCTAAAATAAGAATTCACATTATTTGTACAACTTCTAGACTGCATTTGATGTGATATTATGTGACAATGATTTTTTTTAATGTTACATTTCACAGTGAGGTGACTTTGCTTAACAGCCAATTACTTACAAAGTAGAAAAGCTAGAGAGATAATTTTTGCAGCTTTGGAAAGGATATTTAAATACCTTATTAGAAATTACAATCTTAAGGCCACAGAGGCAAAGAACAATTTATGAAAATGAACTATATGAGTTAAAATACTCATTTCTAAAGGGTACATTAGCAAATGTAACGTGCGTAACGCCATGTAAGGCCAAAAAGAAGTTTCAAACATCACATTTTATAGCTAGTGAACTGTTCTTTGGCTTCATATATTTAGTTTGAACATATACTTAGTTTTGTTCCAATTCTCATAGCTTTAGTAATTTCCTATGGTATTGTACATTTTGTAGGTGTAACGAATGAAACAGGCTGTTCTTCGATAACGCCCCCATCGGCAGATGACTAACATGCTGCTAAATACTTGCAAGGTAATAGGCTTTAAGAAGAAAATGGTATACAAAATTCCCCCTCGTGGGGTGGGGGTGGGGTAGGTAAACCATAGCTGGCCAGCGGCCTATATGTTTCGCCGTACAGTCAGCAGATTTAGTTGCATTACGAGGCGGCGAAAAAAGGACTATCTATCTTATAGTGAGGCAGAGCATTGTGACAATTCAGTAGTTGTGCAAGAACTAAAATGAGCGATAAAAAGTGTATCGTATTTTTGTTACGCTTATGTAACCAGTATAACGGGGGAAGATAATCTCGACTTTCTTTCATACCTACTGCAAACTCGGTAGCAATATGTCAACAGAACTCAAATGACTTTTCGTTAGTAGAAGTACACTAATGTGTAGTTTTGCTATGTCTTTTTGTTTACATGACATACTCATTAGCAGCCTCCCACGAACTTCTAATGAGTTCCAACAACTTTTGAATTTCAATAGCTCCTTTTGGGCCATGGAATCTAGTTGTTCGAGCCACAGAGGATTAAGCGCCAGGTCAGGAGGTAAATTTGGACAGTTTAGAGATGTCTTAGAGATGTCTTATTATCTTCTATAAGAAACATTATGTTGAGTGTACTCATTAGAATCGCCTCTATGAGGCGATTCTAATGAGAACTTACAACATACATTTTTTTAAAATAAAATACAAATAATTTTCTAGAATGTCCCGAAATATTCGTTAAATAAGCTGTTAGAAGAATTTCCTGTCGACTCAAAAACGAGTTCGAATCAACAAGGGTAAACGAGCCACCGGTGTTCAAGTTATTGAAGTTTTACAATTGTTTATAGAAAAATCTTAACAGTTTGGATGACTAACTGTATTTTATCTGCTGATTTAGCTAAGTGCTATATCTTTTATATAAGTGTGTAAAGGCGATGTTCCATATTTGTTTTTACTGGTCATCAACAACAACAACAAAGCATTATTCGGATTCATTTTGACCAATCCTAAAACAGAAACGCTTGTACAACCTGGTTAGCAGCGACCAGGAAAATGTTTCATTTGCACTATGTATCCAATATATCCGATACCAAAAGCGTCAAAGTATCTAAGTTTTTTTTTTTTTTTTTTTTTTTTTTGAATATCCAATATGAAGAAAACGAAAAATATTTAACTAATGATTCGGGCAGACAGGCTTGAGAAAACAGAGCAGACCTAGGTGAGACGATGTGGAACGCGGCGTCTGATCAGATTTAACACTGTTTGCGATCGAGTTATAGATACATCAAATTCTACGACCATTATGGTAAGGAGTTGCAACTTACCACGCTATGGGCAGATTCAGCAGACGGCAAACTGATAATATTTTTTTTGACTTCCTAAAAAATTAAGATCTGACACTTCATTCAAATTGTCTCCTTAGGAGAAGTGCACGAAGTGCATGAAGTGTCAAATCCTATTTAAATGAAGACAACCCTCGTTATACCGACACTCGATACAACGACAAAATTCGTTATAATGACAATTTGACTGTCACCGCATCTTCGCTTAAGAGGTAACAATTAGTCACAAAATGTGTAAGAATATTGTATATATTGCTTTAAAGAAACATATATTTTGGATATGTGTTAGAATCGCCTCATTGAGGCGAATCTAACACATATCCAAAACATATCTTCTATGAGGAAATAAGAACAAAACAAGTCCTTTTCTACATATCAATCTGCCTATTAGTATTCTGTACAACAGCAAATTCATTTTAATGGCAACATCTTTCTGAAGAAATGCTGTCGTTGTTACGAGGATTCACTGTATATTATCTTCTGCTTAAAATTCAACCCAGCATGCAAAGTTTTAAGGTGTAGGGTAAACGGTGTGTTACAAAAATGAGCCAATGTACAACATTTCCTACAAGCTTGCATGCGCGCCCAGTAAATGCGCATGCTGATCAGAGTCTTCGCTGTCTTTCTGGAGAAGCTATGGATTCTTGGCTCTTAGGGTACTCTGTGGTCTGCCAAGACTCTGATCAGACTCTGTGGATGCGCAGACTACTGATCCGAGTCTTCGCTGGGCGCACATTCTCTTCTAGGAAATGCTTGCCTCAGTCAAATCAAAGTACTTACTCGGTCGCGGTTTCCCCAGGCTGAGGGTCCCACCAACTGTTTCCAATCCAAATATCTTTTTTAGGGACACCCGTTACGTCCGTACCATTTCTTAGTACGTAATCATTGGTATGATCACCATCACAGTTTCCACAGATTCCTATGGCGTTGGCAGCAAGGATCCTACCAGTAATAATTTTAACAACACTCTTGCCATCAAACTTGACTTTCGTACCACACAGCAGGTTCGTTAACACTGTATATGTTCCCTCTTGTGTTATACTGTATTTAGATTTAAATATAGGAGGGTAACGTGTCCCAGTATTTATCTAAAATAAAATAAATAACTTAAATCATACTTGTACATGGATCAGCATTTTGATTTTACACTACAACACACCATAATAACCAGATGGCGAAATAATTACTTCCACGTATTTTAAAAAGTCGAAGTGAGATTGATGGTTTACTTTTTCTTCAGATGTTTTCTGCCTTATACCTCGCCCTGTATGTACCTCGCCATGTCTTAGGAACATTAAGTATCTATTTGTCTCTTGGAAGCCTCAGAGATTTAGTAAGTTACAACAAATTATTTTATTGTATATCATATAAGAGTATACGTAAGGCACATAACAAGAAGTAATTATACCAATCTCACCAATATAAAAACTGAAAAACGCCCAGACGTAATTATGACAACAACGCACCTCATTAATTAAACTTAAAGCTAAAAAAAAAAGCTTCTTAACTTTAGAAGCTAAAAAACTTTTTAACTTTTTAAACGCGATTATGAAAAAGACGTATCACAATAATCTAAAAAACAAAAACAAAAACGTCAAGACGCAATAATTATGACAAGGACGTATTTCATTGATCTAAAAGTTTTTAAAATAAATATAAATCTTTTATTTATCGAAATAATATCAAATGTCTAGAATCATTTATGACAAGGACGTATTTCATTTATCTAAAAAAAAAAAATAGTAACAAACCTGAGAAAACGTCTAGACGCAATTATGACAAGAGATGTCTCATTATTTAAAAATTCAAAACCGACTAGACGTGATTATGATAAGGACCTATCTCATTAAACCAAATAGATGAACCAAGAGGACCAAGATGACCCTGTATCGCTCACCTGATTACCAGGCAATGGACCCTTTGGGTCAAGAGAATAATTATTTAACATTTTTTATCTACTATTTACTGCGAAACTTCAAATGAAATTTTGTGTAAATTGGCCTCTTGATTCAGGATAACCAAGAGAATCGGTAAAAACGATGGTTACGCCCCGAAGATTCGCAGTAGTGGGAGGGTTATGTTAATGAAAGAGTAAAATACTTCAAGAGATATGTTACGATAAAGCTTATTATTGCAACAATTAAGACGGGAAGTAACTCAGCATTTACTTGAAACAGGGTTACAGTTCTTGCACTCTGCACTATCTCAGATAGCCGTCTCTCAATGTATTAAGTTTCATTTGATTCTCATTTATACTTTCAGAGATATGCACTGTACAAATTTAATATTGCAAAAATTAGGAAGGGAAATAACTCCATACTGACGATAAGG
Organism: Anodontia alba; assembly: GCA_964016985.1. NCBI lineage: Eukaryota > Metazoa > Mollusca > Bivalvia > Lucinida > Lucinidae > Anodontia > Anodontia alba. Next base: position 123,909,602 of record OZ024821.1, read on the forward strand.
TTATGGTTTGTGCATTCTGCACTATTCCTCATAGCCCTCTAATACTGTATCAAGTTTCATTCATTTAAATTCAATACTTTTAGAGATATGCTCCAGACAAGCTTACCATTGCAAAAGTGACGAAGGAAAATAACTCTGTAATTACTTGTGATAGAGATACGGTTCTTGCAATCTTTTTGATGGCCGTCTATCAATGTATCAAGTTTCATTTATTTCCCTTTTATACGTTCGGAGATATACTCCCTACAAGCTTTTTATTGCAAAAATTAAGAAGGGAAGTAACTCCGAAAAACTGGCGACAGGGTTACTGTTCTTGCATTCTGCAATTGCCTTTATGACCCTCTATCAGTGCATCAAGTTTCTTTAAATTACCTTCAATATTTTTTGAGATATGCTACGGAAAAAAGTTGACGGACGGACAGACAAAGCGGCTCAATACTTTTAGAGATCTGCTGCGGACAAAAATGTGATGGACGAACGGATGGACGAGCGGACGGACAAAGCGGCGACTATATGCTCTACCTTCGGGGAGCATAAAAAGTTCAAAATCTATTTTCAACATGGCTGCTAGGGTGATCATCTTGGATTTCCGATAAGAAAGATTTTAGCTATGATTGATCTACAGGTCACACTGCCACTTCCTATCAAAATAGATTTTCAAGAGGGCGACTATGGCCGCCATATTAGTTTTCCGATCGGAACAAATTTAGCTATTTTTGATCTGCAAATTACCAAGATACTTCCTACCAAGTTTCGAGTAAATTGGCCTTTCGTTCAGAAGAAGAAGTGCAAAATTAATATATTAAGGCTGCCATCTTCGATTTCCGTTCGAAACGATTTTAGCTATTTTGGATTACAAGTCATCTTGATGCGTTCTGCAATGAATCAATTGGCCTTTCGGTTCCGGAGAAGAAGCGCAAACTCGATTTTGAAGATAGCGGCCATAGCAGCGATCTTGGATTTCTGATCGGACCGATTTAAACTTTTTTTTTATCTACAAGTCACCTTGATGTTTCCTACCAAGTTTTGAGTCAACTGGTCTTTCGGTTCAGCAGAAGAAGCGAAAATAGATTATCAAGATGGCGGGCATGGCGGCCACCGTGGATTTTCGATCTGGTCGATTTTATCTAATTTTGATCATCTAGTCACCCCGATGCTTCCTCCCAAGTTTCAAGTCAATAGGCCTTTCGTTTCAAGAAGAGACAAAATATATTTTCAAGATGGCGACCATCCGGTTCAGGAGAAGAAAAAAAATATACATTTTTAAAATGGTGGCTATGGCGGCCATCTTGGATTTCCGATTTGAACGATGTTAGCTAATTTTGATCTATTTCACTCCAATGCTTCCAACCAAGTTTCAACGAGCCATCTCATCAGGACATATACTGTTTGCCATTTTGTTTTGAGTTCAGACTTAAACCCCTATTTACAGCAAGCTTAAGGATCGATTCTATTTTAAGTTTAGACTTAAACACATGTTTATAAGTCGACATGTCTAAATGCAAGTCCACTTCAGAAAATCAGAGATGAAGGGTTAATAAGCTAGTTACTGAAGATATCCAACGAAAATATAAGAATTCTATTAATCAATCAGATTGTTGACGTAGTCGGGCAGTTGAGTCACATAGAGGCTACGCCAGAAAAATCTGTATTAGTTTCACAAGACTACTGAGTTGGCTTGAAACGGTGCCTAGTTGTAATTCATAACTAGGTCATCGCGTCCAGACTCGGACTGCGCGCATGTCCAGATGCCGTGCATGTGTGCCCGGATCTCGTGCGTGAATAGTAGTCCAGACAGTAAGTTGCAGAATTTTGACAGTCAGCCGAAAAGTTTGAGCTTTTAATCCAATACCTAATGCGAGTCAATTCCGACTGCATAAATGCATTAGGTACACAGCTCATATAAATATGATTTGGTCATATAATTTCAGAAACTGAAAAACATCTCTGACTCTTGAGTTCATTCAGTAACATCAAAAGGGCAGATTCTCTTCCCAAGTTGACCCGAATAAAAGTTGGGAAAAATGCTAGGGATTAACAAGAATTTTATAACCTTTAATGTAAACAATAGCATGTTTAACTTTATGATTTAATTAAATAGAAACAAAGAGTTTGAATATAATTAATAAAGGCATTTTGTTCTAAGTGATTAACGCTGACCAATGAAATTAAACTGGGCGTTAGATGGATCAACCAGTTATTCACGATATAAAACTAACAACCTGTCGCCTCCGAATGGAAGTCTATTGTTATCAATGGCCCAAAAGTTACTTAAGAAATTGAGTCGGAATTGAGTTGGAATTAAACTACAGTTAACTCCCTTGATTCGTTGTTCACAATCGCACAAAGAGACCCTTAAATAACTGTATAGTTTGGTGACTGTATGATTGAGAAAACTGTTTATCAGAGAACACTACAAGCTACATATAAAGGTCTTGAAACAATGTTATTCGTTCCAGTTTCTTCTGATTTCATGAAAATGGGTAAACCAAAGCAAAACCCACTAATAATGCGTCTACAAGGGCTCTAACTGGAATTAACGGACAGATGCTTGGTTTCGCAGCTGATAGCAGGAAAAGGAGCTGGTCAACCCCTTGTTAGAACAGGATAAAATGAAAGGTAAGACACGTCTAAAGAAGCACAAGGAAGTGTGCATTGATTGGAATGTTGTGCGGAGATTAATTCTAAGAGATGCTTGTATGGAAAACTATGGAGAATTAATTGTGGTCCGGGGCCATTAAAATTACTTTTATCCACGTGACAATCTGACCAATAAATTTAATCCACGCAAATAGCGTCTATATGAAATCCAGGTAACAATTATTTATAGCTGCGCTATTCTTTTCGCTGTGACGTCAGGGTGCTGTGTACAGTGGGTTATCCGTAAAACCCGGACTGGGCATATTGCTGGGACATTGGCAAATAGTGCAGACCCAGATTAGACGCCATACAAAGCGGCGTTTGATCAGGATCTGCACTATTTCCTTAAATTACAGTAAATAACAGGTTAAATGAAACAGTTTTAAGACCCGTTCAGGACCATTTTCCCAGCTATACACTCAGAGACAATCGACTCACCAGTGCTGTCAGTACTTTGATGATAGTATGTCCTGGTTCCGGTCGGTAAAGCCACTAACGATATGATTTGCGCTTTTAGGATTAACATTTAGTACTGCAGGCCAAATCATTAGATGATAACTGACTGATATATTACCTAGTTTTACACAGAAATATGGCCTTGACATGTCATTCTAATGCTGTCTTTTGTCTAATTTTTTTAAAGAAAATATGTTTTGATATTTCAGTCGAAAGTGACAATTTGAATAAAATTTTAAGCCTTAATTTCTGTCAAAATAAAAACCGCATTTTAAATTGTCGTCCGCAATCATTTATAACGACAAATAAGCAGAATACTTTGAACTTCATATTCTGTTTAATCCTCCAACGCCGCTTTTTCCGTGGGAGGTCTTTATACACACAACCAAAAAAAGTAAATAAATAAATAAATAAAAATGCGAAACTGTTGGCTTAGTTTTTAATCAAAACTTTATATAGATAATTTTATTTAAAGAGTATCCCCTTGTTCACCAGTTTGTATATAGTAAACGTTAAATCAATCGATGAAGGCTTGGAAATATGAAAGTTATCATAATGCAGGATATTGAAAACACGGGTGGTATCAAAAGTGCGAACCTGAAACCCTCACCATGATTAAAAGCGCGAAAAGGGTATTATCAAATGTGCGACTTACCTGTCTATTGATAAATAGGCTTAACTAACTAAGGTCCACCTGCTATAATGCCTAAATCTTACCATGCTCATTTCAATGAGGTTTTATTGTGCCCATTCAACCATCTTTGCGCACATGAACGTACTTCAGAAGCTGTTAAATTACAACATACGTCGAAGTCAGGATCATAAACCGACCAGCCATTATATGTAAAGTGGATCGTGATAGGACCGGCTAAGCTATCGATCAGTACAGTAAGTATTCGTCAGGGGTGACTACTGGGGTTGATAACATGAAGTCGCTGGGCTACCGCTTTATGGCAAGAGCTGATATGTATGAAAAATTCTATTACAAACTTTATGAGCTTTTATATCTTTCTTAAAATCGTATGGCTAACGGAAGAGGTAAAGCAAATTCGCACTTGCGTAACAAAACCAGTCGCGAATTTTATATGAAAATAAATAAATAAATAATAAATACATATTAAAATAAAATAAAATAAAATAAAATAAATAAAATCTCGTAATCGTAAATAATAAAAAATCGTGCTCCTGATATATGGATTCGCGCCGGAGAACGCGTATCGCTCTACCTCTGATGGTTCAGTTACCGAAAGGCAAGGTCCTGAACACAGGAACTGGAATGTATAAAGAAAAGCGCGCAACAAATATTAAGCAAATCGAAAATAGTCTATTATGTCCAGCAATTTGGTGATAAAAAAAAATCGGCTAAACAGGCAAGTTATTTGGTTTTGAATGTATGGAAAATACTGTTATGGAAGTGGACATTTTTGTAAGTGACGTCTTGGTCCCGTAATTAAATATAGGAAAATAAATTCTATATCACATCTGAGACAATATCTTATTGCTACAATTATATATACACCTATAGAAGTATTAATTTGCTCTTTGGACCGATCCATTTCCAATAGAAGTGGTGTCTGGTTAGTTTTTATTACTATTGCGTTTTAAAGAAATTCCTGTGTTTAATGCAAAACGTATAGAGCCTGATCAAATGCGGATTTCTGTGAAATCTGATTTGGGTCTACGCTGTTTACCAATGTCCCTTTTATGAGAGGCTAGGCATAATAGGTTAAAACAAACTACTGCTTATGAGAAACTAAATAAAGGGTAATATTGGTTTTATATGCTACATAAACTGTTGCTTATGACAAACAAAATAAAGGGTAATTTTGGTTTTGTATGCTATATGTCCCTCGCATTCCAACTGCTTTTAATCTCAAATTACTGCTATCTCAAACCCAATCCCCGTTCACTGGACTTCGAGATAACAATAGCCAACTGTACTTACTTTAATCTCAAACTACTGCTATCTCAAACCCAATCCCCGTTCACTGGACTTCGAGATAACAATAGCCAACTGTACTTACTTTAATCTCAAACTACTGCTATCTCAAACCCAATCCCCGTTCACTGGACTTCGAGATAACAATAGCCAACTGTACTTACTTTAATCTCAAACTACTGCTATCTCAAACCCAATCCTCGATCCTTGGACTTTGAGATAACAATAGTCGACTGTACTTACTTTAATATCAAACTACTGTTATCTCAAACCCTTTCCCCCTTTCGTTGGATTTTGAGACAACAATAGTCTATTGTATGTACTTTGATCTCAAAGCAAACTACTGTTATCTCAAACCAAATCCCCCGTTCCTCTGACTTTGAAATCACAATAGTCGACTGTACTTACTTGTATCTCAAACTACTGCTATTTCAAACTCAATCCCCGTTCCTTGAACTTTGAGAGAGCAATAATAATACTTACTTTTACAACGTGATTCTGATTGAGAATGATGGTGTCAGGGACAATCAGCACAACCACGTATTCTACTAAAGTGAACCAGGGTCTACCTGGAAGTTCTCGATTGTTGACCTCAACATACATCTGACAGTCAGGGATATAGGACATCAGATATCTACACGGGCCTTGGTAACTAATTTTCACTCCATCATAAATATGGAAATGGACGTCGCCGTGTCCTGTACAGGTGCATTTCGCTGTGGTAAAAAGATAAACACTTTACCCTTAAACAGCGCTAATCACAACTACAGCAGACGAAACTTTGAAATATGTTTATTTTATTTTGCCGAGAATGGCAATCAGACGATTCACATGAAATACCAAGTCCGATTTTGTCTGAAAAAAATAACATTATCACTTTTAGGATGCCGTCCGCTACGAATTTGTAACCCGGCCTCGGTCGGATGCGCGTCAGACTGGTAATCAAGAGGTCGCGGGTTCAATCGCCGCCGGGTCCGGCAACATTCTTTCGTGGAAAATGATCATGAAATATTTTTCTACGGTCATTCTCTCCCTTCCGCTGATTCAAGAAGGGCAGTTTTCAGTTTCTCGCGAGAGATTGTGCACAAGTATTGGTGAACCACATAGAGGACCCAGCATACCCAGGAAAAGTGTGGTTAGGTAAACTTACCGGCTCACCTTGACCTAAATATTGTTGATTGGGCCCGTGAAACTCCAGCCTAGCCAAGCGCTGGTACACATTAGCTGCCAGTGGTAGACCGCACATTCAAACTGCTCGATATGATTCAGTCACTCCAGTGAACCACGTTAACCCTTATTATGCTGGGTAGAATTTTCAGCAGACGACATTTTGAAATATTCTATTTTTCACAGAAAATATAGTTGACTCCCGCTATCTGACCTCACTTATCTCGAATTACCGCTTATCTCGAAGTGAAAATCTGGTCCCAGACTAAACATGAAAATCTAACAACAGGTAAAATATTGTCGAAAAGAGGACAAATTGCTCATAAGGAAAAATTTCTCCTCTTCTCCACATTTTCAATATATCTCTAACTTCAAGAGTCCAATTACATATATATTTGTTAAATGTTGTTAATCGAATTATTTTTTCCTCAATTCTGCAAATCTGATATGTCGAAGTACGGGATATCTCGAAGTATTTCAGAGTGTCGCTTATTCCAGATAAGGGAGGTCGAGATAGCGAGATTCAACTGTAAATTCTAAATTTCTCAAAAAAGTAAAATAAATAGCTTTAGTGTCAAGGTTTCTGGACCAGACTTGCTAGTTTCAAAAATCCCGGAATGGACTAATTGATCGCAAAGTACCAAAAAACTATAAACTACACTAGAAGTTGTAGAGAATGAAGAGAGTCAGTTTGCCTGTTACTGAAATTATTTTTGGGCAGCTTTGCATTTGCTTTGTCGATAACATTTTGTGAAGAAAAAAATCGTTAAATGCTATTGCTTTGTCCTGTTTGTCAGAATATATTAACCTTGAACCTTAAGCGACGTGTGTGTTTTTTTTTTTTTTGAGGCGGGGTGGGGAGGGGTGGAATATTGCTTGTTTTTAACGATATAATTACGTTTTAGTGTTTTCAACAGTTTTTGGGACCTAATGAACCACTACTAAATTTTTTTAGCTACATTTTGTACATTACAGTTTACAGGTTGTTTAGAGTTTTCGTTTCATTATTTACATCCTTTCAGATTCTTGTGTATACTTCAGTCATAATTAGTTTCAGGGTTTGTTTTATATTTTTATTGTAGTAACGTTTCTTTTTTCTAATAAAGCTGTTTATATTTGTTTTGAAACAGGAAGTGTCGGATTAATTTCATGTCGAAAAAGTAACTTGACCTTTTCCAAATAATGTGTTGAAATTTCGTGTACAAGAAAGTATTGCTTGCGTTTTGCATTTTTGCCATATAATCACCGGCTAGACCATACTAATCAACGTCAAAAAGATTAAACCTGCACCTGAACACGAATTTACATGGGAAACTTATGGCAGAAATATTTTTTCCTACTTTGCACTTTGTCATAAAACCTCATTAAATGTTTAAAATGGCAGCAGAAGGTTCTCCGAAATAGACTTACTCGTACTCACTGTTTAGGTTGAATATGACAACGGTTACAGTTGTTACAGTCAAACTTCAATGGCTGGAACATCTTCGGGACCATAGGAATTTGTTCGAGGCATGGGTAGTCACGGCGACAGGTCAGGAAGTAAATGGCAATAAATGTACTCATTAGGATCGCCTCATCGAGGCGATTCTAATGAGTACATTTAACATAAAATTTCATGATAAACTTAGAAAATTTCTCTAAATACACTTTGGACTTTGAATTATTGAGGTTCCACTGTAGTTGATTCCTTGATCTATCGGAAGAATTTCGTAAGGTCTCAAAAAACGAGTTTGAATGAGCCATGGTCAACAAGCTATCGGTGTTCGAGCTACTGAACTTCGAGTGTATGTAGGTTGAATGCGGCAGATCAGGTACTCTGACAGATAAAAACAACTCACGTTGGCATCTATCGTCAAGGATTATATTTGGTTTGACACAGACACATGTGTACTTTCCATCAACAAGTAAACACTCTTCATACTCGTCACAGCCTGGAAGATCTGTTGCCACCCAATATGCTCCCGAGTCATTGCGTATACAAGTGTACATCGTTTCACAATCGTCCGATGTAATATTGGCTCCTAACTGAAATTTACATGCATTGTTTGCAAAGGTCTGTTTTTGACATCATGGCCCTATCATTACCATTTGTTGTGTCCAAAACCATATTTGCCGTGAAGTTGAAATGGTCCATTGTTTCACTCGGATGTGTGTCTGCAATACTGCTGTATGTAAGGCAGGCGGTGTGGACCCTGATCGGAAGCTGCCTTTTACGGCATCTCATCTGGGCCTACATCGTTTGCAAAGATCTATCCGTGGCATAATGGACCTTTTCATCCGCTACGCATCAAATATTTTATCCATCTTAAATATTCACGCCATTTTACTTTGATCGTCCTGAAATTTCTCTTCCTGTTGTTGTGTCTAAAACCGATGGATGAATGTTAAACAGTGTAGACGCAATTCAGATCAATAGTGTTTATACAGAATTTACATACAGTATTTATCATTAGTATTGGGACACATTATCTACTTACCATAATTGCGCCGAAATTTGAAATAGTCCGTTATATAACTTGGATGTGTGTCTGGGATACTGCTGTATGTATGACAGGCAGTGTGGGTCCGGGGCAGAAGTTGCCTTTACCGACGTCTGATCTGGGCCTACATCGTTTGCATGGTCTATATGTGGAATAATAGCACTTTTCATCAGTTATCGTATTTAGGATTATCGTATCTATCCTAAATATTCACACCCTTTTACTTTGACCGTCCTAAAATTTCATTACCTGTTGCTATGTCTAAACCGATGGATGAATGGTGAACAATGTTGATGTGGTTCAGACCAAAAGTAATTATACAGAATCTGCATACAGTATTCATCATTAGTATTGGGACACATTATCTTCTTACCATAATTGCCCTGAAATTTGAAATAGTCCATGGATGTGTGTCTGTGATACTGCTGTATGTAAGGCAAACAGCGTGGACTCAGATCGAGCGCCGCCGTTTGCGACGTCTGATCTGGGCCTACTTTGTTTGCAAAGGTATGTTTTTGACATCATGGCCCTTTTCAACCGCTGCGCACCAATTATCGTATCTATCTAAATAATCACACCCCCTTACTTTGATCGTCTTGAACTATTGTTACCAGTTGTCGTGTCCAAAACCGATGGATGAGTGGTTAACAGTGTAGACTCATTCAGACTTATAGTGTATATATTTATCATTAGTATTGGGACACATTATCTACTTACCATATTTGCCGTGAAGTTTGAAATAGTCTATAATATTATTAAGATGTATGTCTGCTATACTGTTGTATGTAAGGCAGGCGGTGTGGACCCTGATCAGAAGTTGCCTTTTGTGACGTCTCATCGGGGCCTACATCGCTTGCAAAGGTTTATCTGTGGCACAATGGACCTTATCATCCGCTGCGCATCAATTAGCGTATCTATCTTAAAAATCACACCCCTTTACTTCGATCGACCTGAAATTTCATTCCCTGTTGTTGTGTCTAAAACCAATGGATGAGTGGTAAGCAGTGTAGACACAGTTCAGATCCATATTGTTTATACAGAATCTGCATACAGTATTTATCATTAGTATTGGTACACATTATCTACTCACCATAATTGCCTTGAATTTTGAAATAGTCCTTTATACTACTTGTAGGTGTGTTCGGGATATTGCTGTATGTAGAGCAAGCAAGTTTGCGGCGTCTGATCTGGGCCTACATTGCTTGCAAATGCTTAACTGTCCAAATATAAGACCTGTTTGTCCTTGAATCAAGTTACTCTTAGTATTGAGGAATGTTACTATTATTACAACCAAATTATAGCAACTGTGGCATATAAGCATCAAATTAATATGCTTTGTAATATTCCCTGTTCTGATGTTATGCTTAATCCTCCGTATTTGTTTTGAATTTGCTTAATGTATTTTGTTATCTGTACTTTTTTTCTTGCATTTAAAGAGGGACGACTGTGCTTGTTTGCAGACGCATGCTGTATTAGAGTCGGTATGACAGCAATTCTTCTCTTTCTACACTTCTTATTTTCAATCACATGACAATGACGCTAGATTCTAGCAAAATTGCTATCATGCCAGAACATCGTTGTATTTGCAACTTTAAATTTCTTTTGCACTTAATTTTGCTACTTCATATCTATTCTAACATTCTCTATTGCTACTCACTTATTCTATCATACGAAAACCGAAAAACATTAAACCATTTCATAAAGAAGACTAGACGCACAACTCACGTCTCACAAAGCAAAGCTTGGAAGGCGAATGCGCAGTTCTCATTATTTGTGGTAGAAACATTCATGTATATTGTCTTCACAACGTGGCTCACCATCCTCCTACTTTGTTCAGGTGACATTCATCCAAATCCAGGACCCACATCCCATTCGTCTTCATCTGTAACGAGTCTGTCTACTTCATCTTCAAGCTTGTCTACTACAGTTTTTGACTCCCTTCCACTCAATCATAATTTATCATTTGTTCACTACAATGTCCAAAGTATCCTCCCGAAGCTTGAAATACTTCATGCAGAGCTCCATGAATTTGACATACTTGCATTCTCTGAGACTTGGCTAAACCCTTCCATTGATAATGAAGATATTATGCTTCAGCAATACCAGGCGCCAGTGCGTAAAGACAGAGAAGGAGATGCTCATGGAGGGGTAATTATTTATGTCAAGGAGGGTATCCATTATAAACGGAGGAATGACTTAGAAATTAGAGGTTTAGAGAATATATGGATTGAGATAGCCAATAACCATAAAAGCATACTATTTGGCCTGTTTTATCGACCGCCTAATTCGAATAACAATTACTTTTCTAATATTGAAGACTCTATTGCCCTCGCGGTAGATACCAATATTCGTGAAATAGTCGTCATGGGAGATTTTAACTACAATTTGTTGAATTTGCAATCATCTAGAAAGATCAATGCTCTGTGCACCCAGTTCTCTTTGTTTCAAACCATCGAAGAAGCCACCCATTATACTGAGAATTCTTCGTCTTTAATTGATTTATTAATAGTCAGTAACAAAAATAGTTTGCTGTTAAGTGGTATAGGTGACCCATTTCTGAATCAGGATATACGTTACCATTGCCCAGTATACGGAATTCTCAAGTTTGCTAAACTAAAACGTAAAACATTTAAACGTCATATTTGGGACTATGAAAAAGGAAATTATCAATCATTACGTGAGCAAGCATCCTTAGTAGACTGGCCTGCTCTTTACGACGATAACATTGACACATACTCTGTAAATATAACTTCAAAAATAATCGACCTAGCCAAAGATAACATTCCAAACAGAAATATTACAATCCATCCTTCAGATCCTCCTTGGATAACGTCAGAATTAAAAAGATATATTCGCAAACGCAAACGGTCATATCAAAAAGCAAAACGAACAGGAAATGAAACAGACTGGAGTAAGTTTAAGAAATTACGAAATCAAACAGTTAAAATGACACGCAAATGTAAACAGTTTTACAATGACAAAATAGCAGACAAATTGCGGTCTGAATCCCTTTCTTCAAAAGACTGGTGGTCTACATTAAAACAAATAATCGCTCCAAACTCAAAAACATCTGTTCCGCCACTTGAGGTTAATAATAACATAATCACAGACGAGCATGACAAAGCAAATGTTTTAAACAATTTCTTCCAAAGTCAAACACTCCTGGATGAACAAAATGCTGTTCTTCCTGATTTAACTCCAGCTACTGTTGATTCTTTATTGGATCGTATCATTTTGACTCCTCATGAGGTTGAATTAGTACTCGAGATATTGCCTGTAGGTAAAGCTTCTGGACCAAATGGGCTGAGTAATCGTATTCTAAAGGAACTTTCGCATCAACTAGCTTCTCCTTTTTGTTCACTCTTCAATGATTCATTGCACAAAGGTGTTGTGCCAGTTTCCTATAAAGAGGCTCATGTTTGCCCTGTTCCGAAGAAAGGTGACTTGTCTGCTGTAAATAACTATCGACCAATATCTCTTCTAAACTCTGAAGACAAGCTTTTTGAACGTCTTGTCTTCAAACATCTGTATAATCATTTACAAACTTATAACTTGCTTTCTTCGCTACAGTCCGGTTTTATACCTGGCGATTCAACTGTCAACCAACTTACATATTTATATAATACTTTTTGTCAGGCCTTAGATTCTGGCAAAGAAGTGCGGGTTGTATTCTGTGACATCAGCAAAGCTTTTGACAGGGTTTGGCATGCAGGACTACTTTTGAAACTTGAAGCAGCTGGTGTCACAGGACAAGTCCTAGAATGGTTTAAGAGTTATTTAACTAATCGAAAGCAAAGAGTTGTTCTGCCTGGTGCTGTCTCAGATTGGATTTTTATACATGCTGGAGTCCCTCAAGGTTCGATCTTAGGTCCCCTGTTATTTCTTGTGTATATCAATGATATTGTTCTTGATATAGGTTCCAATATTCGACTTTTTGCAGATGATACAAGTGTTTATATTGTCGTCGATGACCCCGTCACTGCAGCTGCTTGTATTAACGCTGACTTAGGAAGAATAACACAATGGGCTGCTAAGTGGCTAGTCACTTTTAACCCTCCAAAAACTGAATCTATGTTAATTTCGCGTAAATTAAATAGAAACCTTCACCCCCCAATATTTATGCAAAATGTACAAATAACTGAAGTGGACTCTCATAAACACTTAGGAATAGTATTCTCACAAGACTGCTCATGGCACAAACATATAAACTACATATCTGAAAAAGCGTGGACAAGAATAAATATCATGAGAAAACTTAAATTTCAACTCGATCGAAAATCTCTTGAAACCATTTATATTGTATTTATAAGACCGTTGCTTGAGTATGGCGATGTCATATGGGATAACTGTACCCAGTACGAAAAACGAGAACTGGACAAAATACAAAATGAAGCTGCCAGAATAGTTACGGGAGCAACAAAGTTAGTTTCGTTAAACACACTCTATTCTGAAATTCGATGGGAAACTCTCGAACAGAGACGCAAAAATCACAGGTTAACTCTTTTCTATAAAATGAGGTACAGTTTAACTCCACAGTATCTATCCTCTTTGGTACCTGAATCTATTAGTAATGTTTCTAATTATAATTTAAGGCATTCAAATAACCTACGAGGAATCAATGCTAGAACCACTCAGTATCAACAATCATTTCTGCCAACGGCCATCAAAGAATGGAATAATCTGCCATTAGAACTCCAGCAAAGTAATTCTGTTAACTCTTTTAAATATAACTTAACTAAAGACAAGGAACAAACACCGAAATACTATTATACTGGAAGTCGCCGTCTCCAGATCCTACACACTCGTTTGCGCACTCACTGCAGTGCTTTGAATCTGGATCTGTTCCTGAAAAATGTCTCTGAAACTCCACTGTGTAGTTGTGGTAGTATCGAGGATTCGCAGCATTATTTTTTCCATTGCTCACATTACCAAACTCAACGCACAGCTTTAATGAACGCTGTTTCTACAGTTCAGACACCTACTTTAAATCTGCTGCTATACGGCAGCTCAAACCTCTCTGTTGACATAAACAAAGCCATTTTTGAGAAAGTTCATAAATTTATATTGGACACTAAACGGTTTTAAATCTGTGGTAAATGCATGTTGCAGGTACAACTTGTCCTGAACAATATCTGCATTGTCTGCCTGTGGATGCAAGCTCAGTTGTTCCTCTCCAAGAATGCCATTTTCATATACCTTGTTATACACTGTTTGATTCTTATTACTGTTTTCTTAATACAAACACTTATTGAATTATTTATTTATTATTTATCTATTTATTTTCATTTTTTTTTTACTTTTTCTTTATTTTTATTTCTTTTTTTATTCTATATTTTTGTGTGTGTTTTATCAACTAATTTATTTTACCTTCTCACATGAAATAAACCACAACATTTTGCCTTGATCTGTGAAACAATCTGCCTTCAAGTCAACAACGAAATATACACCGTAGAGGAGAAGAACTCTATAAGTATTTATATGCTTTCGTTCTAATCCTATATCGTTTGTATGTCAAATTTGTTACTTTCTTGTACTTGTATTATGTAATAAAATATGTTTAAACCAATAGGAACATGTCAAAAGAAAAGGAGTCTTATGGCGTACCTTGGCATATCTGGACAATGTAGGCCCAGATAAGCCTGTGCAATCTAAATAGAACATACCTCTGTCCGCATACAGATTCAGAGAATGTGTAGAAAACATTAAGAAAAACCAAAAAAAAAAAAAAAAAAAAAAGAAAAAAAAAAAAAAAAAAGAAACAGAACTGATCATACAATCATACTCCGGGAAATTTTGACACGTAACGATTGCCTCCCACCCCGTTCTCACTTGTGTAGGAGATGCGTGTGGGAAGGAGGGTTGCTCTTAAGAAACATAATTATATTTCTCGTTCTTCATTCCACTAAGCAAAAGGGAGCAAATTGTTTGTTTCTGTTGAGGTTTTACGGCACAATCAACCCATTGGGTCATGTCGAGCGCGGTCAGTTAACCTAAGCACACTTTGACTGAGCAGGCTCAGTCGTCTAAGCGGTTTACCAGTCTTGTGCACATTCTTTAGCAAGAAACTGACTACTGCCCTCCTTGAATTAGCGGAAGGGAGATAATGACCGTAGAAAATATTTTATGATCAATCTCCACGTAACAATTTTGCGGGGGTCGAACCTGCAACCTCCTGATCAGTAGTCGGACGCGCATCAAACTGAGCCACCGAGGCCGGCAGGAGAGAACATACAAAAAACAATTAATACATTTTCAGGAAATGCAACTTTCAAAATGATTTTGCCTTCTTTCTGAAAATGGTTCTACCCTTTTCTCAGAAGGAACTTGATTTTCAGAAAAGCACAACGAAGCCGCATATGTAATCTCTCTCGCCAAAAAATGATTGAAAAGGTACCAAATGTATGCATTCCATTTAATATAAACAGTTGATTCTCGCTATCTCGACCTCGCTTATCTCGAATAATAGCTTATCTGGAAGTGAAAATCTGGTCCCCGCCTAAACATGAAAATCTAACAACAGGTAAAAATATTGTGAAAAAGAGGCATAGGAGCAATTTCTCCTCTTTTCCACAATATTTTCAATATATCTCAATCTTCAAGAATCTAATTAGATATATATATTTGTTAAATGTGGTTAATCGAATTATTTTTTCCTCAATTCTGCAAATCTGATATGTCGATGTATGGATATCTCGAAGTATTTTAGAGAGTCCCTTGGAATCGAGATGACAAGAGTCGACCGTATATATGTTACACAGTTGGTCTTTGGCGAGTTTGATAAATTTCATGTGAAATGAACACTCGTGTACATTTCTATCTATCATATGGCCATTTTAAATTGAATTTAATAGCCTTTAAAGTTGACAATTATTCAACAGACAATGCGCTGCCTCTATGTGAGTCAGTTACCTGGTAGCGTTAAAAATCTAAACAGTCAAGCAGAAAATAAACGGTTGATATTGACATCGTCATGGCTTTACTTTTTCCCGCCAAAATTTTATGAAACGTGTGGTCAATACGATTTTTATGACAGGACGTCATGCCACTGACTAACAGCATCGTCATATGATGGCTCATCTGAATGCGCGTGGGGCTGGTGATCAGAAGGTTGCAGTTTTAACTCCCGTCGGGTCGGCAACATACTTTCGTGGATAATGATTACCATTACGAAAACACGCCTATTCAAATACATGTATATAGACAATTTCACCTCCAGAAACTGAAAAATTTCAGATAAAAAATCTCTGATATTTTTCATATTTCTGCTCAAAACATAGATTGTGGGTACTCGTTAGAACCGCCTCGGCGAGGCGGTTCTAACGAGTACCCACAATCTATGTTTTTGAGCAGAAATAAGGAAAATAATGTATACCCCTGTAAACCCCAGTTTTACGTTATAAAAGTGGGGTTTAAGGGGGTCAAAATTATATAGGAATGTTTTCGTGATGGATACGTTTTAAACGGTCATTATCTCCCTTCCGCGGATTCAAGAAAGGCGGCGCAACAATGTGCACAATACTAGTTAACCGCTTAGAAGACTAAGCCTGCACAGTAAAAGTGTGGTTAGGTAAACTGATCGCACTCGACATGACCCCACTTGGTTGACTAGACCGTAAATCCTCAACACAAACAAGCAAACATTCACATACATATTACATGTCATTCACATTATCAGCTTTAACACTCTACATGCTAAATAGCCTAGCTACTAGGCTAATATATAAGTATATTTGTCAGTTTTTGTTTACTTATTATTTTTTCATTTATATTCTACTTTGTGATTCAATGTTTAGCTAGTCTATGAGTGAACTTTTCTTCTGTGGTTGTTTCTGAAATAGGGCCACCGCAGCCTAGTGGATGACACTTAATCCATTAGGTTTCTCACCGCTGTGGTTCGAGCCTCGCTCGGGACTCGGGTGGGAAAGCCAAGTTCTGTTTATGGATGGTCAGGTGGTTTTTCCCCGGGTTCTCCGGTTTTCGCCCACCTCTGATATAAGTGGAATATTCTTGAAAGGGCCGTAAAACCCAAATCAAAAAATGTCTCTGAAATATAATCCGGACCATATGTATAGACTAGCCACAGAGCTCAATACGACAAAAATTATATATATAAATATAAATATATATGTTATAAATATATATATATATATATATATATATATATATATATATATATATATATATATATATATATATATATATATATATGTCTAAGCCTTTGGCAAGGCTACATGCTCAATCGCATACAAAAATCAATGATTTGTTTTCCCTTATTTATCTTATTTATTGAAATTCAAAGTCTTGTTTTGTCTGAAACATAAGAAATATAAATATTTTAATGTTGAATGTATATATTAATAGTAAGCAGGTTAAAGTTACGGCTTTCAATTACTGAATGTTCTGGTTGTACTTGCACAAAGTTAAATTCCGCCTCTCTTTAATCTTAACCACTCTCTTGGTTCATTCAGCACACGACAAATTGGCGATATATTTTTTCTTTTCCCTAGAAAACAGGATTTGACATTGGAGACATTTTGCAAAATACCAAATGCCGCTGTCGCGTGAGATGTTTAAGACCATGAGATGTTTCAGAACGCATGCGCAACGGAAGCGGATATCAAGTGGGGCAAAAAGGTGTGAGATTTGTCAGAATTTATCTGCCCCAATCAGCCAATATTGGCTTCCTATTTTATTGTTGTCTATTTTAAGTACATTTTTCTTTTCTCCGTGCTGCGTTTGAATTTAGAATACCCAGATGAATTATGGGGGTATTTGTCTTGCTTCGACACCTGTATTATTTTTAATATCTGTTGACATACGGCGAGAAGAACGAAAACGTGCATTCATACGACTGTTTACTTACCAGCTTACGGTTTGATACCTAACAGAAATGTAGTTTTGTTTTTCTTATGTACTTTATCATCAGACAGCTGCATAAAAATTAACAGAATTTGGAAAATCGTGGATACGTTGAAAATGGCTGCGTCACCGGCGATGTTCGTACAGTATTAGGATTCGTACACGTGACTTGAATGACTACATTTACTGAACGCACAACTGTGGGGTTTGACGCGGTATAACGTACAGGCAGAAATGTTTAGCATGGATCACTTTACGGATATCGGCGCGTTGCATCTTGGGACGGTTTGCGTCGTTCCGATTGGTTCCGATTGACAGCCATGTGCTCGATGTAAACAAGTTCATAACTGATCCGACCGTAGTATTAATAGACGACATGTCACACAGATGCGCTGTTTGTGGGTGTGACAATGATTTCAATCACCCAGAAAAATAAGCAGACAAAGAGGCTGTCACTGACAGAAAGTATTCTGGTAAAAATCTACGTGGTAAACAGCAACAGTGTTTCGGCACACCGTGTACCGTACTTATTCTAAACCACTGCAATTATTTCTGACGGTAGCAAGACATCGTCTTGGGGGAGGCCCCTGAGGCACAGGGGCCTGTATCGTCATTTTTGTTTTTTTATTTTATTTATTTTTTTTAGATTTTAGGGGCCTAGTATATCTATAAAGATACAATAATTAGGCATCTAAAACCTTCAAAAATAATATGATACAGGTCCCTGTGGGGGGAGGGAGGGGGAGCATTCCCCCCTCCCCTCAAGTCGTTTCGCCCCCAAACCATTCTCCTTCGCAAAGGGAGACGAGGGGTGTGTCAGGATGCTGCATAGGGTAGTGGTCAGTTGGGTTGGGGGAATTGTGGGGCTGGGTTGGTTAAGGGATGATGGGTGGGGTTGGTAATTGTGGGATAGGGTATGAGGTGGGGATTTGTGATGCTAGGGTTGGGTGACTGAGTAGGGTAGGGTATAGGGGCAAAACGACCAATGGCTGGCAAAACAATTACTCCTACTCTCCTTATCCCCCAGGTGGGGGCTACTCTGATCTGCCTGCTATAATAAATTACACATTATACTTTTGATATGCTTAATTCATCAAAATAAAGGCAGCTTTAAACTTATTTCTGTGAGCCTGAAAGTGATTTTTTATGAAAATCTCACAGAATTTTGTCAAATCTCCCCTAAAAATTAGCCTGATCTCACAGATTTCTGCCAAGAGCTTATGGCATGTATGTTATATTGGCAAAAAAATATAAGGGGGCACCCTGATTTAGTGCAAGTACTCTTATAAGCACAAATATGGTAGCCTTTTGAACTTTATCAAAGTATATGTAAATGTTAGTCTCTCAGTTTTGCTATGCAAGTACCCTAATCATTTAGATAGGGCATGAATAAATTACCTCCTTAAAGACAGATTTTGGATTGCATAACACCCTAATGACTCTAAGGAGATTAAGATAAGAAATTCTTGGTGACTTTGGCCACCCTTACAGGTAGGGGCTTGATGAGGGGAAATTCGATTTTATATCAGCAAAGTTTATGATGAAGACTGAGAAACAAATAAGGTGGGTAATTTGGTGATAATTCAATGATTTTTTTTCTGTTTATTCAAAAAAATATACCTGTTTTTTTATTCATTAGGATTGCCTCTCCCAGGCAGTTTTAATGAAACCCACAACATATTTATGCAGAAATACAGATAAACAGATTATGACTATATAGCTAATTTATTACCAAATGCCCCTTTATCTGTTTCTTTGGATCAAATACATAAAAATTAGGAAGATAGATAGTATTTTATCTAGTTATTTATGTATTTATTGAAAAAGAGAAGCTTTTTGGCATAAAATACTCATTCTAAATTGGCATAAAATACTCATTCTAAATTGTCTAAGAACTTTTTGATATATTCCATAATGTATTGTTTTACTGAAATGGAATAATTGTGCAGTGTTCTTATTTACTTTAGAAAATAAATAAATAAATAAATATTTTCAATTTTATATTTCTATTTCAGTTCATTTGTACTTTTTTCACAATGCAAGAAAAACAACACTTTTGTATTTAGGGAAAAAATATCAAAAATAAATAAATAATAAATAAAGTGATACAATAAAAATAAACAAATAAAATCAACAAATTAAAAGCAAAATTTGCAAATGAATTTATTTGGTTCTAAAGAAACATATTGAATACTGCTCAATTTTATGAATTAACCCTTATTGGGCCCCACCGAGGAGACTTAACAGCCTTATAATGACTCCATAATCACTTAGATAAGATAAGCCTTTGATGTGCGCTCTGTTATCAGGACTGTATATTGGCGGTGATCATGAACGGGGGGTGGGGGGGGGGGGGGGGTCTAGCCAAAGAAGGAAAAAAATGTGTCCTTTCACAGAAGTTGATAAAGAAAGTACTGGTAACCAATTTTGCACAGGGGGTATTCGCAGAATTAATTACTTCCCACATACATTTTTTCCCCCCATGGAGTAATATAATTTTACTGCCCAAATTTTTAGAGTTTTACAGTACCTAATTAATTTGAAAACATTTGAGACATGCCATGATAAGCCTTCTACAATGCACAAATACTAAAGACTCAGCTACGCCTATGCATCCATGTAGGTTGGTCAGTCTTGGCAGTTCACTACATATCATAGAATTCAGTGCTCTAGACAAGGAGCATATTTGATGATAAATCCAAAATAGTTTCTGTTCATTTTCCATAAAAAAATATATGTCGCAACATGTGAGCCATGACATGAGAAAAGGGGTCTTATAGCATATGCCAAATGCACAGACAGATCAGCCTGCACATATGGGCATTCTGATCAGGGTTTGCATCACTTAAACCTCAGATCCATCAAGATCCAAAGATTGTATAAGAGAAATGTGATTAGACTATGTATGTGCAGACATCTGCATCTGCACATTTCGCACATGCTATAAGACCCCTTTTCTAATGTCGTGGCTCACATGTTTTTATGGAGAAATAAGAAAAATTATTCCCAAATTATCATAAATTTTCTCCTTATCTAGAGTGCTGTTGATTCTTCAAATGAATACTGCAAATTGGATCTGCTTGCCTAACCAAACCTTAATTAGGGTGAGAAACGCACCTTTTCTTTGACCAAAGCATATGTTAGATGTAATTCAAAATAATTACATTGTAAAGTAATTAATTAGCATTACCATAACATTGCAGTATTAGCATTACCATTATAATTACATGGTTATGGGACAAGTAATTAACTAAATTACCATTACTTGGCAAAGGTAATGCATTACCATTACTCATTACATTTTTTCCATCACAACTTTTTATCTCTTTGGCAACTATCAAATAAGGGCAGGGAAAAATATATTGAACTTTTATTTGTATCAGTTAACTTATAAAAGCACTGACCTTCATATTGTCATATACAAATAGCACTTAGCTCCAATGATTGTCTCATTAAATGCACCAATTGCATACAAAAATATAGCTTTCAGACAAAATGGCTGGACAAACAGTGTAGACACAGATCAGACTGCACTATAAATAGCCTATAGCAATCAATGATTAGTCTACTGTTATGATTTTTTTTTCTATTAAAAACACCTGTTTTTGACTAGAGGATATGATAATTATCACACTTTATATGTAGAAGCAACAAATGTGGATAATAATCAGTGTATTATGTACATGAAAATTTATTAACAGCAGATATCTGTTGAGCATTTAAATGGATTGCTATTATTTTGCATTATTGTTGTTGTTGTTTTATTTTTAATTGATAATATAGTTATTTATTATAATTGTTATTTTTATTGTTGTTGATGATTCCTTTTTTCACTATTACTGTACTGATAACTTTTAGTCATTTTGGTCTTGAAGAGCAGCTGACGGTGATGAAGATGATAAACTTCTACAAAGTAATGAAAATGTAATGCCAAAAAGCATTACATCACAACAGCCTTTTTCTACTTGTAATTTATTAAATTACCATTACATGTAATGAAAAAATCCTTCATTACTCATTACTTAGCATTACTTTGAAAAAAAGTAATGCATTAATGCATTAACCATTACTCATTACCATTACCCCATCTCTGCTGAGCCCCCAGGTCCTATAGTACTCAAGTTGCCTGGTTAATGGCTTGAGTGATAACTTGGAGCTTCGTCATGATTGACTGAGTTCGGGTTTAACGACATGTCAACCCTTGTGGGTCATTTTGTGTCATCTCCCAGAAAAAGGGAGAAGAGAAACAGAAGACATTGTAGAGGAGATGAAAGAGAGGGACAGGGGATAAAGGAAAATGAATGGAAGTAAAGAAACAGAAGAAATAAATACCTTCCCCTCTACCCTTACCTGCTACAAGGATAGCAGGCCTTGTCCAACTGCGAATATCAGTTGGACGCCCCGGTGGCTAAGATAATGACACCTTTGCCTCACCCAAATACCCCCAGCTGCGTCATGAGAAAGGAGGCGGGGTTGAAGACATAACGATAGGTGTGGAGGGCAGGGTGAGAGACGGAGGTTAGGGGTAGGAGAAGCAAGACACAAAGATGGCAGGTTGGATGGGGGGGGGGGGGAGGGGGGTGGGGGGGGGACAGAAGACAGAAAGTGGAGATGAGACATGGTTATAGTGGGAGCACAGAGATCAGGCAGAGGGGAAAAGCAATATTGGTGGTGAAAGGAGGATGGGTAATAATGGGCCAGGAGAAGAAGAGATGCGGTAGATGGAGATTGGAGAAAAGTGGGAGCTTGGCTGGAGATAAATACCCCCTTGTCTGATATATGAGTGGGCCACGAGAATGATCAGTGAAAACGTAGATGAGCCTGTGCATCTAGTCTGATCAGAATCTTTGCTATTCACTAAATGAATGCAAGTTATGCAGAAATATGTAGGGTAGGTAACTTGGAGGGAGATTTTCAATGAGTTTGTTCAATTTTTCTGAAATTTTTCACAATATTGTTGGGAAACATCAATTATTCAGATTCAACAAAGAAAAGTAAAACATATTTTCTTTGACAAAATTAAAAAAAAAAAAAAAGATTTACTTTACTATAGAAATTGCATAGGTCAGACCAATTTCTGGCAAAATATTATAAATTTTAGAGTAAATATTTGAGAACAAAACACAGACACAGAAAAGACAAAATATCATATCAGAAACCGTTTGTCTTTTCTTTTTCTGTAATCATCATAAAATATTATCATTTAAAATAAAACGTGCGGTGTTTGGAAAACTGGAGAAATTTGACTACCAACCGGCTGACATTTTGTTTGAACTTTGGGTCTGACCATTTTCTAGCGATAGCAAATCTGACTACAATCAGTTTATCGTCAACCAAAACGCCAAAATTTCGCCTCGTAGCTTCATAGCCAGTTGTAATCGATCTCCTTTATTTCTGCTACTGAAGGGAATTCCTCAATTCCTTAAGAAATTGTTCTGCCAAAGGATTTTCTGCCATTACGAAGTGAAAGTGAAAGTAAAAATGAGATGACCGTCAACTGGCCCATAATGCAACGCGGTAAACAAATATGGCGTCCTGGTTTCGGGTATCCGTAAAGTGGTCCATGATGGATGAAACATCGTTGGAAGTACTGACCTGGAACACTTGTGATTTTTGACAGCAGAAGGTAAGCTATTGTGTGATTGCCAAAACTGTAGGTCAGTCTGGTTATTGTTTTTGTGTTGAGGTTTTACGGCCCAGTCAACCCAATAGGGTCATGTCGAGCGCTGTCAGTTTACCTAACCACACTAATGGGCAGGTTTAGTCCTCTAAGCGGTTAACCAGTATTGTGCACATTCCTTCGCCAGAAACTGACAACTGCCCTTCTTGAATCAGCGGAATTTTAAAGGAGAGAAACCGTAGAAAATATTTCATGATCAATCTCCACGAAGGAATGTTGCCGACATTGGCTGGGGGTTGAACCCGGGACCTCCTGGTCTCCAGTCGGACGGTGCATCCAATTGAGCCACCGAGGCTGGCAGGTCAGTCTGGTACGTCAGACAGTTGGTAGAGCACCTGACTTACAAGCAGGGGGATTGCGATTTAAATTCTGCATTAGGCATACCTTTCCCTCCTTAAGTTGCTTCAGTGGCAATGAGGTACTTGTGAGTGTGGAGAAAAGCTAGGCACTGTTAGTGTGTTCATTTGATGTCTGGCACATATAAGTTAAACACTGTTAAAGGGAGAGGAGTGTAGTAATTGGTGAGACAGCAGGCCTGTACGCAAGGTGTTCAGGGGGAAGAAAAGCACCCTCTTTTCTGGAGAATTACTTCAAAATCATGCAGTTTTTAACCCAAATTCACTTTATATCCCTAATTTTGGCCCCCAAAGGCATTTTCAAGAAGCATTTGCACCCCTGTTTTCAGAATACCTAAAATCCACCCCCCTCCCCTCACCTCCATTTCAAAAGTCTGCGTATTGACCTGGACTGTCAGCCTGGTTAGCTCAGTTGGTAGAGCATCTGATGTGCAGCCATGGGGTCGCAGGTTCGAGTTCTCCTCCTAAGTTTATTTTAATATTGCTTACTGAACATGTTCAAGGGTCTACATGGAAAACAAAATTGAAAATTCCAGCTAAAAACAGTACAAGTCTGCAGATAAAAAATTGCAAATGAATTGCAATATTCTTATAATAAAGTAAAAATGAAAGGAAAACTGCTTGCCTAAGGCGGGACTTGAACCCATGATCCCCATTTCACGAGACAGTAGTGTTGGGAATCAGCCAGAATTTCATTGTTGATCATCGGTTTTGTAAAACCGACTGATCATTGAGTAATAATTGACTTGTAGAAAATATATTCACTCTTAATTCAGCCATCTTCCAGGTACCTATTCATTGCTCCAGATCAATAAGAAGGGTATCCAGGTAATATTTTTCTTATTTCGCCATGAAAACATATAATGTTGTTGGTACTCATTAGAAGTGCCTCTGCAAGGTGCTTCTAATGAATACCTACAACATCAGTTCTTTTGAGTTGACTTTTTTTAAGGCTCTTTTATCAAATCTTTTCACTTTTATTGATCATAAATCTAGAATGACCCTAACAGACAGCTCTGAACTTCATTTATTGATGACTTGCCTATGAAAATAAAAGGTGAGAAAAATATATTTGTTTCAAAACAACAACAACAAAAAAAAATTCCGATTAGTTGACTATAAAAGATCTTTTCGATCTTCAGTCACAAGAGGCAAAAGTGATTAATGAATGATTATAATTGATCGATCATCATTGGCAAGACTACTAGACAGGTGCTGAACCTACTGGGCTACACGGGTGGTCCTGTTCTGTCCATGGACTCGAGCCACTACACTCCTCATAACATTTAGGATTCAGGTACCACCCTGATGTCCTGAAGGTATCTGGTCTGCATCCCCCAATTGCTTGCATTTGGCACACACCTGTTTACTACATCTGATATCAGTAAAGTGAACAGGAGAGGAAACAATGACTACCGGCGGAGCTGGGACTCGACAACAAGTTGGCAACAACCCCATAACACTAGTCAGGTGCTCTTCCTACTGAACCAAGCAGGTAGTCTTGTTCAGTCCATGCACTCCAACCACTACATTAAATTCAAAATATAAAAATGTACAATGAATAAAAACAGTTTTCTACAGTATCCATTTTTTAGCTGTAAGATGGGGGCTGATCTGGGTCTACACTGTTAACTCAGGACTGTCTGGTGTATACAATATTCTACAGTATCCGTTTATTAGGTGTACATACATGCCATATCTCACACTGTGAGATAAAATCTCACAGAATTTGGCCCATCTGGAAGGCAATTCCCATAAAAAATTCTGATCTCACCGAATTTTCAGACCATTTTACAATAGATTTTATGAAGAAATAAACATAAATCACACACTGTTGTGGTTTTCACAAGCTTCTCACATGAAAAAAGAAGACTTAAGACTATATTGTGGGAAGACCAAAGTGATGTTTAAGAAAATCTCACAGAATTTTGTCAAGTCTCCCTTAGTATTTTGCCTTATCTCACAGATTTTAGTCCACAGCTTATGGCATGAATGGGTGTATTGTGACATCTGATCTGGATCTACACTGTTAAACTGAGGACTGTCTGTCCAAAACTTTAGCATAAATGGTATTCTACAGTATCCAGTTATTAGATATAAGGTGGTGTCTGATCTGGGTCTACACTGTTAGCTCAGGACTGTCTGGTATATGCAGTATTCTAAAGTATCCATTTATTAAGTGTAAAGTGACAGCTGATCTGGGTACTGTTAGCTTAGGACTGTCTGTCTAAGCTTAGAGTATAAACGGTATTCTGCAGTACCCATTTATTAAATGTAAGATGTCATTTGATCTGGATCTACACGGTATGCTCAGGATAGTCTGTCCAATACTTTAAAAGACTATTGTTCAGTGTCCATTTATTAGATGTAAGGTGGCATCTCATCTGGGTCTACACTGTTAGCCAGAGATCTCATTAACTCCAGATTTGGAGTAAGTTACTCTAACTTTTCATTTCTGACTCCAACTTTTTGGAAAGTCTCAATAGATAAGTATGGTAAAACTCCAACTTTTTCAGGAGGACAGCATTTTACTCCAATTTTCAAAATCCTTAGTGAGAACCCTGTTAGCTCAGGACTGTCCAATACATTTGTGTTAAACAGTATTCTACACTATCCATTTATTGTAAGGTGATGTCTGATCTAGATCTGTATTGTTAGCTCAGGATTGTCTGTCTAACACTTAGAGCATATACATGTATGGTATTCAACATATCTGTTTATTAGATGTAAGGTGGCACGAAAGCCCTGAACAGACTGCGTGATACTGGGCAACATGTAGGACAGCTGAAGATTACATCCTGTACTTTTGCAGTAAAAACTTATTTGGTTCTTTTCTGATTTTGTATATGTAAATTTTTGGTCCAAATGATAATAATACTTCTTTCATTATAAAATATCTTAAAAATCCCCATAAAAAAATTCTATTAAATTACTTTATAGATTTTAGTATCTTTTTTTTTTCCTGTGATAACTTATGACCAGTACAGTTATTTCTTCCATTTACTAACAATGTGATTAAAATATGTCTGCTGCCATGAATCAAATGCCATTTGCATGCTGTAATGGATAATGGATAACTTTTCATTGGGATTTATCATAGCAACAGATAGAGCGCTTTTTTCTTCCGAAAAATGCTATCTTTCTTATTTCTCCACGAAAACATATGTTGTGGGTACTCATTAGAAGTGCCTCAGCAAGGGGCTTCTAATGAGTACCCACAACATATGTTTTCATGGAGAAATAAGAAAAATATTATGTGGATACCCCCTCTTATCTGTAGCTATGGATTTATGAAAAAATATTACACCAAAGAACACTTACCTTAAAAAAAAAAAGAAATCTTTCATTTTATCCTTTCAAAGTCATTTACAGCTAAGACTCTCAGATTGACACAAAATCATTTTTTACCAATAAAACAGGATTAAATGAATGAAAAATATTATAAGACAATTTACAGCTCGTGGGTGGCGGGGTGGGTTCCTATGTATGGCATAGTACAGATATGCATGCCAAATGGACCCCTTTTTCAGCGCTGCCAGGTATATGATTAGCCCCCCCCCCCCTTTTTTCAACAAAAAGTATATGACTGACCCGATTTTTCTTGATTCGTTTGTGGAAGACTCAACTTTTCTGACATCCCGGTAAATGCATATATTTTTTTCGCTCAGAGATTTGTCAAGGCTGCTATTTCTCTTGGTATTCAATGAATTGACTGCTATATTTGTCTAACTACCAGCAATAAATGGGTATAAAAATCAAAGGGCAGTATATGGATAGGTCAACATTTTGGATGATCAAGTATATGAAGGGGGGCCATTTTTTCAAAGGGCAGGTACATGAATGGGGTAGGTTTTGAATTACTGGCTCGCACACTTGTACCACATTTATCCCCAAGTTACCCCCTACCCCCCAACCCAAGAGATTTACAGATCACTTATAAAACATTTAAGGACAGTTAATGAAAAATATTTTAGGTTGGGTAATTGTCCGGATTTAGGTTAAGAGGGGCGGGTAAATGTCTGGGTGGATAATTGTCCAGTGGGTAATTGTCCTGGTGAGTAATTGTTTTACACTCCACATCCTATGGCCAAGATACAGCCAAGAACCCTTATAATTTCTTGCACATATTGTTTTGCCCTATTCATTGGTTCATTTATTCTGCAACAAAACTGTTAAGGAATAAAAGCAAAAGTAGTGTGCATAATATATCTGGATTTATTTATCCAGCTGATCCAGCCCTATTCCCTTGTAGATTATAGCTGTCAATTGATATATTCCATACAGTATTCAGTGATTTATGAGTGACCAGTAAAGATCCTGATCAGTCTACACAGTTACACAGATATATTTTTTGTGATGAACATGTACAGGCTGTCTGCATCATGTATATAACTTAAATTATAATATAGGCTTCTTTTGTAATTTTCAGGCTGTGCAGGATGATCAAAGGATATGCTAAATTTAACTATATGAGTGAAGGAAAAAGGTTACCAGTAAACTGTTAGCATCCAGTATTCTGCAGAGAAAGCAAAGCAGTAGGTGAGTGACTGTATAAATCACATCCATATGTTGTTCTGATTAACTTCTGTTCTACTTCTTGTACAGACTGATATGTTACACACTGTGAGAGAAGGCCGGTCCCTAAATATACCAGACAGCAAAGACCCAGTCACAGATACTGCAGAAGATATTGACAAAGAATATGTTGATAAGACTGCATACAGTTTGTGTTTCATGCAAGCTTTCTTCATAAAAAAACAAAAGCACAAAATGGGTCTGCTTTCTAAAACGAAGTCCCAACTTTCATTTCACATCTTTAATTTTTCTGTTTTCAAGTGTTTATTCTAGTAAGTCTACTAAATTCTGACAAATACTTTGGCATCTGGCAGATTACAGTCTCATCCCCACCTACTGCCCCGTTGTCAACTATTTGATACAAAACCAAAAAAAAAAAAAAAAAAGAAAAAAAAGAAAACAATCTGTTCTCTGTGGTGTTGCTCATTCTTGGGAAAATTTACAGTGGCTAAGATAGAATGACCTTTAAAAGAAAAACTCTTTTGAAAAGGGAGAAAGTCAGATGATTAAAATATATGCCTATATTTGTTACATATTTGGTAAAAATATTTAAATGTTAGCCCAAAACTTTTGTAAAATATTCCTAATAGACTTAATTTTAGCTCTAGATAATTTTTTGTCAGATAGTGCATGGTATAAAGGGCCTTTTTCTGTATTGGATGTCACATATACCCTAACTCTTTGTCTGCACAACCAAATAAAAACTGGCATTTTAAGGCCTTTGTGGCTCCAGATTAAATATGATAAAATATGTATTCAGATCTGTTTTTATTTATAAATTATTTCTTCATCAAACATGTCAAAACAAGCATCACGAAAACATACCTATATATTCTTGACCCGGTTAAACCACATTTTTATACAGTAAAAGTAGAGTTTACAGAGGTATACATTATTTTTTCTTATTTCTACTCAAAAACAGATGTGGGTACTCATTAGAACCATCTCACTGAGGCAGTTTTAACTAGTACTGTCAATCTATATTTTGAGCAGAAATATGAAAATTATCAGAATTTTTATCTGAAAACTTTCGGTTTTGGTTGCAAAATTTTCAATGTATTTGAATAGGCTTGTTTTTGTAATGGCTTCTCATTAGTTTTTTTAGTTTGACTGCCCAGCAGGCCCTCTAGGGGATCTTTTAAAACCTTTAAAAAATTAATTTGCTTCAAGTCCTTTAAAATCTTTAATTTGGCTGAAAAAAAAAAACTTATAAGAAACAGTACTTTACCTAGAAAATCTAGTTTATTTTTGGGCAAATATGGATGGGAGCACAGACATATGAGTGAATGGATGGACAGAATAACAAAGACTATATACCCCACAAACATATGTTGTGTGCCTGGGGTATAAAAGGACAAAGGAGTCAAAGTCTTGGGTCACCTAAATTATTGAGACTGTAGTTTGTGACTCAATAGTGAATTTACATGGAGATTGTCCATCATAGTGGGTATTTTATGGCACAGAAACTGGAAACAAGATGAAGAATTTAACCTTTTTGTGCTCAATTTTGTTTAAAATTTGCCTGAGAACCCTATATTTAACCATGTTAACCAAAAAAATAACTTTTATAAAAAAAATCCTTTATTTTCAGGAGAGCCTGAACTGATCTGTTTTCATATCAGACCAGAAAATACTAATATTGTTTGGTTAAAAAAACAACAACAACAAAAAAAAAAACCTTGTTCAAGTTAGAGTAATTCCTTGAACACTAAACAGTGTGCTAGAACACTATCCAGTGTGCTTCTGAGGAGTACATACATGACATGTACATGTTTTCATGGAGGAATAATAATTAAAAAAAATTGTATTAATTTATAGCCCTCTTATCTAGAGCTCTGCACATACCTAAACTGTAAAAAAACAAAACTACACCTAGTGTTAAATTTAGCAGAAGAGAGTTCATTACATTTTCAGTTGTTTTTTTTTTTTTTTTTTTTTTCCAGTTTTTCAAGGATTTTTTTTTTTTTTTATCAATACTGTGCCCTGGTCGCACTTAGCGATTGATCATATTATATTGTAGAAGCAGGGGATCATAATTTAAAAATATATCATATATGATGATTGGATTAATATACTAATTTTAATTACAGATTTGATTATAGTTTATATATTAATAGGAAATTTCATGGTTGACAAAAAAGCCCAAAAATAAGTACTCTTTAGTATGTTATGTTATTTGTATGTACAGCTATTTATAGCTTTTTACAAAAGTTTGTGAAAATTGTAAAAAAAAAAAAAAAAAAAAAAAAAAAATATTGTAAAAAAAAAAAGTAACTACTACAACAACAACAAAAATCTATTTCCATTGCTACTGCCATTGGTACATGCATCACAAAAACAGGCTTATTTAATTTTGACCCCCTTAAACCCCACTTTTATACAGTAAAACTGGGGTTTATATGGGTATAAATTATTTTTATTATTTCTGCTCAAAAAAACATAGATTGTGGATACTCATTAGAACCACCTCATTGAGATGGTGCTAATGAGTACCCACAATCTATATTTTGAGCAGAAATATGAAATATATCTGAATTTTTTATCTGAGAATTTTCAGTTTTTTGGTGGTGAAATTTTCAGTATATTTGAATAGACATGATTTCGTAATCTATAAACATTTGTTGTACAGAGATAGCTTTCCTGGCATATATGGTGGGTTTCTGGTGTTTATTTTTTATTTTTTGTTTGATGTTGTTTTATTTTTTATTTTATTTTAGTCAAATTATTGAATGTTATACTAACAAAGAATTTATAAGATTATAAGATGACATTTTCTTCTTTCTTTCTTTCTTTTTTTTTTTTTTTTTTTTTTTTTTTTTTTTTAGCAGATACAAGGCTTATTTTTTCTCAGGTTACCATTTCTCTGACAAGGCTTATTTTTTCTCAGGTTACCATTTCTCTGACAAAAAAAAAAAAAAAAAAAAAAAATGATTTAATTTATATGTGTGTTTGTGTGTTTGTTTTTTGCCAGATTAATGAAATCTCTTTCACAGGATCAATACTTTAAATGCTAGGTACTCATTCAAAGACTGACAACTGGTGATTTAGGAAATCGAAACAATAAATTCTTAAATAACGGACAGCTTAAAACAAAAAAAAAAAAAAAAAAAAAAAAAATCAGGGCTATGATTAGCCACATGTGTCCACCCAATGTGCCATAAAACTCACAATTCTGCCTGTCCTACCAGCATGATAATAATTAGGTGTGATTTATGGCAATAAACAATATTGCACCTGGCTGTGGCAAAGCTCTAGATAAGAAGTATAATTATCCAAATACACATTTTTTAAAATAGAATTACAAATAGTTAACTCTTTAGCATTACCTCAGTGAGGTTATTTCAATGAGGATTCAGGGTATCTGCCCACTGAAAAATTAGAACAAAAAAAAACAATCATACTTTTTCATAGCTCCAGACTTAAATAAAGTATATACCCCTGCATCAGAAAAGAGGAGAACCAAGATTACATGTTATGATTACTCATTAGAAGTATCTCACTGAGGCTTCTTCTAATGAAAACTCTCAGCATGTTGTTATTTATATATACATAAAATAATAATGAAAAAAAAAAATCCATGGAAAAAAAATCATCTTATCTGGAGATATATTTTTGTTTGAGATATGTACAAAAATAAGTCACTGATTTGGATAGAATTTTTTTTCTACCTAAATCTTTGACTTTATTTTTCAATGACTTTTTAACCGTCACACAAACGCAAAATGTGTTTGTGTGGCAGGAGAGGGGTATACTGTTGTTACGTTGTCTGTTAGTTTTAGGATCTGCTTCTTATCTTACTAAGTAGTTTAAGGAATCTTTTCATATTTTGTATAAATGTTGATATTGATAAGATGTTGCTGTCAGATAAAAATAAGGGCCTAGGGGTTAATTCTTTTACTGTTATTTAAAATTCCCTTTGTAATTCTTGAAAAGGCATTTTGGTTTCTGCTTCTAATCTTACCTAATATTTTGAGGAAAACCGTATTCAACCTTATTACCTCAAACAACCCTATAAGCACAGAGTCAAGCAATTCCGTAGTCTTCAGATTACTTACAGCCAGTGTACTTTTTGTCAGTTTCTTTTTAAATGCAAATGTTGTGGGCACCAATTTGAATTGCACGGACATGACGATGCAGTTCAAATTAGTACCCACAACATATGCTTTATAAAGAAAATGAGAAAAAAGAATCACATAAACATCATCAGATAAGTCATTTGATGATATACACTTAGTAGGTAATTATACACATGTATTGTATCACAAGTTTTCCCAGTAATTTTTAAAAACCTAAGTGCACAGTGTGGTAATTAGGTAGAATATGGTATTTTCATTCTTTGCATAAGTGTTGATACTGATGTGATGTTGCTGTAGAGCAAAATAGGTTATGGTCAATTCCTTTTGTTCTTCTGGAAATTTAGCTTTGGCATGACTGTATGGTGCATGCATGGTGAAATCAGCTTGTCTCAAAATATTTGTTGAAACAACAGACTCATTACAGGCGTATTGAGTGCAGGAAGAAGTATGATGTGAAAAAAATATTTTTGTCAAAATGACAGTTTTTTCACTTAGGCCAGAGAAAATTAATTATTAGATTCTAATTCCACCTGCCCCCAAAAAATTCTGACCAAATAAAAAAATTTTAAGGGGAAAACTTTTTCAGAGACAACTGGACATGCTGAAAACAGATTTTATAACACTTTTAAGATCTGCAAATGAATTACATGTATCGTTATGAAAAGAGTATTAAAAGAAAATTTTCTTCTTTTTGTACATGGTAATAAGTGTCATTTATCATGTTTTGCTATGACATCTTCACTGTATGGCCCAGGAATAAAAAATAAAAATGAAATTCAAATTGGAAATCCAGTATGGCTGCCAGCTTGAAAATCTATACTGAAATTCTCCTGAACTGATAATATTATGCTAAATGACTCTAAACTTGGTTGGAAGTATTGAGATAACTTGTAGATCAAAACTGGCTAAAATTGTTCTGGCTGAGAATCCAAGATGGCTGCCACAGTCACCATCTTCAAAATCTAACCAATTAAGGGACTAAGTCTGCCCAGTAAAAGTGTTGTAAGGTAAACTGACTGCGCTTGATATGAGCCTATAGGGTTGACTGGGCCGTAAAACCTCAACACAAACAAACAAACCAAAACAATTTTATATTTGGTATTATAGTCATTTTTTTTTCTTTCAGGTAATGGTTTCAGTAGTGCTTTGACAAACATTGGGCTCACAAATATACATGCACTAGAGTGATAGTAAATGAAGAAATGGAAGTTGGATCCTGTGCATACCATTGATCAGGAATCCAGTGTACTGCCAGGAACATTGAGAAGGACTCTTTATGTTATTGTTGAAAGTTTGTGGGATTATCAGGGTCAAACAACACTCTTCATGTTATTTCAGTAGAGGAAGGGTGTGCTTATCACCAAACGGATTAATATGCATTTAATTCTTAAAATGCTAAGAAAACCTGCATCTGAAAATGACTTCTGTCTGCTGAACATTCTTGCAAACTTTTCAAACCTATTTTTGCATACAGGCAAACGGTGTGGACCCTGATCAGGCTAGGATCTGTCTGATCTGGGTCCTCACTGTTTGCAAAACAGACTTTAAAAATCACAAGCAGATGACAAAACAGATGACAGTTGTTTTGATTGGCAATTTAAGGGTTAAATGAAGATATTGTATATAAAATCAAAAGACAATAGGAGATAGTAGCCAGTTAATGTCCATGAGTACTCTCTGTAAACAACAAGGTCCACCAAAACATGTTGTAGCACTTATTAGGACTCCAAAATTATTGAAGCGATTTGTCCCTTATTAGGTAAGAAGGTTGTTTAGGTAGGCGGATTTAAAGATAGCTAAAATTATGGTGATCTGCCTCTTGGTTCAGTTGCCATGGCAACATAAAGCTCCCATACATGACCTATGATGAAAACAGAGGATTCTAATTGGAAGGGCCCAGTTAGAATTGGTCTACCTTGCACTTTACCTATCAAGGGAGATAATAGAAACACTATTGCTGTCTCTCATTGTTACAGTATCCCATTTCAGAATGCCAGCTCTCCATATAAAGTCTTGTCACAATGAATATTTTACCACCTGCTTTAAGGTGTAATGCTGAAATGTCCAATTATAATGCTTAATTCTTAAAGCACCAAGTAGAATTGCAGCATACAACATTCATTTCTGTTTTCTTCAGATAAAATAAAGCCGACATTGCATCTGAAATACCTACCAACATTTCATGTGAAATGTCTACCAATATTTCATGTGAAATGTCTACCTTGCAGTCAAGTCACATGGCAAGCCTTATTTATTTGGAGCTTTGTTTAAAGCCAACAGCATTGTCTTGATAATTACCATGAGCAAATGTTGCTGTTTCTGAGCGATGTGTTCCCCATTTGCTCAAGGTAATTACCCATACAAGTAATTTCTCTAGTAATTGGTTATATGTAGTTCAAGACAAAAGGCGGGAGTGGTCAGGAGGTGTGAAGGTGTCATGTATCTTACATCACCGGGGCATCCAACTGATTTTGGCTTACATTTGGGCAAGGCCTGCTATCCTCGTAGCAGGTAAGGGTAGAGGGGGAATATTTCTATTCTTCTGCTTCTTAACTTTCATTCCTGTTCCTTTTTCTTCCTTGTCACTCTCTTTTTTCTCCTCTACTATCTCTTCTATCTGTTTTCTTCCTTTCTCTGGGAAAAGACATAAAATGACCCACAAGGGTTGAGGTGTTGTTAAACCCCAACACAATCAATCTAAACAAAAGGCAAATAACAAGAACTATATTATTATAGCCCCACTTTCAGACAATGGGGCTATACTGTATTTGCTTTGTCCTTCAGTCATTCCTTCCTTCCATCATTCTTTACCTCATTCCTTTCTTCTGTCCATCATTCTCTTCATCCTCATCAGATAAATTTTTGTATTTCTGAAGAACTGTAAGGTTACAAAGTTGTAGCTTGGTACACACATACCCAGTGGGTTGATGTATGGTGTGTACAGGAATCTGGGGCAAAGGCCCATAACTCTAGGAGTTACATGATACGTTTTATAATTTACCATTAATGAAACGTTTTCATCACAGATTTCTCAGGAACTTTGAAAGCTGTAACATTGAAACTTGGTACGCATATGGACAAATGGCTGATGTATAGTATATACCAGAATCAGCACCAAGGGCCTATATAACTCTTAGAGTTACGTACCTTGATAGGTTTTACAATTTGCCATTCATGAATATTTTTGTTACACTTTTCTCAAAAAAAGGTTACAAAGTTGAAACCAAGTACACACATAGATATGGGCTGATGTATTGTGTATACCAGAATATACCAGAATCATGGCCGAGTTAAATCCCTTGATAGGTTTTATAATTTGCCATAAATGAAAAAAAAATCATTGCAGATTTCTCGGGCCCTATTAAAGCTGTAAGTTGAAACTTGATACAGACATGGACAGTTGTATCTTGTGTACCAGAATCCGGGCCAAGGGCATATAACTTTTGGAATTACATCCCCTGATAGGTTTTACAATTTGCCATTAATGAAACATTTTTGTCACACTTTTCTCAAGAACTGTAAAGGTAACAAAGTTGAAACCTGGTATACACATGGACAGTGGATTGATATATCATATAAACCAGAATCAGAGCCAAGGGCCCATAACTCATTCAGTTAAATCCCTTCATAGGTTTTATGTTGCCATATTACCATGTCCTACAAGTCATGTTATCTGGTAAGCAAGAATTCCAAATATTTCAACACTATGGGTATTTCTCCTAATAGTGCTGCAGCAGGGTCTCTGACAGCTAAAGTTTTACAATGGCATTCTTAGTAAGCACTACACCATGTTTTGGTAGAACAATATTTGCTAGAAAAAAAGCCTCACCCAGAGTTCTGATATATGATATTGTGTATATAGTAGCTGCACTTTTTTGCCTATACAATCTTCAACTTACTGTTCAATGAACAATTAAGGGGCTCACCTGGCTTGCTCTTAATTGATATAAATCTTAGGGCTGTCAGTACTACCAATTGCATATCAATGATAAACTAAAGACCTACAGCCGATTATTTTGGTCAACGGAGGCTTGCTGACAAATCTCACAGTTTCCGATCGACTGAAATGCAGAACGTTGTATAAATGGCGCGCAAGACATTTTTAGTGTAAAAAAGGAAGGCGTTCTGATAAATCTCATGGCTCTCAGTCCTACCAAATGCATATCATCGATAAATTAAAGAACTACAGCCGGTTATCTTGGTCAACGGCGGCTTACTGACAAATATCACGGTTTCCAATCGACCGAAATGCAAAACTTTGTATACATGGCGCGCAAGACATTATTAGTGTCAACAAGGAAGGCGTTCTGACCAATCTCACGGCGCTTAGTCCTCTCAAATGCATATCATCGATAAATTAAAGAACTACATTTTGGTCAACGGAGGCCTGCTGACAAATCTCACGGCTTCCAATCAACCTAAATGCAGATCGTAGTATGAATAAAACGCAAGAAATTATTGTAACAAACGAGAGCGTTCTGACATATCTCACGTCTCTCAGTCCTACGAACTGCATATCGTCGATGAAGTAAATCGACCGAAATGCAGAACGTTGTAAAAATGGCGCGCAAGACACTATTAAAATAGTGTAAACAAGGAAGGCATTCTGACCAGTTTCACGGCTCTCGGTCCTACCAAATGCATATCATCGATAAATTAAAGAACTATAGCCGATTATTTTGGTCAGGAGAGGCCTGCTGACAAATCTCATGGCTTCCAATCAACCTAAATGCAGATCGTAGTATGAATGAAGCGTAAGACATTATTATTATAACAAAGGAAGGCATTCGGACAAATCTCACGTCTCTCAGTCCTACGAACTGCATATCGTCGATGAAGTTAAGATCTACAGCCGATTATTTTGTTCAACGAAGGCCTGCTGAGAAATCTCACTACTTCCAGTCAACCTAAATGAAGATCATAGTATATATATAGCGCACAACATTATTAGTGTAACAAATGAGGGAGTTCTGACAAATCTCACGGCTCTCAGTCCTACCAAATGCATATCAGCATATCAGCAAACAAAGAAAGGCATTCTGACTAAACTTATGGCTTTCAGTCCAACCAAATGCATATCATTGATAAATTGAAGAGCTACACCCGATTATTTTATATCAACGAAGGCCTACTAAAAAAGATCTCACGGCTTCTAATCAACCTAAATGCAGATCGTAATATGTATGGCGCGCAAGACATTATTATATAAACAAAGAAACGTTCTGACAAATCTCACGTATCTCAGCCCTTCGAACTGCATATGGTCGATAAAGTAAAGACTACAGCCGATTATTTTGGTCAACGTAGGCCTGCTGACAAATCTCACGGCTTCCAATCAACTTAAATGAAGGTCACAAACGGGTGAGTTCTGACAAATCTTACGGCTCTCAGTACTACCAATTGCATATCAATGATAAACAAAAGACCTACAGCCGATTTTTTTTGGTCAACGGAGGCTTGCTGACAAATCTCACAGTTTCCAATCGACTGAAATGCAGAATGTTGTATAAATGGCGCGCAAGACATTTTTAGTGTAAAAAAAGAAGGCGTTCTGATAAATCTCATGGCTCTCAGTCCTACCAAATGAATATCATTGATAAATTAAAGAACTACAGCCGATTATTTTTGTCAACGGAGGCTTGATGACAAATCTCGCGGTTTCCAGTCGACCTAAATGCAGATCGTAGTATGGATCAAGCGCAAGACATCATTATTGTAAACAAGGAAGGCGTTCAGACCAATCTCACGGCTCTCAGTCCTACAAAATGCATATCGTCGATAAACTAAAGATCTACAGCCGATTACTTTGGTCAACAGAGGCCTGTTAAAAATCTCACGGTTTCCAATCGACCGAAATGCAGAACGTTGTATACATGGCGCGCAAGACATTATCATTCTAACAAAGGAAGGCGTTCTGACCAATCTCACGGCTCTTAGTCCTATCAGATGCATATCATCGATAAATTAAAGAACAACAGTCGATCATTATGGTCAACGGAGGCCTGCTGACATATCTCACGGTTTCCAATCGGCCGAAATGCAGATTGTAGTCATACTATGAATGAAGCGCAAGACATTATTGTAAAATCTCACGTCTCTCAGTCCTACGAACTGAATATGGTCGTTAAAGTAAAGAACTACAGCCGGTTATTTTAGTCAACGGAGGCCTGCTGACAAATCTCACGGCTTCAATCAACTTAATGGAAGATCATAGTATACATATAGCGCACGGTATTATTGTAACAAACAATTAACGAGGGGATTCTGACAAATCTCACGGCTCTAAGTCCTACCAGATGCATATCAGCGATAAACTAAATACCCACAGCCGCTGATTTTGATATTTATTCAATTAAATAAGATATCTCATTTCATATATCAGATATCTTGTTTAGTATATCATATATCTACATTAATATATTAGATATCTTATTTAACAAATAAGGTATTTTATATGGTAAATAAGATATCTTATATGTGGAATTAAAATATTTAAGATATCTAATATGATACATCAGACATCTTATATAGGATGTAAGATATCTGATATACTAATTCAGATATCATATCCTGTATAAGATATCTTATATAATATATAAGATATCTGATACATAATCTTAGATATCTTATATAAAATAGATATCTTATATGTCAATTAAGATATCTAATATGCTATATAAGATATCTGAATTGACAAATAAGATATCTAATATGCTATATAAGATAACTGATAGGGTATATAAGATATCTCATATAGGATATAAGATATCTTATTTACTAAAGAAGATATCTCATATATTCAATCAAATAAGATATCTCATTTAGTATATAAGATATCTTATTTAGTATATTAGATATCTATATTAATAAATAAGATATCTTGTATAACAAATAATATATGGTAAAATAGTATGGCAAGCCGTTTTACTATTTATTCTATAAATCAGATATCTGATTTAATATATCAGATATCTGATAATATACAAGATATCTGATATATTTTATCAGATATCTCATATAAATAAGATGTCTTATATGTCAATTAAGATATCTTATATGCTTTAGAAGATATCTGATTCGCTATATAAGATATCTTAATTGGCATATAAGATATCATATGCTATTTAAGATATCTGATATGCTATATAAGATATCTTATATAGGATATTAGATATCTTATACACTAAAGAAGATATCTCATTTATTCAATTAAATAAGATATCTCATTTAGTATATCAGCTATCTAATTTAGTATATCAGATATCTATATTAACATATTAGATATCTTATATGGTAAATAAGATATCTTATATGTGAAATTTAATAAATTATCTAATATGATATATCAGATATCTTATATAGGATATAGGATATAAGATATCTGATATACTTATTCAGATATCTGATATCCTATATTAGATATCTTATATCCTGTATATGATATCTGATATAATGCATAATAAATAGTAAAACGGCTTGATTTAATATATCAGATATCTTATATAATATATAAGATATCTGATATACTATAAAAAGATATCTTATATGTCAATTAAGATATCTAATATGCTAAATAAGATATCTGAATAGACATATAAGATATCTAATATGCTATATAAGATATCTGATGTGCTATATAAGATATCTGATATGCTATATAAGATATCTCATAAAGGATATAAGATATCTTATTTACTAAAGAAGATATCTCATTTATTCAATCAAATAAGATATCTCATTTTGAATATCAGATATCTTATTTAGTATATTAGATATCTATATTGGTAAATAAGATATCTTATTTAACAAATGAGATATCTTATATGGTAAATTAGATATCTTCTATGCAGAAATAAATAAGGTATCATGTATTATATCAGATATCTTATATAGGATATAAGATAACTAATATAGGATATAAGATATCTGAATTAGTATATCAGATATCTTATATCCTATATTAGATATCTTATATCCTATATAAGATATCTGATATAAAATATAAGATATCTGTTTTGCTTAATAAATAGTAAAACGGCTTGCCATAAATTAGATATCTTATACGCAGAATTAAATATTAATGAAGTTATCTCATATATTATATCAGATATCTGATATAGGATGTAAGATACTTAATATAGTATATAAAATATCTGAATTAGTATATGAGATATCTTATATCCTATATTAGATATCTTATATCCTATACAAGATATCTGATATAATATATAATATATCTATTTTGCTTAATAAATAGTAAAACGGTTTACCATATAATAATAAAGTTAGTGCAAGGATTAATTTTATATAGACAGACTAATATTTTTATACATGGACTGACAACTTGCTTAAGTCGAAAATCCAAAAGTAAAACATTTAACTAATGATAAATTGATCAAAATTGTCATTTTGAGTTACCACATCTATGAACCGAAAAAAATTATACTACATGAATAAATTCTATCCTGTTCTAATAGTTTTTACAGGTGAACCGACAACTTGCTTAAGTCCATTATCCAGAAGGGAAAAGTAAAATAATTACAAATCATTTAATCGATGCACGATTAATTAAAGATGTTACCAAATCTGTGAACCAAAAAAAAAAAAAAAAAAAAAATATATATATATATATTTTAGCCATGTTCAATATTATTTACAGGTGGACCAACAACTTGCTTAATAGATTAGCCAGAAGCAAAAAGTAAAATAATTACAAATCGATTACTCGATGCATCGATGAATCAAACTTGTAATTTTGAGTTTCCAAATCAGTACACTTAGAAACTTTATAATTCATGAATAAATTTTAACCATGTTCCACTAGTTTTTACAGTTGGCTCGACAACTTGCTTGAGTAGAATATCCAAAAGCGAAAAGTAAAATAATTAAAAATCATTTATTCGATGCATCAATTAATTAAAACTGTCATTTTGAGTTACCAAATCTATGAACCTAAAAAAAAAAAATTCTACATGAATAAATTTTATCAATGCTCAATATTTTTTACAGGTGCACCAACAACTTGCTTAAGTCGAATATCCGAAAGCGATAAGTAAAAAAATAACGAAAAGATTAGGCAATGCAAGGATTCATACAAATTGTCATATTGAGTACACCGATAAAATTTATACTGCATGAATATATTTAGCAATTCAAATATTTTTTACAGGTGGACTGGCAACTTGCTTAATTCAAATATCCAAAAGTGAAAAGTGAAATAATTACAAATCGATTAGGCAATGCATCGATTAATCAAAATTGTCATTTTGAGTACACCGATAAAATTTATATTGCATGAATATATTTAGCAATTCATATACTTTTTACAGGTGGACCGACAACTTGCTTAAGTCAAATATGCAAAAGTGAAAAGTAAAATAATTACAAATCGATTGGGCAATGCATCGATTAATCCAAATTGTCATTTTGAGTGCACCGATAAAATTTATACTGCATGAATATATTTAGCAATTCAAATATTTTTTACCAGTGAACCGACAACTTGCTTAAGTCAAACACCCAAAAGTGAAAAGTAAAATAATTACAAATAGATCACATCGCATTGAATGACATCAAGTTTGTCATTTTGAGTTGCCGAATCAATGAACTGAAAACATTTAAACTGCATGAATATGTTTTAGTGATGTTCCAATATTTTTTACAGGTGGGCCGACACCTTGCTTAAGCGGAAATAGCCTAAAGTGAAGAGTAAAACAATTATAATCGATAAATTGATTCATTAAAATTGTCATTTTGAGTTACCGAATCAATGAAATCGATATAATTTATACCGTATGGATAAAATTAATTTATACTGGATGGATAAATTTTAGCAACATTTTACAGATGGACCGACAACTTGCTTAAAGCGAAACTGTAAAAGGAAAAAGTAAAATAACAAATTACAAATTGATTAATCTATGCATCAATTAATTAAAATTCACCAAATCACCAAATCAATGAAACCGATATAATTTATACCGCATGGATAAAATTAATTTATACTGCATAGATAAATTTAAGCAATATTTTACAGATGGACCGACAACTTGCTTAAGTCGAAACTGTAAAAGGGAAAAGTAAAATAACAAATTGCAAATTGATTAATCTATGCATCAATTAATTAAAAAATTGTCATTTTGATTTACCAAATCAGTGTACTGATAAAATATATACTTCAGATTCAGTATTATTACTGGTGACAAGTCTATTAAATGATGAACATTTGCCAGGACTTTCAAATAATAATATCCACCTACAATTATTATAATGCACCAATGCATCTTTGTCAATATACGAATAGTTTTTGTCGGTGTAAAGGATATTATGTTGATGCACTGACATATTACTGGTCTACTGCTATATGTATTGGTACATCATTATAGATACATAAGCTGATAAAAATTATCAATGCACATATCAGTTATCGGTAAACAGGTTTTGTTGCTTTGCATTGCCACACTTATTTCACGTTTTTATCATCATCAGTTTTATTTTCACATGTATAGAACTACTGCTGCATCGATAAAATTGATCAATCCATCAACAATATTTTATCATTGGTAAGACTAGATTGATGTACTCGTGATTTGTAATTTAGCACAGTCCTGTTGTCAACTCTTGCCTGCCTGTTTATCTAGGATACAGTAAGACCTGAATGCTATATTACTATATACGAACAGGGAGGACAGATTTCTTTCCTTTCTTTTTTTTTTTTTTTTTTTTTAATTATATGATTTATTTTTCACGGTGTAGAATTATGAATTTAAAATTAAATTTTATAACAGATATGCCGAAGACGAGCTCTGTTTGTATTTACTTTATGTGTATGTTAGACTGTTGGGGTTATTAGGATTTATTTTTAATAACATATTTTTTTTCACAAAAAAAAGATTAGCTTAAATCATTCTTTAATTTGTAAACCTTGGTATTTTGAATAATTTCGTAAGACGTTCTGACATTTCTCATGATCTGAAAGATCTCATACACGCAGCGTGAGTTCCGTCAGTATTTCCGGTTTCAGACTTCCGGTCTGAAAGATCTCATGGTCTGACAAATCTCACGCTACACCGCCTCCCCCCCCCTCCCCCACCCCGCGCCTGCCAAATCATGTTTCTGGATAAATATAAGAAAAATATGTCGTCTGCTGATAATTTTATCCAGAGTGCTAAGCGTTAATAATCAAAAAAAAAAAAAAAAAAAAAAAAGATTTTCTTAACTACGTCTGAGTCTTTAAACGCCATCATAAAAACAAATGGTTCGGTTACTCAGAACTCAGGAATGACTAAAAACTTAAGTACTTTGTATGTTAAAATAAAAACGTTAAACTATAATACCTCGCAATTATCGTATCGCGGGCAGATTACTCCGTAAAAAATTGACGAACACATTAGCAATTCCAAACCAGATCTCCACAATATCAATGCGCATAGTAACTTTGGTGAAAATCCATTGATGGGTACTCAAGTTATCATCAGGAAACAAAAAACGGTCGGACGGACGTACGACTGACTGATTGACGGACGGATGGACAGAGACACGAACGTCCAACGTAAAACCATAATACCCGCCACTATCATGTGTCGGTTTATAAAAACGAAACTCGGAATAGGGGTAAGAAACCTGTGTCTTCGCTGGGCGTACATACAATCTTGTCAGAAATGCTGTTCCCTGGCTCATATAGCCCCATATAGCCCCAACTTTGCACTTACCGGGTAGTATTTGCCGTTCCAAATACAGCCGCACGCTGGTATAGGTATGCAGTCCCCATCGCTGTTCTCCAAGACGTAACCATCATCACACACACATCCTTCATATGGTATATCGCCAGGGCCTGGTGCTGGTGGATTAGGACAATACAAAACGGCTGATCACCGATTATGTAATTGTCATAAGCTGCATTATCTCCACATGGGTCTGTAGACGAGATACAAACACAAAACAAGAATTACAAACAAGGAAATCGATATCCCGGGGGGTGGGAGGGGGGAGGGGGCGCAAAACGTTGTAATACTGTCGATATAAAGTTGAATCGACGTTGTTTCAACGTTGTGTGCCTGTTCGGTCTGTCGCGACTGCTAGCGGTGTTCAGGAAACAGAGCTAAACGCACAGACTAAACATTGTTCAGCCACGCGTGAAAAGTTAGAGTCGGTAATGGTCAATGGCAGAGGACAGGGCGCATCTTTATGGATTTGTATGAAGTTTCATTAGTCTAGAAGCATCGGTGTTTTAGAAAGGCGGCTACACGTAGAGGCTTTGTTTTTGCTAAAGCCGACGCCAACGCAAACGCCAACTTCAACAAGGACGCCGGAAATTGATCATCATGCAGTCCCCGATTGCTGAAGCAGTCGCGAGAAAAACAAATATTTTCAGAAA
This sequence comes from Anodontia alba, assembly GCA_964016985.1. NCBI lineage: Eukaryota > Metazoa > Mollusca > Bivalvia > Lucinida > Lucinidae > Anodontia > Anodontia alba. Next base: position 123,954,206 of record OZ024821.1, read on the forward strand.
AGAACAAGAACAAGTACAAACAACTTGCAATCTGCAAACACTGACTCACACAAATATACGACAAAAATACAAAAAGCAAACAGTTAACAACAAAAACAACCTGCAAACATCGGTATATATATATATATATATATATATATATATATATATATATATATATATATATATATATATATATATATATATATATATATATATACCCCTTTTGTTTGTCTATATTTCAGCAGGCGACAACTTGGTGTTACAATTTGTCCCACGAAAAAGACGACAGAATTGTCAAATCCTAGGATTTGACAATTCCTGTTTATCCCTAGGGAAAATAATAAAATAAATACTCAGAATGTCGTCTGCCGAGGTTTTTTTTTTTATCCAGGGTGCTTAGTGTCAAAGGCCCCTAAGTCTCCAAGCATATATTTTACTGTACTATACATGTACCTATTTCAAAGGAGACATTCAGGAAATAACGTTTCAATAAATATAAACAAGCATTGTCCTTTCGACATCATTTAGACAGACGTTTATGCTTGGCGTTTTATTTTCAAAGATTTTTTTTTGTCTGTTGACCTTTGCAATTTCCATTGTAAAGTGATTTTAACATTTTTTTGTCTAAGAACTGCTCTTTGTTTTTCTTTACTTTTTTTAGATAGAAAGGAAGACAATGATCAGGAATCGATAGAATTACCTGACCCTTCCGTTCCAAGACACCAAAGCGAAATAAGGGCGCTCTTAATGTAACGGCACCACAATCAAAACACTACAAGCAGAATTCCAAAAGGGCAGTTTCTTCCTATAAAATGGCCAAAACGGCTATCCAAAATAAAAATTGCACGAAGACAAACATGCAAAGACATAGAATGACATATATAGAAAACCACAGCAGAAGCACCGCCTTGGAAAAATCCGTGAAAAATACTACTGGGGGCGAGGGTTAGGGGGCGGGGTAGGGTTGGGGGGGGGGGGAGCTTAAATCGATTTTATGTGGCCACAACCCTTGCCCTTAGTTCTGCCGTGGTATACAAAAACAAATTTGTTCAGCCCACGTAAAGGGTTCCTAACTCATCAGTGCAACATCTCCTAGAACATAAAAATCAAACGAATACAGAGATGAAACAACGATAAGGACTCGATAGCAAGAAATAACTGAAATGCTGAAGCAAAGGAAAACTAACAGTAGGACTCCGGTGGCCCGACCAGAGCCAGAGCATCAAGCATCAACCGCCCATCTTAACGTCTTAGAGTCTGAGGCCCGACCCGCCGACGAGCAACCAAAGTGGGAAGCCTCGAGTGGGAAGCAAAGTTATTAACCGTGATTGGGTTAACTACCATGCAAGCATCCTGTCGTATTAGATTTATGTTGTAACCTTTCTTTATATATCGAAGAATGATAGGCCTATTTCATGACAATATTTTGAAAATTTCAGAAAATTTGAACAAGTGCAACTTGTTAAAAACCTGTCTCTCATTTAACACACTCTGCCGATTTCAGTATAATTTACAGCTCTCAATATTAAACGGGTATCGTTAGCTATTCAACACACCATTCAAGTGCAGTGATAAAATGATTTTTTGTAAAAAAAAAATAAAAAAAAAAGAAAATATTTATTTACTTGTTAATGTATATCACCGGGTAAGCTATCGAATGTCAGCCGGTATATACATATTACAAATTAGTACTGCCTTGTGTTGCAAGACGGTTTTGATAGAGATATTTTAGATCGTAAAGAATAGAGTCCTGTGGATTGGGTTCGATTCCCGGTTCAGACAACAGGGTTATGTTTCCACCCGTTACTAATATTTAAGGTTAATTTGTAGTCAGTTTACTTGCTAAGACTTATTGAAATATTCCCTGCATAAATCAGCTAAACACTAATACTGAGGGTAAATGTGGTAAACAGAAATACTCAGCGTAAATCAGGTAAACACAAATACTTAATGTAAATGTGGTAAACAGAAATACTCAGCATAAATCAGGTAAACACAAATACTGAGTGTAAATGTGGTAAACAGAAATACTCAGCGTATATCAGGTAAACACAAATACTTAGTGTAAATGTGGTAAACAGAAATACCTAGCGCACGTAAGGTTACTCAAATACTTGGCGTAAATCGGACAAACACAAATGCATAGTGTAAATGTAGTAAACACAAATACTCAGTGTAAATCAGGTTAACACAAATGCATAAATAAATATGGTTAAATAAATATGGTAAACATAGTAAACAGAAATACTCGTGTAGATTTGGTTAACACAAGCACTTCGTGTAAATATGGTAAACAGAAATACTCAGTGTCTATATGATACATAGATTAAACATGATAAACAGAAATACTTAGTGTAAATATGGTACATATAATTTAGAACGTACATGGACAGAAAGTTTCATTTCGGAAGGAAATCGGACCGGATCCAATTTCGTAACAGTGTCTCATAAATTCTTCCAGTGCGTTGCATTTCTGTTCTTCAGGGTCATCAAAGTATGCACAGACATCATACTTGCAGTTAAAGAAGAAATCAGCAGCATCATTATTTGGAAGGGTAAGACATTCTTGGAACGGTCCATTTGGATCCATTATTAGGCCACAATATTCATTGGAGGCTATCAGCGCCATCTCTTCGTCAGTACACACTGGTGGGGGATCTTCTGGTGTTTGGCATCTGAAAATGAGTTGAAAATTTTCCTAGCTCAAGAAAAGATGCCTATCAGCATATTATTTTAACATACCTATGCAACCAATACACGGTCGAATTTCAATGGCTCGCTCGAACACCTTTGAGAACATAAAAATTAGTTCTAGACATAGGAAATTCGAGCCACTGAGGGTTAATCACAGCGCCAGTTCAGGGAGCAAAGGGAATAATTTAGGGATGCTTTTTCGATCTTCTATAAAATAATAGCATGCTATGTGAACTCATAGAATCGCTTCGATGAGGCGATTCTGTTGTGTTCACCCAACATACATTTTCCTGATATAATAAGAAAATTTCCTGAAATTTCTTTAGTTATCGAAAGAATATCTGGGGGACTCAAAAACGGATTCGAATTATCTTAGGTAAACGAGTCATCGGTGCTCGAGTCAGTTCGAGTTAAACTTACTTTGTAGCCTTAGCTTTTGATAAGGTAAATTTTCAACTAAATATTTGTGATAATTTATTTTTTTTGAAAAATAATTGATTGCGAATTGCTTCTAATGTGTACCCATTTATATGTGTCGAGGCACAAAATTTCCTACTACAGTCAACCTCAATAAATGGAACACCGATAGCTCATTTACCATGGCTAACTCGATTTTTTTAGCCCCTACGAAACTCTTCCGATAGCTCAAGGAAACAAATATTTAGGGAATGTTTTTATTTAATCATGGAATTGTATGTTGTGTGTACTAATTAGATTCGCCTCATCGAGGAGGTTCTAGTGAATACACACAACATACCATTATTGTATAGACGATCAACGATTTAAAGACGAGATTTTTTTTAGTTTTGGGAGAAATAAGCAGGAAGGAAACTACCAGCATACATATTAATCTCTGAATAAGAAGGATAGCTACCCAGCAGGCACAAGACGTTAATACAACGTCGCCGCAACGTCGATACAACGTCATGACGTTGCATCGACGTTGAGCTGACGTTGTATAAATGCCTTGTACACGCTGGGTAGCTATCCTTCTTATGCAGAGATTAATAAGTCGGAGCAATTTCACAATATGGTGAACACAGGAGTAAACATAGCATAGACGTCTTGATTTAATATTAAGCAAAAATTATTGATATTTTACTTATTTCTCTACTAAGACACATATGTTTGTTGTGGGTAGTGGTTAGGAGCGGTACTTATTAGCTCAACTGAGCACGAAGAGCTCAATGTGACCTCATGCGTCGTCCGTCGTGCGTCGTCAACAATTTGCTTAAAAAACCTACTCCTCCTACACCCCCGAGCCAATTGACTCGAAACTTGTTAGGCAGCATCAGGATGACTTGTAAATAAAAAATAGCTAAAATCGTTTCGATCAGAAATCAAAGATGGCCGCCACTGCGCCATCTTAAAAATCTAGTTTTCCCTTCTTTTCCTGACGGCTATCTTAAAAAAATCTATGTGTTTACTTCTTCTCCTGAAAAAAAAAAGCCAAATGACTTGAAACATAGAAGGAACCATCGGTAGGACTTGTAGATTAAAACTAGCTAAAATCGTTGAGATCAGAATTCCTAAATTTCCGCAGTGGCAGCCGTCTTGAAAATCTATTTTCGCTGCTTCTCCTGAACCAAAAAACCAACTAACTTGAAACTTAATAAGAACTAGCGGGATGACTTGTAGGTTAAAAATAGCTAAAATCGTTTCGTTCAGAAATCCATTATGGCCGCTATGGCGGTCATCTTAAAAATATATTTTCGCTTCTTCTCCTGCAGCAAACGGCCAATTGACGTGAAACTTGGTAGGAAGCATTGTGGTGACTTGTAGATCAAAACTAGTTAAATCGTTTCAGTCGGAAATCCAAGGTGGTCGCTGTAGTAGCCATCTTGATAATCTAGTTTTCGCTAGTTCTAATGAACCGAAAAGCCAGCTGACTTGAAACTTGGTGGGAAGCATTGGGATAGCTTGTAGATCAAAAATGGCTAAAATCAGCCCGATCAAAAATCCAAGATGGCCACCGTGGCGGAAACATTTCTTTTTTCGCTTCTTCTCCTGAACCAAAAAGCCAATTGACGTGAATCCTGGTAGGAAGCATCAGGGTGACTTATAGATCAAAATAGCTAAAATATTTCCGATCGGAAATCCAAGATGGCCTCTGTCTTAAAAATCTATTGTTTACTTCTTCTCCTGAACCGATAGGCCAATTGATTTTAAACTTGGTAAAAGACTTGAATTAAAAAATTGCAAAGCTCGTTTCGATCGGATTTCTAAGATGGCCGTCTTGGCGGCCATTTTGAAAATCTACTTTTCACTTCTCCTGAACCGAAAGACCAACTGACTTGAAACTTGGTAGAAAGCATCAGGGTGGCTTGTAGATAAAAATAGTTAAATCGTTCCATTTGAAATTCCAAGCTTGCTGCCATCCTAAAATTTTATTTTTCGCTGCTTCTTCTGAATCTACGAGCCAGCTGGCATGAAACTTAGTAGAAAGCATCGGTGTGACTTGTTCATCAGTAAAATAGCTAAATCCTGTCCGATCGAAAATCGTGGCGGTGGCAACCATCTTGAAAATCTATTTTTTTTTTTTTTTTCGTTTCTTCTCTAACTGACTTGAAACTTAGTAGGAAGAATCGGGGTGACTTGTAGATCAAAAATAATTAAATAAGCCCGATCTTAAACACAAGATGGCCGCCGTGATGGCCATCTTGAAATCTATTTCCGCTTCTTGTCCTGAAACAAACGGCCAATTAACTTGAAAACTTGGTAGGAAGCATTACGACGACTTATAGATCAAAAATTACTAAAATTGTTTCGATCAGAAATCCAGGATGGCCTTCATGGCATCCATCTTGAAAGTCTATTTTATGCATCTTCTCCTGAACCGAAAAGCCAATTGACTTGAAACTAGGTAGGATGCATGGTGGGGACTAGAAGATCATAAATAGTGAAAATCATTCGGCCATTTTGAAAATCTATTTTTCGCTCCTTCTCCTGAAACGAAGGGCCAATTGACTCGAAACTTGGTAGGAAGCATCAGTGTGACTTGTAGATAAAAACAAACAAAAAAAAAAAAAAGTTAAAATTTTTCTAGTCGGAAATCCAAGATGGCCGCTATGGTCGCTATTTACGAAATCTATTTTGTGTTGCTTCTCCTGAATGGAAAGGTCAGTTGACTCGTAACTAGGTAGAGATCGTATGGATGACTTATAAATAAATAAAAAAAAAAAAAAAAAAAAAACAAGAAAAAAAGAACTAAACTTGTTCTGATTGGAAATCCACCATGGCTAGTATCTTGGAAATCTATTTTTGTTTGCTTTTCCCCTTGTAAACCCCCTTTTGCTCGAAATTAGGTAAGAAGTGTCTGGGTGACTAGAAGATCAAAACAGCTAAATGTGTTCTAGTTGGAAATCCAATATGGCCACCGCAGTTGTCATCTTCAAATCTATTTTAAACTACCTGAACAGATTGGCCAATTGTCTCAAAACTTGATATAAAGCATCGGGTGACTTGTAGATCTAAATTAGCTAAAATCATTCTGATCGGTAATCCAAGATGTTCGCCCTAGCAGCCATGTTATTTTTATTTTTATTTTTTTAACTTTTTTTTTTTATCCTGAATCACTGACTCGAAACTTTATTGCAAGTATCGAGGTGACTTGTACATCAACAGTAGCTAAAAATCTTCTGATTGGAAATTGAAGATGGCCGCAATCTTGAAAGCTATACTGAACTTCTTTTCTTGAACCGAAAGGCCAACTGACTCGAAACCCGTCTGGTAATCAGGTGAGCAATACAGGACCTCTTGTAATGGGTATCCACAACATATGTTTGTGATTAAAGAAAAAAAATACTTATTTATCTGGACACCCTTATCTTATCAAAAGCTGTTGATAAACCGTACCAAGATAAGCAAAAGGTGATTCATTATTCATAACAAAGCTTTTTATTATAACTCTATTCATTAAAATGCTAATTATTACAAGATTTTCAATTATAACGTCATTCATTAGAACGTAATTCATTATAATGCTGTTTATTACAACTTTATTTATTACAAGAGTAGACGTTTTTTTAGAACTCAATTCCTTACAATACTATTCATTATAACACAATTTATTACAAGAATATACACGTTTTGAGAAGGTCAACAACACTTTGAACGATTTATTCTGTAAGTATCAGATCCTCTAAAATACTAGTTTACGGAGAAAGTCTGCTGGCATTGTCTTGATATTACCACTGTTATTATCATGACATCGCTTTCGCCTATCTGGCCAATCGACTTTTATTATAGTGCACTACATATCAAACTGGTATATTTTTGTAGGTTTTTGAGTGCTTATTCTAAATTCTCGCCCTGTGCATTAGTGTTTGCGTCGGCTTTAGCGTGGCCACAATGTTTCCATGGCGCGTTTATTGTCATATCTATACAATATGGAAATACATCGTTTAATTATTGGTGTTTTCCTTATGTTTTTTTTTTGATACGGTATTGTACCATTGTACCAGATACGATATCGTATCAGATACGACATCGTATCAGAAACCATACTTTTCCTGTTTCTGTCTCTAAAATTTTTACTAAAATTTAATTGATGGCCTGAAGTTGGTTTGACCTATTCATATGTATAGTCAAAAAAAATGTAGAGTAAAGATGTCCGATCAGGCATTAATAGTCTTTGATGACCTTTGTGTTTTGCATCGTAGATGTTACTCTAATTAGTAACTTGATACCCGATCGAGCACCATTTGATCATTTTATGTAGTACCCTCAGAAAACAAAAACAAAATGTATCGCCGTTTTCAACCAATCTCCACCAAATTTTGAGAGTTTAACTCATTGGTTTAAACATATTTTATTTCAACACTTTCATAAGTACATAAAACACATAACGCGCTTTATAGGATTGGAACGAAAGCAATCTGTTTGTTTGGTTCCTCTCCTTGATAACAATATTCATTCTACAGTATGGCGGAAAAACACTGTATGATCAAGCATTGAAATGACTGTTGTAATACATGTCATGGTTGTCCAACTGAAATGATAGTCGAAAGAAAGCAATATACATAACAGAAACATTAAGAGAGAGAGGGAGAGAGAGAGAGAGAGAGAGAGAGAGGTGGAGCAATCGTTTCGTTTCTGGATAAAGACTAAGTGCAACTCAAGAGTGTATAATATTATATCATAATATTCTGTCCATGGTTTCTCTCCAAATAAGAAAATGCAAGGAAATGTTGCTTAATATCATAGTAAAGACTTAAAATCTCTTTGAGTCCCGTATATATTTACGTACTGCCTTAAATATGGTTGTATTTGTCTGGGTGGGACGTGTACTGTCCCCAAATAAGAGAACGCGAAGGGTTACGGTTTTATGTTGAGAGATAGTGTGTATGGGATCTGCACGTTGACTGGCGTACCGCGGACAATTTAAGAAGGAATAAAAGGCATTTTCGATGGCACCACACCGGCAGTATGGAGAGTCACATATGCGTTTCAGGAATAAATCATTGTTTAAAGCACTGCAATTTGTTCTCAAACGAGTATGATGGATCAATCGTCTTTTCCTGGAGTTATAATATTTTGGCACAATAACTGATCTTTCATTCACAGAGCGCTTAAAAGTATTAACAGACTCACTATTTCTGCACTCTAATGGTAAATTATTCCATTCTCTGACAGTTGAGGGAAAAAAAGAATTGTAATACGGAGTCGTACACGGATGAATTGTCTGAGTGCCATTGGAATTCCGTAAACTATATTCAGAGAAAGTATTAACAGAAGGAGGAACTAGTGTTGATAGATATGGAGGTGTTTGGTTGGTGTACATCTTATAAAATAAAATATTGTAAGTTTGTGCTTTCTGCGTCTCGAGTCCAGAGTATCCCAACCAGTTTCTTCATAAAGAGCGTGTAAAGAAACAAGTTTGGTAGTGCCTGTAACAATTCTTGCTGCCTCATTCTGTATTTTCTCTAGTTCTTCTTTTTCATAATGCGCGCAATTGTCCCATACCACATTTGCATATTCCAAAACCGGTCGAATAAAGGTTAAATAAATTGTTTCTAGGGATTGCCGGTTTAGTTCAAACTTTAGTTTTCGCATTATATTGATCCTGTTCCATGCTTTTTCCTTAATATATTCGATGTTTGTGCCATGTGCAATCATTTGAAAGACAGATTCCAAGGTGTTTGTGTGACTCAACATCAGTTATTTGTTGATCAACATCAGTTATTTGTTGTAGAAAGAGAAGGGCGAAAGGAGCGATGAATTTATGTGAGATCAGGAGACTTTCAGTTTTTTAGCATTAAATTTAACAAGCCATTCTTTTGCCCACTTGGTGATTTTGTCAAGATCTAAGTTTAGAACAGGATCGTCAACTATTATATACACACTAGTATCATCTGCGAAAAGACGAATATTCGAACCGATATGCTTCACAATATCATTTATGTATAATAAAAACAAAAGTGGCCCCAGTATTAATCCTTGCGGGACACCAGCCCGAACATAATTCCATTTGGACTGGACGCCTGGTAGTACTTCACATTGTTTACGATTGGTAAGGTATGAATTAAACCATCTAAGTAGATTACCAAGAACACCGGCCGCCTGAAGTTTATGCAGTGGACCTGCGTGCCATACTCGGTCGAACGCCTTGCTAATATCACACAAAACTACTCGGAACTTCTTTTCCTGCATCAAGTGCTTGACAAAAGGTGTCATATAGGGAAGTTAACTGATTTGTGTTGAATCACCCGGTATAAAACCGGATTGCAATGGCTTTATAATATTATTATCATAAAAATGGTTATATAAATGTTTAAAGACGACTCTTTCCATAACTTTTGCTGGAGTACACAAGAGAGAAACAGTAGTTTGACGGAAGTGAGCGATCTCCGTTTTTGTAAATCGGACATACGTGAGCTACTTTCCAACATTGTGGAAAGATACCTGTCTCAACAGACTGGTTAGAAAGTGAGCAGAAGGGGACAGCAAATTCCTTAGAGAGTTCACGAAGAATACGGTTGTTCATTCCATCCGGACCTGTAGCTTTTCCTGTTTTTAGAGATTTAAGAACTGATTCTATTTCAACTGGACTAAAATGTAAAGAGTACATATTTGAATTAATAGTGTATGGGTCAACTTGAGGTAGGACAGCATTAGATTCGTCAGTGATAGTTTGATCCCTAAAGAAGTCGTTTAGGATATTGGCTTTGTCAAGGTCATCATGGCTAACAGAGTCATTGTTTTGAAGTGGAGGAATAGAGGTAGCGGTATTAGGAGCAATTACAGTTTTCAGTGTTGTCCACCAGTCTCGTGAGGAGATAGTATTGAATTTAAAATTGTTTATAATTATTTCATTACAATTTTGCTTTGATTCGCGGATCATGTTTATGACTTTAATACGAAGTATCTCAAAATTCTTCCAGTCATTCGGAAGATTAGTTCGTTTAGTCTTTCTGTATGTTCTTTTTCTCTTTCTTATGTAGAGTTTTATGCTTGCGGTCAACCACTGGGGCTCACGTTGCCGGATTCTAGTCATTCTGTTTGGTATGCACTCATTAGTAAGTGACATTATGTGATTTGTAATATGTTGTGCGTGTATATTCACATCAGGGTCGTACAGAATGTCCCAGTCAGTGAATGAAGCTTTTTGTCTCAATAAATTGTAATCCCCTTGATCATAAGACCATATCTGGCGTAGATAGGATTTTCTTTTCGGCTTTGAGGAATTTAAAATACCATATACAGGACAGCGGGATCTTAATTCTTGGTTTAAAAATGGATCACCGACACCATTAAATACTATACGTGTGTTATTGCTAGTAAGTATTAGATCAAGTAGGGAAGATGAGTTTTCTGTGTAATGTGTCGGCTCATTTATGGTTTGCGTCCAAGAAAACTGTAGGCAAAGGTTTCTTATTTTACCCGACAGATTCGGGCTAAGCATATCAAAATTGAAATCTCTAGTTACTATCATTTCTTAGATACCGGTGTCAATAGCGAGGTGGGTTGAATCCTCGATAGAAGCAAACTACACAGAGTCTGTTTGGAGGTCGGTAGAAGAGTCCAAATAAAAAACGTTTGTGTTTTAGGGTAAGTTTTACCCACAAGCACTGAACGCCAATCTAATGTCGTCGTCTAATGTGATGCAGTGTATCTTTAACATACAACATTACACCGCCATGGCTATCACCTGCACGATCTTTCCGCTCAGCTTCTTTGAAAGACTGCAAGATGAGATCGTCGTTCGATATAGTAGGGTTAAGCCAAGTTTCGGAAAATGCTAAAATATCAAACTCATGTAACTCAGTATATAGAATGTCTAACTTTGTTATTATACTCTGGACATTGTACTGAACAAAAGATAAATGACGAGATTAATTCATAGAGTCTAATAAAGATGATGATGAACTAAAGGAAGAATCAGTTGAGGGAGAAGATGTCGAAGGAGAAGTTGGACCTGGATTAGGATGAACATTTTCTGATTGTAAGAGTAAATGGAATAGCAACATGATAACTACTACTCCTAATAAAACTCCCATCGCAGTACATGTAAATGTTACATTTGCTTTGAATGCTTTGCCATATACAACATGCCTGTAACAATAGTGGTTAGCAACCTTGGCTGCTATGACTGCATTATCATGTAATGCCAAGTGTAGTGAAAAACTATGAGCTGAATTGTAGTAAAGAAACGTAAATACTACTAAGTGCAAAAGGTGAGAGCATTTATGCCTGGAGCTGTAGGTGGGAATATCAGCGGCTGGACTGTTCCTCAAAATTTTACGAAATTGCTAACAAGAGATAAAGAAACAATTCAGCCGCCATCACCCACACCGCCAGTTTCAGACATGTGTAGTGTCGGATTACCTCATAATTTACCGTACAGGTATTTATGTATTACTTGGCACCAGGCCTGAAAGTTGATCCAGACAGAAGAAAGAAAACAGAAAGAGTCTTTGAGAGTTACAGAAATAAATTTTAAATAGCATAAATAAATGCTAGGAGGTATAAATTGTTTAAATGAAAATTCGTCTCTAGGACAATAGGAATAGTACTTCAGTTAGAAATGCTCTAACATGTTCTAACAAACACACCAAAGTTTAGATCAGCAATTACAATTCCTCGTGAATAATTATAACTAATTTAACTCATTTACGCCTAGTGTTCCATAAAAGGGACAGTGGCGTCTGATCAGGGTCTACACTGTTTGCATTAAATAAAGGACTTTCTACAAAACATGGTATTAATGAAATGTAACCAGACACTCCGTATATTAGAAATGGTTCGGTCAAAAGAGTGACAGTGGAATAATCCATTCGGCTTAAATGGGTTAAAGATGAATAAATAATCTACCTTTTGACCGTTCAGAAATTTTTAAAGTGCCTAGAAAAAACTTATGAAGTTTTAAATTCAATAATAGTTTTGCACCTCTGTGTGTCCCGTTCTGGAGCACATGACATCTGTGATGGCCGTTTGGGAAACAGTATTTCCCGTTTGGAAATATCTGATATTTAACCTGATTTAGACAAAAACAAAAATACAGTTGCATACAGTTATTAAGGTATTACATAAATGATAAGCTCAAATGATAAGTTCATGGGGACGAAAGCATGTTTTAAACATTTTAGAAGGAAAAATGTCTATTTTTTAAGTGCAAAATTATAATTATTACATAGTTCTAATGTTAATGATCGTAAATGGTAACTCGACCGGTCAACATTACATTGACCATTTTACATCCAGTGGTTGTTCCATTTGCTCAGCGTATTGGTGGAAACTTCCTGTTGTCATCGACTTTCTGAGACAGAAATGTGTAAATTACTGTGGCCAGCCATATCACCCGATACGTATATCGCCTATTTACACATTTTGGATGCTTAGATCGCCGGGTGCACAACATACCCTAGAGTTGCAACAATTTGCGCAGGCTTGACCGGGCATTAGAAAAGGAATGGCGACGGATACTAAAAAAGACAATCTGTTGCACAATCTCTAGCAAGTCCAGAAGGTGTCGTGCATGCATCAGTGCTCGCGGAGCATGGACCAGATTCTGTATATTAAATGGCAAATGGTTGAAAATTTATGCATTTTGGAGTTCGGTCAATTGATTTCAACAAATTGTGAACATTTTTTTAAAGAGTATAGGTTTGTATATTCTCTGAGAATTCAGTAATGCTATAGCAGAAACAATTTATTTTAAAAAATATGAAGTTTGCTGAGATAGTTGGTATAGCCCATGATATATTTGACATATACTCACATGTGCATATCGGAAGTTTTCGATGATATATCATACATATAGTTTTATATGGGTACTCATTTTCTATTGCGGCAAAGCTTTCACTTTGTTTTGGCATCCAGTGGGAGGCTAAGGCTTAAGAATGTTTGTGTAAGCTGTAACCGAATGAGTGTTTTTTTTGTTGTTGCCGTTATTTTCGTTTTTCTTTTTTTCTTTCTTTTTTCTTTTTTTTTTGTTTGTTTCAAAATACCTGGGTATAAAATATCAGATCAGTTCAGGAAAGAAATTATATGTCCTTCTTATTACATTACTCTCTTGAAGAGACATATTTTATACTGCGTTCTTGATTTTTTGTAAGGTATTAGTCAAATGAATTATCATTGAATAAAAATATAAAAGATTGCCTTGTGAAACAAAAACAAACTGAACCTAGGAGAATAGAACTGAAAAGGCTGCCTGTTTACAACATATTTTGCTTCCGTTTCGGGAAATACAGAAATACAGAAGAAATATCAAAATATTTCCAGTGTTCCCAAACGGGATGTACTATTTCTCAATCGGGCATCACAAATGTGATATATTCCCAAACGGGATACACAGAAGTGCAATATATACTGTTTTTTACTAGGCACTTTAAAGCGGTCAAATGTTAGATAATTTGTTTACCTTTTTGCTTTTCAAAGTTGGCGGAAATTCTCATATGCAACACATGAATCTTGTTTGTAGCCTGATCGGGAAACAAATTACATGTATTCCCGAAGGGGATGCACAGAAGTGCAATAATATATATATATAGTTTTAATGTTTACTAGCCACTTAAAAATGATTTTGAATGGTCAAACGTTAGATATATTTGTTTATCTTTGTGGAGGAAATTCTTAAAAACTGTGATACGATTTTGTTCGTTTTCTGAGAGTACTAAAAAATTATCAAATGATGCTCGATCGGGCATCAAGTTACTAATTATAGTAGCATCTTCCATGCAAACTACAAAGACCACCAAACGTTATTCATGCCTGAATTTTCTAAGTTTTTAAAACCAATGAAAGGAATAAATATTTTGCTGATAGGTAGTTATGATAAATCATGTGAAAAGTTTGCGAATTTACTTCTGAATAACGCACTAGGCAAAAACGACTTTGATCAAATTTCCATCAACATCTAGATTGTTCATCTCGGGTACATTATTTACCAAAGTACCATTTTTCATTTATCATGAAAACATTATACAATTTTGACCCCCTGAAACCCCACTTTTATATAGTAAAACTGGGGTTTTCAGGGGTATACATTATTTTGCTTTTCTGCTCAAAACATCGATTGTGGGTACTCGTTAGCACCGCCTCGTCGAGGCGGTGCTAACGGGTACCCACAGTCTATGTTTTGAACAGAAATATGAAAAGTTTTAGAATTTTTCATCTGAAAACTTTCATTTTTTGGTGGTAAAATTTTCAGTATATTTGAATAGGCTTGTTCTCGTAATGAAAGTAAAACAAAACCAGACGTGCTTACTCAGCTTCCTCTTCGTTGTAATGTTGCTGCCAGTAACTCATTCCAATTAGATTATACTTGTCTGGCTCATTGCTTACATCTGTACCATCCCTCGTCCTATATGTGTCCGGGGGTTCGATACAATCACCACACATTCCATCTGTTGTGTTACCGTCTTCTTTATTGATCATAATTCTAACCCTGTGTCTTCCATCAAACATGGCCACCATACCACAGTTATTCTCAACAGCCACATATCTTCCAACCAGGGATATGGTAAAGTCATCCGTTGTGTATGGCGCATCCACTTCACTACCATTCACCTAAAACAAAAGTGGTAAGACAATGCGTTTAAAGGGACTGGTTACATTTGGTAGAGTTTTGACAACGGAGACATCTTCTATGGCTTCCTGCCTGCTCTCCTGCATGTGAAAATGTTTGCTCTTTTGAATGTGAATCCCCTTCTAAAAAGGGGTCTACTCTACATGCATTGTTTCCTTGAAGAATAGACCCTTTTTAGAGGGAAGGCAAAACCATTTTGACAGGAAGTTGCCTCCTTCGAATATATATCCAGTCACCTAAATAAGAAAGTTTAAGTTTTCTTTATTAAGTTTAATAACACAGTCTTATTATCACGTTAGCAAGTCTACCTTACGCATACTTCCGTGTTTCTCCATAATTTGAAGTGAGAATAGCCTATTTTTATTTCATATTAGGGAAAAACACAAACGTGCACATGTCAACTGAATTTTCAGATTTTTTTTTTAATTCCGATTTCATTTTTTTTTTTGTTTTTGTTGATATTTCTATCATTATTATATTGCATAAAAAATGTCTGAATCTACTAAATAAGAACAATTTCGTCATATTCTCCATATTATATTAAGGAAATGTTATGACTTACATAATTATAGGTGATAGTTTCGCATTTGTTCACGAAAACACTTAATATTGTAGGTACTAATTTAAAGCGACTACGGGCGGCGCTTCTAATGAGTTGCAACAACATATGAATTCGTGGAGCAATAAGAATAAAGTAAATAAAATAAGGTTGTGAAAACCGCTTTACTAAGACCGATGGCATACAAAAGGTTTCGCTTTGGGAAAAGGAATGAAACGTTCCTCCAGTATCAAGCATTTGACCTGCACCAGGAAAATAGAAACCTTATGCTTTTTTGTTTCGGACAACGAGAGCGGGGACCAGTCTGCACGTTAGCGATACTTTTAAGTATGTCGCCTTTTAGAATTAGATTTTAAGACACTTCATCACGAAAACACGCCTATATAATTTTGACCCCCGTAAACCCCATTTTTATGTAGTAAAACTGGGGTTTACAGGGTATACATTATATTTTCTTATTTCTGCTCAAAAACATAGATTGTGGGCACTCGTTAGAACCGCTTCGGCGAGGCGGTTGTAACGAGTACCCACAATCTATGTTTTGAGCAGAAATATGAAAAATATCAGAATTTTTATCTGAAAATATTCATTGTTTTGGTGGTAAAATTTTCTATATATATTTTGAGCAGAAATATGAAAATATCAGAATTTTTTCTGACAATTTTCATTTTTTTGGTTGGTATCTGAGCCACTCTAGATAAACACAAGTCGCAGGACCTTCGCTTTTGTTCCAAACTGCTTTTTCTGGGTTGTTGTTTTGAGAAGTAGATTTTCCTTAAAATTAATTTAAATGGAAGTCAAAGTTTCATGAAAATACTTCCTACTCTTAAATGAGGTTAGAAGTATCTGCACACATGTTGTGCTAGATCTATACACGTTTATCATAAAACTATATAAAAATACAAATACGAGTATACAGAGCTTTTAAACCATTTAGACTATGATTGTAAGATATTTGTCTCCACTGTACGAAAGACCGGAAGTGACATTTCGGCTACCTTAATTCAATGTTAAAACTTCACGGATTCACGATTTTAACTTCACGAATTAACGATTTCAACTTCACGAATTCATGAATTCAACTTCATGAATTCACGAGTTCAACTTCACGAATTCAACTTCACGAATACAACTTCACGAATTCATGAATTCAACTTCACGAATTTAGGAATTCAACTTCATGAATTCAACTTCACAAATTCAGCCTCCCTAATTCAACAGCTGAATTCGGGAAATTGAATTCGTGAACTTGAATTCGTGAATTCGTGAAGCTGAATTCGTGGATTCGTAAAGCTGAATTCGTGAAGTTGAATTCGTGAAGTTGAGTTCGTGAATTTGTGAAGCTGAATTCATGAATTCGTGAAGTTGGAATCGTGAATTGATGAAGTTGAAATCGTGAATTTGTGAAGCTGACTTTGTGAAATTGAATTCGTGAAGTTGAATTCGTGAATTCGAGAAGTTGTATTCGTAAAGTTGAAATCGTGAATTCGTGAAGATGAAATCGTGAATTCGTGAAGTTGAAACCGTGAATTAATGTACTTGAAATATCACTGCCCGTCTTTCGTACCATTGACCTAACGTTCTTTCCTACGTAATTAACAAACAACACATTCTTTACAAACAGCAATAAAACTCACTGTAGTAAGAGTTGCATCTTCGAGCTACAAAGCTTTAACGATTCTTTATGAATGTTTTGCTATGCAGTTGTTATCTTGGTATGTTTTTACCCAGGTAGAGTGTACACCGAGTAGTGAGTGACATAGTGAAGTTGAGTCACACACACGGCTTTACCGATCCTAAATTAATGTTGTTGGTATGCAGTTGTTATCTTGATATGCTGTTGCTCAGGTATAGAGTACACCGAGTAGTGTCACAGTGAAGCTAAGGCACACACTAGGCTTTAACGATCCTGCATGAATATTGTTGCTACGCATTCTAACCTTGGTATGCTGTTGCTCAGGTATAATGTACAACAAGTAGCGACACATTTAAGCTTAGTCACACACAGGGCTTCAACGATCCTGCATGAATGTTGTTGCTATGCAGTTTTAACCTTGGTTAACTCTGGTATAGTGTACACAGAGTAGAGACACAGTGAAGCTGAGGCACACACACAAGGATTTAACGACGCTGCATGAATGGTGTTGCTGCACAGATGAACCTTAGTATGCTGTCGCTCAGGTATAGTGCTAACCGAATAGTGACATAGTGAAGCTAAGTCACATACATAGCTTTAACGATCCTGCATGTATGGTGTTGCTATGCTCTTTTTATCTGACTATGCTGTTGCTTTGGTATAGTGTGCACTGAGCAGATGCATACTGAAACCAACAAAGTTTTTATGATCCTGCATGAACGTTAGCGGAAATATACCATTGTTTATGAATCCTTTGAAACATAATCTAATATCTTTTATATAAACATATAATATAACAAACTGTCTACTCATACCTTTATTATTTTGCCTTGGTCAATAATAATTTGGTAAGAACCTATATAGATATAAATTCTTTCTACCATGGAGACTGCTCTGTCTGGTCTGCGTTGTCTGAATTTGCCGTCTACAGCCATATCACATATAACGTTATCTTCGTTATGGGACGCCGCCATCAGGGAGTACGTGCATGTCCCTTGGAAGTGAATCCACTTATCATAGAATGTGAAAGTATGAGGATCTCCGGAAAATGTGCAAAGGCACATGTCTTCTACAATAAATAAATAAATAAATAAACGCAAAAAGATATAAAATAATTAAAGTAAATATGAAAATAGGTCAAATAAATATATTTATTTAACGTTTAGCACTTTTGGTAACCATTTAAGCAGACGGCATTTTAAAATATTTTTCTTATTTTCTTGGATAACAGATTTTGATATTTCCTTCAAATTATCTCCAGATAATTTGCATGAAATGTCTTCTGTTTTCTGCGAAAAATATCACCGATGTGTCGTCTGCTGAATTAGCCCAGAGGGTGATAAAGGTTAATAAGTAGATAATACAATTAATAAAAATAAATGTAATAAAATAAAGACCGTCGCGGGCAAGCGTTCCTCGACGTAATGGGTTTGTTAGTAAAGAGTATGATAAGAGGAAAACCCCGAAATCATACGTACAACATCAAACCATGAAGAGCTAACATGCTTAGTTTCAAAATGATTTGCGGAGGGGGGGGGGGGGGCGGGAAGGGGGGGACTCTAGAAGGAATTGCCCCCACAAGGTATCTCTTCATATACTGATTGGACCTGAAAAAAACGTTGGAAAAAGCTGACAAAAACTAATGGGAGGATAACCCCAAAACCACACGCCCATCTTCAGACCATGTAAAAGAAGTATGCATAGTTTAAAAATGATAGGTGGAAAACTGTAGGATGAGTTGCGTCCAAAAGGTATCTGTTCTTATACTAATAGGACCTGAAAAACAACGTCGAAAAAGTAGATACAGTTGAAAAAAATGTCAGGAGGATAATCCGAAAAGCACATGCACATCTTCTGGCCATGACATAAACACCTACAAAGTTTCAAAAAGTTTGGTACAAACTGTAAGAGGAGTTGCGCCCACAAGCTACCCATGCCATCGTGTCACAGCTTAAAGCAACTATGTTAAAAAAAGTGCAAAAAGTTGAACAAAGATAATGACAGAATAACCCCAAACTACATACACATCTTCTGACCATATAGAAGAAGTATGCATAGTCTCCAAATGATCAGTGGGAAAGTCTAGGAGTTGCGCCCTCAGGATATCTATTCTAATACTAATCGGACCTAGAAAACTGTCGAAAAAGTGGAAAAAGGTTGATAAAAATAACAGGAAGATAACCCCAAAACCATATGCACATCTTCAGAACATGACAAAAACACACGACAAAGCTTCAAAAAGATCAGTTAAAACTGTAAGAGGGGTTGCATCTCATTGTGTCTACGGGCGGACTGAATCTCGGACGGACGGACCCATTTTAATAGTCCACTTTGACTAACGTCGGGGGACCAAAAAAAAAACAAATCTGTATTTCTATATGATACTTAACGTGGAGAAAGAGCCTTATTTTAATTTAATAATGGTTGTGGAATTATCAAATTTTACTTTTTGTCCAGATTAAGTAAATGTCTAAACCAACTTGTCCAACCAAAATTTTCTTGCCCGAAAATTGACATTTTCTTATTTCTCGAAGAAAACATATCAAATTGGGGTACTCATTAGAAGATCTTGGTGAGTAATAAGAAATAAGAAAAAAATATATTTCATAAGCTAGATTCTCTTCTTGGCTAAAGCTATGAAGTCCTAGTCCCAAGACAAGTAAATTGAAATTTGTTACTTTGGTACAAATTTAAGCAGACCACATTTTAATATATTTTTTTTTCTTATTTTTACCAGATAATAGGCTTTGGCAGGGTATATAAATGGTCTCTTAATAAGACAATTTGCATGAAATGTCCAAGTCTATTTTCAAATAAACGTCAAAAAGATTGCCATTGGAAACAAAGAACACACTACAGATTAGAAAATGGGAGTCTCGGTTTTATTGAGACTCTTTATAAGCAGTAATGAAGTTTGCAACACTGCTTACGCCCTTTAGCGTATACATGAGCAGAACTCCATTTTCAAATATACCACAATGGACCCAGTGATACCAAATGAAATGAAATACAAAGCCTTGTTCGATGCAAATCCAGAAATATACTTTGATATTTCATGCAATTTTCTCCTGAGAAGACAATTTGCATGAACTGTCAAATCCTAGTTTCTGGGAAATATAAGTAAATGTTAATTTGAACTGGCCCAGTGAGTCTTAAAGGTTAAAGTAGTTACGATTTCATTGCGAGTGGCAGTATGAATTTTCAGCAAGCTACATGTTACATACCTTCTCAAACAGTATTGAGAATAACGAGACGGCTCTACACTATTTGCTTATACTTTTTCTTGATTTTTATGTGATATTCCTATTTGCAACAATGGACACACACGGCCCAAAGCCGGACGGAAGAGTCGTCTTCAGAAACTCAGTGAACTAGTTTAGTTTATTTAGTTTATTAGAGTCTCTTACTAGTGTATGACATCACATACCTACTTAATCTTACATATAAAATACACCATTACGAAAACACGCCTATTCAAATATATTGAAAATTTCACCACTAAAAACTGAAAGTTTTCAGACAGAAAATTCTGATATTTTTCATATTTCTGCTCAAAACATAAATTGGGTACTCGTTAGAACCGCCTCGCTGAGGGACTCGTTAGAACCGCCTTGCTGAGGCGGTTCTAACGAGTTCCCACAATCTATGTTTTTGAGCAGAAATCAAAATTAGATAGGTATGTTTTCGTAATGCTAAGCCATTCTATATAGAATTAAAAGTGAGTATCACAGCACAGCCTACATTCTAAATCAATACATACAAAAATGTGCCTGCAAATTATACAAAGAATATCCTGTGAAAAGTGTATACGTACTAACATTGGGCCACACCATGCAAAAACTTGCCTTCGGGCATATATGCACAAAGAAGGCCCAGATCAGCCTGCGTATCTGCGCAGTCGGATCAGGGCCTTCACTGTCTGTTAACAGAGCCATTGAATACTACAGGATGCAAGAATGCCCGGATGACACTTTGCGGGTTTTGCACATGTTCGAAGACACCTTTTTGCTTGAGTCGGTCAAATTAAAAACATGGAAGTAACTATATATTTATAGAGAGAAATCATTTAACTCACCGCAACTATTCTTCACTGTCAAGTATTTGTAGGTATCAACACACGGATCATCATCGAAGAAATCATTAGTCGGTGTAACGGTGCACGACGAGCCTCCTTGAGATGTGCAATGATTCTGCAGAATGCCGGTAATATCCTTAGCTGAGTCACAGCTTGTGTTAGCCATATGCGTATGGTTGCACACGGTTGTGGACGTCCTACCATAACTTGCAGAAAGTATATTCACTGTGAATCCACTGGGACAGGTTATCGTCCCTTTAATGTTTTCACAAATGATGACTTCATTACCTGTTTTAAAAGAAAATAGTATAGGAACTTTATAAAATGGCCACACTTACCACAAATGTTCGAACAATCGGACCTTAGCAAACAGGGCAGGTCCAAATCAATTATGTCGAATGGATACACCTAGGCCCAGTTGTTCAAAACTAACGATATCGTTAGTTAACGATTCGTTAAAATTTTAATTGAGTGATACGCAAATATGCTGAAATTTTTTGCTGAAAAAATGTGAGTAGCTACTCACATTTTGTCAGCAAAAATATCAGAATATTGTATATTGATTCTGCTAAAACAGTTAACGAAATGACCCTTAAGGAGCTTGTTAAGCTAACGACGCTTTGAACAACTGGGCCCTGGTATTTCATAACAATTTTACAAAGAAGACAACTTTTGTGACTTCATGTTAACTTTCCTGCTAACCAAAGATCCTTCTAAAAAGGGTATACAAGGGAAAAACATTCTTCCCTGGAGAGCAAAGTCTGCCCTTTTAGAGTAGACATATTTTCAGAAGGGAAACAAATCAGTTAATAGGGATGCCCTGAGGGGATGCCTCCCTTGAAAGTGTGGTTATAGTCATTAAAACAGTAGTTTGATTAGGGCTTACGCTGTTTGTCATTTATATTTCTTTTTACCATTCGCCAGTACTTGTCCAAATTTCGGAGCCCATTAACACAAAGGTTTCCAAATATTTTGGGTAATATACACACGGCAAAGTACGCAGTATATGTCACTCACTGCATAGGCTAATTCAGCAGACGGCAAATTGATGATATTTTTCTTCTTTTTTTTCAGAAAAACAGACTAACATTTCATGCATATTTTGCATCAAATGTCAAAGTCTGTTTTCTGGGAAAAATAACAAAAAATGTTTTAAATTGTCGTCTGCTAAAATTTTTACCCAGCATGCTAAGCGTTAAACATATTTTATTTATGAAAGTATTAGCTTTCACAAAAAAGCTTACTATAAGCTTAGCATACATTAAATGTTAAAGCTGAGTGAAGATTCATACTAAAATGTCAAGTTCATATTGATCCATCGAGAGGTCTCCAAAAATGTAATAACCATGACTGGACCATTTTCCGAAATACAAAAGAGTGAATTCGAGAGGTCTACAAGTAAATGGCGCCTCGTCCCATTGACCTCTACAAGAATGACCCGCACATTAAAAGAAAAAAAAATAAAACAAGAAGCCTAATGGACAATGAGTGCTCATCTGAGTCAAAGAGGTTTATCCGGCTTGCCGTTATGCTTGATCTTAGACTTTAAAGTTGCAATTGTGTGTGTGTGTGTTGTTTGTTTTCCTATGGGCAAATGATTCCAACATGAATTTCTCGATATGGCTTAATTTGTAACTCAGAGGAGACTCTTTACCTGTCTTGGTAATTAGCACGTTTGATGAAAACTTAAGTTACTGTAATTATTTTATTATCAAGTGCGTGAAGCAGTTCCCGCGAAGCGGTTCGGCGTGCAGACGCAGTACTATAGATTACCGATGTCATGTAACCAGTGATGTGTGTGACCAAAAATGTGATGGTCCAAAAAACGCTTGGGTGGTTCGGTGCTTATCCTGAAAAACAATAAGCGTTCCATGATTTGGCACAGACTATTGACACGGCGGCCGTGCCGACAATAACAATAAAACAGCCAATAACGCCAAGTATTCCAATTCAAAATGTGCGATCGCGGCCATTTTGAATTTTGTCTTCACTTCGAATTTTATTTGTATCCATTCTCCGTCTATTTACAAGCTAAGCATGGATCGTTTTGTGCTTGTGCATAGACTTTACGCACTTTTCACGTGATAATCTTAAAAAAAATCAACACAATCGACCGATTTTTTTTTTTTTTGCTTTTTCATAATATGTAGACTCGCAGATAAAAAAGAAACAAAGACAAAAAACGCACAAACGGTCAAAACTCTTTAGGAAAAATCCTGAAGCAGTAAATGGATTTTAGATAAACGAATATGATAGTATTTTGTCGTTGTACCTGTCATCGGCATACACTAGATTTCGGTATTCGGAAAGCATTAACTCCGCCCATCTGGGCCCGCGAAATTGATGGGCTGCCTAAAGCCTCCATGGCAGAGTTGCTAGTAACTAAGCAGGACCCAAATTCATGTGATCGGATCGGTTAAAAATCCAACAAAATTGTAGGCAATGTCTCTGAACTACTGAAATATTGTTGACTTGGACGTTATATCGCAATTCATGCAGTGGATTTACAAGCGTGCTCTAAAACCAAATTCAGTTAGATCTGATCAACCCACCGATGAAGTATGTGATGATAACAGGGATATATCTGGGAGGGGCCCTGTGCTAAAAGGCTCATTTTTTTTCCAAAAGGCCACTGCTTCTCGAAACTATGGGCCTTTGATAATGTAAAGGTATAGAGAAGTGTTGTTGTATACCTAATTTTTAGAAGAATGTCCTTCAAAAGACCCATGATGTCTATCGGCCAGAAATATCCTTGTGATCGTTTGGACGCTCGGATATAGATAGCACCTATTAAATTCATATTAGAAATATTACGCTCAATCAAAGCACATTTTTCACATTATATAAAGTCTGTGAGGGAATTTTTCAGCCTTGAAGGGAGTGTAACTCTTATCTACTGGTCCTAATTCTATCTAATTCGAGACTTTATGACTGCTCTGGTTCCCTAAAAGTTTTTAAAAGATCTGTTGCTTTTCATCAAGGAAGGTCTCACGGACTTTTAATGACCTTCATGTGCAGATAACTCTAAACGAATAGTCTGATATTGTTAGATTTATAAGTGAATCTAGATGTCATGTGTCTTGCATATTAGCAAGTTTGATTAATTTCTGATAAGAAAACAATAAGTAGTTATCAATTTGTTAACAGTTTTACCATTATAAGTCTTTCGGCATTTTTTTTATCTTGAAAGGCATGTACAGCCGTATTAAACATTCCGATCAGGCTAAACTTTAAACTATATTCCAGTCTGGCCCAAATTCAAACGTCCGCGATTTTATGCCTATCCAGAGGATAAGTGTAAAAGTCTTGAACTTCGAGACAGATACTTATAACTAGATAACCGTTGCCAAGAGTACACTGTTCTATAGGAGCAGCACTGATCATGGTCTGCCCGTTGGCTGAACGATCACTACCACAAACAAATAAACAAGCATAACATTTATACAGAAATAAAAAATGAATATCAGTATATAAAAATATATGTAAATCAATAATAAATAATAAAAAATAATGAGCAAACTTTGTGACACTTATTGACACTAGTTTCTTGTCACTTCGTGCATTAGTTTGTGATAGTTTAAATTTTTGTTGTTGTTTTTTCCGTCGATTGTCATGGAGCTGGATGAAGTCTATATATTCGGCTGACACTGGCTTTGGACTATATTGTAAAATAATGCAAATATCCCGAGTTGGCTTTACCTGTGCAGCCAAGATCGCCACTAATCCCATCAACTGATAAGGTCAAAGTTTGAGCGTGAAATTTCCTCCTTATGGAAGAACTGAACATATTGACTGTACCAGAAAAACTGATTAATGATCAGATTAAACAGACTTCTCAGTAGTTTTCTTAGCATTGTTTAATATGTATTATATGATTATAGGTACCTAGAATCACTCACTATTTGTTGCAGTGCAGATGGGTATTTCGACATATGGTTCCATGGAGAATAGAATAATTAGTGGCGTGTTTCAGCTGTATTTATGTTAAACAATACTCGGCAGCTATAAGGAACACTTCAGTTAAAGGCTTGTTCTAAATATTATAACAGTTACTAATTGTATTTGAATTTTTGTTCTTTTATACCCTTAATTAAAACTTATTATTGCATTTGAAATTTCTTGGTTTTTAGGAAGTAATCTTGAACAATAGAGGGCATGTTTTTACTTCCGTAATACAACGACTAAAAAATGAATGGGCATCTACTAACTATTAAAAGGATTCAAGCGGAAGTTAGTTATTGAACCATATCTTTCTACACTAGCAGAGTAGAATGCAACAATTTCGAACCAGAAGTTACAGGTTACCAATAAAATTTGGAAGGTGAAAAATAAGTTAAAGGAAAGAAAATGCATATTTTGTGAAACCGATATAGATAATGAATTTCCATTATATACTTGTCTGTCTCCTTTAAAACAGATTCGAAAAAAAATACCTTAATCCACATTGCCATAAAAATCCTGATATTTTGAAAAAAAAAAAAAAAAAAAAAAAAAAAAAAAAAAAACCCAAAAACCGCAAATAAATGTGTAAGAATAGCAAAGGGTTTAAGAGTCTTTGTAAATCTATCAAAATAATACGAAAGTGTTTGCTTTTTGATTTTTTAAAGTGCCCTATCTTTATAAGGTATGATCTAATTGTTCTACGTTCCTACAAGTTCTGTATCTACCTACAGATGGGTCTGATTCTCGTATGTCATTCCATGTATATCAAATGTTCCGTATGTCTTAATATGAAAATAGACTTAGCCTAAATGCGAGCACAGCACAAAACTATAATAAAAATCGACTTTATTTATAGAGGGTAACACATTTAGTAATCTAGTACTAATCGTCCATGTGGCCCTCTTTTTTCCTGGGTAGAAACCAGTACTAATCAATGTGGATAAAGTCTCTTGCTCAAGGAAACAACACTTGCTGTTAGTGGAGATCGAACCCGGTAACTCTTGATCTCGAGTCCGATGCTTTACCACTGCACCACAGCGCTCCACTATCTGTAGTCTTTTCAAAAGCCCTTCACAGCATCATTAAAGAATGAATATCAGAATATAAAAATATATATAAATCAATAATAAATAATAAAAAATAATGAGCAAAATATGTTTGTGGCACTTATTGACACTCGTTTCTTGTCACTTCGTGACGCTTATTAGAGAGACACAAATTTTGTACTGCCAACTTCCGATGACAACTTCCAGGAAGAAAGAGGAAGAAATTATTGGTCAGAGCGATTTCTGCTGAAAGTATATATAGTTGTATGTTACTTTTTTTTTTTATCATATTTTCAACCGTAGGGTTCACTTCGTTCGCGACGCGCTTCGCGAGCTGCGCTCGCTATTATTTCACAGCTTAAAATACTGAATGGTTAAATATGTAGGACGAATTCTGAGGAGCAATCGTGTACATATCACTCGCAAGCTCGCGTCCTTTGATATCCCAGCTCGGGACAATATTCACCAAAATCGGTGCAATTAACCTATGCTTGCGTGATATCGTACGATATTTTATCTTATTGCAAGCGATGAAATCAATGTTTATCCAAAATTAATAAAATAATATTTTCACAAGTGAAAATTATCGATATTTCTTTACATGTGAAAAATATCACGACTGTGATATTTTCACGGCTCGCTTTGGAATACGTCTGTAGTCTTCATTGTTACGTACTAGAGCAGATGCAAATGGCCACTTCGTTTGTTTGAACGCCTGTAAGTTCTCTGTTTCTGCGCAAAACTACCAAGTGTGGGTTTTATTTTCTTTAATAGAAAATGGAGAACACTTCAATGCCAAAATTATTTTGATTTGACGAAAAGTTTGTTTTGTCTGTTCTGCGCTTCATGTGATAGGTACCGAGCATCGACGCCATACCGTTTACGTTTTGTTTGGCGACGTTATATATGACGTCACAAACAATTTATCATGGAAACAATAAAATAAAATAAAATAAAATAAAATGAAACTTTCCTTTTTACAATAAATACCATTAATATTTTATCTCGTGTAATAAAATCAATCAAATTTTCACTCGTGTTTCACACTCGTGAAAATACTGATGTTTTCATTACACTCGATAAAAATATTTCTGGTATTCACTTCAAAAGAGTAAATAACCTCTGTATGTCCCCAGGCTGTTATACTATGTATGACCGGAGTGTAATAAAGTTACAGATACCTTGACGATTTATTAAATATTGACAATATTTACTTTGACCAAATGGTGGACCGGATATACCCTACAGAACTCGAGTTAAATAGAGCAAATTCTTCCGATACGGAGGCACCTTTTTGGATGTGAATCTATGTATATCTAATGGTACAGTTTCCACCAAAATTTATTATAAACGGGACGATTTTGATTTTGATATAGTCAATTTCCCTTTTCTGGATGGCGATGTCCCACGGCATACCTCATATGGGATATACATATCTCAACTTATAAGATTCGCCAGAGCTTCTCAAATCTTAATGACTTTAACAACCGTAATAAAGCCCTTACTGCCAAACTTCTTAGGCAGGGCTATCGTTATTTTAAACTTCGTAAGGCGTTTTCGAAATTTTATCGCAGACATAGTGCTTTGTTAGAAAAATTCAGCGTCAGTCTGAAAACACTTCTGCAACAAGGTATATCGGAACCCGAATTTTACGGTGACTTAGTTTTACAGATTTAGAAAAATTGTGGGTAAATCTAACTTTTCGGAGCAATTCAGAAAACTTATTAACCGTTATAAAAGAATTGGCTATAGCCTGGATATTATGCGGCAGACTGCATGCCTAGTTGTCAGCCCAATCATTGTTGATGGCTATGTTTCACTCTTTAATTGCACGACGGCGGTTCGGGCCTCAGACTCAGTGATGGCCTCTTCGTAAAACTTTAACCAGTGGGTTTGGGCTTGACGATATGGCTTTGGCTTGGCCCGCCGTGGTTCAACTATTGGTTTTCATTTACTCTGGCATACAGTAGAATTAGCCATTAGTACTCGTCTTTGTTTATTATAGTGATTAATTTGATTTTTATGTTTTCACTTTGATGCATTGACTGAGTTGGGAGCCTTTATGCGAACCGAATATTTATGTATTTCTGTATTAAGAGTAGCATCGGGACCCAGGGTGAAGTTAGCTAGCTGTAAAAGTGCTTTAAACCCCCGGTGGTTTGCTCTACCGACCGTTCTAAGGCGGTAGTCCCGGTGTTAGTCTTGCTCTTTGTTGCTTTGTGGTTTATTCTAAGAGGCGATTTGTTGTATGTCTTTCCGTGTGTCATTTTGTTCTTGTGTTTTTTAGTCCTTTCAGTATTGCGATTACCTCGCTTGGGGAAGAGAGAGCTAATC
This sequence comes from Anodontia alba, assembly GCA_964016985.1. Taxonomy (NCBI): domain Eukaryota; kingdom Metazoa; phylum Mollusca; class Bivalvia; order Lucinida; family Lucinidae; genus Anodontia; species Anodontia alba. The sequence goes on from OZ024821.1 coordinate 123,982,505, forward strand.
TTAGTGCTTTTCGTGCGTTTGTTCGGTTTGTGCTTGTTTAGATTTGTCGGTTTCCTCTTCCTCTTGGGGTCTGGGAAGGGCTGCGGTTTGTGATTGTGGCACACCCTGGACTTTTCTCTTACCTTTTTTACAAGAACATACAAACTATATGAAGAATGCAAACAGTACATACTCGAACTAGACCGTTCTTGGAACAATGTCATCTTCCAGATTGCTTAAGTTAAGATTATGATTTTTTAGTTAGTTGGTTTGAATTATAAGGTAAGTTAAAATTTCAACTGAGTAAGATGCAACTTTTGGATACGCGAGCTGAAATTTCACGTATGTTGAAATTTCACGTTAGTTTCTTATGGTCAAAGAAATAAGACAGGGTTACTTCACGTCTTCTTCAGGACTAAACTGAAAACGTAACGCGACGTTACGTGGTAAATAACATACACAACGCTACTGTACCAGAAAATGCAATCCCGAATATATGAAAAGAGCCACATCAAGCAGCAAACAAGAAAGACGTCTATCAGACTGCACGGACACACAGGTTTTTTCTTGTTTTTTTTTTTCCCACAGCAAATGTGGCTAAATGGATCAATTTCAATCGATACAAAATATTTTGAAGTAATTGAAAAATATCTTTAGCAAAGAAACAAACATTTTGTGCAATATTCATTACTATGCAACCATTCTTACTCTGGCATTAACCTAAAAATACATCAGAGGCACATTTCCTGAAAGTAACAAAATACTTCAAGCTACATCTCACATCAGTCTACGTACACGCATAAGGCTGGTCCATATATATGCCAAAAGTAATAGGAAAGGCTACAGACAGTTGTTGTGCGGACAATAAAATCACGGATTCGGCATGGAATCCATGCACGCGCAATATACAGCCGCACCCGCATTCACAAGCGCACACGCATACGTAAGCGCATGAGCACGCGGACACGTACGCGGACCCCGCGCTCATAGACTCCCTGCTACAGACAAAGCGGACGCGCAGACTGATATAGAATTCTACCGCTGGCATCCCATAATTCTACACCGAGAAAGCAAAGAATCCATACACGCGCAATATATACTGCCCGAACCCGCATCCACAAGCGCATACGCATACGTGCGGATGCGTACGCAGATTGCGCGCCCATAGAATCCCTGCCTCAGACAAAACAGGCACACTGGCTGAGCACCCTAGTAATACAAAAAGTCAGTTGTATTGAAGGTTCGATCGGAAGTATACATATTGAGCAGAGAATTCAAAGCAAGCAGCCACCCTCATTACCAATAGTATTCTGAATTGCAAGCACAGAAAAAGTGCTATAAAGAAAATTAAACCCTTATATATACATTGATTGAATTGTTCAAAAAGAAGGTCGGATAGATTTGTGTAAAATGGAAGCGGAGCAAGTTTGAACAGCTACGGACGGATGTTATTGTTGAAAGAATAGACCCAGCGGGCAAAAAACGTCGAAACAACGTCGACTCAATGTCTTGACGTAGAATCAACGCCACATCGAAGCCGCCCCAACGCTATGCGCCCGATGGGAGGATTAGCTGCATAACTTAAAATTTCGTATTCAACATTGTTTATCAACTTTGTATTAAATCCGCTGGGAAACTTTGTTTCTAGTTTGTGTATCCAGTAAGTTTCCTTTAACAGCCGTTCAACATCGTCCGGAACAATGTCTTTTGGCAGCCAAACTATGCTCATCAGTATTAAAGTGTGTAGCATTCTGAGTTTGTGACGATCCCGGCAAATATAAAAAAATCTTCAAGCAAACTATGATATAAACAGATTAATGTCTATTTTATTTTATTTTCAATCAAGAAATTTCATAAAGCTTAATAGAAGCAAACATTAAAGAATCACATTGTTGTTCTTTTTTACTTGTTTCACTGAAAATTTATTAAACTTGTCCCATATCTCTATGTAAACATAAACAAAATTTGCGCCGGTACTTAGACGTTTACGTCTAAATATTTTGTCTTGTTATATTTGAACTACAGTGTGTATTGTCTTTTGAACTGGACACCAAAGCCTCACTTTGAAACAAAATACATACTTTATATAACGCCGAATTAATCACGACTTCTGGATAGTTTCTTGCAATGAATAACTCGCAGAGATTAGTCAAAGCGTTTGAAAAATCTGCATTAAGTTCTTGTAATTTTAAAACAAAGTACATGTAAATTTAAATTCAGATCCTTATAAAACAAGATACGGAAGTTGGAATTTCAAGTTAATAAGTTTTTTAGACAACACAAATAAGCACTAACTTTATTTTATTGTATAAAACAGTGCCATAAGCTATTAACAGCCGTGCACTAACCACCGAAAGCCATGATATAACAAGAAAAACTCATGCGCTGTTAGTGCAGGCTACGCAACTTTCGATATGCTCGTACGGGGGCCACAGAATTAATCCACCATGTTTGCGACACTTTTTAAACGATCAGCTGGAACCTGGCTACTACTGACGTTACACTGTAAAATAATTCTAAATAAAAACATGGTGTATGAATCGATGGTTTACAAAGTGGGAGGTAAACAGATCTGCATCGTTCTGTTTATTTCAGGCAGCAGGAGGGCCCTGGAGGATAAGAATTCAGGACATTAAGATATTCTGTAGGGAACAACTTGGCTTGATAGAGGATACAAATAATCTCTCGGTCATATCATATTTTGATCTGGTTAGGAGGAATTTTCGGATTGTCCTCTGCAGAACAGGATGTCAAATTTCAAAAGTGGCGAAGCGGAAACGAAAGTCCAGGCATTTGTTGCTGACTGATGTGGCTATCACATTCCGTCAAAGCCAGGGACTAATTTTAGACCAAGGGCCGAGCGCATAAAGCAGAGGTAAGCCTACGCCAAGCGTACGTCCGTGGTAGAATTATCTCAGAAATTTAAGCGGTGTGCATAAATGGAACGTGTCGCACACATAGTCGTAAACTAACTCATAAAGTCACGACTACTAGGTAGTATACCTAACTGTAACGTATCGTTATTATTTTGCATTATTCAATGTAAGGATAGATGGCATTGTACATTGGTTTGACGATTTACAGTATAGGAGAAGTTTAAGGAGAGAACGGGTATTTATAGACATAACCAATCCTTTTGATATTTATAATGATACTGAGCTTTACGAGCGCTTTAAATTTCCTCGGCACAGACTGCTTGAATTAATTGATGAGCTCCGCCCTGACTTGGAACATCCTACGCGGCGACAGTGTGCGATTGCAGCCAAAATTCAGACCCTTGTTTGGTTGAGTTATTTGGCGAGCGGCTGTTTCCTGAATGCAGTTGGTTATTGGTAGTTAATATTAATAGATCAACTGCATGCAGGATTATCAGACGGGTTATTTTGGCTTCCAAAGGATTTTTTGCATAGCTATGTGCAATTTCCAAGTACAGATGCACAAATAAATATTACCAAACAAGGTTTTCACGCCATAGCAGGGTTTCCGAATGTAATCGCTTGTGTTGATGGAACGCATATACCAATCCCAGTTGCTACTCAAAACGAATGGCAGTTTGTAAACAGGAAAGGAACACGTTCTATTTATAACGTGTGACCATGAACTTAAAATAGTTAACTGTGTTGTACGTTAGCCTGGATCTACTCATGACTTGCTCATGACTCGCGCATTCTGACTCAGAATGGAATACACAGACATATTCAGCAAAATCCAAGTATTGGATATGTTTTGGGAGACAGTGGATATCCTTAAATGCAGTGGTTAATGGTATCGGTTATCATTCCCGCTGATTACTGCGCATATGTCAAAAAGAAGTGTAAATGAGCGATGCAATGGCGTTTTGAAACGTAGATTTGCCTGTCTTAACAAGCTAAGAATCAGCCCGGAAGCCTGCTTGGTCTTACACAACATGTGTATGACTACTATGGGAATACAACCAAGAGATGATGCAGTGGATGATGACCAAGATGACAATGGGGAAATTTGCCAAGATGATGTTTCATTTCGCACATGATATACATGTTACAGCGTGCTTTTATAGCTATATGCCAGTTGTACTCCAGTCGCAACTAAGTCCGACATATGTTAGCTTTTTGCACTCAAATTTTAAGACAGTCGTACGCTGGACTTAGTTGGGCCTATGTTCGTAGCCTACGCCGGCGCAAAGTACGCCTCCTCTATGCACTCGGTCCCAGGGCAAGACTCTGGTGAAAAGGCATAACAAAATAGTGCATGAAATTACTCGAAATTTAGCAACTATTTCAGTTTGAATGCAAAAATAGCGATCGAAAATACTTTCCAATGCATTAACATTCGCCAGTGCCCTCGGCGTTGAAAACCTCCCTCAGGACCAGGCGAATGTTAATGCATCAAAACCCATCTTTGATTCTTTTAGTATTTATTCCATACGACTTTTCGCCTTACGGATTCACCGTGTATCATAGAATCCGGAACTTGGTACTACTTCAGTCGATAAACAACTATAAAAATGGCTGGAATGGCACGTAGCCAGGTCAGTAGAACTTTTTTTTCGATGCCTTTTAATGAGTGTCATCCTTTGAAATGAAAAGTATTAGTTCCTAGAGACATCTGACTGTTGTCCATGCCCGTGATTTTTCAAAAATATTTCTGTTTATCGCTAAAAAGACTTGGAATCCTGCGAGCTGGTACTTTTCAAAACAACGTGTCTCCTCGAAAACATGATCGTTTCGGCATTGTTTAAAGCATTTTCCTGTTCTTTTTTCAATGTCAAAACATTCAGCATATTAAGAATCACCTTCGGTATAAGTTTCATTTGCAACGACAATGATTTGACTGAATTATTCTCGAAAACACGAGTTTCTGTGAGTACGGCAATTTGGAAGTTCTGTGTACGGCAGCTTGAAAAACATAATAAATTTACAGTACGGCAACTTGCATCGATTTTACGCAGCAAAACTGACGATTTCCATGCATTATGTTTGTTAAACTTGTCTCTTTGCAGGTTTTAATGCCTTTCACATGTGGCTATTGCCCTACATCTTCCAGCCAGTTCAAAGAGACAATTAATCACTTGGTAACATCTCATAGTGAAAAAGAATTCAAAATGAAAAAGTTGGACGGTACTGCGTTACGCACTCTCAACTATCAAATAATTCCCGACATGTGTCGGGAACAAGGTCGGGAGATAACATTGAATGAACATATAGGGACTATCCATGTTTCAAAACCTGATAAAGTGCCAAAGGACAGCCCGTTTAAGAAACTTTTGGTGGTTTCTAGAAAATTTCACCATGAGTATACTTTTCTTCTCCAGTTTCTCTATCAATTACTAATAATACGTGCTGCTTCGTTTGCGTGCATGCACGCTCTGAAAATACAGGGAAAATGCTAATGAATACTCTACAAATGCCTTACCAACGTTACAAGTGTAACGTGCAATCAATACGAACAGCTTGTCAATTCTTAAGAATGCGTTGTGAAAAAAGGAAAATGTGCTTTCCTTGCGAATATAAGGAGCATGTTTCTAATATTCGTAACACCCCTAAAACGTCAGCGAATGCTTATGAACGCTTGTGAATGTTTGACAATCATTTTACGATCATTACGAATTGGTGACGAATGACATTCGCAAGCACATTCGCCATAGTGTGAGAGCACTATAAGAAATGGGGAATTTCCACTCCTTTCACCAGTTACAAAGGACAACGTGCATTAACAGAACTTTTTTGGCCCCTTGGGCCATCCATAAAAATTGTTTGTTTGCTGTCCCCCGACCGACTCACTATTTTACCCCCACTCAAAAATTTATTGAGATCTGGCGATTTTTTCACACATTTTTATTGGGAAAAGTCTTTATGATTCAATGTTTGTTTTAATTTTGAACATCACTCTGACAATAATTCAAATGTTTTACTTAACAGCGGAGAATAGGTCATTAACTACTAGGCATTGAATCCACGAAGATTATTTAACATCACAAGTTTATCAAAAAAAATCACCTACCTGCCGACCCAGGCTGAGAATGCTAGGTGGGGTGATAGCAAACAAAAATATTTTTAAGGATGGTCTTGTGATGCCAACAAATCAAAGTTGTAGTCAAGAAATTTCTTTGAGCTGATTTGTTTTCTTTTTAAATAAGATCAATGATCCTCCTGTCCAAGTTCACTAACATTCAGGTTTTGTGGTTGCTATGGTAACAGAAAATGGCCGCCGAAGTAGCCTAAATCCTATGAAATCGAGTTGTTTTGCCTGAATGCCTCTCGTTACAGCACGTTTTCAAAAATTAAATACAAGCACAGCTGAATATCAAAAATATATGTTTCATTCTGTACATTTGATGAGGTTTAGCATCCGTTAAAAAATCTTTTTGTAATCAGCTATGCTTTCTCCAAAGCCGTCCACAACAAAATTCCCGATCCTATAAGAATTATGTTTATGCAGGATGCACAATTTGCTCCTCGAGGGAGCACATTTTGTAGGGAGCGAAGTGTGACTGTACAGAGTTCCATTAAGCATAAAAGGTGTCTGCGAGCCCTCAATAAATCAAAATTCAAATGCGCATGCTCAGTCACTCAAAGGGCTATGGGTCCAATGGGTCCAGTTCTTTTGTTGATTTTAGATAAGACTAGGCATAACTTGCCCCAGAGTTGAGATTTTGATGAGTCGGTGATGGCTGGAGGGGGAGCGTTGCTTCTGGGTGCCTTGGGTTGGCTTCATTTGCAGATTGTGGCGTTCCCTGAACCGCATCGCCCACTATTTGGCGTATTATTTGTTTCTTGTCAATGCTAATTGCCGTACAGTTAGTGAAAAAGCCGCCGTCCTGTACTTCTGTACAGTGTCGCAAGTTGCCGTACTCAAGTGCTTCGCGATTTTTCCTGTTTTCATCGAGTTCCAGAACAGTTCGGAGAAAAATGTTAAATGAATATGAACAGCAGGCATGGCAATGCGTGTGGGACATAATGAAATGGAATTTATCGCAGTTGTTTGTGCGATAGACGGGCGTGTTACAAAGATGACAACATATGTTCGCGGTACCAGGCTGCTCGTTTTGCACTGAAAAATGAACTTCAAACCATTTTCATGTGATTTCAGGGGGTGCATTTAAAACTAAAATGTCTTCGATAAATGAGGAATGTTTATTTAGTGCACAATACCTCGACAGAACATTATGATAAAGGATTTTCTTACCCTGGACATAATCCAATTCGTTTGTTTATGAGTTGTTTATCGACTGAAGTGGTACCAAGTTCCGGATTCTATGATACACGGTGGGATTTATCAAGGACTGATTAAACAAAGTAGTTTTTCTCCGGGTTCTCCGGTTTTCGCCCACCTTCGATGAACGATCGGCTCGATATAAGTGAAATATTCTTGAAAGGGCCGTAAACCCCCCCCCCCCCCCAAAAAAAAAAAACAAAAAAAAAAAAACAAAGTCTGACGTCGACGCTTAACATTTATAACAGCGCCAAATCTATTACAAAGATATTAACGGGTAAATACGTATACATACAAAGTAGCGTTGTGCAAAGTTAAACACGCGACATGAAAGAGGCAATCATATACCGCGAGGACCCTGATCAGCCGGCCACACATCGGCACATTGTTCAGGGCTGTCGTCGTAAACACCACGGTAGTCACACAGCCCGCACCACGCGCCACGTAGAAGATTAGGATATGACATAATATATACAGACAACGAAGAAAAAGTCAGCCTGCAGAAATGCAAAATCAGAACGGTCCTACCTCATGTCCGCATTCTGTGATGTTAAATACTGCAACAATATACTGCAGAAACAAGGGAGCTCAGACCAGACTGCGCAAATGCGCAGGCCGATCCCTATCCGATTATTAAAATTATTCTACCCCGCTTCCATGCGTTCGCACGCACACGCATATGCACAGAACCCATCTATTGCGTGAACAAACGCAGATAAAGATTTTTAAGTTAGTAAAGATATTAGTGAAGATACCCAAGAAATAAAGATCTAAAAGGTTGCCTTTGGAAACAAAGAACACATTACAGATTAGATACTCGGAGTCTCGGTTTCATTGAGACTCTTCATAACAGTAATGAAGTTTGCAACACTGCTTACGCCCTGTAGCGTATACATGAGCAGATCTCCATCACAGTTAAGAAGCACAACTCTCCCGGGGCAACAGAAGAACGAAAAATGAATAACGGGTTATAATAAAACGAACGCCATATATGAAATTACAGACGCACAAACAAAGAAAAACTGCAAATAGAGGAACCACCTTGGAATGGTCAGTTGGAAAACTACTTGGGGTTTTATTAGCGCGACACCTCACCCTTGACCCAGAAATTCTGATGCAGCTCCAAATTACAAGTATGTGTTCGGTTCGGGATACTTCATCTGTGAAATATCGCAGCGAAAAAACGTATAATCAAAAACACTGTGATGAAACACAGATATAGGCTCAGTGGCGATCTCAGAACACGGGAAAACCACATACAGGACCACGCCAGGCGCCGATCGTTTGAAACAATTTGAGGGGAGCCGTCATTTAGTCCGCGGACCGACCCATCGTCATGCAATTAAAAATAAAAACAAAGCAAAGCTATCAACCAAAATTGAGGTAACAACCATGCTTGCAGTTTGCCGCAGAATAATCATGTTGAACCTATCTTTTTGCAGTAAATAGCAATCTTTTTTACTTGTATGAAAAAATCTGTTCTGCCAACAATCTTATTGATTTTTTAGACTAAGTTGCCATAAAATTCAGGTTCGGACAGAACTTCATGCAGAAAAGTTTTGAAACCAAAGTTGTATTTAGTTATTAATTAATTATGACGGCGATTAAACTTAGAAAATGTTTTACGTAGGTTATGAAAAAAAAAAAGGTAAGGTAGGAGTAGTTTATGCTTAAGAAGTTTAGCAGTTAAATTTTATTAAAAGTCATTGTTAGACTAGATGCCTTAGCAAAAACTACAAGTTCAAAAAAAGTCGTACCGTCTGTCATAAATGTTAGTAGAGATTATCTCATTAGATACCGATAAATTTAAATAAAAAACCCCGGACCTTTGGTGTCAGAGGTATTAGTTGTATTTAACTGTAGTTCTTTGAAATTTCAAGAAAACTCAGTCGAAAAGTTAATACAGGAATACAATCCCTTTTGGTCTTAATGCTCCTCTGTAAAATGATTCTATTTTGCCCTAATACTTCTCCGCACTCGTCCCCTGTTTTGCCACTTATCAACTTATTTCTCAAATTACAAATACATTTCAACATATCAAGACAATGAAATGACTTGAAAATAATAAAATCTTACCTGCGGCAACACCCCAGAGAAGGGCGACGACTGCAAGAACACGCATGCTGACTTGGTCTGAATGATCAATCGGGACCACAATAGGCTCTTATATAGCTAATAAACCGACAGCTGGATTATCCGCGCAGCGAGAAGAAAGAGCTTACTGCAAATATTCGAGCTTCAGATCAGGGCCGTATCTGTCCGGCACTTCAATCGATGGATATCATTATTTACCAACTTGCAACTCATCCGTTTAAAGGAGCTTGATACTCATGTAGTTTCCATCATTTTGTACAAGGGGTTCTTTTCTTGTTACATCCTGAGTTTTCCTGCATATCAAGCCAATTCCGAATAAAAAAGAAAACATATACTCTAAAAGGAAAGAGTTTGCTCCTGTTGGGAGTCTGCTCGAAAGAAGAGAATTTGCTCCCGTTGGAAGTCTGCTCTAAAAGGAGAGTTTGCTCCCGTTGGGAGTCTACTCTAAAAGGAAAGACTTTGCTCCCATTGGGAGTCTGTTCCAAAAGAAAAGAGTTTGCTTTTGTTGGAAATCTACTCAAAAAGGAAAGAGTTTGCTCTCGTTGGGAGTCTACTCTAAAAGGAAAGAGTTTGCTCCCGTTAGGAGTCTGCTCTAAAAGAAAAGAGTTTGCTCCCGTTGGAAGTCTACTCAAAAAGGAAAGAGTTTGCTCCCGTTGGAAGTCTACTCAAAAAGGAAAGAGTTTGCTCCAGTTTGGAGCCTGCTCAAAAAGAAAAGAGTTTGCTCCCGTTAGAAGTCTACTCTAAACAGAAAGATTTTGCTCCCGTTGAGAGTCTGCTCTAAAAGAAAAGAGTTTGCTCTCGTTGGAAGTCTACTATAAAAGGAAAGATTTTGCTCCCGTTAGGAGTCTGCTCTAAAAGAAAAGAATTTGCTCCCGTTGGGAGTTTGCTCTAAAAGAAAAGCGTTTGCTCCCATTGGAAGTCTACTCTAAAAGGAAAGATTTTGCTCCCGTAGGGAGTCTGCTCTAAAAGAAAAGAGTTTTCTCCCGTTTGGAGTCTGCTTTTAAAGGAAAGAGTTTTCTCCCGTTGGGTGTCTGTTCTATATGTAAAAGGAAAGAGTTTACGCCCGTTGGGAGTCTACTATAAAAGGAAAGTTTGCTGCCGTTGGGAGTCTTCTCTAGAAGGAAAGAGTTTGCTCCCACGGGAGCAAACTCTTTCCTTTTAGAGTAGACTCCTGGTAGAGGAGGGAACAATTTTGACGGTTATATTCCCTGAAAGTATACCAATTTCGGTAACAGTTAATTTTGTAAAAACGGTTAAGACGAAATTATAAAGCGCACATCAATGAATGCAAACTTTTAATGGAACGGATATATTTTCAAGCAAGGCAGCGCAGTCAGAATTGTTTTTGCCACCCTTCTGTATACGTTCTTCTCTTAGAAGAAACAATTAACTCCTATTCTTTCTTTCAACTTTTACCACTTTCATGGCAAATTCAGCAGACGACAAATTAGCAGTAGGTTCCTAATATTTCCCAGCTAACAGGATTTGACATTTCTTGCAGATTGTTTTCATGGGAGACAATTTGCGTAAAATGGCGAATCCTATTGCCTGGGCAAATTGGAAAAATGTTTCAGAATGTCGTCTGCTGAAATATTTACCAAATGCTTAGCGTTACAGTGGACGCGTTTTCAGAAAAGAAGTGCAGACAAGGAGGTCATGGAACTTGCTTCTCGGCGCAAATAATGCCATGAGTAACATCTGCCGAATATATTTTGCCTTGCAGGGGAGACGTATCGTGTGTGAAGCACGGCCACCCCGACCAATCTGCGCATTCACGCAGTCCGATCAAGGATATAATTCGGCCGCGCGATGCTAAGATGAGTATTCGAGACATACGCTGTTTTACTCTGCGTCATGAGAAAAATTGTCTTAAACATGTGCAGATTTAAATCATCCCGCGCATGCTCAATGCATCATTCGCGCCTTTGCTCTCTATCATACATTCTGTAGTATCCAATTATTCGGATAGCGGACAGTAATGGCTATGATCAGAATGCGCAGGCTAATCTGGGCTTTTGCTGCCCGCATATTTTTGTAAAACATTTTCGCATGGTGCAGTCCGAATGTTACCCCTAATTATTCGTACAGATCTGAGCAAACTCAGTAGAGCAAGGTCAAACAGCCCCTTTGGCCAAAGGGTCTATACTGTTTGCCATTACGTCACAAAATCTTGACATGATGAAATAATCAGATGGACTTGTTCAAATTTTAGGATAAGTATTATATTACCATGAAGTTATAGTGTCTGATCATTTAGAGTAGTTCGATGATGGATCAAATTAGCAAGACTGTTCGTCGGAGTCTGATCAGGTTCTGTCAGATCAGCTCGTGCAGTCTAGTTTGCTGTCCGTTGACAGCATCAATACATGTCATAGAAATATTACGTAGCATTCAGATTTCGACATGTGCGCACAGTGAAGACTCAGGTCAGAATGCACTGTTTGAACGGAGTCTTTGCTGGGCTTTGTGGATAATCAAGTATTAAAGAGTCAAATGTGGCACGTATAGAGAAATGGATGTTGTGGAATGAGATGTCTGTTATTTAAAAGATGTGATTTTTAGAATATACTACTGACATCATCACTCATTTCCCGTATTATATGGTGAAGATGCCATAGCATTATCACCACATAATACGGAAAATAAGACATATATTTGTTACTCAAAATTTGACTGGTGCAGTAAAGTGCTGCTACAAATAATAATAATGATAATAATAATAATAACAATTGACAAGCTGACTTTAAAATTGCAATATACTGAAAATCATTAATTATCTTGTCATGTGGCATTACGAAAACACGCCTATTCAAATATATTGAGAATTTTACCACCAAAAAAATGAAAATTTTCAAATTAAAAAAATCCTATATTTTACATATTTCTGATCAAAACGTAGATTGTGGGTACTCGTTAGAACCGCCTCGTCGAGGCGGTTCTAACGAGTACCCACAATCTATGTTTTTAGCAGAAATAAGAAAAATAATGTATACCCCTGTAAACCCCAGTTTTACTATATAAAAGTGGGGTTTAAGGGGGTCAAAATTGTATAGGCATGTTTTCGTGATGGTAAGCATGATTGGCAGGATTTAGAGAAATGCGCAATTCTCATAATACCATCTGTAGCACGAGGCGCTACAAGATACGTCTAGTTTATTGTTTAGAAAACCTTGGTTTCTGTTGCAATATGTCACTTAGTTTCTATGTTCGGTGCTGATTAAGGTTTCACGGGCTGAATTAACATTGCCCACACAAACTATTTTCTGGTAATTAAGCGTCATAATTTCAAATCAGACAATGGTCAGAGATCGTATATCAGCAGTATTGGCTGATGCAACTTATATCAATCCTTAAAGTACACAGCTGCAGCAGACGACATTTTCATTTCTAATTACATATTTTTCAGTAGAAATAAGGCTTGATATTTCATGCAAATCGTCCTATGAGCAGACGATTCACATGAACTACGAAGTTTTAATTTCTCTGAAAAATAATCAAAAAAGAAACAAAACAGAAACAAACTTCAATTCGCCACAATAATAATAATAATAACAACAAACAAAAACATGTACTCATTATATGCGACGAGTACCCACAACATCTGTTTTTGTAGAGAGACAAAAAAAAAAAAAAAAAAAAAAAAAATCAAAGCGCCAAAGATTCTGTAGTGATCATTTTCTTGAGAATTCATGAAAATCTGAACTTCGGTAGTGCGATGCCATCCTTAACCATCTGAACATATGCTCTGAACCGCATGCCCAAAATGCTGGGGCTTCTTGGCTAATGAGCACGAATTTACACAAGTTCACGTTTTGTACACAGGCGTTTGATCAGGATTCGATCCATCATAAGCCATTCTTTGACATTACTAGATATGATCGATATCTGCGACTCTTCCAGACAGATACTTCAGGTAACAGGCGACAATGTAGAACAGGTGTTTGCGGAAATAATGCAGTCAGCAGATACGAGTACACGTAGGTCTGTCCAAAATATTCAGATGAACTACTATAATTATACAGAGACCATCGAAAGGACTTATTTCTGTCGTGATTTTACAACGACTACAATTTATACATCTAGACGACTCCCCAGGGCGTGCGGCTGCTTCCTGAGGCCCGAGCCCCTGCAGCCCCCGTGAGCATAGTGAGAGCCCCTGCGGACGGCCCCCCACCCTCGCCGGCCTTGGGGCTCTGAACGCAAAAAGATGGAGGCACTTACCTGAACTATCCGATTTATCTGGTGCCCCGCATCTGTTCTGCTTGGCGGATATCACGACGTCATAGGATTATGTGTGCTGAATGAACAGTAGTAATTTATGCGTATTTTCAAGTTCATCCCTGATTGTATATTTTAACTCTCTGAGTAAAAATTTCAGCAGACGACATATTGATATATTTTTCTCAGAAAACAGGATTTGGCACAGACAGGTGGTTCACCCCCATGACTGGGATGTGCGTGTAAAGAACTCTACCCAGCTCCTTGGGTTTTAAAGTACCGTGGGCCAGCATCTGCTGAATCTGCCCATTAGCATGGTAAGGGTTCTTATAAAATGTGAAAATAAATAGGAGGATTAGGTGGAATACCAGTAATTCATATAACCGACCGTCTCCATCGCACAGACCTCCAGGCCGAGCCCGTTATTCAGGCCCCTGGCCAGCCTCCAGCCCGCTCCAGGGGGCTGAGCGCAAGAAGGAGGCACTTACTCGTAAGCCATACGTCGTGCAGCGCCAAAGGTTTGTCAGGCTTTGACAAACCGCTTCAACTTTCACATCCGGCGAATATCGCCTGCTAGAGGCTGTTCAGAAAAAGAAACGTCTCCAAAACTGGCCTATTCGCCTCGCAAAAATCCGATATTCGCTTAGAAAAAGGAGTATCGAGACATTTCGTTTCCTGAGCATTGCGATAAAGTCGTCAGTGTGATTAATACCTGACAAGAAAAACTTTAACTGACAAACTTTATCGTTACTGACCAGAAAATCAATGAACATAAGCAGACGATTAATATTTCAATGACAAATGTAAAACACATTGAGGAAGTTGTAAAACAGATATTTAGTTTAAAAGAAAAACAGACGTGGTTATCTACCTTTGATAATATTACCGTTTACCAGACGAGAAGGCTGATGTCAGTGTGTGTAAAACTGGGTGAACAGGAGGGAGGGGGAACCATTGTAATAAGAGAGGGTGTGATCAAAGGTGGGTTTGGGATTGAACCAGCTCAAAGGGTACTAACCAGCCTGCGCTCTCTTTTTTAAGCCCGCGAACAAGATATATTCATCGAGAGGTGCCACTGTTTCCAGCAGCTCTGAGCTCTTCCAAGAGCTTGGTACGGGCCGTTAGCATCGCCTCGTCTCTCATGAGGTTCATGAGCTGCTTTTTTTGTTCTCGGACAGACCCCCGCCATCTTTCTGACGCCCACGGCGAATCTCAGCCTCCATTTGGTCGTACTTGTCGACCTCAGAGAGAATCGGGCGAAACTCCTCCTCGGAGATCTATCATCGGTCAGCGCGGCCGAGATCCTGTCAGCGATTGAGTTTAGCTTTGAGACGGCCAGGACCCGGATTTGGTCATGTTTCCTGGCTTTGGCTTCGAGCCTCCGACAAATGAACCTCCCGCCGGCGAGCAACCCACAGGCTATCGCTCCGGCCTGTAAGCCAATTGCGACGGGCGCAGTGATTATCGTCGTCAACAGCACGACACCCGTGGCAGCCATGGCTGCGCCGGCTAACGAAAGCCCGGTGTCGAGCCCGTCTACGGCATTACCCCCCCCCCCCCCCGCCGATGTTCTGTTATACAGCGATGTTCTGAAGTCCCGTTCCTTTCCCAGGCGGGATCTGACCTCGGCCACGTGCTGACGTCGGTGATTCTCTCCAATTGTCTCAAGTGGTGGGTAAAGTCCCATCGTGCTTAACTATCATTACTGTCGGACAAGTTCAAATGCACCGAGGACCACCGAGCCTTGGTCTGAGGTGAGGTCTGAGGGCGTGAACCTCAGCCTTTTGAGCTCGACCGGACCAACATGAATCTTATTGATATCCAGAAAGCGGTGCTCAGCTTCGTGCCGGATTCCCCCCACAAGGTAAAGCGCACCAGAGGTCGCTCCCAAGCTCTGATGAAGGCCCCAAGCTCATTTTGCGCGTGTGCGCTGGTCAACTTGAACTTGAAGTCGGGCAAAACTTCTACGAAGTCGTCGGGCGGATTGATGATGTAGGATTCCCACGTCGTTGATTCCCGGTGGAGGGAACTCGGATACCATTTTTAGAATCCCCTCCCGGCTATTACTTGTTTTGAACGTTTACTGCTCAGAAATAACCACGTTTTTGGTCTCAGGAACGTAGGAACACAGCCGGGTACCGGCATTTGTCATCTTCCGAACCCTGTGTTCTCGCCCCGTTGCGACGTAGGGAGAGGAGATTCGAATGTCGATCAGCCATCCCTTCTGTTGTGTGGGGTCTGCAAAGGCCACCCACTTGCTCCCGGTAAACGCCAGCTGGTGAAGTCGTCTCGGGACGGCATATGAGACGTCGACGTCGCTCAACTCTCCGAGCTTCTGCGCCCCACCTCCCTCTTGGACGGTGACGTTTTTTCTTTTGTACACCCCGTCGGACAGCTCGAAAGCGTACAACTGGCCCTCTTCCCCACCCTTTTCGAAGCCCTTGGTATCCCCGAGATCAGCTAAAGCCACCCAGGGCATTTCCTGGCGCTCCCTGGGCCACCCGCGTCAGCCATTTCTTCTTATGTGTAGGACTGCACTCAGATAGTCGAAATCTATATTTCTGCCACTCGTGTCTAATATCGTGAGCGTCAGCTGGGAAAGAGGCCCCAAAGCCAGCCGTTTGTACTGCAAGACGGGGAATGTCTCTGTCCGACCAACCCCGCACCTTTCGTTCTCGACGGGGACGGATTTCAGCAGTATAGAGGGGCGACCGTTGTGGATGTTCTCCGACGTACAGACCTCGGCAAGATGCACGCAGATCTCCCGATGGATGGCCAGACAATGTGGCTCTGGCCGGGCCAAAACGTCTCTCGAGAGAACCCTAGGAGTTTGGCCAGCCCGCCGTTTAAGACCAGACGTTTCTTCGCAGACAGCTGCAAGCGGTCGGTAGGGTCATGCAAACTGAGTTCAGCACCCAAAGACCGGAACGCCTCTTCGTCCAGCTCGGAAACGTTATAGTATTCGTCAGGTATGTCCAGCACGGTGCCCCTATCTGAGACCTTGTTATTCAATAACTCGGCGCCGATATTGAGCCAGCGGTGGTAATACGTGAGCTCACAGAGAGCGACTTCCAGCCCCCCACACGCAGTGTCGGGAACAGATGCAAGATAGATCGGTTCCCCATTTTGAATGTCGGTGAGTGTGACGTACATAGTGACCCAAAGCATGGACAAAGAGGCCTACTCGTTCAAAAGCTCGGCAACATATCGGGCAGGGGGGGGGGAGGGGAGCATTTCAAAGAGAAGCAGGCGTCTCTGGCCAGCCAGAAGATTATAGTTGATGATGGGGGAGGTGACTTTCAGGCCTCTTTCCCAGACATCTTCGCCCAGTACCAGAACCCCGCACTCACCGGGGATATCGCTGTGGCAAACAAGGCTTGGAATTCCTAGAAAACCACTCCTTTCGATTGGTGGCAGTGCCAACTGAACTTCGCGGTTTGGTGCGCCACCGCCGGATGTAGCGTCTCGGTTGAGGACCACCTCCAAGCCACAGATCCGCTCCTTGCGAGTCTGTATCGCTTCCATGTTTACTTCACCACTAGGCGTATTCTTGAGGAGCTGCGAGTCGCCCTTCCCGGAGAAAAATCTCATTCTTGGTATCTGAAAACCTTCGATGCCAGGGCCTACAAGCGGCTTTGCTCTGAGTTCGGCGTGTCCCTGGAAACGGACTGGAGACAAAAGCTAGACCACGGGTGCCAAGGCCTCGGATCTTGGAGCACGTATATGGAGCCGTCGGGCGCCTACCGGCATGCGCACTATTCCGATGGCCTCTTCGTCCACCCGAACGCCATAACCGTGACATATCAGGGACAATGACGGTGTTCATTCTCGATAAATCAGAAGGCTTCACGCAAGCAGGTGTGGAGCGTCTCAACGACTCGATCAGAACGTATGTATGGGCTATCCTGGGAGCGCAAGCCCAGACGCGCTCGAACATTCTCAAGGCCGGGACGGGGTTCGACGCACAAAAGCAGTTCCTGGCCAACGTCGAAGACGCCATCGCCTCGCCGTCGACATCCCCAGCAGCATCGCTCGATATCAAAAGACGCTCCAGTATGCCTCGACCCCTCTAGACTTCGTCTTTTGGATTGGGCTCTACCTCGCCCCGAGCGACATGGCCCTCCACCCGGGCAATATCCAGGGCTACAACAACGAAATCGTGATTGCTGGATCAGAAGCAGCCATCGGCCACAACCCGGGAATCAACGAGTCGGAGCAGATCGGCAAGACCACAGCAGATGTCCTTTGAAGGAAAAACCGCAGCTCCAGCCGGGACTGATCACAAGGGGCCGCCGAGTGGCAAACCCGCAGTTGATGTTGCGGAGCAACGGGGTCATGCTGCTGATGTTGCGGAGCAACGGGGTCAAGAACAACACGCGTCGGGTCGCGCGGCCGCTACGAGCCACGGAGACGAAAAGGCGGCTCTCATAGCCGCAGGGATCGGGATTGGCCTAGTGGCGCTTTGGTTGGTGTCTCGCTAGCCAGGCCCTTGCGGCCACGAAAAGAAGCGGCTCCATGCCGATGACCAAGGCCCACACGTTGTCAGCGAGCCAAGTCGCAGCCTTCCCTAACGTGCTCAGGAGCCAAGAGACGATTGAGCCTATGATTCCGGGCAGGGCCGCAGCGGCCTTGCAGGCCAATTTGACCAGGGCACGCCCAAGGGCCTGTTGGTGCTTTTTACCCTCTCCTTGACCCCGCCCTTGTAGAATGGCTTTGGAGCCGGCGATGGGGTGCCCACCCCTCCTCCTCCACCAGTGACAGCAAGGACGAGAGTGCTTATTGCCATGCCGATTGCTGTAAGGATGCTCGCGATCGTTATCCCCTGTTCGCGGGAGAGAGTTCGAATTCGCTCAGCCAGCGTCTTATCTTCATCGAGGAGCCGCCTGATGGTCTCACGAATTCTGTTGATCTGCGACTGGAGAGCTGCTCTATTCGTGGAGATGGCTTCGAGCCTCACCTGCCTTTCAAGCAAGCTCGATGTCGGAGAGCTCGCCTTTAAGCTTCTCCATTCGATCTCGAATATCTTGTTGTATTTCGGTGTCGTCCATTTCGGTCAGTTTTCGGCGTTCCCTGGCCAAGTGCTTTTCGACTTCGGATTTCCGGTCGTCGATGGCGCTTAGCTTCGCGAGGTTGTTAGCGCGAGATCAAGGGACGAGATCAAGGGACGAGCTCCGTCCCTTGATCTCGTCATGGCCTCCCAAACTCCGGCCAGTTCTCTTCTGGCCTGTGTGACACACGCGACGTCAATTTGCGGATCATTAATGGTCTTCAATGCGGTCGACGTCTTCTACGCTTTGACTTGTGTTATCAGCCACGCCGGAGAGATCCTTCAGCTCGATTGCCTCAATGTTTTTTGGGAGGGTTTCCTCTGCACTCTGGAGTGTCTCCACGACCTCTGCCGCGATGCCCCCGATCTATAATCAGGGAGCCCTAGCAATCTCCGCAGCGCATATGTGCTACCAGCCCCGTATCTTCGGGCAAGCGTGTCTAGACCCAGAAAGCGGAATTTTCCCCTCGTCGCAGCAATGGAGATCTTCCTGTCTTCATGTGTCCAGTAAAGTGTCTTACCGTCGGGGTCCATCCCGAACTTGCTATAGTCGATCTTGCTTTCGGGGCGCAGCCCATAGCTATGGCTCACTTCGTTGTAGGAACTGTTATCGAGGCGCTTCTTCTGGGCCTCAAGTTCCGCCTCTCTTAACTCCCCCTGCAAGCCCTGCAAATTGTCGCAAGACGCACTGAGTAGCTGCTGGACGTTAAACGGTGGCTCCATAACGGGGGGGGGGGGGGGGGGGTCAGGGAGGACTAAATCATCGTCTTCTCCAGGCCCATCAAACGTGGGGTTCTCGAAAGTGACGTCATCCATTGCGGCTTTGACAGTGGCTTCAAATACACCATGGCTTCGAGCAAATTCGGACGCAAGCTTAATCCTTACAGGTGCCTCCGCGAGCCCCTAGGGGGTCAAAGGCGTGCGGCAGTCTGTCGTGATGACCAATAACCAGAGCACGATTGATCAGAATCAACAGCTGCTGGTTCGAACCTCGGCGCGCACGACGTGATCGTTCCAGGGACCGCCCGCCTGGCCTTCAGAATCACGTTGAATAGTGAAGCTGCGAACCGTACCGTGGTTCAGAACCTGGGCCGCGCCATCGTGAAGAAGACCGTGATCAAGATCTCCGGCGACGAGGTGATGATGTCCGTCGACGATAGTGACGTCTTCAACTGTTACGGCGATCTCTGGAAGACGGCCTTGGAGAGGAAAAATGACCAGTACCAAGACATCGATACGTCTGGTAACCGAAACGCAACGCGGATTCGCATCGGTGCCGGAAACAAAGATGAGACAGTCGCGGCCGACAAGGCCATCGCCGATGCCTTCGGCAACCGCTTCTACATTCCGCTCGATTTCGATTTCGAGCTGCTCGAGGGCCACATGCCGTTCTACCAAAGCGCGCTTGGAGACCGGCTGGTGTACGAACCCACCTTCAACGACTACAGCCGCGCAGTTCGGGCCACAGGCGATGCCGACGCCTTATACGACATTGAAAACATCAGTCTAGAGTATGAGATCGTCACGCAGCCAGAGCTGGCTCGCATGATCGCAAATCAGTACAACGGCCGCCTTGTGATCCTCTATGACCGGATTCTGAGGCACCGAAAAATAAGCAGAGACAAGAGCGACTCCCTCTGGAATATTACCCTCAACCTGCCCGCCCGCAGCATGAAGGGGGTCTTGATGCTCTTTGAGGACGTTACCGCGCAACAGCCCTTCGCTCGCAACACGGAGTCCTTCTATAACCCGAAAATAACGAAGGTTGAGGTCACGATCGAGGGGATCCCCAACCAGCTCTTTAGTCAGGGGATGCGTGCCTATCAGATGTGGGACGAGGCGAGAAAGTTATTTGCACCCGGCAGGAAACGCCACCCCGAGAAGGCAGTGGTGGCGAAAGACCTTGGTCTCGCTGACGTCTCTCTCGGGGAGTTCTTGACCTCCAAGTTCGCTCTGTGGCTTGACCTCAGGACAACCGATGATGACCGGCTTCATAGTAGTGGCCGCCGCATAGAGAATGCGAGCGAAGGCGAAGGAGTGACCATCCAGTTGACTAAGACGGCAGAGGCGGCCGGCGCTTTGAACATCTATCTCTACATCATCATGGACGCCCAACTAAACCTCAAAGAAGGCCGGTTCGTCACAGCTGTTTATTAATCATCTTCTGCCCAAGGGCGCCCATTCGGCAATTGTCTGCGGGCAGAAAGGATGCGGAAAACCCGTTTTCATCCTGTCTCTGCTCGAAGAAGGCCCCTACCGGGGGTTCTTTTGACACATCGTGGTCCTGTGCCCCACCACAGAGCACAACAAGACCTACAAGCAGTGCCCCTGGCTCTGGACGGATCCTGAGGTCTACATCCTCGACCCCGGTGAGCGCCTTCACGATTACCTGCGGGCCTTCTACCTGCTGTTTAAGGGCGAGCCAACCATTTTTATAATCGACGACTGCTCGGCCACGAAAGCTCTGACGAAGAAGAAAGACATGCTGTCAGAGTTGGCGTTCTCGGGCTGCCACGCCGACATAAGCATCTGGGTCCTCACCCAGAAATACGACTCAGTCCTGAAGGACTTACGCGAGCAGACGTGCTGGGTCGCACTTCCACTGCAAGGAGAACGACGTGATACCGACTCGAGAACAGCAGGCGTTGGTGCGGCAGCAGCTAGCCGAGAGAAAACACGCCAAGCTTCTGTTGAAAACAGATCAGCCTGCTGCTTATATAGTTATGTAGCAATGCTTCCTGTTACTGAAGGACTGCTGCTCGCTGCCATCGCGGCGGGAGGCCAAGCCGGACAGTACGGACTGGTGGTCCGTGGGAAAGCATTCACCGCCGATCAAATAGACGCTCTGGACAATAGCGAAATCGAGAAGCTTTACGCCCGCTACGAAGCAAGGCTTGGGGCGGCGATGACGAAGACGCTGGGGTCTGCGGCGCTCCAGCTTTATGCGGGGATCGCGGCCATGTTTCTCCCGATCGAAAACCAGCCAAGGCTCCTCGCAGACTGAGACCGACCCGTTTGTCGGACACGCGCTTAGCAGTGCTACCTGCGAGCTCCACCACCGCTACGACAAGTTCTTAGCACCGTTAACCCCTGCGCTGACCACCTTGAAGCACTGCCAATTTGGACACTTCTGCCCTGTTACAGTACACGATGGAGGAGACGACGTTGCAAAGCAGCAGTGAGACGGCGGAGTCCTCCAGTGGAAACAGTTACGATAAAAGCTAAAATCTGAAACCCTATCTTCAAAACAATGGTGGACTGTTTTAAAAACATTTATTTCTCCCAATTCGTCTTCTGCTATTCCCCAATTAGAAAGAAATGGCTTGGTATATTCCGACGAAGTTGAAAAAGCAAATAATTTTAATGATTATTTTAGAGATCAAACTCCGGTCCAGGTGTTAGTCTTACTCTTTGTTGCTTTGTGATTTATTTTACGAGGCGATTTGTTGTATGTCTTTCAGTGTGTCATTTTGTTCTTGTATTTTTCAGTCCTTTTAGTATTGCGATTACCTCGCTTGGGGAAGAGAGAGATACTCTTAGTGTTTTTCGTACGTTTGTTCGGTTTGTGCTTGTTTAGATTTGTCGGTTTCGACTTCCTCTCGGGGTCTGGGAAGGGCTGCGGTTTGTGATTGTGGCACTCCCTGGACGTTTCTCTTACCTTTTTTTTTATTAGATGAAGATAATGTCACACTTCCTGCTATCGACAATTACATTGTGAATGAACCATTAAGTTCTCTTGTGTTTACTACTGATGAGGTCAAAGCAATACTAAGAACGCTTCCGGTGGGTAAAGCCGTTGGTCCTGATCGAATAAGTAACCGCATTCTTCGTGAACTAGCTAGTGAACTGTAAACACCACTAGCTACTTTATTCAATCAGTCCGTACATCAAGGAGAAGTTCCAATAAGTTTTAAAATAGCTCACGTCTGTCCTGTACCTAAAGGCGGAGGTGATGCTTCTAACGTCTGTAATTATCGACCTATATCTTTATTGAGTAATCTAGACAAAGTCTTCGAAAGACTTGTATTTAAACATCTGTTTAATCATCTCAGTGATAATAACATTCTTACATCTTTTCAATCTGGTTTCATACCTGGAGATTCTACTACTAACCAACTCACTTTCTTGTATAATACATTTTGCCAGGCACTTGATGCTGGCAAAGACGTTCGGGCTGTTTTTTGTGACATAAGTAAAGCTTTTGACCGTGTTTGGAATGCCGGTTTTCTTTATAAACTTAAATCAATAGGAATCTCTGGTGATCTATTAAAATGGTTTTCTAGTTATCTTGATGGTAGAAAACAACGTGTTGTCTTACAGGGAGTAAAATCAAAATGGAACTATATCAAGGCAGGCGTTCCTCAAGGATCAATCCTAGGTCCACTTCTTTTCTTAATTTTCAGAAATGATATAGTGACTGAAATTGGATCTAGCGTACATCTTTTTTGCTGACGATACCGGTCTTTTCATAATTGTCGATAATCCAGATGTTGCGGCAGAAATTCTTAATGCAGATCTTGAAAAAATAGTTAAATGGGCTGAAGCTTGGTTGGTAAAATTCAATCCCTTTAAAACGGAAACACTTTTGATATCCAGGAAAATCAACAAACCTGTACACCCCTCCTTAATTATGTTAGGGCAGCAAACCAAAGAAGTTGAATTTCACAAACACTTAGGAATATATTTTTCAAATGATGGCTCTTGGCATAAACATATTAAAGAAAAAGCTTGGGCAAGAATTAATATTATGCGTAGATTAAAATATGAACTAGACAGGAAATCTTTAGAAATAATTTATATAACATTTATACGACCTATTTTAGAATATGCGGACGTTATTTGGGATAACTGCTGCGATTATGAAAAACAGGAACTCGAAAAAATACAGATAGAAGCAGCTTGAATAGCGTCTGGTAGTACTAAACTCATACCAATTCAAAATCTTTACAAAGAGATTGGTTGAGAAACTCTCGAAAAAAGAAGAATTAATCATAAGTTGATTCTGTTCTACAAGATGTATAACAACTTAACTCCTGATTATCTTTCATCACTTGTTCCTTCTTCAGTTTACGAAGGATCACGTTACAATTTGAGAAACGCAAATGATGTCCAAACTATTAACGCGAGAACTGCTTTGTACTTCAATTCATTCCTACCGCCTGTCATACGAGAATGGAACACTTTATCAGAAAATGATAAATATGTAGATTCAATTGATTCTTTTAAACGACAGATAAGCCGAAACAAAACTGCAGTTCCAAAATATTTTTATATTGGAAGCAGAAAGTTACAAATTTTGCATACTAGGCTACGCACAGGTTGTAGCTCTTTAAATCATGACTTGTAAAATCAATTTCAGACACCCCACTCTGTTCTTGTAGAAGTGGTGATGTTGAAAACGCGGAACATTTTTTCTTATCTTGTAACTTCTATCGAGATAATCGAATCGAACTTTTTCGGATAGTGTCTCAATATTGTAATGCGTCTGTACATGTATTTCTACATGGTGATGAGTCACTTACTTATGAAACAAATCAAGTCATTTTTGAAGCTGTTTACAAGTACATACAGAACAGCAAAAGATTTTAAGCACTTACCTGTATGTGATACTAGTATCATCTAATCAGATTAAATCAGAGCTGGTGATATATGAGGTCAGTATATTTCTGCCTACGATATTATCGGAAATTATCAAATGAAACCTTCCATCCCTTCCGCCCCTTCTCGCTCTGGATTACCTTTTTATACATTGTTTCTTTTGTCTTATTTTTCTTTTTCTTTGTTTCTTTGTTTATTTTTTCATTGTCGCTCAAACCATCATTGTGGTATTACGTTATTTCCTGTTACTGCAAAGTTGTTTTAATTTCATTCTGCTATAACGTTTGGTTGAGTCTCTGATCATATATCGTATTGTCTACGTTAAATAAGTAATCCTTGTAATAATGATAAACTGCCATGATGTAATACAATTCATATATGTGTATTAGGAGAAGAACTAAATAAGCTTATGCTTCCGTTCTAATCCTATCTTTTATGTATATGTCATGTCTGTTTGTATAATCATTGTCACTTTGAAATAAATATGTTTAAACCAAAGTGTTACGGAGAAAGTTAAGGATCCAAAAAAAGTGGCAGCCATGCGTGCCGAGCGTGCCGGCGCTGCCGCCCGAAAGGTAAAGCAAGAAGAACGACTTCTCGAGCAGCTTCGAGCATCCAAGGAATCATTTCGCCCCACCCCCACCCCCCCTGCGGGCGACGGCACGTCTGCCAATATTCCTCCAAAGGAAGCGGAAGCGGTGTCCGCGGATAAACGGCCGGAACGCCGTGAAGGACTAACTAACTGGACCCCGTGGGTCGTTGGGGCTTGTCTTGAGGGCGAGGCGCTCGTGTTTCTCCGAAACGCGCAGACGAGAAGTCCAGCGTCGATGGCGGCAGCCCCCGTTGACTCCGCGCCCAAGCAGCCTGCCCCCGGTGCTAAGCAATTAAAGACTCGACCTCTTTTATATGGAATGAGCAATCATGACGACTCCAGCAACTGACGGGAAGATGATCGTGAACGTGCTCTACCACAGCGCCGTAGTCTCGGACTTGGGCACGGGATACGCCCGGCTTGGCAAGATGGCGATAAGGGGGGGGGGGTCGCACCCCGAAGCTTGACTTCACCCCCGTGACGTCGGCATGGTGGTGCTAGACGTCGCTCTGGCCATGGGAACCAAGGACCTGCTAATTAAACAGGGGATCATACCTGCTGATATCATGAAGTTATGGCAAGCATTGCAATGCTCGTTGGGGGCGCCCTGGTGAACGCCTTTGCGTTCTCGGGATCGAACTACTTATTCACCATTTTGAGAAACTCTGGCGCCGACGAAGAGCGCAAGCGTCACGATAAAGCAGTCGAGCAGCTGCAGGCCGCACTGACGTCATTGTCCCGGAAACGGACCGAGCGCCTCGACTGGATCAACGAGGAACTTCGCCGGCAAGGTCATGCTGTTAAGACGTTCCGGGATATTGACGCTGCAATGCAGGAATATGCGCAGGTCACCGGGCACAACCTCGACCCCCTGGGGCCCGAGCCCCAGCTTGCCGACTTTTATCACCCGAGTGACGGCCAGAAAGACCGCGGGATTGCCTTCGTCATCCTGGGGATGGCCGCGACCAGCCTGGTGGCCTACAGACTCGCCAAGTAATCCGTGTTTCATCGCGCGTTTGAATTTTTTCGACGTAGGGAATATGCTAGCAATGCTGGCCGACGAAATATATCTCGCTATGCTCGAGGTCGGGCACGCGGCCAGCCGCCATAAGATTCCTGGTCCTCTGGCCTACACCATGATCGATATCGCGCAAAAGTCTTGAGCTCTGGCGGTAAGATGAACGGGCAGCCATTCGGTTCGCCGCGGGGATGCTGGCTGGCCCGACCAACCTCCGGGCGACAACTGGACAGCTTCCTGAGCCTGTGGCGTCTGCATGTTGGAGGCTGGTCAGGCCGCTGGAATACCTTAGTAGCAATGGCCGACAATAAGCTCTCTGCCCTATACTGCAGCCCCCGAGGCTACTGGAAGGGGCTCGCAGCCATCCAGAAGCTGGCGTCTGCAGCAAAGGTGACTGAGCAGCAGGTCAAGGTCTGGCTCAAAAGGCAGGCCATCTGGCAGATCTATCTGCCTGCCCCACGGTGCCTACCGCGACAGAAGTTTGACGTGGCGGATCTGCTCTTTCTGCCACACGACGGCGTTGGGCGAAAAACCTTCCGCTACGCTCTCACGGTCGTTGATGTAGCCTCCCGCTATAAAGAGGCTGAGCCTTTGACTAGCAAGACCGCGGCAGAGGTCGCCGATGCACTGTCTCGGATTTACAAGCGGAGCCCCCTGCGGTGGCCGAAGCTCCTTCAGGTTGACCCTAGACGCGAGTTCATGGGTGCGGTGAGCCAGCTGCTCGCCAAACACGGGGTCGAGATCCGACGTGGACGTGTTGACATCCATCGGGACCAAAGCGTCTCGAAGCCAGTATGCTCAGGAGATGCGCCCCCCTTCGGGTCAGAGGTCAACAGAGTGGGTGGCTCGGCTGCCTAACGTCGTAGCCGCTCTGAACGGCGAAGTGACCAGGTTGACTGGCAAAAAAAACCCTCCGACGCCATCAAAGCCAAGACTGTGGCGCAAAAGCCCTCCTCTGTAGTTCCTGACCGCCCTGTTGGTCTCAAGGAGCAGAGGCTCCCTTCAGGTGTTGGTGTTCGCTATCTGTACCAGCCCGACGAGCTGGAGGGCGGTCGGCGCCGCGCGACTGACCCTGTATGGTCTTTAACGGTTCACCGGCTCGGACGCTCGGTGGCCAAGCCCGGTGAGCCTGTGTTGTATTACCTGCAGGACGGCCCGCCACGTGGTATTGTCAGGGGAACTCCTCGTAGTGCCGCTACACCTCAGCTTCCTCCGGATGGGGTTCTCAAGCGCTGATCGCTGCTGCTCCTCTTTTTCGGTTGCATTCGAGACAGGTCAGCCTGACGTTATCGTGGATGTGTCCCGCGGAGTTGTCGAACCGGTCGACACCGAACTGCTGGGTGTCCTTTGGCTGGTAAGCCCAGAGGAGCTCGATGTTGCACGTGGCACAGCGATTGTTCTGGGCCTCCTTCAGTGCTAGGATGTGATCAACCTTCAGGCTAAACCTGAGCCCCTTGGCTTGGTCCCTACGCTTGTAGGCCACCAGTTTTCTCTGGATGACTTTGCGGAGCTGCTGCTCGGTGAGGGTGCACGCACACTCAGAGCCCTCCTCTGGGGGGCATACTACCCGCTCGAGCTGGCTGAGATATTCCACCCGTGAGACTGCAAGATAAGCCAGGTTGGACCACTGGAGAAAGTCGTCTATGATCCAGACTTTCTGGGGGTCGGCAACTGTGAGACCCTGGCCCGAGTGAACGGTGAGGGCGTAGCCAAGAGTCCAGTCCTGGCCCCACGCCGTCGAGGACCTCGCGGGCATATTTCAAGGGCACCTCGACGACGTCGTTCAGGACGAGCTCTTGCTGGTCTGGCCTGCCATCCAGCAAGGGCCCAGGGATGGTGACCATGATGTTTTGCCGCCGAGTATCCTTGGGACGATATAACAGAGGCACGGAGGTGTCCGGGAAATACTCTTCATGGCGCTCGAACAGCAGCCTCTGGCCCCGGTCGCGACCCTTCTGCCTCGGGGTCAAGATGAGATCACATGGCTTCCAAGCCTCCACGAAGCGTTCCCACCCGAAGCAACCAGGAAGCGTCTTTCGCACCTCTCGGCACTGGACCCTGTCGGGATGAAGGCGGATTCGCTTCTTGGGGGCCTTGAGAAGAGGGTCTTTGGCTCTGTGGTCTACCTCGACCTCTTCGTAATAGGCAGCATGCCCGCGGAGCCAGTCGTGTGGCATTTCTCCGGCGATTGGGGGGCGGCTGCCCCTGGTCGCCACAGCAGATGACCTGGACGCCCCGACCCTCGAGCCAGTCGAGGAAGGTTTCCAGTGTGGGGCGGGGCACTGTGCAGACCTCGTCCTAGATGATCACATGGGGAACGAACTTCTGTCCCATCCTTTCAGGCGTCCAGTCCGTTTGGCCGCTCCAGCGGAAGAAGCTATGATAGGTCTGGACCTGGACGCCCCTGGCCCGCATCTCTTTGGCCAGGCGATGGGTCGGGGTGAAGACGAGGGGGTTTCTGGTACGGAAGAGCTCGATCGCTCGCGTGGTTTTGCCGCTGCCCCCGCCGCCGTTTAGGTAGCTCAGCTGATGTCGGGTCAGGGGATCGTCGTGGCGCGGCGCTGAGAGTGAGGTCCCTTTTTGTTGCTTTGTCAGGCTTGGTGAGGTAGGCTGTGTGTTCCATCGGCATGTAGAGGCTCTCGCCCTTGTCACGCCACTGGGCTGGGGCAATTCCATCTCGTGGTGGCCTCGGGTCGCCTTGTCGTGGTAGGTGAGACAGATGCGGCAATGCCCTTTTGGGTGCACCTCATGAGGCTTGTAGGCCCCGACCCCCCTCGAGCGTGCGGAGCGCCGTTTTCTTTACATAGATGGAATCGGTTGCCACTCGGACGGCCTCATCGGGTTCAAACCGTGAAAGCATAGAGAGGAGGCTGAGGTGGGCGTAGGCCAGCATGCTTGCCCTCAGGTAGGCGAACTGGGGCTGGGAACCATCGTAGTAAGTTAGGATGTGACCAAGCTCGCACTCCATTTGTACTCCGACCAAAGTGCCCGAGAGGCGGGTGTCCCGGACAAGGTAGTCGAGCTCGCCGCGGTCGGTCACCAACCTCCTTGTGAGCCTTTTTTCCATCTGCCTTGCTGCCCTGGATGAATTTGCCGATGACGGAGCAGGCCTGGTCCCTGCTTTCGGGCAACCAAACCTCAGTCTGCTTCTCGAAAAAGATAATCGCCTCCCTGACTTTGAGAGACCTCAGCAGGCCAGACTCTGCCAGGAAGGCAAGGAGCTGTGTCGGGGCTCAACCACCTTCGGAGAAATGCCTTCCAAACCAGGCAGGGATGACCGGAAGGCAGGTAGCCTCAAACTCCCATTTTTGAACCTCGGCGAAGCCTGTTCCTATGTCTTTTGGGAGAGGGCCATTAATTGCCAGGCGGGTCATGCGGTGAGTCGGATGCCCGAACCGCTCGAAATAGGGTTTGGCTTCACCCATACCCTGGAAGGATGCCGGATAGCAGGCCTTCATGTCGATAGAAGTGACTTCGCTCGTGTCATAACCCATCGAGTTCCACGCAGGCCTTCTCGATGTCTGGAAGGAGGTTGGCTGGGGTTGGCTTCCAGCCGTTCCTTTCCTTTGCCGTAATGCTAGCCGCGTGGCTTTCGCCGAAGGCTCTCTCAGCAAGTTCAGGGTTGCCCAGTTTGGCGCAGATCGCTTTAAGTCTTTCGTGGGCCTCTCGTGTCCTGTAGGTGCGGCCGTCCTGGAGCACGAACTGGTCGACAGAGAGCTGTCGGTCTTGACCGCCCAGGAGACAGACCGCTAATGGCTCGCCCTGGGTGACTTCCCGGATGGCCTGCCAGACGTTGCCCTCGTAGATGTGGACCTCTCTACTCTTGGGGAAGTGGAGGTCTTTGTGCCAGGCGTGGCCGTTGTGGCAGATGAGTTCTATGGACCGGTTTCTGCTGTATTTGCCGCGGTTGAAGATGTCTTCACCAGCGATGTCCCTCAGGACGATTGGTCTCCAGAGGATCTTTTCCAGCTCGGCCACGTCTTCGACCGTGGCGCCGGTTTCGTGGACTTTCTCTTCCCACTCCTGGATCTTATGTCGCCGTGTGAGTGTAAATCCCTGGCCTCTCAAAGCGCCCTCGAAGTGCTCCACACCTCTCTGAGCCACACAGTTGAGGCCACCATCTCTTAACGGAGCTAGGTAGGCAGGATCTGGACCCTGACGGGGTAGAGGCTGTAGACAACTGCGGTGACTGGGTAGGCGTTCTGATAGAACGCACTGTCAATTCCAGTCAACACGCCAGGCTTTGTGTCCCTAGAGACCTCGACGACCCACTGGCCCTTCTTTCGCTCAGCCTGGACTGGATCAAACTTGTCTTCAAGGACCCAATCATCTTCAGCTTTATCCCGGAGAAACTTGATTCTCAGGAGAAGCTCCGTGCCCCCTGGGAGAGCCGCCAGAAGTTGGGTAGCCCTGATATCGGCCATTCGAGCGTCCAGTGCCAACCTGCCGGCTCTGGCATGAATGTCTTCGACGATCTCGACGTCGCCGATGTCTAACGCGTATTCTCGTTCAACCCTCCATGTAGAGGACCGCGGCGGCGCCATCTACCTCGAAGTCGTCTTTGGCGTCGTTAAGTATCTCGACCCACGGCTCGTAAGCCGGGAGTCTTACTGGGTGGTGGACACGATCATCCAGGTCGGTAAATGGCCACTGTGGTCGAAGTGGCCGGGGAAGGAGTTATTCCTCAGCTTCTGGAATGGGCTCATCGAGAATGAATCTTGGCTCGTAGTCTGCGAGTATTTCTTCGATCAGGTGATCCATTGTAGCAATGGTGTCAGATGGGTATATATTTTGTATCACCGTCCCCTAAATGGAAATATAAAACGGGTATATATTTTATATCACCGTCCTCTAAATGGAAATATAAAATGGGTATATATTTTGTATCACCGCCCTCTAAATGGAAATATAAATATTTTGTATCACCGCCCTCTAAATGGAAATATAAATGGGTATATATTTTGTATCACCGCCCTCTAAATGGAAATCTCGATGGCGGCCAGACGCGCAAATTCCTTTCGCGTCGCTTTTGTTGCACGACGCCACTCACTCCTTTACCCGCACTGACAACAGAGCTGTTGCTTGTTAGTAACCCCTACTCCACAACCCCTGCAGGGCTGAGTGCGTGAGCCTTTACGGAGTCTCACCAGATGAACTTTACAAAAGTCCGTAAGACAGCTTTTACGACAGAGCTCCGTTGAGCTCACGATCAGCCATTTGCATGTGTTGTGTCCCTTGGGCATGTCGCTTGTAGTGGTATATCAGCAGTCACCCACTTCTTTAATAAAAGAGCCCCAAGGCCGGCGAGGGTGGGGACCGTCCGCAGTGGGTTCTCACTATGCTCACTTGGGGGCCGCAGGGGCTCGGGCCTCAGGAAGCAGCCGCACGCCCTGGGGACGTACATACAGAATTGTTTGTCTACGTGGGAGCGTCTCGGCGTAGCTGTCATTTTTTTTTATCTACGCGGAAGCCCCTTGGTGGCCGATATTACTTTACTCCCCCCACCCCCCCCCCCTGCTGCTGGATAAAATGCAGCTCAAGAAAGTACACTGTAGTTTATTTGATGAAAAGTCTTTTGAAGAGTTTCCATATGACCCTAGACCGGCAGCAGTGAACTGTGTAGTGACATAAATGTCTTAATAAAGATCCTTCACGGTGCTTGATAAGTTTGGAGAAAACCTCTGCATAAATGACAATGTTTCTGTTGAAAATAATACATTAAAGAGCAAATGTAGTAATGAAGTTGATCTTGCGCTGCTTCGCAGTCTCATTTCAAGCATGCAAGAGGAAATTTTGTCTATTAAGCAAACAAATAATAATAATTTTAGAGAAGAAATTTAATCTGTTAAGAGTGAAATAAAAACAGCTGACACTGTCGTGGAAGCTAAAAGTTCCCTTAGAGAGATTCGGCATCTGGCTGAAAGAGTTACCGATGACAGATCCAGGTCAAAAGTGACATCAAAGCTGCTAATAATGTTGTTGTTGTGTGACGACTTTATCATATTAATACTCTAAAACAAGAACTTGGTAGTACCTATACATATGAACTGACGAGAGATATCTACTGACGAGAGATCTATTGTCAATACCCATTCTATCGATATTACTGCTAAGTTTGCAGTGAGTATTAAAGAAAAGCAAAATAGACTTCCTACGTTATATTGGTTACTGAAACTTCATAAACGACCTTATAAAGCACGTTTCATTGCTAATTCTAGTTCTTGTACGACTACTGTTTTGTCCAAACTGCTAACTTCATGCCTTACTGCTGTTAAAAAGCATTGGATTAGATACTATGATACTGTTTACGAAATGGACGGAATTAACTATTTTTGGTCAATTAAAAATTCTAATGATGTTCTCAATAAATTTAAATCTAAAAACTTTCAGGCTTCTAAATTGTCTACATATGATTTTTCTACACTGTATACTGCGTTACCTCATCATCATATAAAAGATAAACTTATTGATTTAATTAAACGAACGTTTATTTGGGAGAATACCCAATATTTGGATTGCAACGAAGAATGTGCTTTTTCAACTTCTGATGTATATAATAGTCACACTTTATGGTCGTGTCAAACTGTCTGTGATGCCCTTGTTTATCTTTTGGATAATATTTTTATTAGATTTGGAACAAAACTTTATAGACAAACTATTGGTGTTATAAGAGAACTAATTGTGCTCCTCTTGTTGCAGATTTGTTTCTTTTTTGTTATGAGAGAGATTTCATGAAGTCTCTCTCACGTGAAAATCAGGCTGACATTATTGAGGCTTTCAATTCAACTTCAAGATACCTTGACGATTTATTAAATATTGACAATATTTACTTTGACCAAATGATGGACCGGATATACCCTACAGAACTCCAATTAAATAGAGCAAATTCTTCCGATTCCGTGGCACCTTTTTTGGATTTGAATCTATGTATATCTAATGGTACAGTTTCCACCAAAATTTATGATAAACGGGACGATTTTGATTTTGATATAGTCAATTTCCCACGTATTCACACTTCTATATAGCAGACAGAAATATTTCAAACACTGAGGACTGCAATTTTAGTTCAACAACTACATTCAAAGTCCAAATAATATATAAGGCCTATAAGACCACTTATATTAAATAAGGCAAAATGCCTTCAATTTTTAAACAGGGACACAGACATAGCAAGAGCATGCATCCTTACGACATATTAATTTTCGTTTATTATATATTCTGAACATGAATTCGACCAATTTCGCACCCGGGAATAAGGGTAATACACACTTTTGATGGTTAAATGAACCATTGTTCCGATATTTTACCCATTATAAGATGACATTTAAGACTTTCATTACTAAAACAACGAAAACAGCTTTGTTCCATCATCTCCTCTTTTCTGTTCTGTACTATAAGTGAAAGTCTCAAAATTGCACATGTGGTTCGCTGCTGATATAAATATACTTGAATCAAATAATTACTTTGTATTAGTTTATATAATAATATACGTATCTTTGTCACAATGCAGATATTGTCTGAATAGGTACCAGTCGTCTTTGCCCTGAGTCATTTCGACCCTTGGTCGTTTCTGCCTGGATCGATTCGGCCCTGGGTAATTTCGACCAATTTCGATGGGTCGTTTCGCTCTTATTTAAAAAAAAAAGTAAGAGAAAAGTCCAGGGAGTGCCACAATCACAAACCCCAGCCCTTTCCAGACCCGAAGAGGAAGAGGAAACCGACAAATCTAAACAAGCACAAACCGAACAAACGTACGAAAAGCACTAAGATTAGCTCTCTCTTCCCCAAGCGAGGTAATTGCAATACTAAAAGGACTGAAAAACACAAGAACAAAATGACACACGGAAAGACATACAACAAATCGCCTCGTAGAATAAACCACAAAGCAACAAGGAGTAAGACTAACACCGGGACCACCGCCTTAGAACGGTCGGTAGAGCAAACCACCGGGGGGTTTAAAGCACTTTTACAGCTAGCCAAGTCACTCGAGATCTAGGGTAGGCAGATTGGTTAAACAATGATATGGTTGTTTTGTGAAGAGTCTAGTGGTGTCATAGGTAGTGGGTTGATAGGATGAATAAATGTCAAAAAGATGGTCTTTGGAAACAAATTAGAAAATGAGAGTCTCGGTTTTACTGAGACACTTCATAAGCAGTAATTAAGTGTGCAAAATGCTTACGGCCTCTACCATGTGCATGAGCAGACCTCCATTTTCAAACATACCACAATGGGCCTAATGATCCCAAAGGAGATGAAATATCATCTGTAGTATGGTGAAGTACGGGACGACTTTCTACGGCCGCCACACGGCACTAACACAAGCTGCAGTATATTAAAATAAATGTCAAAAAGATTGCTTTTGAAAACAAAGAATACATAACAGATTAGAAAATGGAAGTTAGAATATAGCATTTTTCTGACTAGTCTGTTTTGTCTAAGATATCCTTTCTAGCATTACCTTGTGATCACATTTTTTTTTATGAGAGACATGACCATTAGGTACCTGAGCTATACCGAAAGAAGAGTTCATCCCAAAGGCAGTACTATTCAGGCGTCTGTACGTCCGTACGTAAACAATATGTCGCTATGGCATCTAGTCCGAGACAACATGTCAGATTTTTTTGTAACTTTTCTGGGATGTTCCTCAAGTGACCTACTTGTGACTAATTAGAAAACGATTCCGGTCTGTCGACTAATAGGGCCGCCTGACGACCATCTTTGAAATTTAAACTTTTCATTTTAATAATATTGTGACAAACTTGTTATCGCATCTCCTCCGATATCACTCTTCAGATTTTTCAAAACTTGTCTGAATTGTTCTGCAAGTGGTCTAGGTGTGCACGCCCATATTTGGTTCTAGTCCGTCGACAAATATGATCACCGTCGGCCATCTAGGCTTTTTTTGTGTTACCGCACTCCCGCTGTAACCAGCTGAGGAATTTTGTCGAAACTTCGCATGTGGATTCTTCTCAACCCTTTGGGGCGTCTCCCAATCAACGATTCCTGTTAGTCAACAAATATGAAATCGCGACTTCCTTTTTACTGATTTACTGAACACTGTATCAATATCGCGCCCTTCCATAACCTACACTTACCCTACCTTTCTCCTACCCTTTGAAGGGAGGGTAGGGAAGGTTATAATTAGACAGAGCGTTGTAGAGTAAGGCAAGTCAGCTCAAAATGTAGCTATATTTAGTATAAATTCAACCTTTGTCTCTTCCCTTGCCTCACATTTTGAGTAAAACAAAAAAGGTACGGTAGAACGACTGATTTCTAGGAAACTAGTCTGGGTGAGATTCCATAGCTACAGTTACGGCAAGTTTTCTACTAAAACCTGATGAAATTTTTCAGTGAGAACATAGTTGTGTTTTTGGTACTCATTAGAATCGCCTTGCCAAGTACCCACAATACAAGTTTTTATGGAGAAATAAGAAAAAAACTAATTTCCTTTTACCCATCCCCACCCCCTCCACACACGCACTCACACAAACACACCCCACTATATGGAGCTTTGACTGGATCTATATTTCTGCTGAAAATGTTATCCAGCATGCTGCTCTGCTTAGCGTTAAGCAGAAATTATGAACCCCTCCAGATAGCATAGCCATTGAGACAGGATTCGTTGGTGCTTTGAAGTGTTAAACCTAGCAACTTCTGACAGTTTCAAAAAAAATAAAAAATAACAAAAAAAAAAAAAAAAAAAAAAAAAAAAAAACGTTGTTAAAATCCTAGCAATTAAAACAGGTTATAACTGACTCTCTGACTGTAGATTTTGTTACGACAAATAGACCACCATACATAGAAAAACTACTTTTTTGTTTACATGTTTTCACGGTTTTACCATGTGGTCAAGTGTGGCCATTTTCTTTTTTTTCTTTTTTTTTCTTTTCTTTTTTTTTCACGTTCAATTAAATTAAAGTGACATGTGAGATACTTTGTTTTTGGCTTTGTATTGACAGAGCCGTTTTGGAAAATCACTACCATATTTTGTAAGGAGAGTATATACACATCGTACAACCGGCGCCTTTGACAACAGATGCCTAACGAGACGACATGCGTAAACATTGTTAACATAGAAATGGTATGTCAAGAAATTGTACCGGTAAAAATCAAGAAAGAAAGCATTTGACTTTTATGCATTATGGGAATATTATTCATTGTTTGAAGACCCCTCAGTAGTAATCTGATTTAATTCCACTACCGAGTAGGCCTTCGTGAGGTAGTCGAAAAAAACTGTTCCTGAAATTTGTACTAAAATCCGTTTTCTCATAGGTTCTTACTTCCCAGGAACAGATTCTGTCATTTTTTCTTGCGTAAAATAGATTTATAACCTTCAGTTGACTTTAACAATGAAGAATTATCTGTGGCAGCAAATGATAAATTTTGGGGGTAATAATTGACAACAACTTAACATGAACAAATCATATTTATGCTGTTACAAAGAAAACATATACGCTGAGAGCGTAAGCAGTGTTGCAAATTTCGTTACTGCTTATGAAGTCAACAAAACGAGACTGCCATTTTCTAATCCGTAGTGTGTTCTATATGTACAAAGGCAATTTTTTTATATTTATTTTACTACACCACAGCTGGTGTTAGTGCCGTGTGGCGGCGGTAGAATGTCTTCTCTTACATCACCATAGTGCTGATTATTTTTCATTTCCTTTGGGATCATTGGGCCCATTAAGCTATATTTGAAAATGAAGTTCTGCTCATGTATACACTAGAGAGCGAAGCAGTGTTGCAAACTTCATTACTGCTTATTTACTACTCCAATTTTCTAATCAGTAGTATGTTCTTTGTTTACAAAGCCACTCTTTTTGTGATTTATTCTAAATTTTAGCTGCTCTCAAGAATTAAGGAATACTTGTCCACTGATCAAAGAGTTCAATTTTATAAGTCTTCTGTTCAACCCCATATTGATTATTGCAATGCTATCTGGGGAGGAACTTCTCAAAGAAATCTTGATAGATAAATCCTTTACAAAAAAGAGCTTGTCAAGAGATTTTAGATTATCAATATGAAAATATTGCTACTAGTATGGAAGTGCTAAAAATTCTAAACATCTATGAAAGAATATTTCTCAAGAAAGCTAAACTCATGTTAAGAATTTCTCTAAACTTGTCAGTTGTTTCTTTAAGCAAACGCGTTCTGACTGATTTCGCCTTTATGCTTCGGTATGAAATTGATATAAGCTTTGAAAGAACACTTTTACCATATTTCCAGTTCATATTGATTGTATATTGTTTATCTACCGTTTTATCAACATAGAATATTCCGTTAAAGATGTGTTTTTCAAAGATCGTTTATATAATCAATGATGCTAGTTAGTCAATGCATTTTATAATGATACATGACTGACACATAGGGACGCTGGGGATTATGTCCACATGGCCGTTAGTGCATGCGGGGTATGCTAACGAACCAAATACTACATTTTGTGATTCTTATAGTCATTAAAGATTGATGACAGAGGTATTAAAATAGTAGGTAAACAATATACAATCAATTTCCATAATATATCACCGGAGAGCATTTGATCGGTTTAACGAATTTATATCAATTCGACTAAGAAGGTACACATGTACAAACTAACCATTTTTTACTCGTGATTTCTGTCGGAGGCTTTTATTGTTGCACAACCGTTATTCCAGTTTGTAGCTATTCTTAATATTTACAGTTGCTATTAAAGTATTTGCCCAGAAAACGCACGATTTTGAAGATATTTTCAACTTACACATTCTATACTTTTTTCAACATTAAATTGGCTGCCTAGTGTCTCTACTGGCGAGGAGAGGTACGACTGAACACCGATGGACATTATCTAAGTGAATATCAGTTGCATAGTTACATAGCCCTGATAGTCCTTGAATTCTTTGTAGACCTTAAGCTGTCAATAGGATTTCTCTAGCCTGCAGGCCTCAACATTAGGTCTACCCCATAGGAATAAGCCACAGGCCCCCAGTAAGTCTTCACCCGCAACAGACTATGAGCGCACAGTAGATCGTGAGCTCCGCTTAGGTATTGTCATAATATAACTAAAGCCCCTATCCCCATAAGCCTTCAGTACTAAATCGGTTTGAATCCTCCATTAAACATTAATATCAAATCGCCAGAATGACGCTTATAAATATTCTACTATTGACCTTCCTGGAATTGATATTTTGACTTTGTTTGAATCGGAAATAACAGCAAAAATGCTCTTTCAAAGCTGAAATGGATTTCAAACCGAACCATTAAAGAATGATCAGTCAAAAAGCTTTTTTTTTTTCTGGAAGAAATACTGGACATTGTGATCTACCGTCCATGTTAGCCTTCTAATAATTCTTTCCTCTGCCGAGCGTGGTAGCTAAATAATTATGTTAATAATATCCCCCATAATGCATAAAAGTCAAATGCTTTCTTTCTGGATTTTTACCGGTGCAATATCTTCATACATGCTTTTAATTCAACAACGTTTACATCTGTCGTCTCGTTAGTCATGTTAATGAAAGGCGCCGGTTGCACGGTGTGTTAGACAAAAGACTGATTTGTACTAAAAGGAATCATTGCATGAAATTACAGCTCTCTGTTACGATTTAAAATTTGATAGAGTTCAGATTAACTATTCTTACTGATTTTTGTTTATTATACGGCTAACTAAATCCGAAACAATATGCTTGCCTAGAACTACTCATTAACAAGAAAACAAAATCCTAAAATAAGTGAAAATATCTTGTTAGTATTTTTTTTATCTTTACACTTTACAAATTTTCAATACAATATGACATTTTGTATTGTTCCTAAGAGCTCCCAGCGATCGTCTTCGAGTCTTTAATTGCATAACAATGATCCCTATGCTGCCTAATCTGAGCCAGTTACACTGGTTATGGTGACAGCGAAGCGAAACAACTCATCTGACATAATGCTAGTGCAAATTGCAGCCAGAATATTGGTATGGAAACTATTGATATGGAAAGCGTGTCGGTCAGCAATATTTTCCTGTACCGGTCTTCGACAATGGGACGTTTTCACAGACGACAGAATGCGCTAAAGCAGAATACGGCAGCTCCAAACAGCAGTGGTTTTGAGAGCTTATCTCATGAAAATCACAGGTGGCATTGGCTCTCACTGTGTACCAGCAGACAGATTTAATATTGAAGATTGCAAGTTAGTTAGTGCTGGCCATTGAGACGAATGCGTACATGCCACCCAAAGACCAAAGCTCAGAGCAACAGAGAAATGATTATTCTTTAGGATGCGGAGTATCGAAAGAAGTTTCATTGAATAGTCGATTCAATGCACTCAGCGAGAATGTGGATGCGGAAGGCTCTCTTTCCTATAGTGCTGTTCTTCAAATTTATAAATCTCCTACAACGGCAGAACATAACAGGAAGGCCATAAATTCAGTGATTAGTTCAAGTATACACGAGGAGAATTCTGTCGACTCCCGTTGGCCGCATGTAGCACATTATGATAACAGGTGATAGTGATGACAATGATGATGAGTTTGAAATGCCCGTTTGGCACCGTTTACGCCGCTTCTACGTAGGTGGACTTAAAGTGAGTATAACAGAAGGAAAGATAATACATGGCGCATAGAGGAATCAGTGTTACATGGACCAGCATTCGCAGAATTCGAACATCAGAACAGGGCTGACATGAAGATACGTGTAAATGCAGAAAAAGGGACGCATTTACTGGTTTGAGGTTCATTACGAAAATACGCCTATTCAAATATATAGACAATTTCACCTCAAACAACTGAAAAAAATCGGATTAAAAACTCTGATATTTTTCACATTTCTGATCAAAACATAGATTGAGGTACTCGTTAGAACCGCCTCGGTGAGGAGGTTCTAACGATATCCACAATCTATATTTTGAGCAGAAATAAGAAAAATAATGTATACCCCAGTTTTACGATATAAAAGTCGGGTTTAAGGAGGTCAACATTATATAGGCATGTTCTCGTAATGTATGCCCCAGTGGTATAACATGTCGTTTGCTTGGTGCAATAACAGTATAACTGACATTTTGACCAAAATAGCTTTTTTGCACAAATGGGTGCCTAAGGACATAATATAAATGATAAATAAGTACTACAGCTAGATTCTGCCTAAATCTTGATTTATTTGAGCATTTTGTGATTTTTGTTTTGTGAGTACACAATTTCTGCGCTGAACATTTGAATAAGGTTGGCGTATAAACAGTGTAAGTGCACTTACACCCTTTTTGCACCAACTTTTTTAAAACCTCAAAAATATTGAATTCTGCTGCTAGATTTTGCAAAATAAGAGTGCATCTTCCATGCAGAATGCCTTTAATGTACTGCTTGACCATGTAAAATGTTAAAAAAGTAAGGTTTGTGCACTTACACTGTTTTAGCGTTGAGTGGTGAGTGAGTGCACTTCACTGTTTTTGCGCCAACACACTCAGCGCAGGAAGTGTGTCTAAATTTAAATGCTTAATAGTTTTTATAAAGGCCATTATTTTAAACAATCAATTTCACACACAAATGAGATAAATCAACACGAAGTTAAGTAACCAGCCTATAGGATGATTTTCTTTACCATCGTTAAATAAAATAAAAGTTTTTTTTTTCTTTCCTGAAAAGATGCCATTTTGCACTTACACTGTTTATGCACCGAGCGGGCGATTTAGGGCCTGGTACTCAAAAGTTTAGTATCAGAATAAAATACTGAAATATTCTAAACGTGTTAAGTTAGAGTCACTGACATGTTGGAGTAAAAAAAGCATTGTTACACAGGCAGATGGTGTGGAATCCGACCTGCATGCACAGAAGCAAGGCGTTTTGGCGGTCCTTGATGTTCAGTGTTTAACACTTATACTCCCTAAAATAGAAATGCCGTATGTGCAGATCCTGGTCAGACTGCGGATGTGTGGGCTGATCTGTATCTGTGACTATTACGCACCATCTTTTCTGAGGTTTGTCATTAAGTTATTTTGTTATGTCGTACATGTGAATATTTAGCTATTTACATGTGTATTCGGTACTGTTTCGGGTTTCCATGATGCGTACTATACAATCACCTATAGTTTGAGTTGTATACAGTGATCTGTAGTTTTGCTCACGGGAACTGTGAAATGGACAGTTCGAGTTATACTTTCACTTTCAATTTAATCAATCGGGAACGCCCTTTTAAATATGAGTGATGTATTTTAACTTATGACTGCATGTTGACCTCTGACTTTACGCACGTCACTGAAAATGCACGCGCTCGAAGAGAAAAATCTTGCTGATTCACCATTGTTGTTGCTGGCTTTGCAGTCAGCAACGTTGAAATCTGATTTAAATACATATCGGTCTGGATGTCTTTATAGATTCCCTCTATTTAGATGAAGTCCAGGATACCATTTTTCTCTTCACCATGGATTGAACCATCATGTAGATACTCGTATATCATCACAATCATCAAATATATATAACATTTTAAACAAAAGAGTGTTTATTGTGTTTACTTTGACCCCTGTGTCAAATGGAGCCCCCAGTGAGGATCGAACTCACGACCCCTGGTTGTTATACAGTAATTGCCAGTAATAGTGATATAGTGTACTCCATATTTGGACATTGTGAAAGTGTATACATTTACCTTATAAGATTGCTATTGTGTATTTTTTACAAGTTTTGTCTTTTATAAATAAGAGTGTTATAAAGTAGTGTCAAAGAAAATGGCAGAAGGTGAAAAATCTGTAGACGAAATGGTCAAGGCCACTGAAAAGAACCAAGAGTATAAAGTCCTCTCTAAAGCAGAATATAAGGTTCTTTTAACACTTGCTGCTAAGAAGGATGTAAGTATTGAAGAAATCCAGGTGCTAAAAGAAAACATATGAATAAGAAAGCTGGTACCCTTGAAAAAAGCAGTACCCCACATAAGGAGATGGGGGAAAATCTGTAGATCAGCCCCAGTTTACATTTACCATCCCTGGTGTTTCACGCATTCCCAGATTGAATTTTCCCAACCAGACCCTACTACAGAATACTTCATTTGCCAAAAGTCCATATGTACCCAAATTGACTATTTTCAGTGGTGCAGTAGAACCACAAAAAGGTGAGGCTTCTTATGAAATTTGGCGTTTTGGGGTCAAATGCCTCCAAAAGTCTGCCTATTTGCCTGAACATTTACTTTTACTGGCAATATGCAATTAATTGAAAGATACAGCTAGAAGTCTGTTGGTTCCCTTGGGTGAAACAGCCTCTGTTCAAGATATTTTATCTAAATTAGATGGTCTTTATGACAATGTTAGTACCAGTGAGACTTTGATTCAGTCTTTCCACAGTGATTTCAATAAGATACTGAATCAATTGTTTCATTTGGATCAAGAATTGAACATACACTGTCTAGGGCTATAAGGTATGGCAATATAGATTTGGTAGCTAAAGATGCCATGCTAAGTTCCTGGGCTGGCCTTAAAAGCCAGGCATTAAAGAACTATACTCGTCATTTATATGACAGTATAAAGGATTTTCAGATTCTCTTAAAAGAAATAAGGAAAGTGGATCAAGAAGAGAGCAGCATTAAGACTACTAAGCAACAAGCCGGCTTTTGTAGCGACGTGATAGAGTGTCCGCCTGTCACGCAGACGGCCCGGGTTCGATCCCCGGTTGCGGCATAAGAAATTTCCACTTGTTACATTTGGCGCCTACCGTAAATAACCCACATGTGTGCATAAAAACTCCTTGAGTCACATTTAATATAATTCTCGGACTCCTAGAAATTTAGGGACGAATTTCAATTTTGCGGGGGAGACTGTCATCGGATATAGGTATATAACACACTTGTACTGCCTTGCGGTACAAGCCGGCTTTTATAGTGACGCGTTAGAGTGTTGGCTTGTCACGCAGACGGCCCGGGTTTGATCCCCAGTCAGGGTATTTTTCAACTGTTACAGTTACTTAGTTATTTATATATCTGCTGTGTGATAGGGGATATTGGTCATGCTGTGTGTACAGATCTTGATCAGATGGCGCGGATGTGTGGGCCGCCCTGGCTCTGTACATACTGCACATCACATCCTTAGGTGTGTCATGAAGCTATTCTGTTGCTTAGTAGATTACTTATATCCTTGTTGGCCGCCTTTGTTGCTATAAGTTGTTTAAGGACAATGTACTGGCTTCGTATACATGGTGGCGAAATTGGTAGCCTCTACAAGTCATTATGAAAAAAATCAACACAAATCAAAATGAAATGCGCATTTTATTTGTGTTGTT
This sequence comes from Anodontia alba, assembly GCA_964016985.1. Classification (NCBI taxonomy): domain Eukaryota; kingdom Metazoa; phylum Mollusca; class Bivalvia; order Lucinida; family Lucinidae; genus Anodontia; species Anodontia alba. The sequence goes on from OZ024821.1 coordinate 124,025,457, forward strand.
TATTGATATTGTATGACGACGTGTAGAGGTGGCCTATTTCGTCACCATGTTTGGGCAGTCAGGAGATCGATCGTCTCTGCAGCATAGAATATACTTCTAATCAGCATCAGCCATTTTGGTTCGATTGGTACACTTGAACCAAAGTAAACATACACCAAATTCCTTGAACGCTGTTGTCCACGTGCTTATATGTAAAACCTTCTGAACTGGGCTTAATGTTGTGACATTTGCAAACAATGCAGACCCAGATCAGACGCCGCAGTACACGACCAAGATCTATACTTTTCGCTTAAATTGCAGGGTTAAGGCTAAAATGAAACAGATAAAATTCCCTATTAAGGGCCATTTTCCCAGCCTATTCTCCGAGACAATCGACTCATCAGTGCTATCAGTGCTTTGATTATATATTTCAAGTGTATGCTCCGTCAAAAGGCCATTTTTGTACAAGATTTTATAACAAGGCAATTCACGCGCTGTTAATGCACGGCTACGCAACTTTCAATATGATCGTACTGGGGTCACAGAATTGCTGCCGTTACGAGATGTGTACTGCCTGATCCTAGGACGAGCTTAGTCAGTGGAAATTACGTTTGCGAGACATCTGTGAAAAGGCGAAACAAAATAGTGCAAGAAATAACGCGAAATGTAGCATTTTTTTTTTTTTTTTTTTTTTTATGCAATAATAGCGATCAAACATGGTTTTTCAATGCATTAACAATCGCCAAGTCTCTTGGTGGTGTTGAAAACCGTGGCCTTCGGCCTCGGTTTTCAACATCTCACACGGGATCTGGCGAATGCAGTAGACCTTATCTGAAACTTTACTGAGACAGAGGTATGAAAGCTCTGCGTGTGGCGATGCGGGAAAATTGGCGTAAGCGTTTGTTTCGTGGACAACATCTCAAACGTGCGGATAGTGTATTGCCTTTGTACCTGTCACCGGCGTACTCTAGTTCTCGGTATTCGGAAAGCATAGCTAATAACAAAGCAGGACCCGAATTCATGTGATCGGGTCGGGTAAAAGCCCCACAAATTTGGAGGCAATATCTCTAAACTACTGAAATATTGTTGACTTGGACGTTATGTCGCAACTCATGCTGCGGATTCAGGTCAAGCATAGTCTGAAATCAGTTCAGTTAGATCTGGCCAACCCACTTAAGAAGCATGTGATGATAATTTGGACGCACGGATATAGGTAGCACCTATTAAATTCAGATGAGAACATATATTTTGCAAATTTATTAGAATTGTCTCATTTAGGCGATTCTAACAATTATGCACAATATATGCTTCTTTTAGTATTAAATACAATGTTGTCCCACAATATCCCATTTACTATCACCGCTTGAGCGAAGATCTCATGCCAGTCAAATTATCATTATAACGAATTAAGCCATTAGATCCAGTGTCGTAAAAAGAGGGTTGACTGTACCGAGTTTCGATCAAATCATGATATTGGTTATGAATAATGTGTCATTTAACCACTTTCCTTTTATGAGAATATGAGACATACATGTAGCAACACTTCAAAATATGACTAAATGTCACGCATGTAAGATTTCTACCACAGTCAGTTCAAATTTCTTAAAGTATTTTTCTTTTTCTTTCTTTCTTTTTTTTCTGTTTAAAAGTAATGACGCTCGGATAGAACCCGAACGTTTCACGAAACATGTTCACTAAAATGCATGCCGAGATTTGCTCAAATAATCTAAAATGCTTCAGTTTATGCCGACACAATTCGTTATAATGGCAATTTGACTGGCACGAACCTTCGCTGAAGTGGTGACAGAAATTGCGCAAGAACATGGTATTAAATCTCTAAGAACATGTGTTTTGTATATTTGTTAGAATCGCCTCACTGAAGCACTATTAACAACACATTATCCAAAACACATGTTCTATGAGGAAATAAAAATAAAACAAAGCTTTCTGCTCATTAAGGGCTCCATACAAATGCAAATTCATTTTAATGGCAACATCTTTGGGGAAAAAGTACTGTCTTTGTAAAGAGGGTTCTCTGTACTATTTTATGATCATTTCGTGTAAACAAATCCTTATCTGGTACTTGGAAGGGCTGTTGCACGTGATTATTATCTTTGCTGGTAGCCTTCGGGGCATGTTCGGACAGCACAGTCTGATCGGGCCTTCACTGTCCGCTGCCAAAATTATTGGTTACTTAGAATGTATCAATAGAGAGCAAAAGCCCGGATGAGACCTTGCGCTTGCTCATGCGCAGGATGATGTACATCTGTACATTTTGCGCATGCTCGAAGGCAAGTTTTCGCTTGACTCGGCCCGTTTTATAAATTACGCATTGATGGAGAGCGAGTTGTATACATTATAATATACAGCCTATTCCTAATATGGATTTCAAATTCAAATTCAACAAATTTAACAGAAGCAACAACAAACTCAACAATGATATTAATTAAAACAATCGAAGAGTTGTTAAGAAGTATCTGATTGTAATTTTGGAATAATTTTCTCTAGTTCTCTATAAAACATATGTTGTCACTTCTCATAAGTATTGTGGAGAAATAAGAAAAAAATAAGAAAAACTATCGCAGAATTTTCATCCCTCTTTAACGACTCATCTGAAATAATAATAATAATTTGACATACACTGTTCTGCAATAAGTCAACAGTGTAGTTTGATATAAAGGGACTGTACTAAAGACAAGACAATTTAAGTGACCAAGCATTTAATTCCCATTTAATATTTCCTTGAATTAAACCATAGTATTTCTTATTTACACAAACAAATCAAACAATATTCATATATGATTATAAGCAATATTACTATTTTTTTTTACATAATATGAGAGGCATTTTACGAATTTTGAACGACTTTTGATTTTGGTTCCGATCTTACTATTCACATTATTACGAAAGCATGTATAAACATTGTTCAGAAGACACAACCAATAACAAAATGGTTTGGAGTTCCATGCGTATGCTTTTGTCAACTTCAATTACTCAACAGCTTTTAGACCATGGAACTATGTTCTACACATGGGCACTACGAGCCACAGAGGAATTATCATAGCGCCAGGTCAGGATGCACATGGGGAAAATTTAGGGGTCTATTCGATATTCTATAATATACTGGTATGTTGAGTGTACTCATTAGAATCGCCTCGATGAGGAGATTCTAATGAGCACACACAACATAATTTTTTTATGCCAAGTTAAGAAATTTTCTCTAAAATATCCCTAAATATTTTATTACATGAGCTGTAGGAAGAATTTCATAAGGACTCAAAAACGAGTTTCAGTCACGGTAACAGATCACTGTTCGTCACCGAAGTTTTACTGCTATATCATTTAGAAACAGGGTAATAAATCGGAACTAAACAAGTTCAGCTCAATGCGGACTCCTTTTCAGAAAGGGGCTGGTGAAGAAGCGAACATGAAACCAACATTTGTTGTGAACCTTGAACAAAAGCGCACAAAATTATCAAACGTATCGAATTCTCTTAACCATTTCAGCCTTTAGATCCAAATGGCTACATTTGCAAAACAGTGTAGATCGCTCTTAACCGTCTCATCAGGATCCACACTGTTTACCATTCTGTTAGTGATTCTTTTGCAGAAACCTCTATTTGTAACAATGGATGTGTCCGAATTCAGAGATGGAAGAGTCCGTGTCAAAAATTGAAGGGTGAAAGAGTTAAATTTGAAAGTATTTAGATGTACTGATCACATTAAGGTATCATCAGCAAAAACTGAATTACGATATTATCACGATATCAAGTGTCCGATAGGATACTGAATCATGATACTTTAATCCTGTTGGTTTTTCTATAATTTTCACAAATATACCAGTATTGTTGCAAATGCTTTGCATTTGGATAAACAGTTTCAGCAGATGACAATTTGAAATATTTTCTTTATTTTTCCCAGAAGTAGGCTTTCACATTTCAGGCAAATTTTCTTCTCTAGAAACAATTTGCATGAAATGTCAGAGTCTATTTTCTGGGAAAAAAATAGAAAAAAAAAAAAAAAAAAAAATCATAAATCTGTCGTCTGCTGAATTAACCCAGAGTGTGGTAAAGGTTTTTTTCTAAATCAAAATTGTATTTTGCAGATATCATGAAATATCGATACTAACCATCAGTATCACGATACAGTATTATCACAAAAGATATAACTATATATCGATACATCTACAGCCTACCGAAATTACCCAACAAGTAAGAGTATATAAAAATTAGCACCGGTAACAGCCTTTAACCATATAATATGAGAAATAAGGAACACTTTATATTCTATGACTATACAGTATTAAAACACGCCTATTCAAATATATAGAAAATTTCATCTCCAAAAACTGTAAATTTTCAGAAAAAAAATTCTGATATTTTTCTTATTTCTGCTCAAAACAGAGATTGTGGGTACTCGTTAGAACCGCCTCGGCGAGGCGGTTCTAACGAGTACCCACAATCTATGTTTTTGAGCAGAAATAAGAAAAATAATGTATACCCCTGTAAACCCCAGTTTTACTATACAAAAGTGGGGTTTAAGGGGATCAAAATTATATAGGTATGTTTACTTGATGATAGCAAAATATTTCATTATTTTTTTTATATTTTTTTTAAAGAAATAGTTGTTATAACTGCGAAGTAAAATGAACTTGGTTGAATTTTAGGAAAATTGTGGTAAGGAATTAATGTGTACAGAATTCAGGGTATAAATACAGGGCCCAGTTTTTCAAAGCTAACGATGTCGTTAGTTAACGATTCGTTAAAATTTACATCGAGTGATACGCAAATATGCTGAATTTTTTGCTGAAAAAATGTGAGTAGATTTTGCAGTGCAAAAGCTACTCACATTTTTTCAGCAAAAAATATCAGAATATTGTATATCGAATCCGCTAAAACAGTTAACGAAATGACCCTTAACGAGCTCGTTAAGCTAACGACGCTTTGAATAACTGGGCCCAGAAGGTTATTGCATATTCAGGCCCAGAGGTTATAACCAACTCAGGTGTGCGCGAAATTTGTCCTGCTAATAAATCTCAAATTACTAACAATTGCAAATTCTTTCTTGCTGAACATAGCTGAGCATGAATATTTCTCTGCTGATAAATATGAAAATGCCAACTATTTTTGACATTTTCATATTTATCAGTAGAAAAATGTTCATGCGTTCAGCTGAGTTGAGTACGAAACAAGTTTATAGCCTCAGGACCAGAACTAACGGTAAAGAGATTCACGTAGCTAAAATGGATCTGTTAAACCAGTTAATACCGGATCTGCGGTAGATTTTATCACCACTGTTTCAAGGCAAAGATGGCTGCAGACTACATTTGACGCTAATGCAAAATGTAGATTTATTTTTTTTTCTAAGAATATTTTGTTACTTCACGCAAATGTCCAAATTTACTTGTTCTAGCCGATGTGGTTAATATTCATGTCTTTATTTTTCTGATTGCCATTTGAAATATGTTTATGTACTACGTATTGATTATCTACGCGTGTACTTCTCTATGATTTTATCTCACAGTTTTAATCATTACTATCTAGAGCTTTGTAATATAAGCAGAAGACCTTTTGTGTTTTGGTTACATTTACGCATAATTTAATATGCTTGTCATGCCTATAGGGATCTTGCACTTTCAGTGCTCTATTAACGAACAGCTCACAAATTGTCCTAATTCCATTTACCCTTTTTATATGGTTGACAGGGTACATAATGTAAAGTGTACATCTACGAGAAACAAAAAATACTGACATTGATAAAAACAAATGAATTTTAATGCACCATGGGTTATTATTACCCCAAAATCCATATGCGTTTAACCCATTAAAACTTTATTTTCAAATGCGATTAACCCAATAGTACCCAGAATCCATCTGAGTGTTCTCTATAGACCATACTAAAATACATTTCTCTAGAATAAAACACATTTGTTTACTGGCTAAAAGTAGAATAATATCGGTTAATCCGTATTACCGTCGATCTTCGACTTTTCACATTCTGTCCACAAACCGTGCGAATCTTGACGAAATAATTGCCAGGTTAGGATTACACCGGTATCAGACACCTGCAATACATATAACAAATTGAGCAGAAAGATTAGAAAACCCATCCTAGCTAGCATTCTACTATCAGCCCGTCAGGATTTTGTCGGGTAGATAAGGGTCCAATATAGAGTTCTAGCTGGGATATTAGTCCGTTATTTCTAGTACGCATATTCACTTCACTGAATTTTGTTGGCTTGTAGATGCTGTACATACTGTGCGTATTCTTGTCGGCATATTATTATTATTATTATCATTATTATTATTATTATTATCTATCCTGGGTATGTATTTGGATTGACATGCCTGAACAAAGAAGATTTACTCATAATCGTGTCATTGTGTTTCACCGTACAGTCAGCGGTTTTAGATGCATTACCAGGCGGCCAAAAGGACTAGCCAGTCAGGATTTTGTCGGGCCAATAAGAGTCCAATATATAAAATTCTAGTTGGGCTATTAGTCCGTTATTTCTAGTACGTATATTCACTACACTGAACTGTGTTGGGTTGTAGATGCTGTACATGCTGTACATGTTCTTGCCGGCATATTATTATTATTATTATCACTGTTTACCCTAAATACGTATTTGGATAGGCATGCCTGAACAAAGAAGATTTACTCACAATCATTCCATTATTAGACCTTGGGCCGGCCATAGACCCACCCTACCCCCAGGGAGAATTTTGTACACTATGATTTTCTGAAGCTACATTAAACAAAGTGACACGTGTTAGCCCTCTGGAGATGGGGGCGTTTGCGTGTAACAGCCATGTTACCAACGTTACCCTCAAAACAATGCAAATAATTTGGTGTAAATACTAAAGTATCCATATTCTTGCTTACTAGCATGCTATTTGCCACCATTGCATGTTGTTTTCCAGAGACAGGCATATCAATATGTTGAGCTGTCAATGACTTGTTTTATAACTGTTACATACGTTACTAAAAGTCATAAACCTCATATATATGCTTCCTGATACAACGTTTTGGATGATTATAACAAGTCAGTGACTAGAAATTTAACCTAATGCTGTTTTACAATAGCTAAACACTATTTGTCCTCGTTTGTACATCAAGATATAAAAACAAACTTGCTTGACTAAGCAAATGACAAATGGTATGAAATTTACTTTAAACATTCTGAACTTCTTTTTTCTGAAAAGTATCTTTATTTCAAACTTCTTAACATCTTATTTGCTGTGGTTGCGTTTAGCACAATGTATTTAACTATTATGATTGGTTCAATGCATTATATACTTTGAATAATTTTTTTTTTATTATTCTTAATGTTTAAGTTACCTTTTAAGTGATACTCCATCTACATTGTTTAAATGGCTGTTGATACTTTGTACACACAGGTGAAAGGAAATCAGCCCTATAATTCTTTTAGTAACAAACATACTTAATTATTTCTCAGACACCTTTATAGTTTGGTGAATTAAGTGAAAGAAACCTCTCGCCAATCTTCTACTGGTGTATCTGATTAATAATTTTATGTTTAAAGTAGTAACATGCACCCTATAACAAATACAGAAATATCCTCTTGTTCATAATACTTACATGATATGAGCTCTTTATTGCTTATGTTTTATATATAAATCTGATTCTCTAAAACTTAAATCTACCTAGACTTCCACAAATATTGCTTAATACTGTTACACACGTTACATATCCATTTAAGTGCTGTGAAATCAGAACACTGTTTCCTATAGACAGTGTTTGCAGGAGAAATCTCTTCAGTAAAGCTCCATCAATGAAAATACTGTATACTTTCCTAATATCAACTTAAAAGCATTAATAAAGTAAAAACAAACATACTGAGGGCACAAATTATTCAAAGAGAACTATTTCATTATTTGAGTTTGCAAAAAAATACAGTGGTAATCACCCTAATTACAATATCACACATATATCAACACTGCACTGCAATTTTAAGTCATCTCTAAGACACAGCCAAATGCACAGCATGCACACTCTGGCACTTCTCTGTTACCACAGTGTACAAAATAAAAAAAATTATGCTGGCTGGAAGACCGTTTGCTTTAATAAAAGCTGCCTATTGTGAAATACCATGTAAAAACAACACATATTTGTCAGTCATACATAATAAAATTTGATGACAAACACATTAAATAAATGGTTAATATTGTTTATCATCTATATAGTGATAAGAAAAGCATTTTTGATATAAGATTATGCAAAAGTCTTGTTATAACTTATTAGTGAAATAAGTAATAAGAATAACACACAACAATATTAAGCTTCACGATTTCCATTCTCTTTGTTACTTTATAATGAAACTTAAAAACATGTACTTAATTGTCAGAACGTGATAGTATAAAATAACTGACAGGATTGGTTGTGTCTCTGAGCCTTATATGGCTTACACCAGAGTCTGAATTAATTTTAGCTGCCAAGAAACTATAATGAGATATATGAAAAAAAAAATAAAATAAAAAAAAAAAAAAAAAAAAAAAAAAAATAAAACTTCTTCTGTCCCTACTCCTGATACACCATTTATTTCTTGAATAATTTGATGCCAAGATACGATAAGGTATTTTATTGTCACCTTTTATTTCCACTGCAATTTCAGAAATGACAATGACCTAGTACCTGCTGATGGTCAATGATTCTGTTAAGGTGAATAGTTTACTACCAATATAAAATGCCACTTACAGACATTATCATTTACCTAATATGTCTGGTAACGTGTGTAACACAACTGTAACTGCTATTCTTAATCAGACTCCTTGCATATCTCCATTTACACTTTTACAAGTTTTATTGTGCTTCTAAAGACAAACCCTACCGAAAGAAGACAAAGCGATTTTTCATAACTATTATTTAAGTCCCATGTTCTTTAAGGCCGAATTCCTTCTTTCCAGAGACTGATCAGTCTTCAAATTTACATATATGAGACAGACTCTGGTGCTTAGAGTACAACTTCTGTTGCTCAGGATGCATATTCTGACACTAAGAATAGCTTTTTTAGATCTTTTCATAGAGTTTATTTCAAAGTAATATGTATGCTGACTATAGCTAATCATATCCAACAACATTGATCTTATTTTTTGTTAATGCGTTTTAGCTAGGCCCCGGTAGTTTATGTTATAATAGGAAAATGTCAGATATATGTATGAAACAGATAAAAACCAAGTAACATACCTTTTTTGTTTTCAATACAAGAGTGGAGTTAATCTCTTCAAGGTATTAAAGTCACTGAATTGCTTTAATACATACTTAATTTCATTGTGATATGTATGTTTCTAAATTTGCCTAATGTTACACACTTATCTTTAATAAGATTATATTATGTATATTTGTGAAAAAGCAATACTGTTTGTTTGGGAGAAATCATATTACTGTTAGGCAATGTGTTATATGATTAACTGTGTTATCCTAATGTATTTAAGCCGCAGTTTGACAAAACTAACAATTGACTTGTGGAAATTGACTTGTGGACCTGGCGAAGACTCAGATCAGCCTGGTTGTCCACTCAGTCTGATAGGTCTTTGCAGTCTGCATGAAGAAAGCTGAAGTCCTTTACTATTCACTAAACACACAGGGAAGACATTGACCAGTCATCGCTGTATTCAAGGCCCTATATGTCCTTCGGCAGCTTATGATAGTGATAAACATTTTGTTTTGATCAGGACTACATGTAAATGCTATTCTGGTATTAAATACATGCACTTCTTGGCATGAGACAATGCTTGTACCAATATTGTATAATCAGAAATAATATTTTATGTTACATATATTAAACATGTAACAGAAAGACTTTGTGGTCAATTGCATAATGTACGTTGTGTTTATTAAATAGATTTGAAGGTAATAAATAAAAATCATAGACAAAAATTAATGTAGCAAGCTACAATTTGGATATTCTTACTTTACCAATAAAATTCTTGAATAGACATGCATTGGTTTACTAGCCTTCAGATAAATAAATTATTTACGTAACACATCTGATAATGTAACAGAATAAATAAGGTAAAAGTGTCATTTTTATCCTTTTATTCTGAAAAATCTTATATTAAAACCGAGTATTAATTCAAGGGATAAAAGTATAGGTAAAGATCTTTACAAAGAGAAAGATCCCTTAAAATTAAGACATTGAGGTGTCACATATGTTACCACGGGTAAATTGTTAAGCAAAGTTGTGTGAGGGTCTGACATACTGACATATAACTCATCTGTAGATATTTTATTGAGATATAAAGAAATTATGAGCATTTGCCATAAATTGAAAAGTTCAAAACAGTATTCAGTATTTTATGTAGAAGTGGCCTAGAGGCAGATTGCAACTTTACTGTTAACAGTATAAAATGTATGTTACAACTGATAAAGACTATCGGCATTAAATTTACAGTTTCTGGAATGCTTACAAAAACTTCTAAATGATACAAAATAGATGCACTAAATACTGATGAAGATTACCATACAGAAAACCACCAAAACCCACAGTATGGAGATATTTTAGATGTTACCTACGTTACTACAGGCAGAATGATATGGCAGAGACATGTTTTAATGCAGCTTTGTAGCTCATATTACTAAGATATAATGCTAAAATAAGAATTCACTTTATTTGTACAACTTCTAGGCTTCATTTGATGTGGTATTACGTGAAAATGATTTTTTTAATGTTACATTTCACAGTGAGGTGATTTTGCTTAACAGCCAATAACTTACAAAGTAGAAAAGCTAGAGAGATATTTTTTGCAGCTTTGGAAAGGATATTAAAATACCTTATTAGAAATTACAATCTGAAGGCCACAGAGGCAAAGAAAAATTTATGAAAATGAACTATATGAGTTAAAATACTCATTTCTAAAGGGTACATTAGAAAATGTAACGTGCGTAACACCATGTAAGGCCAAATAGAAGATTCAAACATCACATTTTATAGCTAGTGAACTGTTCTATGGCTTCATATATTTAGTTTGAACATATACTTAGTTTTGTTCCAATTCTCATAGCTTTAGTAATTTCCTATGGTATTGTACATTTTGTAGGTGTAACGAATGAAACAGGCTGTTCCTCGATAACGCTCCCATCGCCAGATGGCTAACATGCTGCTAAATACTTGCAAGATAATAGGCTTTAAGAGGAAAATGGTATACAAAATTCCCCCTCGGGGGGTGGGGGTGGGGTAGGTAAAAACCATAGCTGGCCAGCGGCCTATATGTTTCGCCGTACAGTCAGCAGATTTAGTTGCATTACGAGGCGAAAAAAGGACTATCTATCTTATAGTGAGGCAGAGCATTGTGACAATTCAGTAGTTGTGCAAGAACTAAAATGAGCGATAAAAGTGTATCGTATTTTTGTTACGCTTATGTAACCAGTATAACGGGGAAAGATAATCTCGACTTTCTTTCATAGCTACTGCAAACTCGGTAGCAATATGTCAACAGAACTCAAATGACTTTTCGTTAGTAGAAGTACACTAATGTATAGTTTTGCTATGTCTTTTTGTTTACATGACATACTCATTAGCAGCCTCCCACGAACATCTAATGAGTTCCAACAACTTTTGAATTTCAATAGCTCCTTTTAGGCTATGGAATCTAGTTGTTCGAGCCACAGAGGATTAAGCGCCAGGTCAGGAGGTAAATTTGGACAGTTTAGAGATGTCTTAGAGATGTCTTATTATCTTCTATAAAAAACAGTATGTTGAGTGTACTCATTAGAATCGCCTCTATGAGGCGATTCTAATGAGAACTTACAACATACATTTTTTTAAAAATAAAATACAAAATATTTTCTAGAATGTCCTGAAATATTCGTTAAATAAGCTGTTAGAAGAATTTCCTGTCGACTCAAACACGAGTTCGAATCAACAAGGGTAAACGAGCCACCGGTGTTCAAGTTATTGAAGTTTTACAATTGTTTATAGAAAAATCTTAACAGTTTGGATGACTAACTGTATTTTATCTACTGATTTAGCTAAGTGCTATATCTTTCATATAAGTGTGTAAAGGCGATGTTCCATATTTGTTTTTACTGGACATCAACAACAACAACAAAGCATTATTCGGATTCATTTTGACCAATCCTAAAAACTGAAACGCTTGTACAACCTGGTTAGCAGCGACCAGGAAAATGTTTCATTTGCACTATGTATCCAATACATCCGATACCAAAAGCGTCAAAGTGTTTAAGTTTTTTTTTTTTTTTTTTGAACATCCAATTTGAAGAAAACGAAACATATCTAGCTAATGATTCGGGCAGACAGGCTTGAGAAAACAGAGCAGACCTAGGTGAGACGATGTGGAACGCGGCGTCTGATCAGATTTAATACTGTTTGCCACTGATCGAGAAGTTATAGATACATCAAATTCTACGACCATTGTGGTAAGGAGTTACCACTCACTACGCTATGGGCAGATTCAGCAGACGACAAACTGATAATATTTTTCTTTGACTTCCTAAAAAAATAAGATCTGACACTTCATTCAAATTGTCTCCTTAGGAGAAGTGCACGAAGTGCATGAAGTGTCAAATCCTATTTAAATACAGACAACCCTCGTTATACCGACACTCGACACAACGACAAAATTCGTTATAATGAAAATTTGACTGTCACCGAAACTTCGCTTAAGAGGTAACAATTAGTCACAAAATGTGCAAGAATATTGTATATATTGCTTTAAAGAAACATATATTTTGAATATGTGTTAGAATCGCCCTCAGTGAGGCGATTCTAACACAATAATCCAAAACATATCTTCTATGAGGAAATAAGAACAAAACAAGTCCTTTTTTACATATCAATCTGCCTATTAGTATTCAGTACAACAGCAAATTCATTTTAATGGCAACATCTTTCTGAAGAAATGCTGTCGTTGTTACGAGGATTCACTGTATATCAAATTATCTTCTGCTTAAAATTCAACCCAGCATGCAAAGTGTAAAGGTTTAGGGTAAACGGTGTGTTACAAAAATGAGCCGATGTACAACATTTCCTACAAGCTTGCATGCGCGCCCAGTAAATGCGCATGCTGATCAGAGCCTTCGCTGTCTACCTGGAGAAGCTATGGATTCTTGGCTCTTAGGGTACTCTGTGGTCTGCCAAGACTCTGATCAGACTCTGTGGATGCGCAGACTACTGATCCGAGTCTTCGCTGGGCGCACATTCTCTTCTAGGAAATGCTTGCCTCAGTCAAATCAAAGTACTTACGAGGGCGGGATTTCCCCAGGCTGAGGGAACCACCAATTGTTTCCAATCAAAATATCTCTTTTAGGGACACCATTTACGTCCGTACCATCGCTTAGTAGGTAATCATTGGTAGGATCACCGTCACAGTTTCCACAGATTCCAAAGGCTTTAGCAGCAGCGATCCTACGAGTAATAATTTTAACAACACTCTTGCCATCAAACTTGACTTTCGTACCACACCGGTTCTTTAACAGTACATATATTCCCCATCTTATAATAATGTAATCAGCTTTGATTATAGGAATGTTCACTTGGATACCATTTATCTAAAAAAACATAAAATAGAATGACATAAATAAGTTATGCATGTACACGGATCAGTTTTTTTTTTGTTTTTGTTTTTTTTTTGCACTGCATTATAATAATAACATGATGGCAAAATAATAACTACCGCACATCTTAAAGTCGAAGTGAGATTTATGATTTATTTTTTCTTCAGATGTTTTTTGTCTGTACCATACTCTGTCTGGCGGCATCTCCAGACGTTTGACAATTGTCAGAAGACAATGCAGCTCGCCGGAAAGGGGTGATCGGATACAAAACAATTCTTGAATATTAAAGATGAAATACGGAACTTAAACATAAACAGCTGTAAATGACAGAGTATGACCTGTCTTTGATGTCTGAATAATGTCACATTCAAATATACAGAAAATTTCACCTCCAAAAATTGAAATTTTTCAAGTAAAAAACTCTGATATTTTTAATATACCTGGTTAAAACATAGATTGTGGGTACTCGTTAGAACCGCCTCGGCAAGGCGGTTCTAACGGATACCCACAATCTATGTTTTTGAGCAGAAATAAGAAAGATAATGTATACCCCTGTAAACCCCAGTTTTACTATATAAAAGTGGAGTTTGAGGGGGTCAAAATTACATAGGCATGTTTCCATGATGAACAGTGGGATGGGTATATGATGTCATTGAACGTCTTCCCTTAGGTTGGTGTGGACGCAATATGAAAACTATATCTTACATGATGAATCCTTAGGTTGGTGTGGACGAAACTTATATCTTAGATGCTAAATCCTCCTTTAGGTTGGTGTGGACAAAATATGAAAGTTATATCTTACATGCTGAATCTCTCAGGTTGGTGTGGACGAAATATGAAAGCTATATCTTACATGCTGAATTCCTTACGTTGGTGTGGACAAAATATGTAATTTATATCTTACATACTTCAGCAAATATGAAAAATGTACCTTACATGCTGAATCATTTTGGTTGGTGTGGACAAAATGTAAAAATTATATCTTACATGCTGAATTCTTTAGGTTGGTGTGGACATAATATGAAAGTTATATCTTACATGCTAAATTCCTTAGGTTAGTGTGGACAAAATATGAAAGCTATATCTTACATGCTGAATCCCTTAGGTAGGTGTGGACAAAATATGAAAGTTATACCTTACATACTTCAGCAATCATGTACACTTTTACAACCTTAAACACAGCTGTAAATGACAACGTATGGCCTGACCTTGACCCAATCTAAAAACTGAGAAAACGTCTAGAAGCCATTATGACAAGAAATATCTCATTATATAAAAAATACAAAACGCCTAGACGTGAGTATGATAAGTACGTATCTATAACAACAACAACAACAAAATGCCTATACACAATTATGACAAAACTATAAGTGGAGATACCCAGGAAATGCTACACTCACGAAGCACAGCCCTCAAAGACGCATCTTATTAATTTAAAAAGTGATAAAACGTCTAGACTCAATTCTGATAAGGGCATACATTGTACCTTATTAATATAAACACTGAAAAAAAAAAAAAAAAAAAAAAAAAAAAACACCCAGACGAACGTATCTCATTGAACAAAAACTGATAAAAAATAATAATAAAAAAACCTCCCAGATCCAAGACGTCATTATGACAAGAATGTTAATGGGATATTTTGTTCCTGCGTTTCTTCATAAAAAATGTTGCTAGTACTGATTTGAATTGTCTCAAATTCGGGCTGTAACCTCACGTCTACGAAATTGAATGTGAGTGGTATGTGCAGTAATAAGGTATAATACGGTATCATATCAAGCATATCTTTTTACTAGGTATATACTCAATCTTCAATCATATGTTGATTCGAAAATTAATCAAAATCACCACTTTATAAAAATTCTATTCATCGGCAAAGGAACAACATATCAATTTACCTGGTATATTTACAGATAAATCAGTGATATCGGCTTTATTTCCTTATCAAATAATAATAATAATAATAACAACAATAATAATAATAATAATAATAATAATAATAATAATAATAAAAATGAAAATAATTAAACAATTGATAAACACACACACACACACACACACACACACACACACACACACACACACACACACAATAAGAAAAAAGAACAACAACACAGAAAACAGATTTTGCTATCCGTTTTACAAATAATAAAACAAATAAAATGAGCCTATCATGCAGTTATATTAAGACGAACCGGGGCACAACATTTCTACAACGTTGTACGTTGCATGTGTGCCAAGCGAAGACTCGGATAAGTCTACACATTCGTGCAGCCTAATTAAAGACTTCGCAGGGCAATTTGTGGGTAGCCAAAAGTCTAAACCATGTTTAGGCGGACATCTCAGATTTGGATGTGCAGACTGATCTGAATCTTCCCTGGGCGCACATACCATCTTGTAGGTAATACTGTGCTCAGGCTCAGTTTTACTTTTAACCATTCGTCAGACCACAACATATATCTGTGCATTTAGGGTAGATCCCGATGAGACGGCTCGTTATTAGCCATCTTATCAGGATATATACTGTTTACCATTCTGATTTGAGTTTAGATTAAAACCCCTATGTACAGCCAATTCCAGGATCCATTATGTTTTTGGTTTAGATTGAGACCCATATTTTCAGCAGTGGACATATCCTAATTTAAGGATTGAAAAGACTGCTTCAGAAACTTAGAGATGAAAGGGTTAATAAGCCAGTGTCTGACCTTGATACTGAAACTAACTAACTAGGATATATCGTATGGTCATATAATTTCAGAAATTAAAAAAACAAATCTCAGATACTTGAGTTCATTCTGTAATCTCAAAAAGGGCAGATTCCTCCCCACGTTGATTCGGATAAATGTCGGGAAAAAGTGCTGGGGATTTACAAGAATTTTATAAACTTTAATGTAAACGATAGCATGTTGAATATAATGCTTTAGTTGATTAGAAACTAAGAATTTTGATTTAATTGATAAACGCATTTTTTTTATTCTAAAAACATTGACTCGCTTCTTCCTAAACATAAGTTTTTCTTTCGACATTTGAATTAAGGTATCCTGAAATTTTAATGGTTTATAATCAACCCTAAGTATACTTACACCAAAATTTCTTTAAGATTGTTGCCAACAAGATTTTCGCTGACCAATAAAATCAAACCGCGCGTTAGACGAACCAACCAGTTATTCACGATATGAAACCCACAACGTGTTGCCTCCCAACCGAGGTTAATTTGTATATCAATGACCCAAAAGGTACTAATATAAGCAGACTACGGTTAGCTCCCTTAATTCGATTTTGACAAGAAATATATATTTTTAGTTAATTTGGTGACTGTAAGACTGAGAAGCCTGCACCGCACTGTAAGACTGAGAAGCCTGCTTAAAAGAGCATCACAGACTAAGCTACACAAAACGGTCTTAAAATGATAATTATTCCAGTTACTTCTGATTTCAGAAAAATAAAAAAAATAAAATTATAAAACAGATGAACCCACCAACTGCCAGTGCGTCGACAAGGGTCATTACTGAAATTAACTGACGAATGCTTGCTTTGACAACTGATAGCAGGAAAACGAGCTGGCCAACCCCTGATTAGAATAGAATAAATTGAAAGGTAAAACATTCCTAAAGAAGCACAAGTAAGTATGTATTAATTGGAATATTTTGCGCAGTTATTCTAAGAGATGCATGTCTGGAAAGCTATGGAAAATTAATTGTGATCCGGGGCCAATTATATTACTTTTGTCCACGTGACTATCTGACCAATAAATTTAATCCATGCAAATAGCGTTTGTACAAAATCCAGGTAACATTTATTATACCTAGGCTATTCTAGTCGCTGCGATCTCAGGATGATGTGTAAAGAGATTATCTGTAAAACCAGGACTGGGCTTAGTGCGTGGACATTGCCAAATTGCAGACCCAGATCAGAACATGGCATTTGATCAGGGTCTGCACAGTTTGCTTTAATTACAGTAAGTAACGGGTTAAATAAAACTGTCTTAAGGCAACCATTCAGGACCATTTTCAAATAATACAATCAGAGACAATCGACCCACCAGTGTTGTCAGTGCTTAGATGTAAGTATGTCCTGGTTCCAGCCAATAAAGCAACAAACAATATGACTGACATTTTAAGGGATAACATTTAGCACTACAGGCCAAATCATCAGATGACAACTAACTGACAGCTTCCTATTTTTACACAGAAATGAGGACTTGACATTTCATTCGAATGCTGTTTTTTTTCCTTGTTTTTTTTTTCTTTTTTTTTGTCTCATTTTCAAAGAAAATAAGTAGAATAAGTTTTGATATTTTATTCGAAGGTGACAATTTGAAAGAAAAGTTAAGCCTTAATTTCTGTCAGAATAAGAGCCGCATTTTAAATTGTCGTCCGCAATCCTTTATAGGCAGAATACTTTTAACTTAACATTCCTCCAACGCCGCTTTTTCCCTATCCATTGGGCGGTCTCTACATTATAAATAAATAAATAAATAAAAAAATGCGAAATTATTGAGTTTTTAATAAAAACTTATATATAAATAATTTTATTTAAAAAATTGAGGATAATCCCTAAGTTCACCACATTATATCATAAAACGTTAAATCAATGTATGAGATTTTAGAAATATGAAGAAAACATAATGCAGGATATCGAGAACACGGGCGTATATCAAAAACGCGAACCTGAAACCAACAGTATGTTTATAAGCGCAACAAAGTTTACCATCAAATGCGCAACTTACCTGTGTATTGATAAACGGGCTTAAACTATCAAGGCCCTCCTGCTAGAACGGCCGAATCCATGGTTATTTCAATGAAGTTTTACTGTGCACAGTCAACCATCTTTGTGCACATGAACGCACTTCAGAAGCTGCAAACTACAACATACGTCGAGGTCAGGAACATGAACCGACCAGCCGTTATATGTAAAGTGGATCGTGATAGGACCGGCTACGCTATCGATCAGTACAGCAAGTATTCGCCAGGAGTGATTACCAGGATTGATTACATGTAGTCGCTGGGCTATCGCTTTATGGAAAGAGTTGATACGACTATGTATGAATACATTCTATTACAAGCTATATGAGCTTTTATAAAATTCATACGGCTATAGGAAGAGGTAACGCAAATTCGCACTTTCATAACAAGACCATTCACGAATTTCTTAGGAAAATAATAATAATAAAATAAATAAATAAGTATATCAAAAATGGCACAATCGTAAATAAAAATTCTCGCTTCTGATATATGGATCCAGGCGCATTCGTAAATCACCGGAGAACACTTATCGCTCTACCTCTCATGGTTCAGGTACTGAATACAGGAACCCAAATGAATAAAGGAAAGCGCACACCAGAGATTAAGCGACACGAAAATAAACAGGCTTTGAAATCGAGCAGTTTGATGGTAGAAAAGTAAAAAAAAATCGGCTAAAAATTATTTCTGATAGAACTCTTTGGACTGATCCATTTCCAATAGAAGGGTTGTCTGGTTATATCTTATTATCACGCCGTTTTATAGAAATTCATGTGTTTAATGCAAAAAGTACAGAACCTGATCAGATGCCGCATTCTTTGGAGTCTGCATTGAGTCTACACTGTTTGCCAATGTCCCTTTTATGGGATGCTAGGCATAAATGAGTGAAAGTTAAAGCAAACTACTGCTTATGACAATCTAAATAAAGGGTGATATTGGTTTAATATGTTGTTTGTTCGTTACATTCTCACTCCTTTAATCTCAAACTACTGCTATCTCAAACCAAATTCCCCGTTCCTTGGACTTTGAGATAAGAGTCGAATGTACTTACTTTTACAACGCGATGCTGATCGAGAATAATGATGTCATTGGCAATCATCACAACCACGTATTCTACCAAAGTGAACTGGGTTCTTTCTGGAAGTGCTCGATTTTTGACATAAACATGCATCCGACAGGTGTCAGGGATAAAGGACATCAGATATGTACACAGGCCTTGGAAACTAATTATTCCTCCATCATACATATGGAAATGGATGTCGCCGTGTCCTATACAGATGCACTTCCCTGTGGGAAAAAGATAAACACTTTACCCTTAAACAGCGCTAATCAAAACTACAACAAACGACACTTTAAAATATTTTTATTTTATTTTTCCGAGGATGCCAAGCAGACGATTCATATAAAATGCAAAGATATATTTTCTCTGAAATAAAAAAAACATAAAATAAAACAAACAAATAACAGTATCAATTTTAGGATGCCGTCCGATACAAACTTGCCACCCGGCCTCGGTGCCTTGGTCGGATGCGCGTTCGACCGGTGATCGATCACGTATTTTTTTCGGTCGCGGGTTCGATCGCCACCGGGTCCGGCAACATTGATCATGAACTATTTTCCTACGGTCATTCTCTCCCTTCTGCTGATACAAGAAGGGTAGCTGTCAGTTTCTCGCGAGAGAATCTTCACAAGTACGGTTGAACCGCATAAAGGACTAAGCGTACCCAGGAAAAATGTAGTTAGGTAAACTGACCGTCTTGACATGACATGAACAGTGTTGACTGGGCCTTTAAACTCCAACCCAACCAACCCATTTGCGAAGCACTTTGAGCGTTAGTACACATTCGCTGGTAGACCGCACATACAAATTGCTCGAGAAACAAATACGTGGCCGCTATTTTTTCATGAGGAATCCATATAAGAAATTTCAAAACAGTAGGCTGCACGTGTCTGAAGTTATGCTTTGCATCAAAAACTGTTACGAACGGACGGATGGATGAATGCCCCAGAAGAAATATGCCCCTCCAGTTTCTTCGAAAATTGGGGCATAAAAATACCGGAATGGGCTAAATGATCGCAAAGCACCAAAAATATAAACTACACTAAAGAAAATTTTAGGGGAGACGTTTTACGGCTGCCAGACGACACTAACCGAAAAAAGGCTGAAGTGAAGTTCAATTCTAAAAGAAAATACTCCTGAGAGCAATAACACTTCCACAAAACTGAAAACCCCTACAGTGTCGAATTTTCTGGGCCAAATTAACTAGTAAAACCTCGCCCTGTACTTCGATAATATGCTGACATTATTAATTTTTATGGTCATTTAGGACCAGCAAACTCACATAAAACAGGCCTCGCAATGCGAAAACGATTCTTTAGACATAAGCGAACAGCGAAGGTCCAGATCGGCATGCGCATCCGCGCAGTATCATCAGGTCTTCACAGTCCGCTAATAGAATCATTGGGTACTACAAAGTGTATGAATGGCGACCATAGGCCCGGATGATACATTGCGCATGCGCAGGATGATCTCAATCTGTGCATTTTTGCGCATTAAAAACATTTTCGCTTGACGAAATCCATATAATCGTCCGTGTAAAATAAAGTTTCGCCAAAAGCTTCACGTGACGTGAGGGATGTTGCATTAGTTTATTGTTCTCGATCAAATAGAATCTGACATGTTCTGTTTTTGACTGAACTCACACAAAAGAATGAACTCATACAAAAGGGATTCAGAAGAAAGACAGCGACTTATGTGAATCTGTGTCTCTAGAAGTTTTGCAATAATACAACGATTATAAATTAGAATGTCGATTATAAACAATTGTATGTACAACACACACACACACACACACACACACACACACACACACATTGTAGATTCTCATTAGAAGCGCCATGGTAGGTAATAAGAAATAAAAAAAAAATCAGGATCTGGACATTCTTATTAGCTGGAGCTATAAAGTCCTTGTCCCAGGACAAGCAAATTGAAATTTCGTACTTGGGTATAAATTTCAGAAGACCAATTTTGATATGTCTTTTTTTCTTAGTTTTCCCAGAAAATAGGCTTTGACAGTTTATGTAAATTGTCTCCCAAGAAGACATTTTGCATTAAATGTCAAAGCCTATTTGCAATGCCTTGTTTGGGTGCAATAAAGGCCAGAAAATAGGCTTTGATATTTCATGCAAAGTGTCTCGTAAGGAGACACACGATATTGCATGAAATGTCAAAGCCTAAAGGCTTGGAAAAAAAAGAAAATAGTACAGTATGTCACCTGCTGAATATAGCAAAAGAGAGTTAATGGTTAAACGTAGTTACGATTTAATTGCGAGTGGCAGTATGAATTCCTGTAAGCTAACATACCTTTGCAAACAATATAGAGAATAACGAGAAGGCTCGGTCAATACTTTTCCTGATTTTTACATAATATCCCTATTTGCAACAATGGGCATGCCCAAAGTCAAAGATGGAAAAGTCCTCCAGAAACTCAGTGGACTAATTTAGTTTATTTAGTTTACTAGACTTACATACATCTAGTTTACGTACATACATCTTACTTCTATATAGAATTATAAGAGATAATCACAGCGCAACCTACATTCAAAATCAACACATACAAAAATCAATACAAAAATGTGCTTGCAAATTATACAAAAAATATTATGTGAAAAGTACAAACATATACTAACATCCAATTAGTCCACACCCTGCAAAAACATGCCATCAGGCATGTGCGGACAAACAAGGACCAGATCAGCCTGCGCATGCACACAGTCTGATCAGGGTCTTCACTGTCCGTTAACAGTCATTGGATACTACAGAATGCATGAATGGAGAGAAAAGGCTCGGAGGATACTTTGCGCATTTTGCACATGTTCGAGAGCACCTTTTCGCTTGAGACGGTCGAATCAAAAACAAAGAAGTTACTATATATAGGGGTGAATCATTGAACTTACCGCAACGATAGTTTACTGTCAAATATTTGTAGGTTAAATAACACGGATCGTCCCCGAAAAAAGTATTAGTCGGTGTAACAGTGCACGATGACGGGTCTGGTTGAGACCCGCAATGAACCTTCAGAATGCCGGTTATATCCTCTTGTGAGTCACAGCTTGTGTTGGACATATGCGTATGGTTGCACACGGCTGAGGACGTCCGGCCATAACTTGCAGAAAGTATATCCAGTGTAGACCCACTTGGGCAGGTTATATTACCTTCAAGGTTTTCACAAATGATGACTTGACGACCTGATTTAAAAGAAAATAGTAAAGCCACTTTATAAAAGGGCCGCGCTTACCGTAAATATTTGAAAAAGCGAACCTTAGCAAACAAGACAGGTCCAAATCAGTTATGTTAACAGATATAACTGGTAAATT
Organism: Anodontia alba; assembly: GCA_964016985.1. Lineage (NCBI taxonomy): Eukaryota > Metazoa > Mollusca > Bivalvia > Lucinida > Lucinidae > Anodontia > Anodontia alba. Next base: position 124,048,088 of record OZ024821.1, read on the forward strand.
TCCAATCAATTTTACTAATGAGACAACGTGTGACTTCATGTTAACTTTCTTGCACACAAGGGCCCTTCTAAAAAGGATCTACTCTTAAGGGAAAGATTTTTTTCCATATGGAGCAATTTTTTTCCCTTTTAGAGTAGACATATTTTTAGAAAGGAGAGAAACCTTTAACGGAGTTGCCTTCCTTGAAAATGTGTTTGTATCTATTAAAGGGAACAGTTTGATCAAGGTTTACGCTGTTTGCCGTTTTGATTTGTTTTTACTTATCGCCAGTACTTGTTCAAATTTTGGAGCCCAACTTAAAAACAAAGGTATGCGAATATTTTGGGTAATATACATACGACAAAATACGCACTATTTGTCACTCTCTTGGCTACTTTAGCAGACCACAAATTGATGATATTTTTCATATTTCCCCAGAAAAAAAAACAGACTTTAAAATTTTATGCAAATTAACTCTTGAGGAGACAATTTGCATAAAAAATGTCAAAACTGTCGTCTGCTAAAAAAACTATTTTATTTGTGCAAGTATTAGCTTTCACAAAAAAAAAAAAACAAACAAAAAAAACAAAAAAAAAAAAAAAAACAAAAAAAAAAAAACAACAAAAAAACAAAAAACAAAAAAAAAAAAAAAACATGGTCTACACTTAGCATACAATAAATGTTAAAGCCAGCAAAATGTCAAGTTTCATGTTGCGCCATAAAGTTATCTCCAAAAAATAGAATGACCATGACCATGCCCATCTCCAAAAAATGGAATGACCATGACCATGCCCATAACTGGACCATATATTTCATAATACAAAGGGTGGATTCGGGAGGTCTGCGAGTAAATGACATCTCGTTCCAGTGACCACTTTCACATTAAAAAAAATAGTAGCCCAATGGACAATGATCGCTCATCCGAGTCATAAAACTCTTATCTGGCCAGCTGTTATACTTAATCTACGACTTAAAAGTTTCAAATATGGGTTTGTTTTGGGGGTCATTCAAGGGCGAATGACTCAAATATAACTTGCTCGATATGGTTGTAGCTCGGAGGCGGCACTATACCTGTCCTGGTTATCAGCAAGGTTGATCAAATCGGATGAAATCTGAAGTTACTGTTGTTATTAATGAAAAAAAGGAATACCCTCAGTCAAAGCACATTTTCCCCATTACATAAAGTATGTGGGCGGGTTTTTAGCCTTAAAAGAAATGTAACTCAAGGGCAAATACAGTGAACCCTCGTTACAACGACAACATTTGTTCCCAAAACTATTGCCATTAAAATGACTGTTGTAAAGAATCCTTAATGGACAGAATGATATGTAAGAAAAACATTGTTTTATTCTTATTTCCTCATAGAACATATATTTTGGATATTTGTTAGAATCGCCTCACTTACAAATATCCAAAACATATGTAGTGAGGCGATTCTTAAAAACATCCAAACATATGTTGCAATAATGGAAGACTCCACTTCAGAAACTCGGGAATGAAAGTGTTAAACTCGACATTACAATCTTGTTTTGGAAATGTTTGTCAAACAAATGTAATGAACGAATGATTGACTAAATGTTTCTCTATCTAAAAAAGAAATTTGTAAGCACAGTACATGGATGTTGCTTCGCTCGACGGTCTGCCGATTTTTGGAGCGATAGTCAGCCATCAGTCGCTCAAATTTCTATGGTTCTGTTGATACAGGCCATCGAAGATTTATACATTTAACACGATATCTCCTTTTGCCCGATCCAATGATGGTAATCGGTCCATCAATAGCAAAACAAAATACTGTCGGTGGACCATCGTGTTTGAGGTAATGTAGGCTGTAACAGCCCTCTTCTGAGGCGAGCCATAAATGTCTGAGAAAAGTTAGAAACCCTGCTTCCCAATTAAAACTAAATGTGAAAGATTTTCTAAGCTCAATGGCAAATAACTGAAATGAGCAGCCTGATCCTTGCCGAAATTCGAACTCGGTCAAGATTTATCCATGGCTGAGAAAAGATGTAAATACCGTTTGTCGATATGCCCAAGGGCACGTAACTCTTAAGTCAGAGTTTTAAAAAGACCTGCTTCAAACCAATAATCAATCAATAACTCATCCCAACAATGAAATAGATTAAGTTTGATTTAGATTGTTCAACTGGTCCTAGAGATATTTTATACTAAAATCGACGGATAACGTGCGACGGAACGAGCCTATCCCCTTTCCTATAAGCTCACTTCAAGAGCCTTCTGCTCAGGTGAACTAATATTTATAGATAATTTCACTTCGCTTTTTAGGTTTACTTCATTGTAATAAAACCCAGCATTTGGGAATTTCGAATATTTGTCAATGTTTGTCACGCGGTCCAAATATTGCTACAAAATACGCTTAGCATCCACCACTTTAAAAGTGAAATTGATTAATGTATATCCTACAACCTTTAATAAAGTGCTGAAATGGTAACCATTTAAAATGTGAATAAATGTGGTGTGCCGAAACAATGCTCCAACTAATCTCTGATTTTATTGCTCCAGCAGCTGGTCCCGGACTTTAGTTATAATACCATTGAGCAGTCCATGGAAATAGCATTGGACCTGTCCATGACCTTTCATGAAGTGCTTCTTCAATGACTAACATTAAGATTGTCTACGCCCATGGGGGTTGACGATCATTATCACAAACAAATAAACAAACATAACATTTGTACAGAAACAAGTCAGTGTACAGATGGGATTCAGAAGAAAGCCTCCCGACATGTAGATTTGTATCCTATTTGCTATGATCTGAAATTGTTTGTAAGTCGCTGTGCCGATCTCGGTGGCTCAGAGGGATGCGCGTTCGACTGATGATCAGGAGGTCACGGGATCGATCTCCGCAGGGTCCGGCAACATTCTTTAGCTGAAATTGATGATGAAATATTTTCTATAGTCATTCTCCCCCTTCTGCTGATTCATGAAGGGTAGTCGTTTCTGGTGAAAGAATGTGCACAAGCCTGCCCAGTAAAAGTGTTGTTAGGTAAACTGACCGATAGTGTTAACTGGGCCGTAAAACCCTACTATAATATTGTAGGTCATTTATCAGTTCGTGAGAGTTCGCTTTTTTCCGTCGATTGTCACGGAGCTGCATGAAGATTGTATATTCAGCTGAAACTGGCTTCGGGTTATATTGTCAAAAGACGGAAATGACTTTACCAGAGCGGTCCAGATCGCCACTAATCGCATCAACTGATAAGGTCAGTGTGATGATGAAAGTTCTTCCATACAGAACTGAACATATTAACTGTCCTAAAAAGGTTTATTGATGATTGAGATTTAACACAGTAATTTTCTTGGTTTTCGTAAGTATGTATTATATGAATATAGGTAGTAACAAACGTAAACTAGAAACACTACTTTAAGCAGTGCAGAGAGGAGTTTCGACGTGTAGTTCCACGGTAATAGAATAATCAATGAAGCGCTTCAGCTGTATTTATCTTAAACAATAATCGACAGCTATAAAGAATACTTCAGTTAAATGCTTTGCTTTTTCTAAATATTGTAAGAGTTACAAAATGTATTTGATTTTTTTTTGTTATTACATATCTGGAATTAAACTAATTATTGTATTTGAAATCTCTTGGTTTTAAGAAGTCATCTTGAACAGCAGAGGGTACATGTATGTTCTTACTTGATTCATACGACGACTATAAAAATGATTGGGCACCTACTAACTATAAATTATTCAAGCACGAGTTACTTCTTGAACCATATCTTTCTAAACTAGCAGAGTATGAGTCAATGTAGCTATTACAGTTTAAAACCAGAAATTACAGGTTACCTTTAAAATTTGGAAGATTGAAAAATGAATTCAGTGAAAGAACATGCATATTTGGTGAAACCGATGTAGGTAATGAATTTCAGATATATACTTGTCTGTCCGCGCTTAGCCCATTTATGCCTAGCGTACCATGAAAGGGACATTGGCAAACAGTACAGGCAGTATATATTAACTGCGGGAATTTCTATAAACATGGTAATGATAAAAACTCACTACATATCCTTTCTATTGGAAATGGGTCAGTCCAAAGAGTTAAAGGCAGAATAGTGCACTCGGAATTAATGGGTTAAAACCAATTCGAAAAAAAATATACCTTAACCCATATAGCCATAAAAATCATGTTATTTTGAAAAAAAGATCATTACTAATGTGTAAGAATAGCAAAAAGAGTTAAAACAGCTTTGTAAATTTATCAAAATAATAATCACTATGAAAGTGTTTGCGTTTTTCTTCTTGAATTGCCATATCTTTAAAAGGCATGATCTAATTATTCTACTTTCCTACACGTTCTGTATCTGCCTAAAGACGGGTCTGATTTGATCAGTGATAGTTTGAATGTCATATCCTGCACATCCAATGTTGTGAATGTCTTATTATTACACAGTTTTAAATATTGAATGGTTAAAATGTACGACGAATTCCGAGGAGCAATCGTGCAGAGATCAGTCGATATCAACACTATTACTAAGTATTGCACGCTTATTATGATTCCTTCGAAAACGCTTATAATGATTCCTACGAAAATGTTACCTCAATATGACCTGACTTTTGATGACGTCTTAGGGCAATGACATCGCACCTAAATTGTCGTGTATTTGTGCAGGCTCTGAGCCTAAGATACTCTTTTGCGGCTACAAACAAATGAAAATGAGTAAATTACTTATAGTTATAAACTAAAAAATTACACTGACACTAGGGAGTTATCACACTGATACTAGTGAATACTGCCCGTCGCAAGCTCGCGTACTTTGATATTTCAGCTCGGGACAATATTCACCAGTATAAAGACAATAACCCTATGCTGAGGTGATATTGTAGCATTTTATATACTCATGTTGTTATACCAAGTATGACCGGAGTGAAATAAAGTTATAAGAATAAAGTAAATCTGGACTAGCAAACAATACATATTTGGACCCGACTGCTTCTTGGAATAACTTGATCCTACAAATTGCTTAATTTATGATCTTGATTTCTTTTCTCAAGTTGGCTGGAATTAGAAGGTATGTAACTTGAAGTTTCAATTCAGTAAGTTGCAATTTCGGGATAAGCTATACCAGTAGCAATATCAATTTAAAACTTGAAATGGCATATCACGTTAGTTTAAATATCAAGTTAGTAAGTTAGTTTTTGTATTTCAGACAACACAAACACAAACTAACTATATTCTATTTATTTCATCCGACGTTTCATCTTACGGCCTTATCAAGGCCTTCGTAAACAAAGTACGAATATGACGACGACGCTAAACATTTATAATGTAACGGTGCCAAATTCATAATTTACCAGAATATTAGCGAAAATAATTATATACATACAAGGTAGCATCGTAAACACCGCTCAATTTACATTGGCCGCCCCACGTGCCACGCGGAAGATTAGGATAGGACATAACATATACATACAACGAAGATTCAGGTTAGCCTGCGAAAATGCAAAATCACCTGCTCACTTGATGTCCGCCTATTGTGATAGAACATACTGGAAACTAATATACCGCAGTAAAAAGGGAGCCCCGACTAGACTGTACGAAACCGCAGACCGATCCCTAACTGGTAATCAAAATCATCCTACCCCGCTCCCTCGCGCGTGCACACACACACACACACACACACACACACACACACACACACACACACACACACACACACACACACATTTGCGCAAAAACCTACCATTGCGTGAGCAACGCATACAAATTTTATGATTTGAGATGTTGAATAAATAAGGACAATACAAACGCCACTTATGAAACCACAGACGCACACACAAAGGAGAACTGAAATAGAGGAACGGCCTTGGAATGGTCAATAGGAAACCTTCTGGGGTGAGGGGAGGGCGATTAACAATTTTACTCGCACGAAACCTCGCTCTTAATTCTGATGCAGCTCCAAATTACAAATATATATATGTTCGGTCCGCATAGGGGTCTTCTATCTATTTTTACGAAACATAACAGTGAAACACATATAATCAAACGTATTGTGATGAAGCACAGCAAAGATCTCACTGGTGATCTCAGAACACAAGAGAACCACATACAGAACCATGATGACTCATTCACAGACATTGATCGTCAGACGTCAGACGCTGAAACAGATTGTGAAGGGAGCCATCATTTAGTCTGAGGACCGACCCACTTTTGTGCAATTAAAGAGGCAAGCAAAGCTATCAAACACAATTGGTTTAATAACCATGCATGGAGTTTGCTGCAGAATAATCATGATGAACTTATCTTTTTGCAGCGAGTGATTATTCTTTTTAATTGTACGGAAAAATCAGTTTTGCCTACAATCTTTCTGAATTTATAGACTAAGTCGCCGTAATATTCAAGTTCGGACAGACCTTCTTGCAGAAGTGGTTTCAAACCATTGTGCTTGGATATTAATTCAGAATGACGGCGACAGAATTAGAAAATGTTTACGTAGTTTATGATAACGGTATCCTTGTTTAGGAAGTTTAGCAGTTAAAATTTTATTGCTATTATTTAAGTCACTGACTGGACAAGGTGCTCTAGCAAAACGAATCTACACTACTAAATACATAGATTGTTCGACTGGTCGAGATAACAGAAAATATTACAAGCGGGTTTTCAATACTGATTTGTCAGCATAATCGCGTTTGATGTTTTATGGAATTTTATTTGCTTTTTCTGAGTTTTTTGTTAAAAGACAATTTCTTCATTGAAATTCTCCCAAAGCGCCAGAAATGACAAAATCTTTCGCGAATTTTCCACCTATAAATAGATAATATCGCTGGCTTCCGGCTTCCCTTTGCATTGCCGTTATATCCCAGAAACAAACGCTGCCAAAGATCTTGAAATGTTTGTTTTCGTTCTAGCATGGCGGAGCTGAGCTAAGCCGGGGACCAGTGCACGTAATCTATTTATGGGTGGGAAATTTGCGAACGATTTTGTGTTGGGAGAAGGTGAAGTTTGCAATAATACAACGATTATAAATTAGAGTTGTCGATATAAACAATTGTATGTACAAAAAAAAAAAACAAACAAACAAAAAAAAAAAAAAAAAAGAAACACGCACTCATATTGTAGGTTCTCATTAGAAGCACCACGGTAGGTAATAAGAAATAGAACAAACAAAAAATCAGTATCTGGACATTCTTATTAGCTGGAGCTATGAAGTCCTTGTCCCAGGACAGGTAAATTGAAATTTCGTACTTGGGTATAAATGTCAGAAGACCAATTTTGATATGTTTTTTTTTCTTAGTTTTCCCAGAAAATAGGCTTTGACAGTTCATGTAAACTGTCTCCTAAGACTACATTGCATGAAATGCCAAACCTATTTGCTTGGAAAAACAAGAAAATAGCACCCGTATGTCACCTGCTGAATATACCAAAAGAGAGTTAATGGTTAAACGTAGTTACGATTTAATTGCGAGTGGTAGTATGAATTCCTGTAAGCTAACATACCTTTGCAAACAGTATAGAGAATAACGAGACGGCTCTGGACTACTGCCAATACTTTTCCTGATTTTTACTTAATATCCCTATTTGCAACAACGGGCACGCCCAAAGTCAAAGATGTAAGAGTCCTCTTCAGAAACTCAGTGGACTTATGTAATTTACTACTAGACTTACATACATCTAGTTTACGTACATATACCTTACTTCTATATAGAAATATAAGTGATAATCACAGCGCAGCCTACATTCAAAATCAACACATACAAAATCAATACAAAAATGTGCTTGCAAATTATACAAAACTATTATGTGAAAAGTACACACATATACTAACATCCAATTAGTCCACACCATGCAAAAGCATGCCATCAGGCATGTGCGGACAAAGAAGGCCCAGATCAGCCAGCGCATGCACACAGTCTGATCAGGGTCTTCACTATCCGTTAACAGTCATTGGATACTACAGAATATATGAATGGAGAGAAAAGGCTCGGATGATACTTTGCGCATTTTGCACATGTTCGAGGGCACCTTTTCGCTTGAGACGGTCGAATTAAAAACAAGGAAGTTACTATATATAGGGGTGAATCATTGAACTTACCGCAACGATAATTCACTGTCAAGTATTTGTAGGTTAAATAACACGGATCGTCATCGAAAAAAGTATTAGTTGGTGTAACAGTGCACGACGACGGGTCAGGTTGAGACCTGCAATGACGCTGCAGAATGCCGATAATATCCTTAGCTGAGTCACAGCTTGTGTTGGACATATGCATATGTTCGCACACGGCTGAGGACGTCCGACCATAACTTGCAGAAAGTATATCCACTGCTTCTCCACTGGGACACCTTATGGTTCCTGACTTGTTTTCACAAATGATGTCTTGATGACCTGGATGACCTGATTAAAAGGAAAATAGGGACTTTATAAACCGGCCGCGCTTACCGTAAATATTCGAACAATCAGTTATGTGGAATTGATGTACCTGGCTAATTTCCCAACAATTTTACATAGGAGACAGCTTTTGTGACTTCATGTTAACTCCTGCACAGCAAAGGTCCTTCTAAAAAGGGTCTACTCTTAAAAGGGAATTTTTTTTCCGTGGGGACCGAATTCTTCTATTTTAGAGTTGACATATTTTCAGAAGGGAGACAAAACAGTTAACAGAGTTGCCTTCCCTGAAACTGTGGTTGTATCCCAGTTTTATCAGGACTTGCGCTGTTTGCCGTTCAGATTTAAGATTTGTTTTTCACTCATCGCCAGTATTTGTTCAAATGTTAGAGCCAAACTTTAAAGCAAAGGTGTCCGAAAATTTTGGGTATTTGGCACTATTGTCACTGTCTGGGCTAATTTAGCAGACGACAATACTGATGATATGTTTGATATTTTCCCACAGAAAAAAAAAAGTTTCATGTTGATCCATCAAGAAGTCTGCAAAAATGTAATAACCATGACACGATCATTTCCCAAAATACAAAAGGGTGAATTCGAAAGGTCTACGAGTAAATGGCATCTCGTCCCGTTTGACCTCTACAAGAATGACTCTCAAATTTACAAAAAAAAGAAAGAAAGAAAGAAAGAAAAAAAAAACAAAAAAAAAAAAAAAAAAAACAAGTACAACAACAACAACAACAAGAAGCCCAATGGACAATGATCGCTCATTTGAGTCAGAGAAGTTTTATCCGGCTTTCCGTTATACTTTATCTTAGACTTAAAAGCTGCAAATGTGTTTACTCTTTACCTGTCCTGGTTATTAGCAAGTTTGATCAAATTTTATGAAAACTGAGGTTACTGTAGTTATTAAGTGAACAAAAATATTATCCTCACTCTAAGCACATTTGCTCCATTTTATAAAGTATGTGAGCGATTTTTTCAACCTTAAATGGGGTGTATTTCTGATCCGGAGATCCCAATTCTATCTAATTCGAGACATTATGCTTGCTCTGGTTACCATTACGAAAACACGCCTATTCAAATATACGGAAAATTTTATCACCAAAACAAATGAAAATTTTCAGATAAGAAAATGTGATATAATAATTTTTCATATTTCTGCTCAAAACATAGATTATGGGTACTCGTTAGAACCGCCTTGCCGAGGCGGTTCTTACGAGTACCAACAATCTATGTTTTGAGCAGAAATACGAAAAATAATGTATACCTCTGTAAACCCCAGTTTTACTATATAAAATTGGGATTTAAGGGGGTTAAAACTATATAGGTTCTCATATGTTTTCGTGATGCAAAATGTGTTTAAAAAATCTTCATTAAAAAAGGTCGCATGGTCTTTTAATGACCATCATGAGCAGATATCTCTGAACGAATAGCCTGGTATTGTTGAATTTTTAAGTCGGTCAAGATACTATGTCTGTCTTGCATATTAGCAAGTTTGATTAAGTTCTGGAGATTAAAAAAATACGTAGTTATCAATCGGGCAACAGTTTTCCCATTATAAGTCTAATTTTATGCAGAAAATATCAAAAAGACCATTTCAGGCAAATGCTTCGACCTTTCAAGGCATGTAACGCCGAATTGAACATTCCGATCTGGCCCAGAATCAAACTATTGCGATTTGATGCCTATTCTGAGGCTTAGCGTTGAACTCTTGAGCTTTGAGACGGATACTAACAACTAAATAACCCTGACCAAGAGTACACTGTTCTGTAGGAGCAGCCCTGATTATGGTCTGTCCGTCGACTGATCGATCACTACCACAAGCAAATATACAAACATAACATTTATACAGAAAAAAAACTCTGTATACAGATGGGATTCAGAGGAAAGCCGTCCGACTTATGTAGGTTTGTATCTTATTTGCTATGATCTGAAATTGTAAGTCGTTGTACTGGTCTCGTTGGCTCAGAGAAATGCGCCTCCGACTGATGACCAGGAGGTCTCAGGTTCGATCCCCGCCTGGTCCAACAACATCATTTCACTGAAACTCCAACTCCAACATTGTCAGGCATTGTTTGAATAGAAATGACATAGGGAAGAAATCTAATCATCGCCAACGGCCAGGTAGACAAAAAATTTAACATTACATGTTAACGGGAAATCTTTGCTTCATTAACAATGACTTTTTATCTATAAGAGCTATCCAGTGCGAACGGTTCCATCCTACGTTTTAACTCTCTTTTGTGATGATAGACATGTAATTTATAAATTTTTGTCCTTTAAAGAAAATGGTCTTATTCAAGAAGAAATGGTACCGCTATCAAAATGTAAAGAATATATAGTAGTTGGAAAACAAATCAGACGATCTTGGTCGCTTTCACACAAATATGCTTTTAATACAAATGCGACACCTAGCCTTTGCAAACGGGTTCATAAACCAAAAAATTACGTCCTTTTCAAAAAAATATTTTTCATTTGGCTGAATAATCCTGAAATGGTCTTTTTAGATACTTTCCGTATAAAGTGATAAATCATGTATTAGTTTGTGATACATGTAGTTCGTTTTTTTGTCGATTGCCATGGACCTTCATGAAGATTGTAAATTCGGCTGAGACCTGCTTCGGGCTATATTTCGGGCTATGTTGTAAAATAATGCAACTATCCCGAGTTGGCTTCACCAGTGCGGCCAAGGTTGCCACTATTCCCATCAATTGATAAGGTCAAAGTTTGATCATGAGATTTCTTCAACATCAAAGAACCTGAAAGGTTGATTAATGATAAGATTAAACAGACTTCTCAGTAGTTTTCTTAGCTTTGGTAAATATGTATTATATGACTATAGGTAGTAAGAAACGTAACTAGAAGCACTACTTGTTGCATTGCAGAGAGGTATTTCGTCATATAATTCCACGGGGAATAGAATAATCAGTGAAGTGCTTCAACTGTACATATGTTAAACAATATTCGACACCTATAAAGACTGCTTCAGTTTAAAGCTTGTTCTAAATATTGTAACAGTTACTAATTGTATTTAAATTTTGTTATTTTGTATTTTTGAAACCTCTTGGTTTTTAAGAAGTAATCTTGAACAACAGAGGACATGTTCTTACTTCAATTATACAACGACTATAAAAATGAATGGGCATCTACCAATTATAAAGTAGTCAAGCTGAAATTAGTTCTTGAACCTTATCTTTCTAAACTAGCAGAAGAGAATGCAATTGTTACAATTTAGAACCAGAAATTACAGGCTACCTATAAAAATTGGAAGATGAAAATAAGTTAAACGACAGAAAATGGATGTTTGGTGAAACCGCTATAGGTAATGAATTTCCATTATATACTTGTCTGTCCCCTTTAAAACACATTCGAAAAATACCTTAACCCGTATCGCCATAAAAGTCCTGATATTTTTGAAAAACAAATCGCAACTAATGTATAAGAATAGCAAAGGAATTAAAGAGTCCTTGTAAATCAATCAAAATAATAATGAAAGTGTTTGCTTTTTTACTTCTTGAATTCTTGAAGTGCCTTTTCTTTAAAAGGTATGATCTAATTTTTCTACTTTCCTATACATTTCATATCTGCCTATAGAGGGATCTGGTTTACTCAGTGATGGTTTGCATGTCATATCCTGATCATGCAATGTTCCGTATGTTTTATTATTACGCAGCTTTAAATACTGAATGGTTAAATATGTACGACGAATTCCGAGGAGAAATCGTGTAGACATTACTCGCAAGCTCGCGTCCTTTTTAACTGGTTTCCTGTGTTTTATATGCGAAATTGAGCTATAGGGTGAGGGAACCAGTAAAGCGTCCTTTGATATCCCAGCTCGGGACAATATTCGCCAAAATCAGTGTAACAGATCTATGCTTGTATGATATTGTAGTATATTTTATTATAAACAAAGTAATGAAATATAGAGAATTATTAATGAAATAAAATACATATTTCGAAAAAGTTATATTTTCACTAGTGAAAATATAAATCTTATATTTTCACTCCTCTGAGCAGTGAAAAATATAAAACCTGGAACTTCTTTTTTCTTATTTACATTAATGGTCATTATGCACGACTGAAAATTTGAATGTTTTCATTACACGAGATGAAATCTTTTATGGTATTCACTGAAAAAGAGTAAATTTTCTTTTTATGTTATTGTTTACACGCCAATGCGCGTTTCTGACGTCATAACTAACGTCACCAAACAAAACACGAACGTCATGGCGTCGACGCTCAGTGCTTAACATGTAAAACGCTGAAGAAAACAAAAAACAAAAATGTTTCGGCAAATCAAAATAATTTTGATACCAACGTGTTCCTTACATTCTAACTAATGTTATGCGGTTCTTATATGTCACTGCCAAGGGACAAAACTGCATGCCAGACTTCCCCTTGCAAATGCAAGGTTTGCATCTCTTCTATCGAAAGTGATGTATATAATAAAAAGAAAATTCAAATGTTTGTCGTGAATATGACTTTTATTTCATCTCGTGAAGTGAAAAAATGTATATTTCATTTGTGCCTTCGGCACTCATGAAATATACATTTTTTCACTTCACTTGATGAAATAAATGTCATATTCACTCCAAACATTTGAATATCCTCTATTTATTTTATTGCAAGAGGTGAAATCAATGTAAATCCAAAAAGAATAAAAATGATATTATCACAAGTGAAAAATATCGATATTTCTTCACATGTAAAAAATATCACAACTGTATTATTTTTACTGCTCGTTTTGGAACACGTCTGTAGTCTTCATTGTTACTCGAACAGATGCAAATGGCCACTTCGTTTGTTTGAACGCCAGTAAGTTCTTTGTTTCTGCACAAAACGACCAAGTATGGGTTTTCGTTTTCTTAAACAGAAACTGAGGAACACTTTAGTGCCAAAATTATTTTGATTTGACGAAAATTTGGTTTTGTCTGTACCGAACATCGACGTCATACCGTTTACGTTTTGTTTTGCGAAGTTATATATGACGTCACAAACAATTTATCATGGAAACAATAAAATAAAAGGAAACTTTACTTTTTTGAAGTAAATACCATTAATAGTTTTATCTCGTGTAATAAAATCAATCAAATTTTCACTCGTGTTTCACACTCGTGAAAATACTGCTGTTTTCGTTACATTCGATGAAAATATTTCTGGTATTCACTTCAAAAGAGTAAATAACCTCTTTATATCCTCAGGCTGTTATACTTTGTATGACCGGAGTGTAATAAAGTTACTAGAATATACAAACTATATGAGGAATGCAAACAGTACATACTCGAACTAGACCGTTCTTGGAACAATGTCATCTTCCAGATTCTGATTTTTTTTTCAAGCTAGTTGTTTAAATTATTAGGTAAATTGAAATTTCAACTAAGTAAGATGCACATACATAACGCTACTGTACCAGAACATGCGATCCCGAATATTTGAAAAGAGCCACATCAAGCAGCGAATAAGAAAGACGCCGATCAGACTGTGCGGATGTACGGATGCACAGGCTGATCCGCGCCTATATTGTTCGCAAAGGCTTAAAGGCTTTTTCATGTATTTTTTTTTCCCACAGCAAATGTGGCAAAATGGATCAATTTCAATTGATGCAAAATATTTTGAAGTAACTGAAAAATATCTTTACATTTTGTTTAATATTCATAACTATGCAAACATTCTTACTCGGGCATTAACCTAAAATACACCAAAGGCACATTTCCTGAAATTAATAAAATAGTTCAAGCTACACCTCATATCAGTCTACACATACGCACAGGCTCCATATATATGCCAAAAGCAATAGGAAAGCCACAGACAGTTGTAAGGTGCGGACAATCACGAAAAGGGCAAGGAATCCATGCACGCGCAATATGCAGCCGCACCCGCATTCACAAGCGCACACGCATACGTAAGCGCATGAGCATGCGGATGCATACGCGGACCCCGCGCCAATAGAATCCCTGCCCCAGACAAAGCGGACGCGCAGGCTGATATAGAATTCTATCAATAGTATTTTGAATAGCAAGCACAGAAAAAGTGCTATTAAGAAAATTAGACCCTTATACATACATTGATTGAATTATGTTCAAAAAGAAGGTCGGAGAGATTGTGTAAAATGGAAGCGGAGCCAGTCTGAACAGCCACGGACGGATGTAATTGTAGAAAGAAAAGACCCAGCGGGCAAACAACGTCGACTCAACGTCGGTTCAACATCTCGACGTAGAGTCAACGCCAGATCGAAGCCGCCCCAATGCTATGCGCCCGCTGGGAGGATTAGCTGCATAACCCAAAATTTCGTATTCAACATTGTTTATCAACTTTGTATTAAGTTCGCTGGGAAACTTTGTTTCTAGTTTGTGGATCAAGTAAGTTTCCTTTAACAGCCGTTCCACATCGTCCGGAACAATGTCTATAGGCACCAAAACTATGCTCATCAGTATTAAAGTGTGTAGCATTCTGAGTTGAATAATCCGAGTCATTGAAATTAATGATGTTAAATTTCTGACTGTGTTCATTCTTTTCGACACTTGTTGACTAGTTTGCCCAACGTACTGCTTGCCACACATTTGACACGAAATGAGGTAAATAACATTTCTTGTAGTGCAGTTTGTATCATAGTTCTATTTAAATGAAGTACAGATTTGTGAAATCAAACAATGATCACTCTCAACAATGCGTGAACAGTGGGTGCATCTAGGTGTCTTACATTTAAAGGAAGAAAACTGAAACTCCGACGTTTCTGAAAACTTTGACTTTACAAGTATATCCTTTATATTTCGAGGAGATTTGTATGCCATCACAAGTTTATATTTTTGCAGTTCTTTTACAGGTGAGTTACAAGAGAGTTGTAACAAATCCAAATATTTGTTCATGATATATCCTATGTTAGGTAAAGATGGGTTATACTCGATAACAAAAGTAATTATATTTGAACTGCATTGTGTATTGTCTTTTGAACTGGCCACCAAAGCCTCACTTTGAGAAGTTTACATACTTTATATAACGGCGAATTATTCACGGCTTCTGGATAGTTTCTTGCAATGAATAACTCTCAGAGATTAGTCAAAGCGTTTGAAAAATCTGCATTAAGTTCTTGTAATTTTAAAACAAAGTACATGTAAATTTAAACTCAGATCCTAATAAAACAAGATTTTTTCTAGACAACACCAACAGGCACTAACTTTATTTTATTGTATAATAAACAGTGCTGTACGCTATTAACAGCCGTGCAATAACCACCGAAAGCCATGATAGAACAAGAAAAACTCATGTGGTGTTAGTGCAGGCTACGCAACTTTCGATATGCCACAGAATTAATCCGTCATGTTCGCGACACTTTCTAAACGATCAGCTGAAACCTGACTACTATTGATGTTACATCCAAATAAAAACGCGGTGTATGAATCGATGGTGTACAAAGTGGGAGGTAAACATATCTGCATCGTTCTGTTTATTTCAGGCAGCAGGAGGGCCCTGGAGGATAATAACTCAAGGCATTAAGATATTTTGTAGAGAACTACTTGGCTTGATGGAGAATACAAATAGTCTCTCGGTCATATCATATTTTGATCTGGTTAGGAGGAATTTCCGGATTGTCCTCTGCAGAACAGGATGTCAATTTCCAAAGTGGCGAAGCGGAAACGAAAGTCCAGGGATTTGTTGCTGACTGACGTGGCTATCACATTACGTCAAAGCCAGGTACTAATTTGTGACCTGGGGCCGAGCGCATAAAGCAGATGTAAGCCTACGCCAGGCGTACGCCCGTCGTAAAATTGTCTCAGAAATTTAAGCGATGTGCACAACCGAGACGTGTCGCACACATAGTCGTAAACTCACTCATAAAGTCACGACTATTAGCCGAAATTCAGACCTTTGTTGGAGTGAGTTATTTGGCGAGCGGCTGTTTCCAGAATGCAGTTGATTACTTGTAGTTAATAATCATAGATCAACTGCATGCAAGATTATCAGACGAGTTATTTTGGCTCTCAAAGGATTTTCCAAGTACAGATGCACAAATAAATGTTATCAAACAAGGTTTTCACGCCATAGCAGGGTTTCCGAATGTAATCGCTTGTGTTGATGGAACGCATACATCAATCCCAGTTCTACTCAAAACGAATGGCAGTTTGTAAACAGAAAAGGAACACATTCTTTTAATAGTGTGTGACCATGAACTTAAAAAATTAACTGTGTTATACGTTGACCTGGATCTACTCATGACTCGCTCATGACTCGCGCATTCTGACTCAGAATGGAATTCACAGACATCTTCAGCAAAACCAAGGTATTGGATATGTTTTGGTGGACAGTGGGTATCGTTAAATGCAGTGGTTAATGGTACCGGTTATCAACCCCCTGATTACTGCGTATATGTCAACAAGAAGTGTAACTGAGCGATATAATGGCATTTTGAAACGTAGATTTGCCTGTCTTAACAAGCTAAGAATCCGCCCGGAAGCCTGCATGGTCTTACACAACATGTGTATTACTACTGTGGGAATACAGCCAGGAGAAGATGCAGTGGATGATGACCGAGATAACAATTGGGGAAATTTACTAAGACGATGTTTCATTTCGCACATGGTATACATGTTACATCTTGCTATTATGGCTATACGCCAGTCGTAGTCCAGACGCAACTAAGTCCGACGTATGCTCGCCTTTTCACTCTAATTTTAAGACAGTCGTACGCTGGACGTAGTTGATCCTAGGTTATGAGCCTACGCCGGCACAAACTACGCCTCCTTTATGCACTCGGTCCCAGGGAAATGCAGCAGGTGTGAGGAATTTTACCATTGTACCCTATGTAGAATTTTATAAGGATGTAACACCAGCTGTCGTCACGAGATGTTTACCGCCTGACCCGGGAACGAGCATAGTCGGAGGATATTGCGTTTGAGAGGCACTGGTGAAGAGGCAAAACCAAATAGTGCAAGAAATTACGCGAAATTTAGCAAATATTTCAGTTTTAATGCAAAAATTGCGATCGTAAATACTTTTCAATGCATTAACATTCCCCAGGTCCATCGGCGTTGAAAACCTCCCTCAGGACCATGCGAATGTTAATGCATCAAAACCTATCTTTGATTCTTTTAGTATTTATTTCATACGACTTTTCGCCTTCTGGATTTATCAAGGACTGATTAAACAAAGTCTATATGACGTCGACGCTAAACATGTATAACATGCCAAATCCATTACAAAGATATAAACGGGAAAATATACATATAAAGTAGCGTTGTGCAAAGTTAAACAGGGGACATAAAAGAGGCAATGATATACCGCGACGACCCTGATCAGCGGGCCACACATCAGCACATTGTTCAGGGCTATCGTCGTAAACACCACGGTAGTCACACAGCCCGCACCACGCGCCACGTAGTAGATTAGGATATGACATAATATATACAGAACACGAAGAAAAAAGTCAGACTGCGAAAACGCAAAATCAGAACGGGCCTACCTAATGTCCGCGCTCTGTGATGTTAAATACTACAAAGCAATATACTGCAGAAACAAGGGAGCTCTGACCAGACTGCGCGAATGCGCTGGCCGATCCATATCCGGTTTTTAAAATTATTATAGCCCGCTTCCATGCATGCGCACGCATACGCATATGCGTAGAACCCGTCCATTGCGTGAACAAACGCAGATAAAGATTTTTAAGTTATTAAAGATATTAGTGAAGATACCCAAGAAATGAAAATCTAAAAGGTTGCCTTTAGAAACAAAGAACACGTTACAGATTAGAAACTCGGAGTTTCGGTTTCATTGAGACTCTTCATACAGTAATGAAGTTTGCAACACTGCTTACGCCCTCTAGTGTATACATGAGCAGAAGTCCACCATATTTAAGAAGCACAACGCTCCCGGGGCGATAGAAGAACGAAAAATGAGGAACCGGTTATAATAAAACCATATATGAAATTACAGACGCACAAACAAAGAAAAAGTGCAAATAGAGGAACCGCCTTGGAATGGTCAGTTGGAAGACTACTTGGGTGTTTAAACCATGTTTTATTCGCGCGACACCTCACCATGAACTCAGAAATTCTGATGCAGCTCCAAATTACAAATATGTGTTCGGTTGGGCTACTTCATCTGTGAAATATCGCAGCGAAAAAACGTATAATCAAAAACACTGTGATGAAACACAGTAATAGGCTCAATGGTGATCTCAGAACACAAGATAACCACAAACAGAACTACGATGAGTCCGACCATAGATATTGATAGTTAGGCGCCGACCGTCTGAAACAATTTGAGGGGGGCGGGGGGAGCCGACATTTAGTCCGCGGACCGACCCACCGTCATGCAATTTAAAAAGGAAAGCAAAGCTATCAGCCATAATTGGGTTACCAACCATGCTTGCAGATTGCTGCAAACATTCATGTTGAACCTATCCTTTTGCAGTGATTAGCAATCTTTTTAACTTGTACGGAACAATCAGTTTCTGTTTTTTAGACTGTCGCCATAAAATTCAGGTTCGAACAGAGCATCTTGTAGAAAATGTTCAAACTAACGTTGTATTTGGACATTAATTTAGAATGACGGCGATAAACCTAAGAAAATGTTTTACGTAGTTTATGAAGTTTATGTAGTTTATGTCTAAGAAGTTTAGCAGTTAAAATCTTATTTAAATCGTTTAAGCCATCATTAGACAAGATACCTTAGCAGAACGAAATAACTGAGAAATATATACACATTATAGGCTCTAGCACGAGGGATATCGCCATCACAAAAATAGTCGTACCGTTTGTCTAGTAGAGATTATGTCATAAGATACCGTCAAACATCACGAAAACATGCCTATATAATTTTGACCCCCCTTCAACCCCACTTTTATATAGTAAAACTGGGGTTTACAGGGGTATACATTATTTTTCTTATTTCTGCTCAAAAACATAGAGTGTGGGTACTCATTAGAACCGCCTCGTCGAGGCGGTTCTAACCTATCCCACAATCTATGTTTTGAGCAGAAATAAGAAAATTATCGGAGTTTTTTTTATCTGAAAATTTTCAGTTTTTGGAGGTGAATTTTTCATTGTATTTGAATAGGCATGTTTTCGTAATGTTTAAATCCAGAAACAGAGCTTCGGTGGCAGATGTATTAGTTATATTTAACTGTAGTTCTTTGAAATTTCAAGAAAACTCAGTTGAAAACTTAACACAGAAAAACAATCGTATTTGTTCTTAATGCTCCTCTGTAAAATGATTATATTTTGCCCTAATGCTTCTCCGCTCCGCACTCGTCCCTTGGTTTGCCACTTATCAATTTATTTTTCAGCTTACAAATATAATTCAACATATGAAGACAATAATGAAAGGACGTTTAGAATAATAAAATCTTACCTGCGGCAACACCCCAGAGAAGGGCGACGACTACAAGAACACTCATGCTGACTTGGTCTGAATGATCAGTCAGGACCACAATAGGCTCTTATATAGCTAAAAACCGACAGCTGGATTATCCGCGCAGCGAGAAGAAAGAGTTTACTGCAAATAGTAGAGCTTCAGATCAGGGCCGTATCTGTGCGCCACTTCAGTCGATGGATATCATTATTTACCAACTTGCAATTCCGTTTAAGGGAGCTTGATACACTTGTAGAATTTCCGCCATTTTGTACAAGGGGTGGGAGAGGGGACTTTTCTTGTTACTTCTTTTTACTTCCTGGGTGGTTTCTTGCATATCAAGCCAGTTCCGAAGAAAACCTATACTCTAAAAGGAAAGAGTTTGCTCCCGTTGGGAAGTCTGCTCTAAAAAAAAGAGTTTGCTCCCACTGGGAGTCTTTTCTAAAAGGAAAGAGTTTACTCCCGTTGTGAGTCGGCTCTAAAAGGAAAGATTTTGCTCCCGTTGGGAGTCTACTCAAAAAGGAAAGAGTTTGCTCCCGTTAGGTCTACTCTAAAAGGAAAGGGTTTGCTCCCGTTGGGCGTCTGCTCTAAAAGGAAAGAATTTACTCGCGTTGTGAGTCTGCTCTAAAGGAAAGAGTTTGTTCCCGTTGGGTCTGCTTTAAAAGGAAAGTGTTTGCTTTCGTTGGGAGTCTTCTCTAAAAGGAAAGGGTTTGCTCCCGTTGGGCGTCTACTCTGAAAGGAAAGAGTGTGCTCCCATTGGGAGTCTTCTCTAAAAGGAATGCGTTTGCTCCCGTTGGGCGTCTACTCTAAAAGGAAAGATTTTGCTCCCGTTGGGCGTCTACTCTAAAGGGAAAGAGTTTGCTCCCGTTAGGTCTACTCTAAAAGGAAAGGGTTTGCTCCCGTTGGGCGTCTGCTCTAAAAGGAAAGAATTTACTCCCGGAGTCTTTTCTAAAAAAATGCGTTTGCTCCTGTTTGGAATCTTCTCTAAAGGGAAAGAGTTTGCTCCCGTTGGGAGTCTCCTCTAAAAAGAAAGAATTTGCTCTCGTGGAGAGTCTACTCTAAAAGAAAAGAGTTTGCTCCCGTTGGGAGTCTACTCTTAAAGGAAAAAGTTTGTTCCCGTTAGGAGTCTACTCTAAAAGGAAAGAGTTTGTTCCCGTTGGGAGTTTTCTCTAAAAGGCAAGAGTTTGCAACCATTGGGAATCTTCTCTTAAAGGAAAGAGTTTGCTCCCGTTGGGAGTCTACTCTAAAAGGAAAGAGTTTGCTCCCGCTGTGAGTCTACTTTAAAAGGTAAGAGTTTGTTTCCGTTGGGAGTCTGTTCTAAAAGAAAAGAGCTTGCTCCCGTTGGGAGTCTCCTCTAAAAAGAAAGAGTTTGCTCCCGTTGGGAGTCTGCTCTAAAACAAAAAGTTTGCTCCCATCGGGAGTCTACTCTAAAAGGAAACAGTTTTTTCCCCGTTGAGAGTCTTCTCTAAAAGGTAAGAGTTTGCTCCCATTGGGAGTCTACTCTAAAAGAAAAGTTTTCTCCCGTTGGGAGTCTACTCTAAAAGGAAAGAGTTTGCTCCCGTTGGGAGTCTACTCTAAAAGAAAAAAAAAGTTTGCTCCTGTTGGGAGTATACTCTAAAAGGAAAGAGTTTGCTCCCGTTGGGAGTCTACTCTAAAAGGAAACAGTTTGTTTTTTGTTGGGAGTCTACTCTAAAAGGAAAGAGTTTGCTTCCTTTGGGAGTCTACTATAAAAGAAAAGAGTTTGCTCTCACTGGGAGTCTTCTCTTAAAGGAAAAAGTTTGCTTCCGTGGGAGCAAACTCTTTCCTTTTAGTGTAGCCTCCTTTTAGAAGAGGGAACAATTCTGACAATTATCTTCCTGAAAGTATACAAATTCCGATAAATTGAATTTATTTCAGTTAATTTTGTAAAAACGGTTACGACGAAATTATAAAGCACACGTCGATGAAAAATATGCTCAAAGAATGCAAACGTACGAGGGATGTTCGAAATGAATCGCTTATTTCTCTCTGGAGACTTCAAATTTCAAGTTAGCCCAAAAGTACTCATTTCATGCCCTCGAAGTACTCCCCGTGGCTAGAAATGCAAAGTTTCAGCCGATGTATCCACTTCTTGAAGGCGTCACGGTACGCTGATTTGGGCACAGTAATAAGGTACTGATGAATGGCAGATCCAAGTGCCTGTCGGGACTGGTATTTCCACCCAGCAAGGAATGCTTTCAATTTCGGAAACAAAAAGAAATCACATGGGGCAAGGTCTGGGGAATACGGGGGGTGAGGCAAAACAGTTACTTTTTCTTTCTTCTAAAACGTCGTAACTATTGCGGAGGTATGAGCTGGGGCATTGTCATGTAGAAGACGGACATGTTTAAAACCAGTGGCAGGGCGTCGTTTCTGATAATACTTTTTCAGTTTCTTCAGTATTACGTCTTTGTAGTACTTTCCGGTGTGATGCTTTTGCCCTTTTTCACTGGCACTTTTATTGCGATTCCTTCACCAGAGAAGAAGATTGCATACAAAACCTTCTTTGTACTCAAAGAACGTTTGGCAATTATTGGGCGTTTGCTGTGTTTAGTGGCCCAGATCTTATTGCTAACCTTTCTGACGGGCTCAAAATAATGGACCCAGGTTTCATCACCTGTGTCGACATTGGCAAACTGCTTTTTGTCATACTTTGGAAACATTTGAAGCAGCTTTTTGGCCACTTTAACCCGTTGCCTCTTTTGCTCGTCAGTCAACAGATGTGGCACCCATGTAGCAGAAATCTTTCTGACTTTCTAATGCTTCTTCAAAATAAGGTGAACCGTTGATAGTGATATGCCTACCTTTCGTGCAATATCACGAGCTGTAAATCTGGCATCTCTTTCAATGATTACCTTTATTTTGGAAACGATTTCTTTACGAGATGCAGATTTTAGCCTACCTGATTTCGGTGCATGTTTGATGGACTCTACACCAGACTCAAATTTCTTTTTCCACCGCCGAACTGTGTCATAAGACACACAAGAAGGTCCAAAAGCAGTAGAAATTTCAGTCATCAGCTTCTTCAAAGAACAACCAAGTTTTGAGCGAGCTTTGATGTAAGCCCGTATTTCATTTTTTTTGTCGACGCTTCCACCAACCATTTTTACTGCAGTGGTCAATGACTGCGTGTATTCAAATGGCAAATTTTATGTCTTACACTTAGTCTTACATGTACATTTATACACCATTGTGTAGATATTGAATAACCCTATACAGGTATGTATTGGTTTTTATCGTGACCCACGTGGGTATCGAGCTAGAGGACAATAAGCAATTGATTTCGAATATCCCTCGTATAATGGAAGGGATATATTTTCAGGCAAGGCAGCGCAGTCAGAATTGTTTTGCCACCCACACGATAAACGTTCTGCTCTTAGAAGAAACAATCCATTCCTATTCTTTCCTTTCAACCTTTACCACTCTCTGGGCAAATTCAGCAGACGACAATTGGCAATAGTTTTCTGATTTTTCCCAGCTAACAGGATTTGACATTTCTTGCAAATTGTCTCAATTGGATACAATTTGCATAAAATGTCGAATCCTATTGCCTGTGAAAAATAGGAAAAATGTTTCAAAATGGCGTCTGCTGAAATATTTACCAAATGTTAAGTGTTACAGTGGACGCGTATTCAGAAAAAAAGAGCAGACAAGAAGGTCATGGAACCTGCTTCTCGGCGCAGATAATACCATGTTAAACATCTGCCGAATATATTTTGTCTTGCAGGGGAGACGTATCGTGTACGAAGCACGGCCACCCTGACCAATCTGCGCATTCCAACAGTCCGATCAAAAATATAATTCGGCCGCGCGATGCTAAGATGAGTATTCGAGACTTACGTTGTTTTAGGCTGCATTCATGAGAAAAATGCCTTAAACATGCGCAGATTTAAATCATCCTGCGCATACTCAATGCATCATTCGCGTCTTTGCTCTCTATCATACATTCTGTAGTATCCAATTATTTGGTTAGCGGACAGTAACGGCTCTGATCTGTCTGCGCGGATGCGCAGGCTGATTTGGGCTTTTGCTATTCTCATATTTTCATAAAACGTTTTCGCATGGTGCAGCCTGAATGTTACCCCTAATTATTCGTACAGATCTGAGTAAACTGAGTAGAGCCAGGTCAAACAGCCCCTTTAACCAAAGGGCCTATACTGTTTGCCATTTAATTCGTCACAATATTTTGACACATGATAAAATAATCAGATGGACTTGTTCAATTTTTTAGATAAGTATTATATAGCTATGGTTATAGTGTCTGATCATTTAGAGTAGTTCGGTGAGGGATCAAATCAGCAAGACTGTTCGTCGGAGTCTGATCAGGTTCTGTCAGATCAGCTCGAGCAGTTTGATTCGCTGTCCTCTTAATGAATCTATACACATTATAGAAGTATCAGCCACAGCATACTCAGATCAGACTGCGCTGTTTGGTTAGAGTCTTTGCTGGGCTATGTGGGTACCAAGAATTAAAGACTCAAAAGTGACATATGTAGAGAAATGGATGTTGTAGAGAGCGAGATGTCTGTAATTTGAGAGAGATGTTTTATATCGAGAAATCAGAAAAAAATATTTAGCTAAATATGCTCTCTTATTTCCCGTATTATATGGTGGTAATGTTATTGCATAGATTTTATAACATTGTCACCATATAATACGGAAAATAAGACATATTTTGATAATACACAAACTTTTACTAATGTAGTGAAATGATGCTAGAAATATTAATAATAATAATAATAATGATAATAACTGACAAGCGACTTTAAAATTGCAGTATACTGAAAATCATTAATAATCATGTCACGTGTAAGTATGATTGACAGGATTTAGAGAAATGTGCAATTCTCGTAATTCCATAATACCATCTGTAGCACGAGGCGCTACAAGATACGTCTACTTTATTGTTTAGAAACCCTTGGTTTCTGTAGCAATATGTCACTTAGTTACTATTTTCGGTGCTAACAAAACTGATTAAGGTTTCACGGGCTGAATGAACATTGCCCACACAAACTATTTTCTGGTAATTAAACGTCAAAATTTCAAATCAGACAATGGTCAGAGATCGAATATCAGCAGTATTGGCTGATGCAACTTATATCAAACCTAAAAGTACACAGCTGCAGCAGACGACATTTTCATTTCTAATTAAATACTTTTCAGTAGAAATAAGGCTTGATATTCCATACGGATCGTCTGATGAGCAGACGATTCGCATAAATAACCAAGTTTTAATTTCTCTAAATAATCAAAAAAGAAACAAAACAGAAACAAACTTTAATTCGCCACAACAACAATAATAATAATAATAATAATAATAATAATAATAAACAAAACACATACTCATTATATGCGACGAGTAACCATAACATATGTTTTTGTAGAGAAATTAAAAATCAAAGCGCCAAAGACTGAAGTGATAGTTTTCTTGAGGAATTGATGAAAATCTGAACTTCGGTAGTGCGATGCCATCCTTGAACCATATGAACATATCCTCTGAATCGCATGCCCAAAATGTTGGGGCTTCTTGGCTAATGAGCACGAATGTACACTCGTTCACGTTTTGTACATAGGCGTTTGATCAGGAGTCGATCCATCATAAGCCATTCTTTGACATTAATATTATGATCGATATCAGCGACTCTTCCAGAAGGATACTTCGGGTACAGGCGACCATGTAGATCAGGTGTTTGCGGAAATAATGCAGTCAGCAGATACATGTGGGTCTGTCCAAAATATTCAGCTGAACTACTACAATTATACAGAGACCTTCGAAAGGACTTATTTCTGTCGTGAATTTACAGCGAGTACAATTTGGATGAAATGCAGCTCAAGGAAGTACACTGTAGTTTATTCGATGAAAAGTCTTTTGGAGGGTTTCCGTATCACCCTAGACCGGCTCCAGTCCCCAGGGACTAAATATTTTTTTCTTACAATCCTGCGTGATAATCCATTAGAATTAAATCAAAATAATATCATGCTATAAAGGCTGGTCACTAGAGTGATTGGAGCCAGTCTAGTATGGCCCCAGTACTGAAGAATACTAGAGCTGGCGAATGTGCAGCAATGAACTGTGTAGTGACATAAATGTCTTAATAAAGATCCTTGAGGGTGCTTGATAAGTTTGGAGAAAACCTCTGCATAAATGACAATGTTTCTGTAGAAAATAATACATTAAAGAGCAAATGTAGTAATGAAGTTGATCTTGCGCTGCTTCGCAGTCTCATTTCAAGCATGCAAGCGGACATTTTGTCTATTAAGCGAACACATATTAATACTTTTAGAGAAGAAATTAAATCTGTTAAGAGTGAAATAAAAACAGACTTAGCTGACACTGTCGTGGAAGCTAAAAATTCTCTTACAGAGATTCAGCATCTAGCTGAAAGAGTTACTGATAACAGACCCAGGTCAAAAGTGACATCAGACAAACCAGAACGGATGTAAGACTCTTAACGAATTATGTTTGTATGCAATTAATTGAAGAGCGGATATTTTAAAAAAAATAGTTTAAAAGAAAACTACCTCATGACATGTGAAGTCAACAACTACATTCAAAGTCCAAATAATATATAAGACCTATAAGACCACTTATATTAAATTAGGCAAAATGCCATCAGTTTTTAAACAGGGACACAGACATAGCAATAGGATGCATCCTTACAACATATTGATTTCCAGTTATTATATATTCTGAACATGAATTCGACCAATTTCGTACCCATGAATAAGGGAAATACTTCACTTTCGATGGTTAAATGAACCATTGTTCCGATATTTTACTCATTATAAGATGACAGTTTAGACTTTCCTCATTGTGGCACTCCCTGGACTTTTCTCTTACTTTTTTTTCATTACTTTCATTATTAAAACAACGAAAAAAGCTTTGTTCCATCAACTCCTCTTTTCTGTTCTGTACTACAAGTGAAAGTCTCAAAATTGGACATGTGGTTCGCTGCTGATATAAATATACTTGAATTAAATAATACGTAACTTTGTATTAGTTTATATACTAGAATATGTATCTTCTAGGCTGTCAGAGGTACTTTGTCACAATGCAGCTATTGTCTAATAAGGTACCAGTTCGTTTTGGCCCTGAGTCATTTCGGCCTTTGGTCGTTTCTGCCTGGATCGATTCGGCCCTGGGTAGTTACGTCCAATTTCCATGGGTCGTTCGCCCTGATTTCACTCGGAGATCTAGGTAAGGCAGGATTGGTTAAACGATAATATGGTTGCTTTATGAAGAGTCTAGTGGTGTCATAGGTAGGGTTGATAGGATAAATAAGTGTCAGAAAGAGGGTCTTTGGAAACAAAGAACACATAACAGATTAGAGAATGAGAGTCTCGGTTTTATTCAGACACTTCATAAGCAGTAATGAAGTGTGCAACAATGCTTACGGCCTCTACCATGTACATGGGCAGAACTCCATTTTCAAAGATACCACAATGGGCCTAATGATCCCAAAGGAGATGAAATATCATCTGCAGTATGGTGAAGTACGGGGAGACTTTCTACGGCTGCCAGACGACACTAACAACAGCTGCAGTATAGTAAAATAAATGTCAACAAGATTGCTTTTGGAAACAAAGAACACTTAACAGTTTAGAAAATGGAAGTCTGAATATAGCATTTTTTCTGACTTATCTGTTTTGTCTAAGATATCCTTTCTAGCATTGCATTGTGATCACATTGTTTATGAGAGACATGGTCATTAGGTACTTGAGCTATACCGTAGGAAGAGTTTATCCCAAAGACCGTACTATCCAGATGTCTGTACGCCCGTACGTAAACAAGATATCGCTGAAGCATCTACTCTGAGACAACATGTTAGATTTTTGTGTGACTTATTTGGGATGTTCCTCTAGTGACCTAGTTGTGACTAAGTAGAAAACGATTCCGGCCTGCCGACTAATATAGCCGCCTATCGACAATCTTTGAAATTTAAACTTTTCATTTTTATAATATTATGACAAATTTGTCATCGCATCTCCTCCGATATCACTCTTCAGATTTCTCAGAACTTGTCTGAAATTTTCTGCAAGTGGTCTAGGTGTGCATGCCTATATTTGGTTCTAGTCCGTCGACAAAGATGATCACCGTTGGCCAGCTAGGCTTTTTTCCTGTTACCGCACTCCCGTCTGTAACCAGCAGAGGAGTTTTGTCGAAACTTCGCATATGGATTCTTCTCAACCCTTTGGGGCGTCTCCCAATCAACGATTCCTGTCAGCTAATATGAAATCGCGACTTCCCTTTTACTGATTAACTGAAGACTGTATCAATATGGCGCCTTCCATAACCTACACTTACCCTACCTTTCTCTTACCCCTTGAAGGGAAGGTAGGAGAGGTTATAATTAGGCAGAGCATTGCAGAGTAGGGCAAGTCAGCTCAAAATATAGCTAGATTTAGTATAAAATCAACATTTATCTCTTCCCATTGCCTCACATTTTGCGTAAAACAAAAAAGTTACGGTAGAACGACTGATTTCCAGGAAACTAGTTTGGGTGAGACTCCATAGCTCCAGTTAAGGCACGTTATTTACCAAAAACCGCTGAAATTTCTCAGTGAGAACATAGTTGTGTTTTGGGTACTCATTTGAAGCGCCTTTTCAAGTACCCACAATACAAGTTTTCATGGAGTAATAAGAAAATAATAATTTCCTGTTACCCCCCCACCCCTCCACCCCCCCCCCCCCACACACACTCACTCAAACAAACACACCCCATTATATGGAGCTTTGAATGGCTCCATATTTTCTGCTAAAAATGTTATCCAGCATGCTGCTCTGCTTAACGTTAAGCTGAAATTATGAGCCCCTCCAGATAGCAAAAAAAAAAAAAAAAAAAATATTTATTTGAAGTTTGACGCTATTACCTTAAACATACTCTAAAGAGTATGATTCTGTTCAGATGCAATACGTATCATGGGGTGTATTGCTTTAACCATTGCGACAGGATTCTTTGGTGCTTTGAAATATTAAACCTTAGCAGATCCTGACATTTGTAAAGCAAAAAAAAAAAAAAAAAAAAAAAATAAAATAAAAAATAAATAAATAAAAAAAAAAAATAAAAAAAAAATAAAAAAATAAAAAAACAACAAAAATTGTTAATATCCTAGCAATTATAACAGGTTATAACTCAGTCTCTAACAGCTATAAGGACTGTAGTTTCTGTTACGACAAATTTAGACCGCCATACATAGAAGGAACTACTTTTTTGTTTACATGTTTTCACGGTTTTACCATGTGGTCATATTTTTCACGTTCAAGTGAATTAAAGTGACATATGAGAAACTTTGTTTTTGGCTTTGTACTGACAGCAGTTTTGGAAAATCATTACTATATTTTGTAAGGAGAGTTTATACACATCATACAACCGGCACCTTTGACAACAGATGACTAACGAGACAACATACGTACACACTGTTGACATAGAAATGGTGTATGTCAATAAATTGTACCGGTAAAAATCAAGAAAGAAAGCATTTGACTTTTATGCATTATGGGGATATTATTTAATGTTTGAAGACCCCTCAGTACTACTCTGATTTAATTTCACTACCGAGTAAACCTTTGTGAGATAGTCGAAAAATCTGTTTCCCGAAATTTGCACTAAAATCCGTTTTTTGCTAGGGTCTTACTTCCCAGGAACAAATTCTGGTATTTTTTCTTGCGTAAAAAAATGTAAACTTCAGTTGACTTTAACAGTGAAGATTATCTGTGGCAGCAAATGATAAAATTTTGGGGGGAATAATCGACAACAACTTAACATGAACAAATCATATTGATGCTGTTACAAAGAAAACATATACGCTGAGGGCGTAAGCAGTGTTGCAAACTTCATTACTGCTTATGAAGTCTCTAGAAAACCAAGACTGCCATTTTCAAATCCGTAGTGTATTCTATATTTACAAAGGCAATCTTTTTTATATTTATTTTACTACATTACAGCTGTTAATGCCGTTTGGCGGCGGTAGAACGTCTTCTCGTACATCACCATAGTGCAGATTATTTTTCTTATCTTTTGGGATCATTGAGCCCAGTGTGGTATATTTAAAAATGAAGTTCTGCTCATGGTATACATAGGCTCATGGTATACTAGAGGGCGTAAGCAGTGTTGCAAACTTTATTACTTCTTATTTTCTACTCCCATTTTCTAATCCGTAGTATGTTCTTTGTTTATAAAGGCAATCTTTTTGTGATTTATTCTAAATTTTAGCTGCCATTCAAGATTAAGGAATACTTGTCCACTGATCAAAGACTTCAATTTTATAAGTCTTATGTTTAATTCCATATTGATTATTGCAATGCCATCTGGGGAGGAACCTCAAAGAAATCTTGATAGGATCTACCGGTTACAAAAAAACAAAAACTTATCAAGTTATTTTTAAATTAGACTATCAATATGAAAATATTGCTACTAGTATGGAAGAGCTGAAAATTCTAAACATCTATGAAAGAATATTTCTCAAGAAAGCTAAATTCATGTTCAGAATTTCTCTAAACTTCTCAGTTGTTTTTTTAAACAAACGCGTTCTGACTGATTTTGCATTTATGCTCAGTATGAAATCGATATAAGCTTTGAAAGAACACTTTTGCCATATTTACAATTCATATTCTTTGTATATTATTTATCTACCGTTTTGATATCTCTGTCATCGTGATGTATGTGCATGTTGTAAAATTTAAAATGCTTCTGTTTTTGGCATGCTTAAGTTTAATCACAACAGATGTGTTTTTATCAACATTAGATATTCCGTTAAAGATGTGTTTTCAAAGATTGTTTATATAATTAAAGATGCTAGTTAGTCTATGCATTTTATAATGATATATGACTGACATATATGGACGCCGGGATTATGTCCACATGGCCCTTAGTGCGCGCGGTATGCTACCGAACCAAATACTACATTTTGTGATTCTAATAGTCATTAAAGATTGATGACAGAGGTATAAATATAGTAGGTAAACAATGTACAATCAATTTCCATAATATATTACCGGAGAGCATTTGATCGGTTAAATTTTTTTTATATCAATTCGACTAAGAAGGTACATGTACAAACTAACCATTTTTTACTCGTGATTTCTGTCGGAGGCTTTTATTTTACAGTAATTCCAGTTTGTAGCTAGCTAGTCTTAATATTTATAATTGCTATTTCTGTATTTTTTTTCCAGAAAACGCACGATTTTTAAGATATTTTCAACTTACACATCCATATATTTTTCGACATTAAATTGGTTGCCTAGTGTCTCTACTAGCGAGGAGAGGTACGACTGAACACCGATGGACATTATCTAAGTGAATATCAGTTACATAGTTACGTAGCCCTGATAGTCTTTGAATTCATTGTAGACCTTTAGCTGTTAATAGGATTTCAGCACTTTCAGCTTTTAATTCGTCTCTAGCCTGCATGCCTCAATATTAGGTCTACCCCATAGGCATAAGCCGTAGACCCCGCTTAGGTATTGTCGTAATATAACTAGAGCCCCTATCTCCATAAGCCTTCAGTACTAAATCATTTTGAGTCCTTCATTAAACATTAGTATCAAATCGCCAGAATGACGCTTATAAATATTCTGCTACTGACCTTCCTGGAATTGATATTTTGACTTTGTTTGAATCGGAAATAACAGCAAAAGTGCTCTTTCAAAGCTGAAATGGATTTCATACCGAACCATTAAAAAAAATCATAAGTCAAAACGCTTTTTTTTCTGGAAGAAACAACTGACATTGTGATCTACCGTCCATGTTAGCCTTCAAATAATTCTCTCCTCTACCAAGCGTGTTAGCCAAATAATTCATATGTAGGCAAAGGCATTTATTTTTCAGACATTTGCTCCGTTTGGAAACTAAAAACTTCGTTATTTATGCAAGCTGCATCGCCATTTTTGCAGAATTGCTATTGAATGGTTGTAGATTTATTTTATACAGGAGAAAATAGCAATTTTGTTGCTGGGAATTACGACTCCAGCAAAAACCGCATTTGGGAACAAATTTTAGAAAAACGTTTTTCGACCACCTCACATAGGCTTATGCGTCTGTGAAATTAAATCCTATAACTATTGCGGGATCTTCAAAAATCAATAATATCCCCATAATGCATGAAAGTCAAATGCTTTCTTTCTGGACTTTTGCCGGCGCAATATCTTCATATATGCTTTTTATGACAACAATGTTTATACTCGTATCTGTCGTCTCGTTAGTCATGTGTCTCGAAAGGCGCCGGCTGCACGGTGTGTTAGACAAAAGACTGATTTGTACTAAAAAGAATCATTGCATGAAATTACAGCTCTGTGGTACGGTTCGAAATTTGACAGTGTTCAGCTTAACTATTTTTACTGTTTTTATTTATTATAGGGCGAAATAAATCCGAAACAATATGCTTGCCTGGAACTACTCATAACAAGAAAATAAAATCCTAAAATAAGTGAAAATATCTTGTTAGTAACTTTTTCATCTTTACACTTTACAAATTTTCAATACAATATGCCATTTTGTATTGTTCCTACGTAAGAACTCCCAGCGATCGTCTTTAATTGCATAACAATGATCCCTATGCTGCCTAATCTGAGCCAGTTACACTGGTTATAGTGACAGCGAAGCGAAACAACTCATCTCACATAATGCTAGTGCAAATTGTAGCCAGTATTTATGTGTAAACTATTGATATGGAAAGCGTGTCGGTTAGAAATATTCTCCTGTATCGGTCTCCGACAACGGGACGTTTTCACAGACGGCCGGATGCACTAAAGTAGAATACGGCAGCTTCAAACAGCAGTGGTTTTGAGAGCTTATATGAAAATTACAGGTGGCACTGGCTCTCACTGTGTACCAGCAGACAGATTTAATATTGAAGATTGCAAGTTAGTTAGTGCTGGCCATTGAGATCTAATGCGTACAGGTCACCCAAAGACCAAAGCTCAGAGCAACAGAGAAATGTTTTATTCTTTAGGATGCGGAGTATCGGGAGAAATTTCATCGAATAGTCGATTCAAGGCACTTAGCGAGAATGTGGATACTGGAGGCTCTCTTTCCTATAGTGCTGTTCTTCAAATTTATAAATCGGACAACGGCAGAACATAACAGGACGGCCACAAATCCAGTGACTATTTCAAGTATGCACGAGGAGAATTCTGTCGACTCCAGTTGGCCGCATGTAGCACGTGATGATAACTTAGGTGACAGTTGATGACAATGATGAAGAGTCTGAAATGCTCATTCGGCACCTTTTAACGCCGCTTCTACGTAGGGGGACTTAAAAGGAGTAAAACAGAAGAAAAGATAGTGAAATATATTGCGCTTAGAGGAGTCAGTGTTACATGGATCAGCATTCGCAGCATTCGAACATCAGAACATGGCCGTCATTAGGTGGTAACCCCCCGGTGGTTTGCTCTACCGACCGTTCTAAGGCGGTGGTCCCGGTGTTAGTCTTACTCTTTGTTGCTTTGTGGTTTATTCTACGAGGCGATTTGTTGTATGTCTTTCCGTGTGTCATTTTGTTCTTGTGTTTTTCAGTCCTTTTAGTATTGCGATTACCTCGCTTGGGGAAGAGAGAGCTAATCTTAGTGCTTTTCGTACGTTTGTTCGGTTTGTGCTTGTTTAGATTTGTCGGTTTCCTCTTCCTCTTGGGGCCTGGGAAGGGCTGCGATTTGTGATTGTGGCACTCCCTGGACTTTTCTCTTACCTTTTTTACGTGTAGATGTAGAAAAAGGGACTCGTTTACTGGTTTGAGGTTCATTACGAAAAGACGCCTATTCAAATATATAGACAATTTCACCTCAAACAACTGAAAAAAAATCAGATTAAAAACTCTGATATTTTTCATATTTCTGCTTAAAACATAGGTTGTGATACTCGTTAGAACCACCTCGGCGAGGCGGTTCTAGCGAGTATCCACAATCTATGTTTTGAGCAAAAATAAGAAAAATAATGTATCCCCAGTTTTACGATATAAAAGTGGGGCTTAAGGGGGTCAACATTATACAGGCATGTTCTCGTGATGTATGTCCCAGTGGTATAACATGTCGTCTGCTCGGTGCAATAACAGTGTAACTGGCATTTTGGCCAAAATAGCTTTTTTTGCATAAATGTGTGCCTAAGGACATAATTAATACAAATGGTAAATAAGTACTACACAGCTAGATTCTGCCTAAATCTTGATTTATTTGCGCATTTTGCGATTTTTTTCAGTTACACTATTTCTGCACTGAACGTTTGATTAGGGTTGGCGCATAAACAGTGTAAGTGCACTTACACCCTTTTTGCGCCAACTTTTTTAAAACCTCGAAAATATTAAATTCTGCTGCTAGAATTTGCGAAATGAGAGTGCATCTTCCATGCAGAATGCCTTTAATTTACTGCTTGACCATGTAAAATGTTAAAGGAAAAAGGTTTGTGCATTTACACTGTTTTAGCGTTGAGTGGTGAGTGAGTGCACTTACACTGTTTTTGCGCCAACACACTCAGCACAGAAAGTTTGTCTAAATTTAAATGCTTAATATTTTTTATAAAGGCCATTATTTTAAACAATCAGCTTCACACACAAATGAGATAAATCAACACGAAGTTAAGTCACCAGCCTATAGGATGGTTTTCTTTACCATCGTTAAATAAAAGTTTTCTTGTTTTTTTTTCTCTCCTGAAAAGATGCCATTTTGTACTTACGCTGTTTGTGCACCAAGCAGGCGATGTAGGGCCTGGTACTCAAAAGTTCAGTAACAGAATAAAGTACTGAAATATTCTAAACGTGTTAAGTTAGAATCACTGACATGTTGGAGTACAAAAGGCATTGTTACACAGGCAGATGGTATGGAATCCGACCTGCATGCATATCAGCAAGGCGTTTTGGCGGTCCTTGATGTTCAGTGTTTAACACTGATATTCCCTAGAATAAAAATGTCGTATGTGCAGATCCTGCGGATGTGTGGGCTGATCTGGATCTGTGACTATTGCGCACCACCTTGTCTGAGATGTGTCATTAAGTTATTTTGTTATGTCATACACGTGAATATTTAGCTATTTACATGTGTACTCGGTACTCTTTCGGGTATCCATCATGCGTACTATACAATCATCTGTTATTTGAGTTGTATACAGTGATCTGTAGTTTTGCTCACGGGAACTGTGAAATTGACAGCTCGAGTTATACTTTCACTTTCAATTTAATCAATCGGGAACGCCCTTTTAAATATGATTGATGCATTTTAACTAATGACTGCATGTTGACCTCTGACTTTACGCACGTCACTGAAAATGCACGCGCTCGAGGAGAAAAATCTTGCTGATTCACCATTGTTGTTGCTGGCTTTTCAGTCAGCAACGTTAAAAGCTGATTTAAATATATATCGGTCTGGATGTCTTTATAGATTCCCTCTATTTAGATGAAGTCCAGGATACCCTTTTTGCCTTCACCATGGATTGAACCATCATGTAGATATATCATCACAATCATCAAATATATATAACATTTTAAACAACAGAGTGTTTATTGTGTTTACTTTGACCCCTGCGTCAAATGGAGCCCCCAGTAAGGATCGAACTCACGACCCCTGGTTGTTATATAGTAATTGCCAGTAATAGTGATATAGTGTACTCCATATTTGGACATAGTGAAAGTGTATACATTTCCCTTATAAGATTGCTATTGTGTATTTTTTACCAGTTTTGTCTTTTATAAATAAGAGTGTTATAAAGTAGTGTCAAAGAAAATGCCAGAAGGTGAAAAATCTGTAGATGAAATGGTCAAGGCCATTAAAAAGAACCAAGAGTATAAAATCCTTTCTAAAGCAGAATATGAGGTTCTTTTAACACTTGCTGCTAAGAAGGATGTAAGTATTGAAGAAAATGCAGGTGCTAAAAGAAAACATATGAATAAGAAAGCTGGTACACCTGAAAAAAGTAGTACCCCACACAAGGAGATGGGGGAAAATCTGTAGATCAGCCCCAGTTTACATTTACCATCCCTGGTGTTTCACGCATTGCCAGATTAAATTTTCCCAACCAGACCCTACTACAGAAGACTTCATTTGCCCAAAGTCCATATGTACCCAAATTGACTATTTTCAGTGGTGCAGTAGAACCACAAAAAGGTGAGGCTTCTTTTGAAGTTTTGAGTGTTAAGGTCAAATGCCTCCAAAAGTCTGCCTATTTGCCTGAACATTTACTTTTACAGACAATACGCAATTAATTGAAAGGTACAGCTAGAAGTCTGTTGGTTCCCTTGGGTGAAACAGCCTCTGTTCAAGATATTTTATCTAAATTAGATGGTCTTTATGACAATGTTAGTACCAGTGAGACTTTGATTCAGTCTTTCTACAGTGTATTTCAATAAAATACTCAATTAATTGTTTCATTTGGATCAAGAATTGAACAGACACTGTCTAGGGCTATAAGTATGGCCATATAGAATTAATTGCTAAAGATGCCATGCTAAGGAGTAAGTTCTGGACTGGCCTTAAAAGCGATGCATTAAAGAACTACGAGGGATGTTCGAAATGAATTGCTTATTTCTATCTGGAGACTTTAAATTTCAAGTTAGCCCAAAAGTACTCATTTCATGCCCTCGAAGTACTCCCCGTGGCTAGAAATGCAAAGTTTCAGCCGATGTATCCACTTCTTGAAGGCGTCACGGTACGGTGACTTGGGCACAGTAATAAGGTACTAATGAATGGCAGATCCAAGTGCCTGTCGGGACTGGTATTTCCGCCCACGGTGAGGCAAAACAGTTACTTTTTCTTTCTTCAAAAACGCCGTAACTATTGCGGAGGTATGAGCTGGGGCATTGTCATGTAGAAGACGGACATGTTTAAAACCAGTGGCAGGGCGTCGTTTCTGATAATACTTTTTCAGATTCTTCAGTACTACGTCTTTGTAGTACTTTCCGGTGATGCTTTTTGCCCTTTTTCACTGGCACTTTTATTGCGACTCCTTCACCAGAGAAGACGATTGCATACAAAACCTTCTTTGTACTCAAAGAACGTTTGGCAATTATTGGGCGTTTGCTGTGTTTAGTGGCCCAGATCTTATTGCTAACCTTTCTGACGGGCTCAAAATAATGGACCCAGGTTTCATAACATGTGACGACATTGGCAAATTGCTTTTTGTCATATTTTGGAAACATTTAAAGCAGCTTTTTGGCCACTTTAACCCGTTGCCTCTTTTGCTCGTCAGTCAACAGATGTGGCACCCATCTAGCAGAAATCTTTCTGACTTTCAAATGCTTCTTCAAAATAAGGTGAACCCTTGATAGTGATATGCCTACCTTTCGTGCAATATCACGAACTGTAAATCTGGCATCTCCTTCAATGATTTCCTTTATTTTGTAAACGATTTTTTTATGAGATGCAGATTTTGGCCTACCTGATTTCGGTGCATTTTTGATGGACTCTACATCAGACTCAAATTTCTTCTTCCACCGCCGAACTGTGTCATAAGACACACAAGAAGGTCCAAAAGCAGTAGAAATTTCAGTCATCAGCTTCTTCAAAGAACAACCAAGTTTTGAGCGAGCTTGAATGTAAGCCCGTATTTCATCTTTTTTGTCGACGCTTCTACCAACCATTTCTTACTGCAGTGGTCAATGACTGCGTGTATTCAAATGGCAAATTTTATGTCTTACACTTTGTCTAACATGTACATTTATACACCATTGTGTAGATATTGAATAGCCCTATACAGGTATGTATTGGTTTTTATCGTGCCCCACGTGGATATCGAGCTAGAGGACAATAAGCAATTCATTTCAAACATCCCTCGTATACTCGTCATTTATATGACAGTATAAAGGACGAAAAGAAATAAGGAAAGTGGATCAAGAAGAGAGCAACATTAAGACTACTAAGCAACGAGCCGGCTTTTGTAGCGACGCGATAGAGTGTTCGCCTGTCACGCAGACGGCTCGGATTTGATCCCCGGTCGCGGCATAAGAAATTTTCACCTGTTACAGTTTGCGCCTACTGTAAATAACCCATATGTGTGCATAAAAACTCATTGAGTTTCATTTCCCGTGATTCTCGGAATCCTAGAAATTTAGGGACGAATTTCAATTCCGAGGGGGAGACTGTCATCGGATATAGGTATATAACACACTTGTACTGCCCTGCGGTACAAGCTGGCTTTTATAGTGACGTGGTAGAGTGTTGGCCTGTCACGCAGACGGCCCGGGTTCGATCCCCAGTCAGGGCATTTTTCAACTGTTACAGTTACTTAGTTATTTATATATCTGCTGTGTGATAGGGGTTATTGGTCATGCTGTGTGTACAGATCTTGGTCAGATGGCGCGGATGTGTGGGCCGCCCTGGCTCTGTACATACTGCATGTCGCATCCTCGGTGGTGTGTTATGAAGCTATTCTGTTGCTTAGTAGATTACTTATGTCCTTGTTGGCCGCCTTGTTGCTTTAAGTTGTTTAAAGACAATGTACTGGCTTCGTACATGGTGGCGAAATTTGTCGCCTCTACAAGTCATTATAAAAAATCAACACAAATCAAAATGAAATGCGCATTTCATTTGAGTTGTTTTTTGCTATTTTATGACGACGTGTAGATGTGGCCTATTTCGTCACCATGTTTGGGCAGTCAGGAGATCGATCGTCCCTGCAGCATACAATATACTTCTAATCAGCATCAGCCGTTTTGGTTCGATTGGTACACTTGAACCGAAGTAAACATACACCAAATTCCTTGAACATTGTTGTCCACGTGCTTATATGTAAAACCTGAAGTAGGCTTAATGTTGTGACATTTGCAAACAATGCAAACCCAGATCAGATGCCGTAGAACACGACCAAGGTCTGTACTTTTTGCTTAAATTGCAGAAAGTTAGGGAAAAAATGAAACAGATGAAATCCCCTATTAAGGGCCATTTTACCAGCCTATTCTCCGAGACAATCGACTCATCAGTGCTTTGATTATATATTTCAAGTGTATGCTCCGTCAAGAGGCCATTATGTACATGATTTTATAGGTTATTTACATGAAATTAATAGTATGTACAGCCAGACTGGCTTGGTGATTTTAATGGGTGATTCCAATGCTAATTTACGGGGAGAAAGATATATAAAAGTCTCTGATGTACGTGCTAAATATTAACTTTATGTGATCCATTACCATAGTCTCAGTCCTGTTAAAACAGTACCCGTACGTACATGGGCGAATGCTAGCTTCGTCTCTTGCTGCGGCATGAATCTTAAATTATTACGTAAAAAAGCAGTGTCGCACATTATCAACAGCCGTGCATTAACCGGCGAAAAGCCGTGTATTAACAAGGCAATTCACGCGCTGTTAATGCACGGCTACGCAACTTTCAATATGATCGTACTGGGGTCACAGAATTGCTGCCGTTACAAGATGTATACTGCCTGACCCTAGAACGAGCTTAGTCAGTGGAAATTACGTTTGCGAGACATCTGTGAAAGGCGAAACAAAATAGCGCAAGAAATAACGCGAAATATAGCAATTTTTTTTTTCGGCCTCGGTTTTCAACACCTCCCACGGGACCTGGCGAATGTTAATGCATAAAAAAATGTTTGATCCCTAGATCATGTATCATTGCCTAGGGAAAGAATTGATACTACGTTATCATGTGAAACTAGATGAGATATTAAATGTTTCAAGGCACAGACCGGTTGTATGTAGGGTCTCCTTCCCACTGGCAAATTTTACGAATAATACTGTTCGTTAACCTCAAATGTAAACTGGAATAAATAAGACGAATGAAAACTACAGTTATACAAGTTTGAATTAATTAATGCATTTTCTTTTGATACATATCCTGAAAATTCGGAGCCCAAAAAGAGATTAAACCATAATTTGAAAAAAAAAAAAAAAAAAAAAAAAAAAAAAAAAAAATAAATAAATAAAAAAATAAAAATAAATAAAGAACGTTAACTGCATAACTACAGATTCGAACATGATTCTACCTAAAACGAAATGTAAACCTTATCTGAAACTTTACTGAGACAGAGGTATGAAAGATCTGCATAAGGCGATGCGGGAAAATTGGCGTAAGCGTTTGTTTCGTGGACAACATCTCAAACGTGCGGATAGTGTATTGCCTTTGTACCTGTCACCGGCATACTCTAGTTCTCGGTATTCGGAAAGCATAGCTAGTAACTAAGCAGAACCCGAATTCATGTGATCGGGTCGGGTAAAAGTCCCATACATTTGGAGGCAATATCTCTAAACTACTGAAATATTGTTGACATGGACGTTATGTCGCAATTCATGCAGCGGATTCAGGGCAAGCGTGGTCTGAAATCAGTTCAGTTAGAGATGGCCAACCCACTTAAGAAGCACGTGATGATAATTTGGACGCACGAATATAGGTAGCACCTATTAAATTCAGATTAGAACATATGTTTTGCAAATTTATGAGAATTGCCTCAGTTAGGCGATTCTAACAATTATGCACAATATATGCTTCTTGTAGTATTAAATACAATGTTGTCCCACAATATCCCATTTACTATCACCGCTTGAGCGAAAATCTCATGCCAGTCAAATTATCATTATAACGAATTAAGTCATTAGATCCAGTGTCGTAAAAAGAGGGTTGACTGTACCGAGTTTCGATCAAATCACGGTATTGATTATGAAGAATGCGTCATTTAACCACTTTCCTTTTATGAGAATATGAGACATACGAGGGATGTTCGAAATGAATTGCTTATTTCTATCTGGAGACTTCAAATTTCAAGTTAGCCCAAAAGTACTCATTTCATGCCCTCGAAGTACTCCCCGTGGCTAGAAATGCAAAGTTTCGGCCGATGAATCCACCTTTTGAAGGCGTCATGGTACGCTGATTTGGGCACAGTAATAAGGTACTGATGAATGGCAGATCCAAGTGCCTGTCGGGACTGGTATTTCCGCCCAGCAAGGAATGCTTTCAATTTCGGAAACAAAAAGAAATCACATGGGCAAGGTCTGGGGAATACGGGGTTGAGGCAAAACAGTTACTTTTTATTTCTGGGGCATTGTCATGTAGAAGACGGACACGTTTAAAACCAGTGGCAGGGCGTCGTTTCTGATAATACTTTTTCAGTTTCTTCAGTACTACGTCTTTGTAGTACTTTCCGGTGATGCTTTTTGCCCTTTTTCACTGGCACTTTTATTGCGACTCCTTTACCAGAGAAGAAGATTGCATACAAAACCTTCTTTGTACTCAAAGAACGTTTAGCAATTATTGGGCGTTTGCTGTGTTTAGTGGCCCAGATCTTATTGCTAACCTTTCTGACGGGCTCAAAATAATGGACCCAGGTTTCATCACCTGTGACGACATTGGCAAACTGCTTTTTGTCATATTTTGGAAACATTTGAGGCAGCTTTTTGGCCACTTTAACCCGTTGCCTCTTTTGCTCGTCAGTCAACAGATGTGGCACCCATCTAGCAGAAATCTTTCTGACTTTCAAATGCTTCTTCAAAATAAGGTGAACCTTGATAGTGATATGCCTACCTTTCGTGCAATATCACGAACTGTAAATCTGGCATCTCCTTCAATGATTTCCTTTATTTTGGAAACGATTTCTTTACGAGATGCAGATTTTGGCCTACCTGATTTCGGTGCATTTTTGATGGACTCTACACCAGACTCAAATTTCTTTTTCCACCGCCGAACTGTGTCA
This sequence comes from Anodontia alba, assembly GCA_964016985.1. Taxonomy (NCBI): domain Eukaryota; kingdom Metazoa; phylum Mollusca; class Bivalvia; order Lucinida; family Lucinidae; genus Anodontia; species Anodontia alba. The sequence continues at coordinate 124,089,388 of OZ024821.1, forward strand.
TAAGACACCCAAGAAGGTCCAAAAACAGTAGAAATTTCAGTCATCAGCTTCTTCAAAGAAAAACCAAGTTTTGAGCGAACTTTGATGTAAGCCCGTATTTCATCTTTTTTGTCGACGCTTCTACCAACCATTTTTACTGCAGTGGTCAATGACTGCGTGTATTCAAATGGCAAATTTTATGTCTTACACTTAGTCTAACATGTACATTTATACACCATTGTGTAGATAATGAATAACCCTATACATGTATGTATTGGTTTTTGTCGTGCCCCACGTGGATATCGAGCTAGAGGACAATAAGCAATTCATTTCGAACATCCCTCGTACATGTAGCAACACTTCAAAATATGACTAAATGTCACGGATGTAAGATTTCTACCACAGTCAGTTCAAATTTCTTAAAGTATTTTTCTTTTTCTTTCTTTCTTTTTTTCTGTTTAAAAGTAATGACGCTCGGATGGATCCCGAACGTTTCACGAAACATGTTCACTAAAATTCATGCCGAGATTTGCTCAAATAATCTAAAATGCTTCAGTTTATGCCGACACAATTCGTTATAATGGTAATTTGACTGGCACGAACCTTCGCTGAAGTGGTGACAGAAATTGTGCAAGAACATGGTATTAAATTTCTAAGAACATGTGTATGGGATTATGATTTTGTTGGAATCGCCTCAATGAAGCGCTATTAACAACACATTATCCAAAACACATGTTCTAAGAGGAAATAAAAAAATAAAACAAAGCCTACTGCTCATTAAGGACTCCATACAAATGCAAATTCATTTTAATGGCAACATCTTTGGGGGAAAAGTACTGTCGTTTGTAAAGAGGATTCTCTGTACTTCTTTTTTTTATGATCATTTCGTGTAAATAAATCCTTATCTGGTGCTTGGAAGGGCTATTGGAATGATTATTATCTTTGCTGAGTGCCTTCGAGGCATGTTCGGACAGCGAAGGCCCAGATTAGACAGTACATCCGCGCAGTCTGATCGGACCTTCGCTGGCCGCTGCAAAAATCATTGGATGCTTAGAATGTATCAATGGAGAGCATAAACCCGGATGAGACCTTGCGCTTGGGCATGCACAGGATGATGTAAATCTGTGTACATTTTGCGCATACTCGAAAGCATGATTTTGCTTGACTCGGTCTATTTTATAAATGGAGGGCGTGTTTTATATATAGCGTATTCTTAATATGGATTTCAAATTCAAATTCAACAGCAGCACCAACAACAAATTCAACAATGTTATTAATTAAAACAATCGAGGAGTTGTTAAGAAGTATTTGATGGTTATTCAGGAATAATTTTCTCTAGTTCTCTATAAAAACATATGTTGTCACTTCTCATGAGTACCCAGAAAATATTTTTTTTGTGGAGAAATAAAAAAAAAAAAAAAAAAAAAAAAATCGCAGAATTATCATTAGGCCCTCCTCTTTAACGACTCATCTGAAATAATAATAATAATAATAATAATAATTTTACAAACACTGTTCTGCAATAAGTCAACAGAGTAGTTTGATGTAAAGAGAAGGTACTAAAGACAAGACAATTTAAGTGATCAAGCATTTACTGGTAATTCCCATTTAATATTTCCTTGAATTAAACCATGATTGTATTTCCTTATTTACACAAACAGATCATACAATATTCAAATATGATTTTAAGCAAGTGTTTATATTACCTATTTCTTGCATAATTCGAGAGGCATTTTACGAATTTGGAACGACTTTTGATTTTGGGTCCGATTATATTATCCAATTTATTATGAAAGCATGTACAAACATTTTTCACAATACACAATCAATAACAAAATGGTATGGAGTTCCATGCGTACGCTTTTGTCAACTACAATGACTCAACATCTTTGGATCCATGAAACTGGGCAGTTCGAGCCAAAGAGGAATCATCATAGTGTCAGGTCAGGAGGCAAATCGGGATAATTCTGGGATGCCTCTACGATATTCTATAATATACTGGTTTGTTAAGTGTACTTAGAATCGCCTCGATGGGGAGATTCTAATGAGCAAACGCAACATATTTTTTTTATGTAAAGTTCAGAGATTTTCCCTAAAATATCTTTAAATATTTGATTACTTGAGCTATCGGAAGAATTTCATAAGGACTCAAAAACGAGTTTCAGTCACGGTAAACGAGCCATCACTATTCTAGTCATCGAGGGTTTAATGCTATATCATTTAAAAACGGCGTAATAAATCGGAAATCCATACAAGTTCAGCACAATGCTGACTTTTTTTTTTTCAGAATGGGACTTGTGTAGAAGCAAACATGAACCGACAAAGTTGTCTCCCTAGAACAAAAGCGCACAAAATTATCAAGGATTTCGAGTTCTCTTAACCAGTTCAGCCTTTTAGACCCAAATGGCTACATTTGCAGAACAGTGTAGATCGCTCATAACCGTCTCATCAGGATGCACACTGTTTGCCATTCTGTTATTGATTCCTTTGCTGAAACCCCTACCTGTAACAATGGATGAGTCCAAATCAGAGATAGAAGAGTCCATGTTAAAAATTGATGGGTGAAAGGGTTAAGCTTGAACGTAATAAGATGTATTGATCACATTAAGGTATCACTTGCAAAAAATAAATCACGATATTATCCCGATATCAAGTGTCAGATACGATACTGAATCATGATACTTTAACCTTATTGATTTTTCTGTATTTCTTCACAAAATATACCAGTATTGTTGCAAATGCTTCGCATTCTGGGTAAACAGTTTTAGTAAATGACGATTTGAAATATTTGCTTTATTTTACCCATAAAATAGATCACATTTCACATAAATTGTCTTCTTAAGAGACATTTTGCATGAAATGTCAGAGCCTATTTTCTGGGAAAAATAATAAAAAAAAATATCATAAATCTGTCGTCTGCTGAATTAGCCCAGAGTGTAGTAAACGTCAAGAACCTTTTTTCTAAATCAAAAATGCATTATGCAGTTATCATGAAATATCGATACTAACCATCAGTATCACGATATAGTACTATCACAAAAAAAAAAAAAAAAAAAAAAAAAAAACACACACAAAAAAACAACAACAAAAAACAAACAAACAAACAAACAAAAAAAAAAAAACAAAAAAAAAAAAAACAACAAAAAAAAAAAAAACATTATGATATATCGATACATCGATGATATCGCCCACCTCTACAATACAGGGCTAACAAACAATCTGAAACGCATAATGCCATATTTCTATCGCTAATTTTGAAATAAAAGTAAAAACGTGTTCAACGCCTATTGTATTAGTAAGTACATAGCATAAGATTAAACTGTTTACATCCTTTGATCCCATTTAGACAACATTCGATCATTTCAAGCTTTTCAATGACGTAATCATAGCGATGATTTATTTTGACACAATTTTGAAAGAGTAATTATACTGAAGCAAAACAAAATAATTTACTTTTTTTCCCGGCAGACCAAAACCAATGCCCTTGCAAACAGTGTAGATACAGACAAGACGGCGTGATCGAGCAGCTTCATATGATCAACATTGTTTGCCGTTCCGTTTTTTATTTTGGACTAAAAACTATTTGCAGTTAAAATTCAATAATGGAAGAGTCCTTTTCAGAGTCTCGGGGATGAAAGGGTTAAAGCGTATACATAGCATGTACATCAAGTTGGCTACAGACTGTCGCGTATATCGTGCGACTATAACTACCAATGACAGCTTTGATGCTTTAAAGGTTGATGCCGTATCTACTTTATATGTAACGAAAATGACAAGAGCTTCACACTTGTTTCGAAATGATTTCCCCAAACTGTTGTTTTGATAATTATATTATTCGTAAACGTATTTAGAATTCATGTTCTGATATTCTAAGTTCGCGAAAATAATTTATACTCTCACTTACGTTCTGAAGAATCTGCACACTCACTGTGAATAGGATATATATGCTTATCATAAAAATACATAGAAATACAAACATATCAATGTTATTTGATTATGAATAAAGGATCTTACCGTTCTTTTTATATATTTTTGTGCATTATTTTTGTCGTTGGAGGGGTCATGTGATAAACAGAATCTTACATTTGTGATCATGTATGAAACGCATTGGGTAATTTAGGTATTTTGCGAGTCTCCGGGCGAGAAAATACCGAAATTACCCTACAAGTTTCACAAAAAAAAATGCAAAATTCTGACTACCGCTCAAATTATTCTGATCCTTACATATTCCTGTTTTCACTACGTATCACTGAGAAACGTAGGGTTATACATTATATATATATATATAAAACACATGTAGTTTTTGCGTTTTTGTATTATTTCGCTAAATATTCATTACTATTGTGCATTTACCGTGCCTACCATAAGTATTCGTTCAGACGCCTGCACAAACAATGTAGTTGCCAGTGTCTGATAAGGGTCTATAGTATTGGCCAATCATCCAATAGTTGTTATAATTGCGAAGTAAATTGAACTTTGTTGAATTTAAGACACTTATGGTAAGGGGTTAATGTGGACGAAAATTTAGGGCATAAATATGGATATTCAAGCCCCGAGGTTATAAACAACTCAGCTCAGCACGAAATTTGTCTTGCTAATAAATCTGAAATTACTGACAGTTGCTATTTTGTTCTTGCTGGACATAGCTGAGAGTGAAAATTTCTCTGATAAATGTCAACTAATTTTGGCATTTTCGTATCTATTAGCAGAGAAAATTTCATGCTCAGCTGAGTTGATTACGAAAAAAAGGTTTTATAATCTCGGGGCTAGAACTTACGGTAAAGAGACTGGGGCCAGAACTAACGATAAAGAGACTCACGAGGCTAATTTCTATCTGTAAAACCAGTTAATCCCGGATCTGCGGTAAATTTTACCGCCATTGTTACAACGCAAAATGTAGAATTTCTACGTTTTGCGTTGACGCTAACGCAAAATTTAGATTCTTTTTAAACTTCTCGTTACTTAACGCAAAATGTCGAAATTTACATTTCCTACCTTTTATGTCGATATGGTTAATATTCATATGTCTTTGTGTGTGTGTGTGTGTGTGTGTGTGTTTTCTGATTGCCATTTGAAATATGTTTGTGTTGCATACAATACGCTAATTTTACTCCTTCGATTTTATCGCATATTTTATCATTCAATATCTACAACTATATAATATAAACTGGAATCTACTAGTAAAAAACCTTTATATTTTGGTTACTACTTTTAAACCTAATTTAATATGCTTGTCAGTCCTATGAGGATCTTGCACGTTCAGAGCTCTCTTAACGGACAGTTCACAAAATGTCCTAATTCCATTTACCTCTTTTATATGATTGAAAGGGTACATAATATAAAGTGTACATATACTAGAAACACAAAAGTACTGACAATGATAAAGGCAAATGAGTTTTAATGCACCATTGGTCGTTATTACCCCAAAATCCATATGTGTTTAACCCATTAATACCAAGTCTGCAATTGAGTTTAACTCGCTAGTACCCAGAATCTTTCCGAGTTCTCTCTATAAGATCACATTAAGATACATTTCCCTCGAATAAAACGCATTTCTTTATTGACAAAAAAAAAAAAAAAAAAAAAAAAAAAAAAAATATCGAATAATCCATATTATCGGCGACCTTCGACTTGACTTTTCACATTCTGTCCACAAGCCGTGCGAATCTTGGCGAATCATTGTTAGGTAAGATTTACACCGGTATCAGACACCTGCAATACATGCAACAAATTGAGCACATACAGAAAGATTATAAACACATTCCAGCTAGCATTCTACTTACATCTATATCGGACCGTTATCAGCCCGTCAGGATTCTGTCGGGTAGATAAGGGTCCAATATAGAATTCTAGCTGAGATATTCGTTCGTTATTTCTAGTACGTATATTCACTACATTGAATTTACAGTTGTCTGCTGACATCGCTTTCAAAATACATTCTCGGTGGCAGTGGACGTCTCGTTTTGTACCTACACAGCAAACACACGCATCGTAACAAAGTCATGACTCTCATCGATATCAGAACGACACTGTTACGATGCTATGTGTTCACTTGGTACCCAGCTAGACATCCGTTGGAAAGACGGTTTTTATGGGTTTTATTCCAAGGGTAAAAATGATTTGTGATGGACAATATCTTATCAGAAACTATTTGTCGTTTCTGTTCCTGTTTTTTTTTTTTTTTTTTTTCACAAATTTACCATTTATGTTATGGCCAAAATATTGGTTAAACCTACACACTTTCTAAAGTAAACTCGACTTTTTATTTTATTTTTTTTTATCAAAAGTAGTTTTTGCTTTTCTTCACTGACTTTGAATAACTGACGTTTCAAAACAATACTGCATCATGAAAACATACCTATATGATTTTGACCCCCATAAATCCCATTTTTATACAGTAAAACTGGGGTTTAGAGGGGTATACATTATGTGTCTTATTTCGGCTCAAAATATAGATTGTGGGTACTCATTAGAACCGCCTCGCCGAGACGGTTCTAACGAGTACCACAATCCATGTTTTGAGCAGGAATATGAAAAATTTCAGAATTTTTTTATCTGAAAATTGTCCTTTTTTTGGTTGTAAAAGTTGCAATATATTTGAATAGGCGTGTTTTCGTAATGGCGAAAATTTTAGACATTTTGATATAGTGGAACTATATCCAAAGTACCTACCCTATCAATTTTTGCATATTTTACAGCCGGTTTTACTATCGGAGGAATGCAAATATTCGATTTGTTTTTAAACCAATGACTAGAATAAATTTATCAACAAGAGAAAGAAAAACGTAACGAAAACACGCCTATATAATCTTGACCCCTTACACATTTCAATATCACCGATTTTTACATGCGCACCGTTCACCGATTACAAATAGCTGCGTGACGGACGGCGCAATTTGTCCCCCCTCCCCCCCCCCGCACCCTTACAGACGATACAAAGAAACTAATTAAAGATGCTCGAGATTTCATATCACCATCTCTTTACAGTCAAACCTTCGCTTTAAACATTCCCATATTTTTGTTACAAACAAGCATACATAAGCTTTATTCGTATAAACCGCCATCTTTGTAGTACAAAAAGACAACTTGAGAATGTCCCCGTCTCTGCCATTTTCGTTGGTTAGTAGAACCGCGGCTAGGGCAACTTTTTTTTTCACAGACTACTATAGAGCGCGTGATTTGCACCGATTTCTGGTGGCCTCTCCATCTTTAAGGTACTGGGTTGAGTCGTGCTTAAAAAAATGAAGATTCTCGTAATTTTCTGCGCGATTTTCATTTTTCCCGGACCTAACAGTACTAAAATTATGTGTCTAAACCGCGGCAGAAGTAAGGGTGAGGATTTTGGTCACGTAAAATTGATTTAACCGCCCCGCCCCCCCCCCCCCCCCCCACCCAGGGAAATACTTTTCACTGACCGTTCCAGGGCGGTTCTTCTGTTACGGTTTAATTTTGATATAGTTCGTCTTTGAATGCGTGTGTCGCTTACATTTTTTTTGGGGGGGAATAGCCATTTGGCCACTTTGTCGGAAAGTAACTGTCCGTTTGGCTTTCTGCTGGTGATGTTTCCATTAGAGTCTAGTTATTTCGTGTTTGTGTTTTTTTTTTCTTTGATGTCTCTGATGAGAGGTGTGGGATAATTGTATCGATTCCTGATTATTGCATTCCCTTCTATTTTAAGAAGTTGGTTTTCATTCATTTTTCTCTGACATAAAAACAAGGTATCAAATATTGATAAAAATTCAATGATAATACTCATCTTATCAGTAGATGTTACATGTTTTAAAGGGAAACAACTTAGATTATACGTTCCCGAGGCTATACAAGGAAAACAACTCAATAGGCCGGGAAATTAATCTGTCATGCATTACTTTGCTCCCTGTAGATCGAAGTATAGTGAAAATTGTTATAATTTATGAAAGGTTGTAATTATATAAATTATCGCAATACTCACGATAAAAACATTATATATGTTATCAGAGCTATGTAAAAGAATCAACTATGATAGTCTGTTTTCTAGCCCGCATACATAATTACATGTCGTCATCCATAGCCAAAGCCGAACATACTATATCCGAAATCATCTATGTAGCAGTGTTTTGTTCTTTGCTCCACTCATAAAGTTTTCTTTCGGCCCAAATCTTTCCATGCTTGAATATCAAATTAACTGTATTATTAAACCAGCTTATAATCCGTTCGATTTAAGAATGCACATTTCCAATCGTAAACAAAAAGAATATCTTTTGTTTCTTCTTCGTAGTACGACGAAAAAAGAACGAAATGAAAAACTCAAACGTGTGCGAATATTGACAGCAACAAGCTCATTTCAGGTCGAACGGTCAAACTGGGGCTCCAATGGGAAAACTGCTCATTTCTCTTTTAAATGAGCAAAACCAACATTGCTAAATTCATTCTACACAACTTCCCATTTTTTTTTATTTCACTGTATTACCAACAGCACAGATCTCTGCTGCAAAAGTGTGCTTTTGAATAATAAAAAAAGTGGGGGCGGGGTCGGGGGGTGAATAGTTATATATTACCCCACTAAGAACCCCATAAACTGGAAGAAAACCGATATTATCCAAATGCGTACACATTTTTAAAAAAAGCAACCTCAAATAGATACGCCGGGCTCTAGCCCGGCGTAAATAACATTATGTTCTCAGGAAACGCCAATCGTATTTTTTTTAAATATTTTATTATGATAATAATCGTAGAAAGTAAGTATTTTAAGAACTATTTTGTAATTGTTTGCATGTTCTAAAGCAGAACTTCGATATTTGAAACAAGGTATCCAAGAATTTCATAGGAAGTATGTTTTGGCTCCAGCTGATAACGCTGCTAATAATGTTGTTGTTGTGTGACGACTTTATTATATCAATACTCTTAAACAAGAACTTGGTTGTACCAAAACATATGAACGTATTTCTACTGACGAGAGATCTATTGTCAATACCCATTCTATCGATATTACTGCTAAGTTTGCAGTAAGTATTAAAGAAAAGCAAGACAGACTTCCTACGTTATATTGGTTACCGAAACATCATAAACGACCTTATAAAGCTAATTGCTTATTGCTAATTTTAGTTCTTGTACGACTACTGTTTTGTCCAAACTGCTAACTTCATGCCTTACTGCTGTTAAAAAACATTGGATTAGATACTATGATACTGTTTACGAAAGGGACGGAATTAACTATTTTTGGTCAATTAAAAATTCTAATGATGTTCTCAATAAATTTAAATCTAAAAACTTTCAGGCTTCTAAATTGTCTACATAAGATTTTTCTATACTGTATACTACGTTACCTCATCATCTTATAAAAGATAAATTTATTGATTTAATTAACCAAACGTTTATTCGGGAGAATACCCAATATTTGGCTTGCAACGAAGAATATGCTCTTTTCACTTCTAATGTATACAAAAATCACAATTTATGGTCGTGTCAAAAAGTCTGTGATGCCCCTGTTTATCTTTAGGATAATATTTTTATTAGATTTGGAACTAAACTTTATAGACAAACTATTGGTATTCCGATGGGAACTAATTGTGCTCCTCTTGTTGCAAATTTGTTTCTTTTTTGTTATGAGAGAGATTTCGTGAAGTCTCTCTCAAGTGAACATCAGGCTGACATTATTGAGGCTTTCAATTAAACTTCAAGATACCTTGACGATTTATTAAATATTGACAATATTTACTTTGACCAAATGGTGGATCGGATATACCCTACAGAACTCCAATAAAATAGAGCAAATTCTTCCGATACCGAGGCACCTTTTTTGGATTTGAATCTATGTATATCTAATGGTACAGTTTCCACCAAAATTTATGATAAACGGGACGATTTTGATTTTGATATAGTCAATTTCCCTTTTCTGGATGGCGATGTCCCCCGGCGTACCTCATATGGGGTATACATATCTCAACTTATAAGATTCGCCAGAGCTTCAAATCTTAATGACTTTAACTACCGTAATAAAGCCCTTACTGACAAACTTCTTAGGCAGGGCTATCGTTATTTTAAACTTCGTAAGGCGCTTTCGAAATTTTATTGCAGACACAGTGCCTTGTTAGAAAAATATAGCGTCAGTCTGACAACACTTCTGCAACAAGGTATATCGGAACCCGAATTTTACGGTGACTTAGTGTACAGATTTAGAAAAATTGTAGGTAAATCTAACTTTTCGGAGCAATTCAGAAAACTTATTAACCGTTATAAAAGAATTGGCTGTAGCCTGGATATTATGCGGCGGACTGCATGCCTAGTTGTCAACCAAATCATTGTTGATGGCTATGCTTAACTCTTTAATTGCACGATGGCGGTTCGGGCCTCAGACTCAATGACGGCCTCTTCGTAAAACTTTAATCAGTGGGTTGGGGCTTGACGATATGTCTTTGGCTTGGCCCGCCGTGGTTCAACTATTGGTTTTCATTTACTCTGGCATACAGTAGTTTTAGCCATGAATACTCGTCTTTGTTTATTATAGCGATTAATTTGATTTTTATGCTTTCGCTTTGATACATTGACTGAGTTGGGAGCCTTTATGCGAACCGAATTTTTATGTATTTCTGTATTAAGAGTAGCATCGGGACCCAGGGAAAAGTTAGCTAGCTGTAAAAGTGCTTTAAACCCCACGGTGGTTTGCTCTACCGACCGTTCTAAGGCGGTGGTCCCGGTGTTGGTCTAACTCTTTGTTGCTTTGTGGTTTATTCTACGAGGCAATTTGTTGTATGTCTTTCCGTGTGTCATTTTGTTCTTGGATTTTTCAGTCCTTTTAGTATTGCGATTACCTCGCTTGGGGAAGAGAGAGCTAATCTTAGTGCATTTCGTACGTTTGTTAGGTTTGTGCTTGTTTAGATTTGTCGGTTTTCTCTTCCTCTTGGAGTCTGGGAAGGGCTGCGGTTTGTGATTGTGGCACTCCCTGGACGTTTCTCTTACCTTTTTAGGCTAACAGCTATAAGGGTACGAAATGATCCGCAACGAAATGTCTAACCTATATTACCGAGGAATAATTCGAGCAATACCTTACGCAGAAAAAATAACTTAAATAAATTATGCATGTACACGGATCAGCATTTTGATGTTTACACTGCATTACACCATAATAACCAGATGGCGAAATAATAACTACCCTTATCCTAAAAAGTCAAAGTGAGATTAATGGTTTACTTTTTCTTCAGATATTTTCTGTTCCTATCTCGCCCTGTCTGAGAAACATTAAGTATCCCTTTGTCTCTGGGAATTCTCATGGTTTAATAAATTACAACTAAGTACTAAGTGGTAATTTTATATCATATAGGAGTATACGGTAATGTATATAACAAGAGGTAATTATGACAAAGGCGTATCTCAGCAATCTAAAAACTGAAAAACGACAAGACGTAATTATGACAACAAACCATCTCATTCATGCTTCGCACCTTAAAGAATGGGACCCTTCCAACCCCCACTCTTTGTCTAATTGGCGGAGTCCTCCCCATCCCCAACCCCCACCTCCATTGCATATTCCGAAAATCACCTCAGACAATGTTCTGAAGCAGAACTTAGGCTTATGTTGTACATTTGATTTGCTTTACTGGAATACTGAAGTAGCACTATTCATCCGCCGATATTGGACACAATATCAGATTTCTTCAAAATCAGATTTCTTCAAAGTTTGATGTTTCCTTTGCTTTTGTTTATTTTTTCGCTATTTATAAGCAGAGGAATGTACAGACCAAATATATTTAAATGCAGAATATAGCTATCAGCGTTAGGAGGGAAATATTTTGGGGACGATTTTAAGTAGTTATTAAGTAGGTATTTTTTCATCTGAACGGATAGTTGAAATGTGGTATAGTAAATCTGGTGGTGGTAAACTGACCCCCATCCCCCACAAAAAAAAACAAAAAAAAAAAACATGTGGCGGGGTTAAATCGATTTTATTGACGTCAATTTTAAAACAAAACAACAATATAAGAGTGCTCTTAAGTAATCAATGAAAGAGCTAAGACAAAACAAAATTAAATCACTGAGGGTTCATCGCAAATATCTCAGACATTGACAACTTGAACAATAGAAAACTACTAGCTGAACCAAGGACCTCAGGACAAAGACATAACATGAAGCATCAACCCTCGAATGAAGGATTCAGGTCGGCATTTATGGAACAAGAGGCAAGCGAGGCATTATACGCCCGTGGCAAGTAATAAGATGCAGCACATTAACTGGCTCCTGTATAATTCAGTGCTCCGGATATAAACTGTAAGAGGAATGACAAAAAAAAAAAAAAAAAAAAAAAAAAAAAAAATTCAAAAAAAATTCATTGGGGCATAATCTCTGCTGATATTTGGTGAACTGTAACCTAAGGGTCCAAGCTGGCCAAGAAATTAAGGGAGAAGTTTGCTGCTTCTAGGGAGAAGTGCTTTCTGACAGAGGATACACCACAGAAGCATGGCTACATTATAAGCTCATATGAGCCTTTGGCACACTATTACCTCTAAACAATATGCTTTGAAAAGTTTACAAAAACTTTCAAAGAGGCATAAATCTGCAAATATTTGGTGCACTATAACCTAAAAATAATATGTGCTGCTCCACATCATCATGTAAGTATTTATGAAGTTTCAGCTTGATCGGATGTAAACTGTAGGAGGATTTAGCCGGAAACAAAAAATTAATAGAAATTTTCAAAGTGGTTTAACTCTGCTAATATTTAGTGGACTGTAACCTTGAAACAATATGCGCTGCTCCACATCATGGTCTTACTACAAATCAAGTTTCAGCTTGATCAGATGTAAACTGTAGGAGGATTTAGCCGGAAACAAAAAATTAATAGACATTTTCAAAGAGGTTTAACTCTGCTAACATTTGGTGGACTGTAACCTCAAAACAATACGTGCTGCTCCACATCATGGTATAACTGTATGAAGTTTCAGCTTGATTGGATGTAAACTGTAGGAGGATTTAGCCATAAACTAAAACTTAATCGAAATTTTCAAAGTAGTATAACTCTGCTAATATGTGGTGGACTGTAACCTCGAAACAATATTCGCTGCTCCACATCATGGTCTAACTATACATGAAGTTTCAGCTTGATCGGATGTAAACTGTAGGAGGAGTTAGCCGGAAACGAAAAGTCTACTGAAATTTTCAAAGAGGCATAACTCTGCTAATATTTGGTGGACTGTAACCTCGAAACAATATGCGCTGCTCAACATCATGGTCTAACTATACATGAAGTTTCAGCTTGATCGGATGTAAAATGTAGGAGGAGTTAACCGGAAATGAAAAGTTTACAGAAATTTTCTAAGGGGCATAACTCTGCAAACATTTGGTGGACTGTAACCCCGAAACAATATGCGCTGCGCCACATCATGGTCTAACTATGTACCAAGTTTCAGCTTGATCGGATGTAAACTGTAGGAGGAGTTAGCCGGAAACGAAAAGTCTATTGAAATTTTCAAAGGGGCATAACTCTGCTAATATTTGGTGGACTGTAACCTCGAAATAATATGCGCTGCTCCACATCATGGTCTAACTACATATGAAGTTTCAGCTTGATCGGATGTAAAATGTAGGAGGAGTTAACCGGAAATGAAAAGTTTACAGAAATTTTCTAAGGGGCATAACTCTGCAAACATTTGGTGGACTGTAACCCCGAAATAATATGCGCTGCGCCACATCATGGTCTAACTATATACCAAGTTTCAGCTTGATCGGATGTAAACTGTAGGAGGAGTTAGCCGGAAACGAAAAGTCTATTGAAATTTTCAAAGGGGCATAACTCTGCTAATATTTGGTGGACTGTAACCTCGAAATAATATGCGCTGCTCCACATCAAGGTCTAACTACATATGAAGTTTCAGCTTGATCGGATGTAAAATGTAGGAGGAGTTAACCGGAAATGAAAAGTTTACAGAAATTTTCTAAGGGGCATAACTCTGCAAACGTTTGGTGGACTGTAACCCCGAAATAATATGCGCTGCGCCACATCATGGTCTAACTATATACCAAGTTTCAGCTTGATCGGATGTAAACTGTAGGAGGAGTTAGCCGGAAACGAAAAAGTTTACGGACGGACGGACGGACGCCATACCCCGTAACATAATACGTCCCGTTTTTCAAACGGGCGTATAAAAACTGTGGTTGAAAAACCCTTGTATTTTAATTGATCAAGAACCTCACCTTACTGTTTGATAGAACAAAATAACTTTTTTATTATCCCCTTCATTAATTATAACAATATTTGAGCCGCTTTAAGCGAAAAAGTGCCTTTGAACATGCGCAAAATCACATCATCCTGCGCATGCGCAAAGTATCATCAGGGTCTTTGCTCTCCATGCATGGATGCGCAGTCTGATCTGGGCTTTCGCTGTCCAGATATGCCCAAACACTTGTATTCACATGGCCCAGTCCAGTGAGGCAGAGCAAATTCAGTAGTTGTGCAAGAACTAAAATGAGCGACAAAACGTGTTTCGTATAGACCTTTTTAATGTTATTGCTTTCATCCGGGCTACTGACCACGTGATCACAATGTTATGCCACGTGACCACAAATTGTGGATGGTAAAAACATTTCCGGTTCTATTGATACCAATTGATTCAGGCCAACTTTTACTTGAATAATAAATTCCTTTTAGCTAATATTCAACCGTGAATTTTATCTAAGAATTTGAAATACAGCTTTAAGAAGCAATATGACTGCTTTTCCTGAAACAAATGCAACTGTTTCAATGATATTTTCCAATATCAGCAGGCACGCTCGCATCCGTAATATATGCTTTATGGTGACCATTTTAACGCCTAGGTTTAGCTAGTTGATAGATAAAATATGTGTTAATATTTGTGTTCATGATATTTAAACGATCAGTCGACGAAAACTTATGAAAATAAACTTTTGACGAAAACTTCTTATGAAAATAAACTTTTGACGAAAGAAAGAAGCTTTATTTGTCTGAAAAAAAAAAAATCGGTCATTTCAACAACAACAACATTCTGACATCCAAACCAGAACGAGGCTCTCCTTACTCGTTACTTGTGTAGGAAATCTATTCAGTAATGTGTCACCACCTTTGACGTAGTTGTTGAGGGGAGCGCATATTATAACGCCTGTGCTATTATTACAGGCTTTATTGCATTACTGTGCTTATTATAACACACACACACACACACACACACACACACACACACACACACACACACACACACACATATATATATATATATATATATCATATCCCTTGTACTATGATCCACGTTCAACGGCGCCTCAGAGACAGCATCTAACATCGCTGCGTTCAACGTTGTTTGAAGACGAATAAAAATACGAATGATCGCGTCCAGTGTCGTCATTTGAGAAACAGCGTGCAACGGCGTTAGAAGAAGAGGAATCGCGTCCGGAGTTGAATAAAGGAGGAACCGCGTCCATCGCCGATTTGAAGACCGTGTCCATAGTTTGAAGGATAAGAATCGCGTCCAGCGACGGTTGTATAATGAACCACGTCCAAGGTTTGGTCGAAGAACAGCGTCCACCGTCGGTATAGAATCCGCGCCCACCGACCAACCTCGAGGCGCGCATAATGCCATTCAAGGGACATCTTAGAGTAGTAAGGAGTGAATAACCAGCATTCCGTAGACAGAAACGCGTGCACTGCCATATAGGATATCACGACAGGCATTAGATAAAAAAGCGTGCTATAACACCATCTGTTCCGGTATCATATTCTGGTACCATGCCATAGAATTAAACTTCTTTATAAAGTGTACCTCCTCAGGTTAGTCCCATTACCACATGTACAGTTCGACAGAGATTACGGTAACCATTTTTATTCATTTAAAATATCAAAATCATTTGTTATATAAAATGCAACAATATACTTTAAAACACCCTTTTAAATGTAAAACTATTTAACCCATTACAGATGAATGTGATGTTGTTTACATTTATCTTGGGGTCAATGATTATTAGCCATGCATTCGGACTCTTTACATCTAAAAATGTAATAATTAATTAAGTCTTTATAAACGATTTGTTTGTGTTGAGGTTTTACGGCCCAGTCAACCCAACGGGATGATGTCGAGCACGGGCAGTTTACCTAACCACACGTTTACTGGGCAAGCTTAGTCCTCTAAGCGGTTAATCAGTATTGTGCACATTCTTTCGCCAGAAACTGACAACAGCCCTTCTTGAATCAGCGGAAGGGAGAGAATGACCGTAGAAAATATTTCATGATCAATCTCCACGACAGAATGTTGCCGACCTCGGCGGAGGTTGAACCCGCGACCTCCTGGTCTCCAGTCGAACGGCGCAGCCAAATGAGCCACCGAGGCTGATGCAAATTGGTTTGTAACATTTGTCCATGACTTAAGACCATTTAAAAAAATTGATAAATCAGATAAATCAGATCAAGAATGACCTTGTAAGCACCGATGAGATTGTGAGATTCATAACCAAATTCAGTGAAAGATCAAATCTGACAGGATATGTTGAAACATTCAAAAGTTTAAATATTGAAGTTGATTTATTGACTGATACGTACAATTCAGTGTATGATAATTTTGCAGAGTGCCAGTCTCTTTCTGTTTATAATCATAGAAGTCAAAGATCGCTGCTTCCAATTATCGAACAGTTAATGGGTTCATTGTTCGGAACTATGTCAGAAAAAATGACCTTGAGAATATAAATAAGAACATCAAAGCTATGGCTTATAATCAGAAACGAATAATAAATGACAGATGTAAACTTATCAGTGTTGAACTTAACTAGAATGCAGGTATCAGAAAACAGACGGTCAATTATGGATTTGATAATAGTTGTTTTAAAAACTAGATAGAAAATATTTCGATCTTCAGCAGGTTTTTTCACAAAAGTTTGTTAGGCTTGAACAATCCATTCATAATTATATACAATTTCAGCTGATTTTAGATGAAATAAAACAAGCAACTCAGGATGCCATATTCTGTCTTGAAAGCCTAAAATCTGAGCTTAACATGTTATCGTTGCAGCATCTATCAACAAATACAATTTCTCCAAAGGATCTTCGTGCACTATTAATTGAGGTTGAATCAAAACTTCCGAACAACTTTGAATTACCAAGAAATCCCAGAAAAGATATTTGGTATTTTTACAAAACTCTTACAAGATCAAGATAATCCTTAAAATTCCACTGATAAACACAAATGAAGAATATGAAATATACCGCATATGTAACCTACCGTTGCCGATGGCTACTAAACAAACGAACATTATTTTAAAGTACGCTTTGAAAACTGATATGATGATAGTGTCCAAAGATAAATCTAAATTTTCGTTCTTATCCGAAAATACATTTCAAATGTGCAACAGTTATCATTTTCGGTTATGTAATTCCAAGACAGCTGTCTATCAGGCTAACAGAAATTAGTTTTGTGTTGTCGCATTGTTCATGTAAAACCAGCGTAATTTCAAAGACGTCTGTAAGCAAATGGTTGTTTTAGACCAGAAACGGCCCTTGCCCATATGGTCTTTGGATTCTTGTCACTAATGTACCTTTAACATTTACAATAAATTGTCAATCATAAACACCTGAAACCAAAGACATTAAAATCGAAGCAACCTTTGGCATCATAAAGTTAAATAACGTGTAAAGCTCCAAATATATATTTACAGTTACCTGAATATGTTGGTGAATATAGTCACTTTGAAAGGTCAGATCCATTGAAAGAACTTTTGAAGCTACACAATATTTCGCACTTTTCGATTTGGAATGATTCCAAAACCGATTTTGTCAAATTTAAGTCCTTAAAATTACCATCTCATTTGTTGGGCTTGAAAGAGATTCCTATGCAAAGCTTTCTGCTGAAACCGGATTATATAAATCAATTAGTTTTGACAATGACAAAAGCAAACAAACTGAACAAACTGGACTCTGGTTACAGTCATGTTGATTGCATCGGTCCTTGGTACAACTGTAATTGTCAGGCTGATTTCGGTAAGGTTAAGTGTTATCAGGTAAACCAGATGATTGGCAAACGATGGGCTAACAGTCATGACCTTGAGAGGGTGAATGGGAAACAGTCACATTCCGATAGTGAAGCTATAGAGATGTCCACCTTTCTTAAAGAAACGTTAGTGACGAATTGGAAGGACAACGAACCTCTTTCAAGCGGACTGACGCAACATTAGCGCGGGAAGGAGGCCCAAAGATGTCGACATAACCCTCTTTAAACGCCTAGTGGTGTAAATGTAAAATAAAAAGATTGTATACATGATTTAAAGTTATGAACTTTTATGACAACCCATATGTGTATATATATTCATCATAGTGTAATTACAATGACATTTGTGTACCACGTATGACCCTCAAGGTCATGGATGGACGAAGAAAAGAAAAAATGACATTTGTTTTCATTAAAGTCCTGGATATGACCCTTAAGGTTATGTAAAGGTGAAGATTTTATTTTTCACTAAGTCCTTAGTATGGCCCTAGCGGCTATGCTAAGGTGAAGATAGTAAAATACAACGTTTTTTTTTTCTTTTTATCCTAACGACGTAACAGTTATGCAGTGTCTGTATGGAGGCTGTAGCTATCAAACACAGCCATACCCTACATTTATGGTTGTGAGTCAACATTTTCTGTCTGCTTTTGTGGACGACTACATCCTAATACCGAACGTGTCGTATAGAGTTCCAGAAATGGCAAAACCAGAACCGCCTACGACGTTGACCTAAAAATTGACAATGGGCCGCTATCGGCGAAGAAACAAAGAAGAGAAACAGTTAACAAAAAGTGAAAATAAACATTGACATTAAGTGGTTAACACTGACGTTTAATGATTACATATATTTAAATGTCAATAGACATTTATCATAGTCATTAGTTTAAATGTTAATTATTTTTGTGTACATGTTGTCTTCATCAAATATGTGATCACCCTGGTCAATTATGATTTAACGAGCAATGTTTGATCGTGTATCATGGTCAGTAGGGAACAGAAAGTTTATTGATCACGTGTTTGTTGATTGCATGTTTTCATGACTTAAAATGAACATACATATGTTCATATTATATATTTAAGAAAATATGATCAGATAAGGATGTGTTTATTGGAAGAGTAAATTAATTAGAGGTTAATTAATTTACTTTAAAGAAAGAGAGGTGTATAACGTGGTTATGATCTACCCAGGTTGTTTGTATGACTAAAGCGATATTGATAGGTCGTTAAGTGAGAGGTGCCTATATGCCTGAAATATGGTTAATAGGTCGTAAACTTGTTTGAAAAATTTTACAGTTAATTTTGAATAAGATTTATTCATTCAAAATATTAAAATCTACTATTATATAAAATGCAACAATGTACTTTAAAACACCCTATTATACATTATTGTTTATACTGAATCTCATTCAAAACCACTGTTGATGTTGGACTCTATACAAAACCATTGTTTATAATTGAAAGTACTTGATGTGTACTTGTACTTAAAACATGTGGTTGCATCAGAATCACGTGTACATTATGTACTGTTTAATTAGACCTGAAGACTGCTGCACTAATATTTAGTAATTTAAAGACAACTTCTTTTAAAAGTATAACTGGATGAATTTTGAAAACTATAATTCATATAACGGTTTATAATGTTTTAAAAGAAAATCCTTTGGATATAATTCATAGATCATATATAAAATATGTAGAATTCCACTTACAGCGGCAGCATTCTTTTAGTGCTTTGTAACTGTTGAAGGTGTTTTGTAATATTGCGCAATACACTCAATGAGTGACAAGACATTAAATAATGCAGAGTATGATAGACATTTGGTGCAAACAAACGTGGTTAGAGAAATGTGAGAAATGCTCCAGAAACATATATATAGTCCGGATCTGATCATGTTATTTAGTTGTGAGTTGTGGTTAAAGACTGAAAAAGTTGTAGTGATGGTTTGATAAAGCAAGAGTTTTGCTTTGTCTCTAGCAACCGTCCTTTATATTGATTCAGCGAACTTTTTGGGTTGTCTGATTTTTACAAATGTAAAATTAAAACAAAGAAAATTTAAAAGACTATTTCTATTCAACAAAAGCGAAGTACTGACTTAATAAACAAAAAACAAAACAAAACACTATACGATCATTGTTACAAATACAAGCTACGTTACAAAGAGGTAACGCAAATTCGCAGTTTCGCAGAAAAAGCATTCACGAATGGTACATATATATATATATATAAATAAACAAATAAATAAAAAAATCTCGCAATCGTAAATAAAAATTCGTGATTCTGATATATAGATCCTCGCACATTCGTAAATCACCGGAGAACACTTATCGCTCTACCTCTCATGGTTCAGGTACCTTAACTCAGGAACCGGAATGAATAAAGGCACTGAAGCGCGCATCAAACATTAAGCAATTCGAAAATAAACAGTCTATTAAATCGAGCAGTTTGATGATAGAAAAATAAAAAAATCGGCGAAAAAAGTTTTGTGATAGAACTCTTTGATCGATCTGTTTCCAATAGAAGTGTTGTCTGGTTATATTTTATTATCACAGCGTTTTATAAAAATTCATGTGTTTAGTGCAAAAAGTACAGAACCTGATCAGATGCCGCATTCTTTGGTGTCTGAATTGAGTCTACACTGTTTGCCAATGTCCATTGTTTGGGATGCTAGGCATAAATGAGTGACAGTTAAAGCAAACTACTGCTTATGACAATCTAAATAAAGGGTGATATTGGTTAAACATGCTGTGTGCTCGTTACATTCTCACTCCTTTAATATCAAACTACTGTTATCTCAAACTAAATTTCCTGTTCCTTTGACTTTAAGGTAAAAGTGGACTGTACTTACTTTTACAACGTGATGCTGATCGAGAATGATGATGTCAGGGTCAATCCTCACAATCACGTATTCTACTAGAGTGAGCCAGGGTCTTCCTGGAAGTTCTCGATTATTGATATAAACATACATTTGACAGGTGTCAGGGATATAGGTCATCGGATATGTGCACGGGCCTTGATAATTAATTTTCTCTCCATCATAAATATGGAAATGGATGTCGCCGTCCTTCACAGCTGCACTTCGCTATGGGAAAAACTGTGGGAAAAAGACAAACACTTAACCCTTAAACAGCGCTAATCACAACTACAGCTGACGACACTTTGAAATATTTTCTTTTATTTTATTTTTCCGAGGATACCAAGCAGGCGGTTCATATGAAATGCAAAGACTTATTTTCTCTGAAAAAAAAAAAAAAAAAAAAAAAAGAAAAAAAAAGAAAAACAGTATCAATTTTATAATGCCGTCCACTACAAACTTGTCGGTTTCCTCTTCCTCTTGGCGTCTGGGATGGGCTGCGGTTTGTGATTGTGGCACTCCCTAGACTTTTCTCTTACCTTTTTTGCGACCCGGCCTCGTGCCTCGGTCGGATGCGCATCCAACCGGTGATCAGGAAATCGAGGGTTCGATCGTCGCCGGGTCCGGCACCATTCTTTCGTG
Organism: Anodontia alba; assembly: GCA_964016985.1. NCBI lineage: Eukaryota > Metazoa > Mollusca > Bivalvia > Lucinida > Lucinidae > Anodontia > Anodontia alba. Next base: position 124,110,815 of record OZ024821.1, read on the forward strand.
GAGATTGATCATGAAATATTTTACTACGGTCATTCTCTCCCTTCTGCTGATACAAGAAGGGTAGTTGTCAGTTTCTCGCGAGAGAATGTTCACAAGTACGGGTAAACTGCATAGACGACTCAGCATATCCAAGAAAAGTGTGATTAGATAAACTGACTGTCTCGACATGACCTTAACAGTGTTGATTGGGCCGTTAAACTCCAACCCAACCAACGCATTTGCAGAGCACTTTGAGCTGTAGTACACATTAGCTGATAGACCGCACTACAATTTGCTCGACATGATTCAATCACTCCAGTGAGCCACGTTAACTCTGATCATGCTGGGTACAACGTTAAGTAGACGACATTTTTAAATATTCCTCTATTTTCAAAGAAAATACGTGTTGGCATTTCTAGCAAAATATTATTATTAATTGATCTTTTACTGAATTAGCCTGGTTAAGATAAATCACGGCATTGACATTTCACTTACTCAGTCTCTGACCCCACTTAAAGAAGCTACTTATGCCAAGCATGCGGGGTAAAATAATTAGCAGAACGTTTATATATATATATATATATATATATAATTCTTTTTTCAACCTTAGGCAGTCACCCCTTTAAAAGCACCCTTAGGCAGACCAAGACCAGACTTTGCATTTCAGTGAGAAACATTGCAGCTGCAATTAAACAATTCTTTAAATATGCTCAGAAAAAAGCTGTTCTTGTATCAAAGTCATGCGGCTAATAGTAATAGACATACATTTTTTTAGTCTGCCTAAATTTTGGAACATACAATTAAGCCATTAAGCAGACCATCATTAGGAGGACTGTATACATATATCATTCAGTCTGCTTAATGAGGATCTTTAATAACAACTTCAGGGGTGTTGTTTGATTTAAGCCCAGCACATTTAAAAATGTTGTTGGTCAACAGGGCCATTGCTATATTTTTAATTTAACTTGAACACTACTTCTATAGTTTATAGTTGAAATAAACTTCTGACAATGAGCCCTAAGAAAATTTAAGATGACTTTCTTAAATGCAAACTGTAACCTTGATCCCTTGTGGTCAAGCGAATGGACTAATATGACTTTTATACATGTAGACAAAGGACAGTTCACATGGTTCAGGCGAGCTTTCCTGTCTGGCGACAGGTCTTGTTTTTTTTTACTGCTAATCTAACCAAAAGATATGTGGAGTCTGATCAACAACAGGATTTGCAAACCATTGGAAGTGATGTTCACCTCAACTTTGCCTGATATTGGCAAAAGCTTTTGATGCTCAGCCCTGACTATCCTGTTATACAAGTCTATTTTGAGCCTTAGGCAGTCAAACTGTAGGCAGACCAAGACCTGACTTTGAGAGATATGTATCTATTTCAAACAAAGAAAAGTCCATCATACACAAATGAATGAATAAACATTTTCATACAAAATTTTATCTAAATGTTATGCTAAATGCATTACATAAAGGGTAGTGCAAGGAAGCTACAAGAAGGTTGGTAAGTGTTGGTTAAGGATATTTGTTATGTCGCAGTAAAGATCTACAGAGCTTATGTTGTCTGTTTCAAAAATGCAACTTTCTTCCCGCTTCCTTATCTTGTTATCTTTTTTATACTATTGTCCATAGGTAGCAAATAGGAGATGCTAGAACCAGAATGCTTTACGTTAGTGGTCATAATGAAAACTGTGCAAGAAATCAGTCAATAAAATTTAATATACTGCCACAATATAAAATAAAAGAACATGGTCTGTTTAAATAGCCTGCGAGTGCCTTATAGCCATTTGGCCGGGTCTCGCTGAATATCCCTAATACTATGTACTATGTAACCAGACCCGGCAAAATAGCCCCTAGGTCCGGTTCAATAGCCACTCCTCTTATATCTGAATATGCCCAGGACTATTTACCCGGACCCAGCAGGATAGCCCCTAAGGGCTATTTGACTGGGTCCAGCTAAATAGCCACTGCCCAAGAGAAAATAAGTTTATTCATTCATTAGCTGAATATACATATATATTGTGTGTATTTCTTCCATAGGGAGACTTGGTAAAAAATAAATGTGTACAATACTACATAAGCAGACACTATACATGTATATACAATTTTTATACATGTACAAACAATCAGCTTTAAGCAGACATTTATTGTTTAGCTTTGCCTCAGTGAGCATCAGTTCAAGACATAGAATAAAATGGTCTTTTCATCGGCAAACGAGTTATATCTTAGTTTATCCTTTGGAACAAGACCGCTTTTAGAAAATACCATATTTTTGACTTACTAATATTAATATCTAGGCCAAACTTTTACAAAATGCATTTAGTCTATCAATATTACTTTGCAATCCAGTTTTGGAAGTTGACAACAAAACTAAGTCATCTGAATTTAATTGTCACCATGATTTGTTCGTTAAAATCTGGTTAAGGTTTGGTCCTGACTGCCAACCTAAGTCTCGGCTTTTATACTCTTCCAGTCATATGTTGGAATGTTTACGATTTGATCAGCCTGATCAGTTGCATAACAATAGAGAAGAAAATAAACCTGAAAGTCAGTTGTTCACCGCAGTTACACATATTGACAGGTCTTGTGTAACTGCCAGCAAGAGACACAAGACCTGTTGATATGTGTGCATATAGTGAATGACTGACTTAAAGGAGCACTGAGGATATTTCAATGTGCTATTTTGCAATGATACATCTTGACATGGGTTGACAGACTCATACATTGTACTAACTCAAGCAAAGGCTCAGACAGAGCTGCACATCTGAGCTTTTGCTGTCTCTGTGAAAATACCTATTTAGACTAATTGCACTTTACTAAGAGACCTATCCAGCTTTCAGATCCACCATGCTGTGGAATTTTGACAGTTGCATAAAAAGTACAAACAAGATGTTGATAAATTTACTACTTATTAAATACTAAGATGTTGATATTAAAGTTTCTATTTATTAATACATCAACCAAGCATCTGGACAAAAATCTACATAGATTTATACAGAGGACCTTAACATAACAGCAGCATTTTTCCCTAAGATTTTGCTGTTAATAAGAATTTGCAGCTTTAAAGGTATTACACTGTTAAAGGACTTTTTTTTTTAGTTATACACAGAATATTTTTTGTGGGTATTTATAAGAACCACCTCGGTGAGGCGATTCTAACAAATATCTGCAATATATGTTTCTCAGAGTATTAAATCAAGTATTGTTGAATAATATCTTATTATCTGTCTCATCTTGAGCTACATGTAAGGACTGTTTCTAAGGCTGGCTAATCAGAGCTAAAAAAATAATTGATTATCAGTCCTGCCATTGTGACTGATAATCGATTAATAATCACTGAAGATTTGGTAATAATTTTGCCTATCTGACCGAGCATGACATATTTTACTGTATGCATTTGGTCAGACAAGCATAAGCAAACAGTGTAGACCCAGATGAGACGATGCCACAAATGTGGCGTCTCATCAGGGTCTACACTGTTTGCCACTCATCCAGCTATTCAAGACATTAAAGTGGGTAGTAAATTGTACTTGTTCAAATTTTAGACTAAGTATGGGAAAATTGTTGAGGTGTCTGAATACTAAGGGTAAATACGGTAAAGTAATAGACACAGAAATCAAATGATCGATTATTAGCAAATCTGTTATGATAATCATTTTTGTGGTATTTATCGATCAATTAATCGATTACCTGATTAATCGTGCCAGTCTTAACTGGTTCCAGTCATACTATCGTTATGAAGAGTTTTGCTGTCATATCAAATGTCCGGAAAGAGGGTTGACAGTATTTTTAAAAAGGATTATGTTTCTGTTGAGACTTAAACCTAGACCACTCTCCTGTGAAAAAAAAAAAAAAAAAAAAAAAAAAAAGATATGTATGTGTTTAGATTTCAGACTGGGAAATATTAGGTATCTTTGACTGGATTTTTAATACTTTACACACATTTTCCCATTTTTTTTCAGTATATTTGTCAAATTTCCACAATAAAATGTTTAGGGCATAGCAAAAGTATGGTTGGAAAACTCGAAACACATACATGTATATATATATTTTTATAGATCCTATAAGAAATAAGAATTGATCAAGCTCTTCCACATTTCCTTGAATCTTATCACTGCACATGACCAAAGGTATATTTTCTTGTATAATGAGTTCGGCTCAGTTCACTGTCTTCATGATAAATACACGTATAAGAGAGATCAATTCAATTTCTTACTTCCCCATGAAACATTTTTGTGAGTACTTGTTATAATCACTTCCCCAGAGGCGATTCCAGCAAGTACCCACAACATATGTATTTATGGAAAAAAAGTGTTTTCACTATATACATGAAGCTGCATCTTGAATAATAACAATTCTCAGAAGCACTAAAAACATTCATATTTGGCTGTATTTCATTGCGTTAACATGCCCTCGCAATGAGGCGGTTCTAATGAGCACCCAAAATTTACGTTTTAAACAAAAATAATAAAAATAACCCATACCCCTGTATACCCCACTCTTCACTATAAAGTGGGGTTTGCGGGGTTTAAACTGTATGGGCATGTTAACACAATGTCAAGAGCTAAAACATTCCATGTACATTGTGTTTTACTATCTACTAATAGGAGTCCAGTGATCTTCCCAGACCATTTAGGCATGTTGCTTCTAACATGCCTGCCTCTTTAAACTACATTTCAATGATGAAAATTTATACAAATCACTGTTATTTCACTTCTTAGTCAGTAAAGTTTTAAATGCATAAAGATGCACCAGTAAGTTATTTATGATATATATTTTGGCTAATATTGACAAGGTATCGATATATTAAGGATTTTAAAAATTGGTCAACATGTCAGAACATAGCTCCAGATAAGAAGGGGTATTTTTCTTATTTCTCGAGAAAGCATTGTCTTGTAGGTACTCATTAGAGGCGCCCTTCCAAGGCAGTTCTAATGTGTACCCACAACATGGTTTTGTAGAGAAATAAGAAAAGTATCAAAACTATCTGGCTGAAAAAAGCGTCTGTTAGGAGCTATGTTAGAAGCTGGGTTTTTTGTTAAATAGGACATGCTTTCTGAAATTTCTGGGGAGAACATTGGGAGTCTTTGCTTCTTATTTAATTTTATCAAAATGCTCCTTTCTGTATTCAGTCACTACTTCGTTCAATATCTCACAATGTACATTTACAAAGAAGCAATAAATTTTTTAAACAGTTTGTTGTAAGTTTGCTCTTTCTTCCAATTTATACATCTGATAAATCAACAAATAGGTCAGAAGAAGAATGGAGCATATGTTGTGTTTACTTGTTAGAATTGCCTCACTGAGGCAATTCTAACTGCCTCACTGAGGCAATTCTAACAAGTACCCACAACATTTTAATTTTAAAATCTGAAGAATTTATCATTTGGTTTTTCTGGGTGTGTACATTTTTGGTTGGACAAGTGAATTTTTGTTTGTGCTGAGGTTTTATGGCCTAGTCAACCCAATGGGGTCATGGCGGGCGCGGTCAGTTTACCTAACTACACATTTACTGGGACGACAGAATGTTCCGAAAGTAGATGCTGTGATTCTGTGCTGCCTTTGTCTAAACCAGAAAGCATTTTTACTTTGCAGTCTAGTTCTTTTTTTTCAATGATTTCAAACTTTTTGTCACTCAAATCAACCAAATTACTATACTGTAGTTTAGTGCTCTCATCAAGTTGATAAATGTAGTAAGAGATATCGAAACTTGTATTTCTTACAGAAGCAAAGAGTCTCTCATGCAGGTTTAGAATGCTCTCTTGTTGTTTGGTGAGCACAGGGGTACACTCATTACTTCGAATAGTCTCCAATACAGGAAGTTTGACTCCAGATGCATCATACAGGTTTACTAACTTTTCAATTTTCTGGTCTGTCATCTTGGCACAATTACGAACAGGATTATGGTTCACCACACTAGAACTCAGCTCTCTTTTAATTGGTTTGTTTGGATCCTGTTAAACAAACTTTATTTCACTGGATCATTTGTCAGCGGTTTCCTCACATGCCACATTTGAAGTTTATCAGTACACGATTTCATCTGGGGAATTGAGGTTACAAAATCAATCAATGTGTAAAGAACTGCCACCACGTGTTTACACTGCCCATCTACTCCAGCCTGACAAGAGCAGGTAGCCCATTTTAATTTTTTACCTCCATCTTTAAAACAGAGATACACTGTGTACGTATTTGGTTTCATTTTTGGTGCCCAAACACTGCGGAAATAAATGTACTTTCCCACTTTATTACTTGATAAACTTTTTACACGTTCTTCCCGACAGAGGTTATATCCCTCATTTCTATGTCTCTTTGTTGTAACATGTTCAAGGATGACTGTCTCGTCTATATCTTCTATCCACAAGTCTTCTCCCCATCCTTCTTTAGGAGCAACTCTGTCTTGAAATCCTAGTAGCCCTAAAACATTCAAAGAGTCATTTAAAAGAAAACCAGGGGGAATTAGGCCCTGAATTGCTCATCTGAGTCCGAGCCCGTTCAAAGCTGTACCATCCCTACGCTTTGCCATATACACCTCAAAAGGAACAAAATTTTGGTAATAACAAAGCTTTTGTCACTGATCTATTCTAAATAAGTCTGACTTTTTCCAGAATTTCCAAGATTTTATAATGTATATAAACATAGCTCTTGATAAGGCACTTTTTCCAACAAAAAAATATCTATAGTTTTCTTATTTCTCGACAAAAACATATGTTGTGGGTACTCACTAGAAGCACCTCACCAAGGCACTTCTAATGAGTACCCACAACATATGTTTTCGTCGAGAAATAAGAAAAATATTTACCTGACACCCACTCTTATCTAGGCCTATGATGTATACAGTCGAACTTTAATGGCTCGAACATCTTTGGGACCATAGAAAATTGTTCAAGACAAGGGTAGTTCGAGCCACTGAGGGTTAATCATGGCACCAGTTCAGGAAGCAAATAGCGATAATTTAGGGAAATCTTTTCGATTTTCTACACAATGATTGTATGTTGAGTGTACTCATTAGAATTGCCTTGATGAGGCGGTTCTAGTGAGTACATACAACATACGAATTATGATTCCATGATAAAATAAGAAAAAATCCCTAAATATTTGTTTTCTTGAGCTATTGGAAGGATTTTGTAGGGACTGAAAAAAAGAGTTCGAATCATCCAGGGTAAACGAGCCATCCAGGTTCGAGCCATTGAGGTTATACTGTATAATGTTATCTAAAATATAAAATATGATCATCATGGTCCCTACATGCTGCATGCCAAATTTGGTCCAAATCCCTTTAGCAGTTCTGGAGAAGAAGATTTTGAAAGTGTTTTTACCATATATATGGACGTGGCGGCCATCTTGAATAATGTATTTGCATGAAATCACAAACTTTAATCTCCCCTTTGCTCAGATGCTTAATATGAAATATAAGCCCAAAGGGCCCAATTCTTTCAGAGGAGATGTTGTTTGAAAGTGCAATTCTGTCATCATGTATATGGCTTAAGCTGGGGGCATACATGCCTTTATGCACATTTTTTCTTAAAAATTTGTTTCATTGATCATGTCTCACATTTTTCACACCATTTTCCTTGAAAAATTATTAAAACAGAAATTTTCACCATTTTTTTTATTATTTTTGACAAAGTCTGTAGGGTATAGCAGGGGCATTTGTTATCCAAACCTTACGAAAAATATAAAATATGATCATCATGGCCCCTACATGCTCCACGCCAAATCTGGTCCAGAAGAAGATTTTTGAAGGGTTTTTACCATATACGGGCATGGCAGCCATCTTGAATAACGGATTTGCATAGAAACACGAACTTTAATTTCCCCTTTGCCTAGATGCTAATATGAAATATAGCCCTGATGGGCCCAGTGGCTCAGAGGAGATTTATTTTAAAAATGTTGACGACATCGATGTCAACAACGGACCAATGCCCATCCTATTAGCTCCCCCAGAGCTCTGGTGAGCTAATAAAAAAAATGCCATGTTAATATTCCATAAGGCACATTTCTATAATAATATGAAGTGACTCAAATGTATGTGGGGTCTGGAGACTTTTGGCTGTATAATATTTATAATATTCTTTTACTAGAGATTGAGCAAATAATGCTGGGACTGATACAAACAACATGTCAACTTTGACAAAATCAATGGACCATGAAATATAGGTCATGGTCTTACAGTATTATTGCACTGATAGCAAAAAAGTGTTAGGGAAGATTATTTATTTCCTTGAACTGCCTGCTGGGTTTTAAGCAAATGCTGTACTATAACATTTACAAACAAACAAATGTACATGAAAACTGGATGTTATCATAGCATCAGTTGGTTTGTGTCTTTGCATCTCAGCAGCAGCCAGCCAAGTTTAATAGTTAATAATAAAGACTTTTATCTATTTGATCCATCACTGCAGTGGTTCCCAGCCTCCTTGGACCTGATGTTAGATAAACTAGGGGGTACTTTGTGGCTTGCCCCTCTTGTTCTAGACTAGCCACTTACCATATGGGCTAAAATCAAAACATTTTATGGACCTGAACGCTTGCCTCGGTTGCTCAGTTGGATGCGCCGTCCGACTGGAGACCAGGAGGCCGCGGGTTCAACCCCAGATGAGGTTGGAAGCATTCTTTCGTAGAGATTGATCATGAAATATTTTCTACGGTCATTCTCTCCCTTCCGCTGATTCAAGAAGGGCAGTTGTCAGTTTCTGGCGGAAGAATGTGCACAATACTGGTTAACCGCCTGCCCAGTAAACGTGTGGTTAGGTAAACTGACCACGCTCGACATGACCCCATTGGTTTGACCGGGCCGTAAAACCTCAATACAAACAAACAAAACCATCGCCATGTGTAGTGCAACAGCTTTTCCTGAACTTTCGTTCAGACAAGCTAAAAATGGCTTAACATGCATTCTCCAGACACTAAATTAAAAAACAAATCAAACAAATCCAGGGAGACCCCCAATGAGAAGTAGTAACGCCTCCTCTCATACTAGCTTTCCTCCCCCTCCACCAGCAGCCCCTCTGGATTCAGCTCATAAAAGGGATAAAAACTGTTCCATGCTGTGTATAATGTAAAAATTGGGATACCTTTTTTTGACATGACTGGATTCACTGACATTAGGTCAATGCAACCTGGGCAGTGCCATCTAGCTACAGCTTCAGCTTCATCTTCATCCACTCCCACACAAGCTGGATGAAACCACTCCTGACAGAAATCGCAACACATCATCATTTTGTTTTCATCATTTGGCTGACGACAAACGCAGTACAGTCTCCTACATGTATCTGTATCAATTTCACTTTGTGCCTTTCTCTTCTTCCCCATGGTAGAGCAGTCTGTGTGAAAAGGAAAATAACATTATGCAAAACTCATGGAACACACAAAGTCCTGTTAACAGACAAATTAATGTTCTACGAATCAGCGGAAGGGAGAGAATGACCTAAGAAACAATTTCATAATCAATCTTTACCAAAGAATTTTGCCGGACCGGAGAATCGAACCCGCGACCTCTTGATTATCGGTCGAATAAGCATCCGACTATGCTATATCGGGCCCAGCACGGCTACAAGTGGCAGACCTGTTACTGGTGCTTCAAATAACACTGTAGACGGAAAGATTGATCGCGATTTTTTAATTTTGTCTCATTTATATGACTTCGTTTTGACCAAGTCTGTAAATCTTTAGATCAAATATTCTTTGACTTTATAGACTGTCTAAAACTTTATGACTTTCTTAGACCTGGGTATACTGATTTTCCGTCAAATACAAGGATACTGTCACAGGGCATAGGTATATAGCTGCTTAAACTGCTTTGTGTACAAGGTGGCTTTTACACTGACGTCGTAGGCTGTTCTTAGCATACAAGAGGTCCAGCCAGGTTGTATACATTTTTTCACCTGCTACATTTGGCACCATTGTAAGTAACTCATATGTGCATTACATCTCCTTCAGTCTCATTTCCCACGACTCTCGGATTGAAGTTCGAGAATGAATTTTAATGTGAAGGGACAGAATGTCACAGGGTATATGTAAATAGCACACTTGTACTGCCTTATGGTGGGAGACGGCTTTTACAGCCACATGGTAGAGTCTTTGCTTAGCATACAAACAGTCCCGAGTTTGATTCCTGGTCAGGGCTTATGCATTTTTCACCTGCTCAATAAAACTGTAAAAAATTATGTAACTGGAACTCTTTTTATTTCTGCATGATATTACAATTCGTTTTTTATGCACCACTAGTTAATCGTGTAGAGACAGACTGTTATTATACTACGCGCGACTACTAGTTTTTTCCGAACTTATAAATCAAAATGAAGTATTTCGCAGCATACTGGTATTGATTCTGCTGCATACTGTTAAACATATCATGAGATGCGTGGAATTTTATGTTAGTAAGAATTTCTTACCTTCTTTTACCTTTATTCCGGGCTAATTGTAAGGCTATTGATGAAATACTGGCTTTTCACATTTATAAACCGCCATATTACGCATATCGCTATCAACCGCTAGAGGGCGCTGAACTGGAAAGTCGCGAATTTGTGTTCACAAAATATCGGGCCCCAAAATTTCAGTTTCCTAAATATTTTATTTTGGAAGATTTTGATCTCGATATCATAAAGTCAACACGAGAACATCAAATACTACGAAGTAAAAATAACAATATATATTTATCTTTACTTGGAAATAGAGGTTTAAAAATCGTCTGCCTAAGCTGCAAACTAACATTTTTGAAGTTATATGTCAGTCAAAATATAAGACACTTAAAACCAGTCATTTTTTTTCAACAAATATTGAAATAACTGCTTAAACTTATCAGAAATTGCTTGAATATAAGGCGACCTCTCTAAAATTGCAACCCAATTATTTATATTACAAATGCCTGCCTCTCAAATATTAGGCAGACTGAGTTTAGTCTGCCTAATTTCCTAGTCTGCCTGTTGCCTATATATAGTCTGCTTAACATTGAATATATATATATATATATATATATATATATATATATATATATATATATATATATATATATATATATATATATATATATATATATATATATATATATTAAATAATTTTGGGTTTCAAAGCAGCTGTCTCCAAAAGTAACGACCCTTTAGAGGAATGAATACACTCTTAAAAACTAAAACACAGCTGGTTTCAAGTTTTCTGGACCATACTAGCTAGTTTCGGAGAGTGAGCCACGTACAATGTATTTGTAAAACACTATGCCCCTAACCATATGTTTGCCTCTAAAGATAATACAAGGTAAAAATGACCCAATCTACAAAGGGTTATAACTCCTGAAATAGTTTCAGAATTTATTCACAAGTTAATTTGGTCATCTTCTCATCACTACCAATCTGCTCATTAAGTGATATGCTCTAGTTCCAACAGTGAGATATTTTGCTGACAAGGGAAAATGCCAAAATTTACAAAGGGATATTACTCATGCCCAGAAGCAATAGGCTCCTCTAACTGCCTTCTCATCACTAACAATCTATTTATCAAGTTATGAGGCTCTACTTCCAGCAGTATTTGAGATATTCTGCTGATAAGAGAAAATGCCCAAATTTACAAAAGACCATTACTGTTGAAATATTTTTCAGAATTTATTCAAAAGTAACCAGGTCATCTACTCGTCATTACCAATCAATTCACCAAGTTTCAAGGCTCTAGCTCCAAGAGTATTTTTTTTTTTAGATATTTTGCTGACAAGGTTAAACATTCTCAAAATTACAAAGAGCAATAACTCACACTTACTTACATATTACATATAAACTACACTAAGCCATTTTATATAGAATTATAAGAAATTATCACAGCAAAGCCTACATTCTAAATCAACATATACCAAATGAATACAAAAATGTGCATGCAAATTATACGAGGATATCCTGTGAAAAGTGCATACATGCACTAACATCCAGTTGGGCGGCACCATGCAAAAACCTGTCTTCATGATTGCACACAACGAACGCCCAGCTCAACCTGCATATCTTCGCAGTCGGATCAGGGCCTTCACTGTCCGCTCACAGAGTCATTGGATACTACAGGGTGCATGAATGGAGAACAAAGGCATTTTGCATATGTTCGAAGCCACCTTTTCGCTTGACACGGTCGAATTAAAAACATGGAAGTAACTATATAAAGGGATGAATCATTTAACTCACGGCAAATTATAATTCACTGTCAAGTATTTGTAGGTACCAGTACACGGATCGCCTCGGTTTGACGGTGCAGAATGCCGGTAATATCCTCAGTTAAGTCACAGCTTGTGTTAGACATTTGCCTATGTTTGCACACGGCTCTTGACGTCCTACCATAACTTGCAGAAAATATATTCACTATGAAACCACTGGGACAGGTTATTGTCTCTTCAACTTTCTCACAAATAAAGACGTGTTTAGTTGTTTTAAAAGAAAAATAGTATGGGTACTTTATGAAACAGGCCGCCTTTACCGTAAAATTCGAACAAGCGGTTCTTAGCAAACAAGGCAGGTCAAAATCAGTTTAGTTGAATTGATATACCTGGTAAATGTCCCAACAATTTTACAAAGGAGACAACTTGTGTGACTTCATATTAACATTCCTTAACACAAAAACTATTCTCAGAGGATTTATTCTAAGGGAGAGAACTTGCTTCCTATGTAAGCGAATTTGTTCCTTTAAGAGTTGTCTGAACCCCGCAAGAGATTGCAGACGAGTGGGCAAATCATTTTAAAATGTTATATGGTGGTGATAATGGCAACTATCATTCTGATGGATACCTTAACGATATATAAGATTATATCTCTCGGGAAATGCAAATTATAAATGACTCATTGGTAAATTAAGAAAATGAAATCCCAAGTATCAGCACAGATGAAGTACAGGCCGCTGCTCTTTTGGCGCATACGGGTAAAGTTGGGAGAGATGATGGAGTAACTTATAAGCATATAATATTTGGCGGAGATTTTATATGCATGTTTTTGGCCAAGTTCTTCAATGCAATTGTACAGTTTCCATATACACCAAACCAGATGAAAAAGGGTGTTATAATAACTTTGTTTAAGGGAAGTAACAAAAGACAACCCTGATATATATAGGGTTATAACGCTGACATCAATGATTCTTAAATTATTGGAAAGAGTCTTATTAACGAGAATTGAACTATTCAATAGTATAAAAAAAAGGTAAGAGAAAAGTCCAGGGAGTGCCACATTCACAAACCGCAGACCCCCCCCCCCACCCCACGACCACAAGAGGAAGAGAAATCCGACAAACCCAAACAAGCACAAACCGAACAAACGCACGAAAAGCACTAAGATTTGCTCTCTCTTCCCCAAGCAAGGTTATCGCAATACTAAAAGGACTGAAAAACACAAGAACAAAATGACACACGGAAAGACATATAACAAATCGCCTCGTAGAAAAAACCCACAAAACAACAAAGATTAAGACTAACACCACCGCCTTAGAACGGTCGGTAGAGCAAACCACCGGGGGGTTTAAAGCACTTTTACAGCTAGCTAACTTCACCCTGGGTCCCGATGCTACTCTTAATACAGAAATACATAAAAATTCGGTTCGCATAAAGGCTCCCAACTCAGTCAATGCATCAAAGCGAAAACATAAAAATCAAATTAATCACTATAATAAACAAAGACGAGTACTCATGGCTAAAACTACTGTATGCCAGAGTAAATGAAAACCAACAGTTGAACCACGGCGGGCCAAGCCAAAGAAACATCGTCAAGCCCCAACCCACTGGTTAAAGTTTTACGAAGAGGCCGTCACTGAGGCTGAAACCGCCGTCGTGCGGTTAAAGAGTGAAGCATAGCCATCAACAATGACTGGGTTGACAACTAGGCATGCAGTCTGCCGCATAATATCCAGGCTATAGCCAATTTTTTTATAACGGTTAATAAGTTTTCTGAATTGCTCCGAAAGTTAGATTTACCTACAATTTTTTTTAAATCTGTACACTAAGTCACCGTAAAATTCGGGTTCCGATATACCTTGTTACAGAAGTGTTGTCAGACTGACGCTATATTTTTCTAACAAGGCACTGTGTCTGCGATAAAATTTCGAAAACGCCTTACGAAGTTTAAAATAACGATAGCCCTGCCTAAGAAGTTTGGCAGTAAGGGCTTTATTACGGTAGTTAAAGTCATTAAGATTTGAAGAAGCTCTGGCGAATCTTATAAGTTGAGATATGTATACCCCATATGAGGTACGCCGGGGGACATCGCCATCCAGAAAAGGGAAATTGGCTATATCAAAATCAAAATCGTCCCGTTTATCATAAATTTTGGTGGAAACTGTACCATTAGATATACATAGATTCAAATCCAAAGACGGTGCCTCGGTACCGGAAGAATTTGCTTTATTTAATTGGAGCTCTGTAGGGTATATCCGGTCCACCATAAACCCACCAATACACCCGCTACAAGGAGGATTCCAAAAGCATTTTGGATGTTTAATGACCTCTTTTATGTTGTGGGAAACCGTATATTACGCAAAAGAAAATGGTAGCAAACGTATTGTTTGTTCCTTAGATGTATGGAAAGCGTTCAATTGTGTATGGCATGAGGGTTTGTTCTACAAACTCTATAAAATGTGGTATGGATAGATATCAATATTCAAGGTGTTTCAGAATTTATTTTCTGGTATGACTAGCTGTGTAAAAGTGTCATAACTGTAAATCAGCTTGGTTCTCATTATTAAAAGGAATAGGACACGGCAAGGTTATTTCCCACTTCATTCTATTTTAATCTTCATTAATGATCTAATGTATCAACTAGAAGCTTCTAACCTTGGTATGTATTTTTATCAGGTAAATTGTTCTTGTCCTACAGCGGCTGATTTCCTTCTTGAAGGCTGACTTAGACAAAATGCTACATATTTGTTTTGAGTATGCCCTGCAATGGGGAGTTAGTACAATGCTAATAAGTGTAACGTCATTCCATTCAATGAGTGAAAGTCTGATTCTCAACGATGTACTCGTGTTTAAAAGGTTGACGATAAAGAAGTGTCTGAAACAAATCCGTATAAGCATTTAGTCATTATAATTGATAAAGATATGGCCTTAAATGAAATAGCCAAAGAAGCAAGAAACAAAATGAAAAGTACTTTTTTAAGCCTCGTTAATTGTGGTTTATTACTTTTTGTTGCTTTGTGGATTATTCTACGAAGCGACTTGTTTTATGTCTTAGCCTGTGTTATTTTGTTCTGTGGTTTTCAGTCCTTTTAGCATTGCGGTAATTGCGCTTGGGGAAGAGAGAGCTAATCTTAGTGCTTTTCGTACGTTTGTTCGATTTGCGCTTGTTTGGTTTTGTCTGTGGGAAGGGCTGCGGTTTGTGATTGTGGCACTCTCTGGGCTTTTTTCATACCTTTTTTACATAAGGATGGGGTTACAACATTGTCGGCCAAACATATTTACAAATATGTCGTGCTTCCAAAAGCTTTATATGGTTGTGAGGTATAGTCAAATTTGTCTCCATCACATGTATTATCTATGGAAAGAGCTCATAGATTTTGCACCAAATTTATGCAAAGTCTTCCTCGATATACAAATATTGATGTGACTGTGTCACTTCTAGGACTGAATTCCATAGAGGTTGAAATAGATTGTAGAAAACTAATATTTTTAGGACAGTTGTGTAGGTTACCAAGAGATTGTACGATTAAAGAATTTTTATAAATAGACTAATGCATTTTACTAAAAACAGACAGCGACAAATAGGGTTTATACCAGATATATATCGCATCCTGGGGAAATATACTTTAATATATGTTTTAGAAACATTAATAGAATGTGGTATGTTTCTTAAAAAGCGCGCATGGAAAATGCTTGCGTGCCAGAAATTAATTGACTTTAATAAGCAACAGCAATTGGTTAAGGCCGAGAAGGTTTAGCCGGTTTGT
Organism: Anodontia alba; assembly: GCA_964016985.1. NCBI lineage: Eukaryota > Metazoa > Mollusca > Bivalvia > Lucinida > Lucinidae > Anodontia > Anodontia alba. Next base: position 124,126,688 of record OZ024821.1, read on the forward strand.
GTGCATACATAGCTCTAGTCCAACCTACATGTTGCGGAATATTTGTGAAGAATCGCCAAAATACTCAAGGTCTGCTCGACTAGCTATTCGTTTGTTAGGTAGTATGTTTAGTGGCCAAAGACAGTGTCAGTATCATAGATGTGTCATAGATGTGGAATACAATACACTCCTCAAGCAGAGGATACACTTTTCTTCTGCATAAACACGGAACAATTCAGAAAATTACTGCGGAAAAAAATAACGCTTTGTATCGGAACTTTTAATTACTTTCATACATTTGCCTATAGACAGTTAGTTAAATGGTCTATTTTCAGGCTGCCAGAATATTTTTCAGATGTACTGGACGTCATGGACTGTCTGAAAATATTTGTAATGTCGCTGTATAAAATATACTAGACAGCAGAGCATTCGGTATTAATCTAAGACTCTAATGTTAGTTTATCGATAATGTCATATCGAGCATACATGCTCTCAGACGCACGGTGTCTGGAAAATGACTGAGACTTCTGACGATGCAGGTTCTTACTTATCTTTATCCTCATACCCCGACGGCGGCATGCTATTAGGGGCGGCGTTACGTCGATGCAGCATCATGACGCTGCATCGGGCGTTCATGTGATGTTGTTTGGGCGACGTGTACCCGATGCGACTACTCTTGCGTTTCGCTTCGGCAAAGGTAGACTTTTAAAGCAGGACGGGATAAGCGTAGCGATAAATTCTACATGTATGGTGGCTGCACGCACCTTATAGCAGTTTGCAGTATCTAAAACGATATTGGCTTAAAATTTACCGTGATGTGGGTAGATTCGGCGGATGGCAGATTGATTGGATTTTTCTTGCTCTTCCTGGGGGAAGGGGGTGGGGGTAGTATTAGGTATATCATGCGAATTGTCTCCTAAGGTGTCGAATCCTATTCTCTGTGGGGGTATGGGGAGTGTTTCAAAATGTCGTCTGCTGAAAGTTTTCCCGGCATGCTAAGCATTAAAACATTATGATTACAGTAAGTTATACATCCAACGAGCACGCATTGTCGTACCAGCGTCGTTTCGGCATCGGCGGGACGTCCAAATGTCGCAGAGATGTCGGGGCAGCGTCGGTGCGACGTTGGGTGCGACGCAAGGCATGTTTGACGTTATATATTTAAAAGTTATGCAAATGATATCAATTTACAACAGTATTCATAATAATTGTCTTGAGCTCTCTCCAGCCATGGCGTATGATAGTAGAGTATTAATGTCTTTTGTGATATAATGTGGATGCTATATATAGTTGCGATAACATCCTAGCTGACTGTCATGGGTGACAGGAATACATGGTGCCTGGAAGTTGGTCCATGCACATTCAAGACTGACACTGTGTTACATTTACTTATCGTAGTATGGTATGAACATACTAGTGTGTATCATTCACGTCTTTGCATTTCTTTCTTTCTTTCTATGATTCTACACATGGCATTAAACTATTGCAGTCGGATTGAGTTTGAATTTGTCATTTGTTTATATGTGTTTACAGTTTTTTTCCGTTCTATTTTGTGCATTTATTTCTTCTCCCGTCATTGTATGTGTTGACCTGTATTTTTATTTTTGTATGCTCTCCTGTACTGGAGAAAAAAAGATTCTATCTATCTGGTGTATAACATCATATACTTACTTACATCTTTAATATAGAGCACACTAAGCCATTCAATATAGACAATAAAGAATAGAGAAAATAAAGATTCTATCTATCTAGTGTATAACATCATATACTTACTTACATCTTTAATATAGAGCACACTAAGCCATTCAATATAGAACTATAAAAAATTATCAAAGCAAATTATACAAGAATGTCCTGTGAAATGTGCATACACGCACTAACATCCAGTTGGGCGGCACTATGCAAAAACGTGTCTTCAGGATTGCGCACAAAGAAGGCCCAGATCAATCTGCATATCTGCGCAGTCTCATCAGGGCCTTTACTGTCATTGGACACTACAGGATGCATGAATGGAGAACAAAGGCCCGGATGATATTTAGTGCATTTTGCATATGTTCGAAGGCACCTTTTCGCTTGCGACGGTCGAACATAAAACATGATAGTAACCATATAAAGGGATGACTCATTTAACTCACCGCAATTATAAATCAATGTCAAGTATTTGTAGGTACCAGCACAAGGATCGCCCTTGAACAAAACATTAGTCGGTTTGACTTTGCACGACGAGCCTCCTGGAGACGCGCAATGACGCTGCAGAATGCTGGTAATATCCTCAGTTGAGTCACAGTTTGTGTTAGACATTTTCCTATGTTCCCTATGATAGCACACAGCTCTGGATGTCCTACCATAACTTGCAGAAAGTATATTTACTGTGAATCCACTAGAACAGGTTATTGCCTCTTTAACTTTTTCACAAATGATGACTTGATTTACTGTTTTAAAAGAAAAAAATAGTATGGAAACTTTATAAAACAGGCCGCCTTTACCGTAAATAGTCAAACAAGCGGTTCTTAGCAAACAAGGCAGGTCCAAATCAGTTTAGTTGAATTGATATACCTGGTAAATTTCCCAACAATTTTACAAAGGAGACAACTTGTGTGACTTCGTGGTTTGACTATTGGTTTGCATTTTCTCTGGAATACAGTAGAATTAGCCTTGAGTACTCGTGTTTGTTTATTGTAGTAATTAATTTGATTTTTATGTTTTCGCTTTGATGCATTGACTGAGTTGGGAGCCTTAATGCGAACCGAATTTTTATGTATTTCTGTATTAAAAATAACAGTGGGACCCCGGGTGAAGTTGGCTAGCTGTAAATGTGCTTTAAACTCCACGGTTGTTAACTTTACTGACCGTTCTAAGGCGGTGGTCCCTGTGTTAGTCTTACTCTTTTTTTGTTTTGTGGTTTATTCTACGAGGCGATTTGTTTTATGTCTTACCTTGTGTTATTTTGTTCTTGTGGTTTTCATTCCTTTTAGCATTGCAATCACCTCACTTGGGGAAAAGAGAGCTCATCTTAGTGCTTTTTTTTTACGTTTGCTCGATTTGTGCTTGTTTAGTTTTGTCGGTTTCCTTACCCTTGGTGACTGGGAAAGGCTGCGGTTTGTAATTGTGGCACTCCCTGGACTTCTCTCTTACCTTTTTTTTTATATCAACTTACCTACACACAAGACCATTCTAAGAGGATCTACTCTAAGGGAGAGAATTTGCTACCAAGGTAAGCAAATTTGTTCCTTTTAGAGTTGCCTGAACACCGCAAGGGATTGCAGACGAGTGGGCAAATCATTTCAAAATATTATATGTGGTGATAATGGTAGCTATCATTTTGATGGATACTTTAAAGATTATATCTCACGAGAAATGCAAATTATAAATGACTAATTGGTAAATTCAGAAAATGAAATCCTAAGTATCAGCACAGAGGAAGTACAGGCCGCTGCTCGTTTGGCGCATACGGGTAAAGCTGGGAGAGATGATGGAGTAACTTATAAGCATATAATATTTGGCGGAGATTTTATATGCATGTTATTGGCCAAGTTCTTCAATGCAATGGTACAGTTTTGACATACACCAAACCAGATAAAAAGGGGTGTTATAATAACTTTGTTTAAGGGAAGTAACAAAAAAAAGACAATCCTGATATTTATTGGGCTATAACGCTGACTTCAGGGATTCTTAAAATATTGGAAAGAGTCTTATTAACGAGAATTGAACTATTCACTAGTATAAACCCACCGATACACCCGCTACAAGGAGGATTCCAAAAGAATTTTGGATGTTTAATGACCTTTTTTATGTTGTGGGAATCCGTATATTACGCAAAAGAAAATGGTAGCAAATTTTTTGTTTGTTTCTTAGATGTACGAAAAGCGTTCAATTGTGTATGGTATGATGGTTTGGTCTACAAACTCTATAAAATGTGGTATGGATATATCAATATTCAAGGTGTTTCAGATATTTATTTTCTGGTATGACTAGCTGTGTAAAATGTCATAACTGTAAAACAAAGCTTGGTTCTCAATATTAAGGGGAGCAGGACAAAGCAGTGTTATTTTCCACTTCATTCTATTTAATCTTCATTAATGATCTAATGTATCAACTAGAAGCTGCTAACCTTGGTATGTATTTTTATCATGTAAATTGTTCTTGTCCTGATTTCCTTCTTGAAGGCTGACTTAGACAAAATGCTACATATTTGTTTTGAGTATGCACTGCGATGGGGGTATTAGTTCAATGCGAATAAGTGTTACGTCATTGTATTCAATGAGAGAAATTCTGATTCTCAACGATGTACTCGTGTTTTGAAGCTTGGCGATAAGAAGTGTCTGAAACAAATACGTATAAACATTTAACATTTAGGCGTTATGACTGATAAAGATATGGCCCTAGGTAGTTGCGGCCATGGTACCAAAGCCGTAATCCAAACTCATAAATCCATAAACGAATGACGAATCAGAATGTTCAGACCAACAGACATGGACCCCAGAACAAAGGGTGTAATCAGGCGTCCGCGGATAGTAAACATTACTTGGTAAGCAAGCTTCGCCCACTATGCCCATAGGCCTGAACGAAGGAAATATCGGTAGAAGCGTATGTCCGGGATTTGGAAAGTTTACTTATGGCGCGTCACTGACAAAAACATCAGAAACAATTCTGGAAACTGTCACCTTGTAGGCATTGACTAGATCATGATGTCTCCCATAGAACTTCTTAAGTGTTGCTACCAGTTTGGTTTTTTGATACCCCTGGCTCAACAACTGTAGTGAGCACTTTCCCACGCTCCATGAAGTCCTGATAATTTGAACAGGTTCTGGCATAACGGATGAATTGTGAAACGTAAACGCCGTATGCTAGTGCAGAAGGGATATTACTGCTCAGGAATGGAAAGTTAACAATGGGAAAATTGAAGTCATCCCGTTTGTCGTAAACCCTAGTAGTAAGCTTTCCATTGCTTTCCATTGTCAATGTAGAGATAACAATCCATGTATGAGGAGGAGGCTGCAGCCTCCGTTGTTTCCTTTATTTCAAGTTCACGTGGATAGGTGAATTCTAAATACTCTGCAATTTTTTTTTAGAGACAATACATCATCTATATATCTGTAGGTGAAATTGAATTGTTGTGCTTGGAGGAGACTTTGTACAAACTCCGCCTCATACGAATATAAAAACAAGTCGGCAAGTAACGGTGCACAGTACCCATCGGTATGCCGATTGTTTGCTGAAATATCCGACCGCCGAACTCAACAAAAATATTGTCGATTAGATATTCCAGCATATTTATGACATCTGCATCTGAGTACTTTTGTGGCACATCAGAGTGATCCCGAACGAAGTATGTGTCTTTGTAGCCAATGACAACATACTGAAACCGACGGTTACCATTCTTGTGGAAGAAACACTGGTTGATAATTGCCGTTAATTTAGATTTCTATTTATCATGAGGAATAGTAATGTAAAGAGTAGAGAAATCAAAAGATTTTATATTGTTGACGGAATGAAGAGATGAAATATCAAGAGAAGCAGGTAACAAAATAAAAAAAAAACACACTTTTTAAGCCTCGTAAATTGTGGTCGCTTGGGGAAGAGAGAGCTAATTTTAGTGCTTTTCGTACGATTGTTCGGTTTGTGCTTGTTTAGATTTGTCGGTTTCCTCTTCCTCTTGGGGTCTGGGAAGGGCTGCGGTTTGTGATTGTGGCACTCCCTGGACTTTTCTCTTACCTTTTATTACTCTCTGTTGCTTTGTGGATTAGTATACGAGGCGACTTGTTTTATGTCTTAGCCTTTGTTATTTTGTTCTTGTGTTTTTCAGTCCTTTTAGCATTGCGATAACATCGCTTGGGGAAGAGATAGCTAATCTTTGTACGTTTGTTCAATTTGCGCTTGTTTGGTTTTGTCTGTTTCCTTTCCTCTTGGTGTCTGGGAAGGGCTGCGGTTTGTGATTGTGGCACTCCCTGGGCTTTTCTCTTACCTTTTTCAACAAGAAGATGAGCTTACATCATTATCGGCCAAACATATTTACAAATCTGTCGTTCTGCCAAAAGATTTATACGGTTGTGAGGTATGGTCAACTTTGTCTCCAATGCATGTATTATCTATGGTCAGAGCTAATAGATTTTGCGCCATATTTATGCGAAGTCTTCCTCGAAATACAAATACTTATGTGACTTTGTCTCTTCTAGGACTGAATTCTATAGACGTTGAACTAGATTGTAGAAAACTAATATTTTAGGACAGTTGTGTAGATTACCAAGAGACTGTAGGATAAGAGAAATTTTTACAAATAGACTAATGCATTTTACTGAAATTAGACATCGACAAATGGGGTTTATACGAGATATATATCGCATACTGGGGAAATATGCTTAAATATATATTTTAGAAATACCATAGCCATTCTATATAGAACTACTATAAAAGATTATCACAGCACAGCCTACATTCTAAATCAACACATACAAAATCAATACAAAAAGGTGCATGCAAATTAAACACGAATATCCTGTGAAAAGTGCATACACGCACTAACATCCAGTTGGGCGGCACCATGCAAAAACGTGTCTTCAGGATTGCACACAACGAAGGCCCAGATCAATCTGCATGTCTGCGAGTCGGATCAAGGCCTTTACTGTCCGTTCACAGAATCATTGGATACTACAGAGTGTATGAATGGAGAACAAACGCCCGGATGATACTTCTTGCATTTTGCATATATTCGAAGGCACCTTTTCGTTTGAGACGGTCGAATTAAAAACACGGAAGTAACTATATAAAGGGACGAATCATTTAACTCGCCGAAATTATAATTCACTGTCAAGTATTTGTAGGTACCAGCACACGAATTGCTCTTGAACAAAGCATAAGTCGGTTCGACGGTGCACGACGAGCCTCCTGGAGACGCGCAATGATGCTGCAGAATGCCGGTAATATCGTCAGTTGAGTCACAGCTTGTGTTAGACATTTGCCTATGTTCGCACACGGTTGTGGACGTCCTACCATAACTTGCAGAAAGTATAGTCACTGTGAATCCACTGGGACAGGTTATTGTCTCTTCATTTTTTTTCTCAAATGAAGACTTGATTACCTGTTTTAAAAGAAAAATAGTATGGGAACTTAGTTTAAACATATTTTATTTTCATTCTTCAATAATATATGTATAGTATAATAATAATAATAATAATAATAATATACACAAGACATGAAATAAAATCAGGATTAGAATGGAAGCATATAAATAATAAGATTCTTCTCCTGTGATATATATTTATCAGCTGTTGATTTGATGGCCTTTGATAGCCTAGGACAAAATTATACACTTTTATTATACCTAAGAAGCTATTGCTAAATAAATTTCATATTTCCGTATGTATATGATAACTATATGACATTTTGAAACAAAGAAAATTACGATAAAGAAAATAAAAGGAAAGTAATACCAGTGGGAAATTTGTGAGCAAAGTGCCAATGCAAAGAGAAATATTGCAAAAATTAAATTACAAAATTTCAGTAAAAAAAATAAAATAATATGAAGAACAAATTTTGAGCGACTAAATAAAAGAGTAAAATAACAATAATAATAATAATAATAATAATAATAATAACAACACCAACAAGAATAATAATATTAATAGTAACAATAATAATAATTATTACTATTATCATTATAATTATCATCATCACCACCACTACCATTACCATCATCATCATCACTATGTCCACCACCATTACCATAATCATTTTTATCATCATCATCACCATCATCATTATTATTATTATTATTTTTATTATTATTAGCAGTAAAAAGAGAAAAATAGATAGAGAGGGCACAAACTTGCATCGTTAACCAGGTTAGTGGATCAGAAAATTGTTTTGTTATAGTAGCATTCGCAAATAGTTTCCACGGTCTTACACACAGTATTGTACATCAAAATCGCATAGTTTTATATTATAATTTTTTTTTGCCTTTTAAAAGATTATTTTGTTTGTTTCTACAGCTAGTGTTAACTCTCCTTGTAAGAGAAGATGTAAAAATGGGGTGTGATACAAAGAGATAGATTTTAAGAATTCGTTACCTTGAGCTTGGTATTTATGACATAGAGAAGAGTCAGTAATATTTTTCATAAAAAAATCTAAATCCATATTCGAGTAACGGTCCAATAAATGCAATATATATATATATATATATATATATATATATATATATATATATATATATTATATAGTTTCAAGGGATTTACGGCCAAGTTTAAATTTTAATTTTCTCGTTATATTAATTCCATTCCATGCTTTATCTGTTATATATTTGATATGTTCATGAACAGAACACTCACTTGAGAGAACAATGCCTAAGTGTTTATGTGAATCAACTTCTACTATTTTGTGGTTTCGCATGAAAATTGGAGGATGCCGATCTTTGTTTGTTTTAGGTGAAATTAATAACGATTCGGTTTTAGAAGGATTGAAAGTAACCAGCCACTTGGCTGCCCTCTGAGAAATTTTATCAAGATCATTATTAAGACATGCAGCTGCTGTGATGACATCTTCAACAATAATGAAGAGGCTAATGTCATCTGCAAATAAACAACTATTAAATCCAATGTCATGTACAATGTCATTTATATACAAAAGAAATAATAAGGGTCCTAAAATTGATCCCTGGGGAACCCCAGCTTGAATGAAAATGCAAACAGATACTGTGTCTGGAAGAACAAGCCTCTGTGTGCGGTTAGATAAGTAACTTTTAAACCAGGCCAGAACTGCCCCTGTTACACCAGCTGCTTGAAGTTATAGTCATAATCTAGAGTGCCTCTTGGTCAAATGCTTTGCTAATGTCACAGATGACAACACGTACTTCCTTCCCAGCATCAAGTGTTTGACAAAAAAATATCATAAAGACACGCAACCTGATTTAATGTTGAGTCTTCTGGAATAAAGCCAGATTGGAGTGAAGAAATTAAGTTATGATGATCTAAATGATTATATAGGTGTTTGAACACAAGACGTTCAAATACTTTATCTTCGGAGTTGAGTAAGGATACGGGTCGATAATTAGATACTATAGATAGGTCTCCCTTTTTGGGGACGGGAGTCACATTTGCCTCTTTGTAGGAGATAGGTACGCATCCTGTATGTAGTATGTATGTAGTGAATGATTAAAGAGAGAACACAACAGAGTAGATAATTCACTAGAATGCTCTTAGAGAATGCGATTACTGATCGCATTAGAACCAGAAGCTTTACCAATAGGCAACGTTTCTAACACTCTTTCCACTTCAATAGAACTAAGGACGATATGACTGAGTTGAGTGTCAAAATGTAGGTCTGCTAACACAGCATTCTGTTCTTCTAATAGTGTTTGACTTTGAAAAAAAATATGGATAATATTCGCCTTATCATGGTCATTTGTGTATATAGAGTTATTAAGTTCGAGTGGCGAGACAGAAGACATGGACTGCGGAGAAATGATATTTTTCAATGTAGACCACCAGTCATTTGAGCAAAGTGATTCTGGCGAGTTTAAGTGCAAGCTTGTCATACATTTACGCACAGTATTGACAACATGATTTCGTACTTTTTTGAATATCTGCCAGTCTACTTCCAAACCCGTTGATTTAGCTTTCCGATATGCCCTTTTGCGTTTACGAATGTTTCGTTTTATTTCAGTTGTTATCCACGGAGGTTTTGAGGGGCTAATAGTAATTTGTCTATTTTGAATACATTCCTTTGCAATTGATAAAATCGTAGATGTGATGTTTTCGGAATATGTATCAACATTATTATCCTGAAGGGAATCCCAGTCCTCCAACAATGCCGTGCTTCGTAAAAGATCATAATTTCCCCGCTCATAATTCCAAATATGTCGTTTGAACCTTTTGCATTTAGGGTAGTAAAAAAAAAAAAAAAAGGTAAGAGAAAAATTTGAATTTTCCATGTATAGGACAATGGTATCGAATATCCTGGTTAAAGAATGGATCACCGCCACCGCTTAAGATTAAGTTATCCTTTGAACTAAAAAGAAAACTGAGTACAGAGGGATCTTATCTTAGTTGAAGACCAAGGATTAAGAAGACTGAAATTAAAGTCACCTGTTACTATTATATCAGACATATTTGTGTCAACAGCAAGAGGCAGAGAATCTTCTATCATAGAATAATAATTAGCATTAGAATTTGATGGCCGGTAAAACAGGCCAAACAATAGGTGCTTACGAGTATTTGCAACTTAATGCTATGGGAACTTTATAAACAGGCCGCTTTTACCGTAAATATTCCGAACAAGCGGACCTTAGTAAACAGGGCAGGTCCAAATAAATTATGTGGAATTGATACCTGGTAAACATCTTAACAGTTTCACAAAGGAGACAACTTTTGTAACTTCATGTTAATTTTTCTGCACACCAAAGACCTTCAAAAAATGTCTGCTCTTAAGGGAAAGAATTTTTTCCGTGGAGAGCAATTTTTCCTTCAGAGTAGACATATTTTCAGAAGGGAGACAAAACAGCTAACAGAGTTGCCTCTTCTTTAAGTGTGGTTGTGTTCCTTAAAGTGAATAGTTTCATCAGAGCTTACGCTGCTAAGATTTGTTATTACTCAACGCCAGTACTTGTTCAAATTCTAGAGCCCATTAAAACAAAAGTTTCCGGTTTGGGTAATATACATACGGCTAAATACGCACTATTTGTCATTCTCTGAGCTAATTTAGCATACGACAAATTGATGATATTTTTTACATTTTCCCCAGAAAAAACAGACTTTAAAGTTTCATGCAAATTAACTCTTGAGGAGAAATTTTGCATAAAAATGTCAAAGTCTGGGAAAAATAAGAAAACATATTTTAAACTGTCGTCTGCCAAAAGTTTTACCCAGCATGCTAAGCGTTAAACCCATTTTAATTGTGCAAGTATTAGCTTTCACAAAAAAAGTCTACGCTTAGCATCTATATTACTAATAAATAGATTGTAAGATTAACCGAAATAATGGTACAGATTACCAGGAGGAAGTGTGAGTGTGTGGGTGGGGGGTGGGGGGGGGAAGGGGGGGGGGGTAGGTGTTGGGACGGGGGCGGGGGTCAACACTGATTCGTCAGCATATTGCCCTCATTGTATTGCGATTACCTCGCTTGGGGAAGAGAGAGCTAATCTTAGTGCTTTTCGTACGTTTGTAATTGTATGGATTTGTCGGTTTCCTCTTCCTCTCGGGGTCTGGGAAGGGCTGCGGTTTGTGATTGTGGCACGCCCTGGACTTTTCTCTTACCTTTTTTGAGGGGGGGGGGGGGCGGGGGGTAATATACATAAGGCAAAATACGCACTATTTGTCATTCTCTGAGCTAATTTAGCAGACGACAAATTGATATTTTTCACATTTTCCCCAGAAAAAACAGACTTTAAAGTTTCATGCAAATTAACTCTTGAGGAGCATTTTGCATAAAAATGTCAAAGTCTGGGAAAAATAAGAAAATATATTTTAAACTGTCGTCTGCCAAAAGTTTTACCCAGCATGCTAAGCGTTTAGCCTATTTTAATTGTGCAAGTCTTAGCTTTCACAAAAAAAAAATAACAACAACAAAAAAACATGGTCTACGCTTAGCACGTATATTACTAATAAATATATTGTAAGATTAACCGAAATAATGGTACAGATTACCAGGGGGCAGTGTGTGAGTGTGTGGGTGGGAGGGGGTGGGTGGGGGCGCGGGGTCAACACTGATTCGTCAGCATATTGCCCTCATTGAAAATTTCGATTTGAGATTTATGGAATTTTGTTTGCTTTTCCTGACTTTTTTAATTTAAAAACAATACTGTTTTTTCAAATTCTCCCAAAGTAGCTGAATATCTGTCTCGAATTTTCCACCTATAAACAAATCACGTATAAATAGATTTATTTATAAATTAATCACGTGCACTGGCTCTCGGCTTAGTTGTGCACCACCATGACATCTCGGATACAAGCGTTGCCGCTGATTGATCTTTCTGACCTTCAAGTTCGTGGAAAATAAATCAGTTCATCCAAGTACATTACTGCGATGCAGACGGTGAGAAGCTTATTCCTTCTGATGTCTGTAAACAACGATGTTGTGAACCGAAAGAAAGAACAATGTACATAAAATTAAAACGTAATGGCACAGGAAATTAAGAATATGTTGCGTGTGTGTGTGTGTGGCGGCGGGGGGGGGGGGGGGGGTTGGTGGAGGGGTAGGAGGGGTGGAAGGGGGGGATGGAAAAAGGGGGAAGGAGACAAAAAGGTGATTCATTTATTTCAAACTGTGTGAGTGCGTGGGGGAGGTGGGGGCGGGGGAAAGGGGACGGGAAAGGTGATTCACTTATTTCAAACTGCATTGAAAAATATAACCAATAGGTATTTTCATTTTGGTCAGTTCTTAATACTGTCCTCTGTGGTGTAGTGTTTTCTCCTACGAATGGACTGGGGTTTGAGTCTCATTGGTGACCTTCTCTCTCTCTCTCTCTCTCTCTCTGTGAGCGTGTGTGTGTCTGTGTTTTGTTTTAGTTTAATAAACATTTTAGCTGTTGTTTTTTTGTTTATTTCTTTGTTTCAACTTTAATTTTTTTTTATATTGTTTAACCTGTTAGCAAAAGAATACTTCAGTACGATCCAAATCATATTACGGAAAATCAAAAACTACGAAAATGGCGTAAAATATTGTCTTTCTTTCTCTCCTTCAATACTGTTTTGACAGAAAGCCTCATGTGAAATCTGGTGAGAATTACTCAAGCAGTTTCAGAGAAGAGGACATTTAAAAACAATATGGCAGATGTAATGGCCTTCTTGGATTTCGGGACAGCACAGTCTTTGCTGTTTTCGATCTCGAGGTTTTCTTGTTGCTACAGTGAAATTTTCAACTCAAACCTCAAAATGGTTCTTGAAGATGTCAAAAACTGGTTTTCAAGATGGCAGCTGTGGCAGCCATCTTAGATTTTTGATCAGCAAAGTTTTATTTACTTTTGATCTTCAAGTCATTCTATTGCTACAATGTACGTTTCAACTCAAATCACCCAATGGTTCAGAAGCTGACGTCAAAATTCTCTCTTCATTATGGTGACTGTCGTGGCCAGTTTGGATTTCCATTTCATATGATTTCAGTTACTTTTATATCTACTGGTTGCCCTGTTGCTCCATCATAAATTTCGGATGAGTGGTTTACGAAGAATGTTTGAAAACAGATTTTCTGATAAGCACAATTTTAGTTTGTTTTTTTTTTTCAAATAGCCCAACTGTCAAACATTGGTTTTTAAAATGATAGTTACAGCAGCCATTTGGGACTTCCAATCGGCATAGTTTTAGCTATTTTACCTTCACGTCAATCTGTTGCTATATCATAAGTTTCAACCTAATTCGCCTTGTGGTTTGCAAAAAAATGGATTTTTAAGATGGTGGCTGTGGTGGCCATCTTGGATTTCCGATCAACATGATTTAGCTAATTTAGATCCAGAAGTCGTCCTGTTTCTACAGAGCAAATTTTGATCAAAGGTTTGGGAACAGTTGTCGAAAATGGATTTCAAGATGGCGGCTGTGACGATCATCTTGGATTTTCGATCGGCCCAGTTTTGGCTATTATGTGCCTACTAGGCGCTCTGATGCTCCTCATCAAGTTTCATATCAATTGGATCATAGTCTTTAGAGGAGAAGCACAAATTATGAATTCTCAACATTTTTTTCGATATAAATATATAGGTCCCGTAAAAAGCATGGGGGAAGCAAAATCAACCTTGCCATAAAAAGGTCAAACGTCAACGTGGGCCCATCATTTTAGCAATCTTGGTAGATCTCTTGCCCACGACGATTTGGGCAAAGATTATGCTCCAGGGCGTATTTGGTTCTAGAGAAGAAGGGTTTTGACGGTTTTTACCATATATGAACATGACAGCCATCTTGGTCAATGAACGGTGACTATTTCAGCAATCATTCGTTCCCCTACACCAAGAAGGCTCCACATGAAATTGGAGCAACATTGGATTCAGAGAAGTTGTTTGAAATTCTCAACATCTTTTCCCATACAAATGTGGGGCCAGTATAAAGCATAGGGAAGCAAACTTGACCTCACCGTAAAAAGGTCAAATGTCAATGTACGACCATCATTTTAGCAACTTTAGTAGACCTGCTGTCCCCAAAGATTTGAGCAAAGATTCAACCCCAAGTGGTTCTGGAGAAGGAGATTTTTGAAGGTTTTACCATATATGGACATGGCGGCCATCTTGGTCAACGGACCGCCACCATTCTAGAAATCTTTTATTCTCCCAACTAAGAAGGCTCCATATGAAAATAAAGCAAAATTGGCTCAGCGGCTCCAGAGGTGAAGTTGTTTGAAAATGTTAACGGACGCAAAGACGGACGGACAGATGACGACAAAGGACCATCATTATTGCTCGACCTCAATAGCATAGCTCAAGTGAACCAAAGATAAGACAAATTTTCCCAGAAAGCAGGTTTGACATGTCATACAAATTGTCTCCAATGGAGGCAGTTTGCATAAAATGTCAAATCCTTTTTTCTGATTTGCATGAAATGTCAAATCCTGTTTTCTGGGAAATATAAGGATTTTTTTTACAAAAGAAAAACAATGTTTGACATTTCATACAAATTGTCTCTAATGGAGACAATTTGCATGAAATGTCAAACCCTGTTTTCTGGGAAAAATAAGAAAAATGTTTCAGTATGTTGTCTGCTGAATTTGCTCAGAGAGCAGTAAAGGTTAGGCCTTAGCATACTGGGTAAATCTTTCAGCTGAGGACATACTGAAATATTTTTTTAAATTATTTTCCCCAGAAAACAATTTTTGACATTTCATGAAAATGCCTCCAGTGGAGACAACTTGCAAAATGAGGTACTGACATTCGTGCAAATGTCTCTTCCACCTTTCTGGCGCTGGTAAACGCATATTAATTCTGTCTGCACAACTTAATACTCAAATGTCTCGATCAAAATCCACTTGTGAAATTCATTTTGCAGAAACAGCATCAGACTCTTATGATCAGTTCTTGTGATCAAGAGATATGGGCCCTTGGCCATCAATATGCCACTACACCTCTCTTACCTCAGAGACCAAGTTCAGCATAATGTTCATTTAAGTAGGACCACAAACATAAACGTTAAGCAAATGCATTTTAAATTTTGTAACGTACCAAAGAACATAATTCCAAACGTTATGGGCCTTTGGCCACTATTTTGCGACTACACCTTACTTACCCGAGAGACCAAGTGTAGTATAAGTTTCATTGAAGTAGGACCACAAACATGTTATTAAGCAAAATGCATTTTAATTTTGCAGTCATGGAATCAGGGAGTCACGAAAACACGGAAGGACATCGATCCAGTATAGCCACATTTTTTTCAAAGCGGGGCCATAGTAAAATTTAAACAAAGTAGTAAGGGGTTGCCTTTAGGGATAGAAGCGATTATAAGGAACAGTGTTTTTTTTTTTTTTTTTTTTTTTTTTTTTTTTTTTCTTTCTTTCTTTTTCATATCAAATGTCTGGCGCTTTAAGCAGGCGACACATCCAATTTTCGGAATTCTAGTTCTTCTAAATGGTTGTTTTTATCCATTTAATGGAAGCCACTGATCTTATTTGATGTAATTTGATGTCCAAATTATTTGTCTGCTGGAATAGGTTTTGGAGCAGGATGAAAATTCTACCTACGTCCCTTATTTTCACCAAGAAAACATACATGTATATTAATGAAGTATTTACTTACAAGTGATGTGTATTCCAAAAGGGTACAATGTGTAGATGTTTTCATTTTGTTGTTGTTTGAAGATATTTTACTATTATTGCATTAAATTTCAATGAAGGACCTATTTTCTGGCTTAAAATTTTTCATTTTTATTTATTTATTTATTTATTATTTTATTTTATTTTTTTTTTTATTTTTTGTTTATTTATTTATTTTTTTTTTTTGCCGGATCGAGAGGAACTTTTGTGAATTTCCCCTGATTCTTCTGTTACAATTCTCTTGTGAAAGTTTACAGCATTTAGGAAAGGGATAAGCATGATAATTCACATTTGTTATAAGATAGGCCATAATGGGTGGAAAGGTATCAGAAATTAGATTTTGAAGAATAAGTTGTGCATTAAAAGACGCAGACTGCTAAAATGTGCAGAGCATTGGTCTATACCAGGTTCATATAAAGTATATATAGTTCCAAAATTTTTGTCTGTTTCTGAAGCATAACGAAAACATGCCTATTCAAGTATATTGAAAATGTCACCACCAAAAACCTGAAAGTTTTCAGAGAAAAATTCTGATATTTTTTATATTTCTGCTCAAAACAAAGATTGTGGGTACTCGTTAGAACCGCCTCGATTCTAACGAGTACCCACAATCTATGTTTTGAGTAGAAATAAGAAGAATATTGTATACCCTGTAAACCCCAGTTTTGCTATATAAAAGTGGGGTTAAAGGGGGTCAAAATTATATAGGCATGTTTTCGTGATGGTATTTTGTTTGCATACTTTGATGCCAGAATCGGTCAAAATGTATAACTCGGAAATTCTGCAGTGGACATTAGTAGATTTGATAGTAAGTTTGTTGTCTGATTGGCAGTGACTGCAGATCCAAGGTTAAATATCTATAATATTTATCTGTATCATGTTTCAAAGACAAAGGATTTTTTTTTACGAGGGGAGTTCAATACGTTCGTACATAGAAATCAAATCTAAAAATGAGATATTACTTTTTGAAACATTTTGTATATATTTAACATAATCGCCTATACCTCTGAGCCAATTTTAATCAAACTTCACAGAAATGTTGCCTAGGTGACTCTACTATAATAGCTAAAGCGGTTCCTCTCTGGTGAACAAGATGGGTGTCAGAGCTAAAAAAAAAAAAAAAAAATCCTTTTGAACTGCTTCTCCTGAATCCAAAGGCCAATTCATTACGAAAACAAGCCTATTCAAATACATTGAAAATTTCACCACCAAAAACAAAAAGTTTTCAGATAAAAATTCTGATATTTTTCCATATGTCTGCTCAAAACATAGATTGTGAGTACTCGTTAGAATCGCCTCGCCAAGGTGGTTCTAATGAGTACCCACTATCTATTTTTTGAGCAGAAATAAGAAAAATAATGTATAGCCCTGCAAACCCCTGTTTTAGTATATAAAAGAAGGCTTTAAGGGGGTCAAAATTATATAGGTATGTTTTTGTGATGTCACTTGAAACTTGATAGGAAGTATCGGTGCGACTTCTATATCAAAAATATCTGAGATCATATCGATCATATATCTAAGGTAGCTGCCAAGGCAGCTGTCTTGAAAATCTATTTTAAGCTTCTCTTGAACCGAAAGGCTAACTGACTCGAAACTTTGTAAGAAGTATCAGGGTGACTTGCAGATAAAAATAGCTAACATCGTTTTGATCAAAGTTCAAGAAGGTCACAATAACGGCATCTTGAAACTTTTTTGAACGTTTTCTCATGAACCGAAGGCCAGTGCAAACAAAACTTGGTAGGAAGTATCAGGGAAACATGTAGATCAAAAAAAGCTAAAATTGTTCCGAAAAAGAAATCTAAGATGGCCGCCACAGCGGCTGTCTTTAAAAACTATTTCGAACTTTTGAACAGAAAAGGCCATTTGACTCAGAACTTGGTAGGAAGTGTTCGGGAGATTTGTAGATAAAAATAACTAAGATTGTTGGAAATCCAAGATGGCCGCTAAAACTGCCATCTTGAAAATCTAGTTTGAGCTTCTTCTCCTGAACCGAAATACCAGTTGACTGGATATTTGGTAGGAAGCATCATAGAAAATAGATAAAATGGTTCGGATCAGAAATCTTGTCTGGGAAGTTCACCTAGTGACCTAGTGAGGCATGCCCGAATTCGGTTCCAGTCTATCGATAGATACATTGTATGATCGCCCTCGGCATCATGGACTTTTCTCATCAGCGGAAGAATTTTGTTGAAATTTTGCATATGGATTCCTCTTAACTCACAAGTGTATCTATGTGAAAACAATCAGGTCTATTGACTAATATGAACGCCAGAAATCGCGAAAACAATTCTGGTCTGTTGACTAACATGGTTGCCAGAAATCCCATCTTCCCTTTTATTTAAATCTGAAACAATCTTGTTATCGTATCGCCTCCAAGACCACTCTTCAGATTTTTAGCCCACCTGGGTTAAAGTCTCCAATGGGAGCTTATAGGATAGTGGTCCGTTTATCGTCTTCAGCACCTTTGACAATTTCATATATCCACAGCCAGCTGGCTGATCTCAATCATATCTCATTTGTAGCATGCCTCTAGTGGGGGATGGGTAACATAAGCTTTTTGTGGAAATCCAAGGAAAAGTTTGGTTGCTATGGCAACCACAAGGCTCCATAGACCTACAATGGGAAAATACTTGTCATCACCATAACTCTTTTAGTTTTAATTGGATGCGCCTGTAACTTGCAGACAAGGTGTAAATGGATGAGATCACGTACAAGTTTGAAAACTGGTCAGTTTCAACGTTTCATCTTAGAGTTACGTTCCCTTGATTGCCCAAAACACCACTTATTGACTTTGTCATGAGGGTAACTAATTCATTTTGATTGGATCTTCCTGAAATTTGCAGATAAGGTGGACATGCATGAGATCTCGGAAAAACTAAAAAAACTGGCCAGTTTCAACCATCAATCTTAAAGTACGTTCTCTTAACTGCTGAAAACCTCTGCTTGGATTTGTCATCAGACTGCGCCGTCCGACTGGAGACCAGGAGGTCGCGGGTTCAACCCCCGCCGAGGTCAGCAACATTCCTTCGTGGAGATTGATCATGAAATATTTTCTACGGTCATTCTCTCCCTTCCGCTGATTCAAGAAGGGCAGTTGTCATATTCTGGCGAAGGAATGTGCACAATACTGGTTAACAGCTTAGAGGACTAAACCTGCCCAATAAACGTGTGGTTAGGTAAACTGACCGCGCTCAAAATGACCCTATTGGGTTGATCGGGCCGTAAAACCTCAACACAAAAACAAAAACCAGACTGACCTACAGTTTTGGCAATCACACAATAGCTTACCTTCTGCTGTCAAAAATTACAAGTGTCCCAGGTCAGTACTTCCAACGATGTTTCATCCATCATGCTAAACATTTCTGCCTGTACAAGTTATACCGCGTCAAACCCCACAGTTGTGCGTTCAGTAAATATAGTCATTCAAATCACGTGTACGAATCCTAATACTGTACGAACATCGCTGGTGACGCAGCCATTTTCAACGCATCCACGATTTTCCAAATTCTGTTCATTTTTATGCAGCTGTCTGATGATAAAGTACATAAGAATAGCAAAACTACATTTCTGTAGGTATCAAATAAGCTGGTAAGTAAACTGTCGTATGAATGCACGTTTTCGTTCTTCACGCCGTATGTCAACAGATATTAAAAATAATACAGGTGTCGAAGCAAGACAAATACCTCCATAATTCATCTGGGTATTTTAAATTCAAACATCTCACGCGACAACGGACCTGAACCGAATTAAGGCAGGTACAACTAGACCCCTTGGAGAAACATCGCAGACATGTCTTGAAACAAGAGGACCATGATGGTCCTTAACGCTCACCTGTGCTGAAAGTAGGTCGAGGTCACTCAGTGTCTACAACATTCATTAATCAGGAGGACATAACTCTTAACAACATATCCATGCCCCCCCCCTCCCCAGCCCTTCCACCCCCCCCCCTCCGTCCTTTTTTTTTTTTCATGTGCAAGTTAAATGATGATGCAATTAAAACTGATCGAGCTATACAGCAAACAAGGTCAGTCATATTAAGGGACATAACTCTTTGTATCACTGTGTAAGTTCAAACTTTTTCAAAATCTTTAAACTTTAAAGGGATATATCGTTCTTAACGTCTGATGTATTGTAACCTCAAAAGAATACACAATGTTCCA
This sequence comes from Anodontia alba, assembly GCA_964016985.1. Taxonomy (NCBI): domain Eukaryota; kingdom Metazoa; phylum Mollusca; class Bivalvia; order Lucinida; family Lucinidae; genus Anodontia; species Anodontia alba. Next base: position 124,146,544 of record OZ024821.1, read on the forward strand.
CCTCATAGTCTTACTATCTAGTAATTTTCAGCTTGATAGATGAAAACTGTAGAAGAAATTTGGCCGAAAATGAGGTTGTGTGAGAACTATCTCTAAAGAATAATAATTCTATCAAAGTTTGGTGTATTGTAACCTCCTAATAATCCAATATAAACTATAGGAGGAATAAGCTGGAAATAAAGTCATATCTGAACAACCTTTAAATACTATAAAAAATTCTAAAATTTGGTATACTGTAACATAAAAACAATATGCGCTGTGTCATCTCTTAGACTTTCTATCCACTGAAATGAAAACTTTAGGAAGAGTTATCCGAAAACCAAGCTATGTCTGAAAAATCTTTTAAAAAATAGCGTTTACTCTATTTCTATCAAAACTTAGTGTACTGTAAACTTGACATGATAAGCCCTGTATCACCTTATGGTCTAACTGTCCACCAAGTTCAACCCAATGCGATGAAAAATATAGGAGGAGTTATCTGGAAACAAATTCATGCTGGAAAAATCTTTAATAAATACATGTAGTGATGATTCAATTTTTCCTTTTTTTTTTTTTTTTTTTTTTTTTTTTTTTTTTTTTGTGTGTGTGTAGGATAAGTTCGCCGGAAAAATGACTCTATAAACGTCGAAACAATATGTGCTATACCACACCATAGCCTAACTGTCCACCAAGTTTCAACCAAATTCGATAAAAACTGTAGGAGGGATTATTTGGAAACTAATTCGTACCTGAAAAAACAATTATAAATACATGTAGTGATAACTCTTTTTTGGTGCACTTTGACTTCTAAACAATATGCTTTGTATGACCTCATGGTCTAACTGTCCACCAAAGTTTCAACCCGATCTTATATGTAAAGATTCAGGAAGATCTGATAAAAACTGAAGGGGTTTTACTGATAACAAGGTTGAAAATAGGAATCAAGGAGTCGTACCTCTAAACAAAATAACCTGATCTGGACATTTTTTTTTATTAAATTCGTCCCAAAATCCATACATGTTCACCTTGTCTGCAAGTTTCAGGATGATCTAATCAAAACTGAATAAAATATGCTGATAAATAAGTCAAATATAAGCTTTTTCAACAGTCAAGGGGGGCGTAATTTTTAGACAAATGATGAGGTCTAGCCAGGTTTTGTACATGTTTGAGATTCCGCCCATGTTTACATTATCTGCAAGCTTTAAGAAGATCTGATCAAATCTGAATGAGTTATGCTGATGACAGTCAAACAAAGACTTTTTGTAATCAAGGGGACGTAACCCTAAGATTAATATTCCGATCTGGATAGTTTTTAAACCTATCCAGGATTTCATCCATGCTCCCCCGTATCTTCAAAGTTCAGGAAGATCCGATCAAAACTGAACAAGTTATGCGGATGACAAAGTCAAAAAGAGGCATTTTAGCAATCAAGAGGACGTAACTCTAAAATTAAGGATCAGATCTGGATAGTTTTTGAACTTGTCCAAGATTTTATCTACGTCCACTTTATTTACAAGTTTCAGGAATATCCGATCAAAACGGAACCAGTTACAATGATCAGCATTCCCATTCACGTACTGCAGTACGTAATTCACGTAGAGAATCTGCCATGAGCGTACAGAACTGTTGGTATCTACGTACATAAACGTACCAAAAATTTGGTGCACGTATAAATTGCAATATGCGTACATCCTACTGAGTCAGTTTTCGCTTTATGATAATAATAAAGCATCGAAACACTGCGGTTGCTGGCGGACAATAACGAATGCATTCGACCAGTGCATTTAAACGCAATGCATTCCCGGAATGTATTTATATTCTTACCGAGAGGGATAAGATTATTGTTCATTGGTTATTGTTTATAATCTTTTTTGCATTATCCAATCACTGACGACCATTACACTGTATCGCGGTTCAGTGGACACCTCTTTTTCTCCAAGTTTCGATACGGCTCGGTTCGCTCAAGCATATACAAAAGTTGTCAATTAGATCGGTAATTACTGCATGCAAAAGAAATATTTTGTTTCATTCAGATTAATTTAGGATAGTTGTACCGCTGCATGACTACTTTAGCCAAGTTTTTAATGACTGCTATCAACAAAAACATGTACTTATTGCCATAAAATCTACATGTCATAAGTTTTCGCGACTTCCTAATTTCCCGAAAAAGTTTAATTATTCAGTCAATAAACACTGTTATGAATATTAAAAACGCTCAAAACTCCCAGGAAAATGTCATACACTCTTTCATAGAATTTCCAATCTTTCATGCCATTTTGCAGTAGCGATTTTCTATAAAATCAGTATGTCCGGCTCACACTGAATGAAAGGAACAACATTCTCGACAGAACCTGTTTTCAAACATTGTATATCTAGGAAGCTTTAATAGTACTGAATGAAAGGAACAACATTCTGGACAGAACCTGTTTTCAAACATTGTATATCTAGGAAGCTTTAATAGTACTTGAACTTGGCTGTTAGTATTAGGTTCTTTTGACTGAAGAATATGTTTTGGAAAAGTGACGTCTTGATATGATTGAAGCACAGTTTTCCTTTTATTTAAAATACTAAGACAAAGTACCTAAAACTGACCACAATGACATTTAAAGTATAAAGTCTTCCCAGTGCTTAACAATGCATTTAATTACCCCAAAAATATGTGTTAAGTATGGTAAAACTCCAACTTTTTCAGGAGGACAGCATTTTACTCCAATTTTCAAAATCCTTAGTGAGCACCTTGTCAGCTCAGGACTGTCCAATACATTTGTGTTAAACAGTATTCTACACTATCCATTTATTGTAAGGTGGTGTCTGATCTAGATCTGTATTGTTAGCTCAGGACTGTCTGTCTAATACTTAGAGCATATACATGTATGGTATTCAACATATCTGTTTATTAGATGTAAGGTGGCATGAAAGCCCTGAACAGACTGCGTGATACTGGGCAACATGTAGGACAGCTGAAGATTACATCCTGTACTTTTAAATATGTGCAGTGGTGACTTTATTTGGTTCTTTTCTGATTTTGTATATGTAAATTGTTGGTCCACCTCTTTCATTATAAAATATCTTAAAAATCCCCATTAAAAAAATTCTATTAAATTACTTTATAGATTTTAGTATCTTTTTTTTTTCCTGTGATAACTTATGACCAGTACAGTTATTTCTTCCATTTACTAACAATGTGATTGAAATATGTCTGCTACCATGAATCAAATGTCATTTGCATGCTGTAATGGATGATGGATACCTTTTCATTGCGATTTATCATAGCAACAGACAGAGCACTTTTTTCTTCAAAAAAATGCTAATATCTTTCTTATTTCTCCACAAAAACATATGTTGTGGGTACTCATTAGAAGTGCCTCAGCAAGGGGCTTCTAATGAGTAACCACAACATATGTTTTCGTGGAGAAATAAGAAAAATGTTATGTGGATACCCCCTCTTATCTGTAGCTATGGATTTATGAAAAAATATATACCAAAGAACACTTACCTTAAAAAAAAAACAGTCATTTAAAAAAAAAAAAAAAAGAAATCTTTCATTTTATCCTTTCAAAGTCATTTTCAGCTAAGTCAGATTGACACAAAATCATTTTTTACCAATAAAACAGGATTAAATGAATGAAAAGTATTATAAGACAATTTACAGCTCGTGGGTGGCGGGGTGGGTTCCTATATATGGCATAGTACGGATATACATGCCAAATGGACCCCTTTTTCAGCGCTGCCAGGTATATTATTAGCCCCCCTTTTTTCAACAAAAAGTATATATGACTGACCCAATTTTTCTTGATTTGTATGTGAAAGACTCAACTTTTCTGACATCCCGGTAAATGCATATATTTTTTTCGCTCAGATTTGTCAAGGCTGCTATTTCTCTTGGTATTCAATGAATTGACTGCTATATTTGTCTAACTACCAGCAATAAATGGGTATTGAAATCAAAGGGCAGTATATGAATAGGTCAACATTTTGGACGATCAAGTATATTAAGGGGGCTATTCTTTCAAAGGGCAGGTACATGAATGGGGTAGGTTTCGAATTACTGGCTCGCACACTTGTACCACATTTATCCCCAAGTTACCCCCTACCCCCCAACCCGAGAGATTTACAGATCACTTATAAAACATTTAAGGACAGTTAATGAAAAATATTTTCGGGTGGGTAACTGTCCGGATTTAGGTTAAGAGGGCAGGTAAATGTCTGGGTGGATAATTGTCCAGTGGGTAATTGTCCTGGTGAGTAATTGTTTTACACTCCACATCCTAAGGCCAAGATACAGCCAAGAACCCTTATAATTTCTTGCACATATTGTTTTGCCCTATTCATTGGTTCATTTATTCTGCAACAAAACTGTTAAGGGAATAAAAGCAAAAGTAGTGTGCATAATATATCTGGATTTATTTATCCAGCTGATCCAGCCCCATTCCCTTGTAGATTATAGCTGTCCATTGATGTATTCCATACAGTATTCAGTGATTTATGAATGTCCAGTAAAGATCCTGATCAGTCTTCACAGTTACACCCAAAGATATATTTTTTGTGATGAACATGTACAGGCAGTCTGCATGTATATAACTTAAATTATAATATAGGCTTCTTTTGTAATTTTCAGGCTGTGCAGGATGATCAAAGGATATGCTAAATTTATATGAGTGAAGGAAAAGGGTTACCAGTAAACTGTTAGCATCCAGTTATCTGCAGAGAAAGCAAAGCAGTAGGTGAGTGATTGTAAAAATCACATCCATATGTTGTTCTGATTAACTTCTGTTCTACTTCTTGTGCAGACTGATATGTTACACACTGTGAGAGAAGGCCTGTCCCTAAATATACTAGACAGCAAAGACCCAGTCACAGATACTGCAGAAGATATTGACAAAGAATTTGTTGATAAGACTGCATACAGTTTGTGTTTCATGCAAGCTTTCTTCATAAAAAAACAAAAGCACAAAATGGGTCTGCTTTCTAAAACGAAGTCCTAACTTTCATTTCACATCTTAAATTTTTCTGTTTTCAAGTGTTTATTCTAGTAAGTCTACTAAATTCTGACAAATACTTTGGCATCTGGCAGATTACAGTCCCACCCCCACCTACTGCCCCGTTGTCAACTATTTGATACAAAAAAAAAAAAAAAAAAAAAAAAAGAAAGAAAGAAAAAAAAGAAAACAACCTGTTCTCTGTGGTGTTGCTCATTCTTAGGAAAATTTAGAGTGGCTAAGATAGAGTGCCTTTAAAAGAAAAACTCTTTTGAAAAGGGAGAAACTCAGATGATTGAAATATATGCCCATATTTGTTACATATTTGGTAAAAATATTTATATGTTATCCCTAAACTTTTGTAAAATAATCCTAATAGACTTAATTTTAGCTCTAGATAATTTTTTGTCAGATAGTGCATGGTATAAAGGGCCTTTTTCTGTATTGGATGTCACATATACCCTAACTCTTTGTCTGCACAACCAAATAAAAACTGGCATTTTAAGGCCTTTGTGGCTCCAGATTAAATATGATAAAATATGTATTCAGATCTGTTTTTATTTATAAATTATTTCTTCATCAAACATGTCAAAACAAGCATCACGAAAACATATATATTCTTGACCCCGTTAAACCACATTTTTATACAGTAAAAGTAGAGTTTACAGAGGTATACATTATTTATTCTTATTTCTACTCAAAAACAGATGTGGGTACTCATTAGAACCACCTCACTGAGGCAGTTTTAACTAGTACCCTCAATCTATATTTTGAGCAGAAATATGAAAATTATCAGAATTTTTATCTGAAAACTTTCAGTTTTGGTTGCAAAATTTTCAATGTATTTGAATAGGCTTGTTTTTGCAATGGCTTCTCGTTAGTTTTTTAGTTTGACTGCCCAGCAGGCCCTCTAGGGGATCTTTTAAAACCTTTAAAAAATTAATTTGCTTCAAGTCCTTTAAAATTTTTAATTTGGCTGGAAAAAACTTATAAGAAACAGTACTTTACCTAGAAAATCTAGTTTATATTTGGGCAAATATGGATGGGAACACAGACATATGAGTGAATGGATGGACAGAATAACAAAGACTATATACCCCACAAACATATGTTGTGTGCCTGGGGTATAAAAGGACAAAGGAGTCAAAGTCTTAGGTCAACTAAATTATTGAGACTGTAGTTTGTGACTCAGTTGTGAATTTACATGGAGATTGTCCATCATAGTGGGTATTTTATGGCACAGAAACTGGAAACAAGATGAAGAATTTAACCTTTTGTGCTCAATTTTGTTTAAAATTTGCCTGAAAACCCTATTCTTAACCATGATAACCAAAAAAATAACTTTTATAAAAAAAAATCCTTTATTTTCAGGAGAGCCTGAACTGATTTGTTTTCATATCAGACAAAAAAAAAAAAAAAAAAATACTGATATTGTTTGGTTAAAAAAAAACAAAAAAAAAAAAAAAAAAAACAAAAAAAAAAAAAAAAAAAAACAAAAAAAAAAAAAACATGTGCAAGTTAGAGTACTTCCTTGAACACTAAACAGTGTGCTAGAACACTACCCAGTGTGCTTCTGAGGAGGCCAGTGTGCTTCTGAGGAGTACATACATGACATGTACATGTTTTCGTGGAGGAATAATAATAATAATAAAAATTGTATTAATGTATAGCCCTCTTATCTAGAGCTCTGCACATACCTAAACTGTGAAAAAAAAAAAAAACAAAAAAAAAAAAAAAAAACTACAACTAGTGTTAAATTTAGCAGAAGAGAGTTCATTACATTTTTAGTGTTTTTTTTTTGTTGTTTTCTTTTTTCCAGTTTTTCAAGGATTTCTTTTTTTTTAATCAATACTGTGCCCGGGTTGCACTTAGCGATTGATCATATTATATTGTAGAAGCAGGGGATTATAATTTAAAAATAGATCATATATGATGATTGGATTAATATACTAATTTTGATTGCAGATTTGATTGTAGTTTATATATTTATAGGAAATTTCATGGTTGACAAAAAAGCCAAAAAATAAGTACTCTTTAGTATGTTATGTTATTTGTATGTATAGCTATTTATAGCTTTTTACAAAAGTTTGTGAAAATTGTAAAAAAAAAAAAAAAAAAATTGTAAAAAAAACAACAACAAAAAAAAAACAAAAGAAAACAGTAACTACAACAACAACAACAAAAATCTATTTCCAGTGCTACATGCATCACAAGACAGGCTTATTTAATTTTGACCCCCTTAAACCCCACTTTTATACAGTAAAACTGGGGTTTATATGGGTATAAATTATTTTTTATTATTTCTGCTAAAAAAACATAGATTGTGGATACTCATTAGAACCACCTCATTGAGATGGTGCTGAGTACCCAAAATCTATATTTTGAGCAGAAATATGAAATATATCTGAATTTTTTATCTGAAAATTTTTACTTTTTGGTGGTGAAATTTTCAGTATATTTGAATAGACAGGATTTCGTAATCAATAAACATTTGATGTACAGAGATAGCTTTCCTGGCATATATGATGGGTTTCTGGTGTTTATTTTTTTTATTTTTTGTTTGATGTTTTTTTATTTTAGTCAATTTATTGACTGTTATACTAACAAAGAATTTATAAGATTATAAGATGACATTTTCTTCTTTTTTTTTTTTTTTTTTTTTTTTTTTTCTTTTTAGCAGATACAAGGCTTATTTTTTCTCAGGTTACCATTTCTCTGACAAAAATATAAAAAATGATTTAATATATATGTGTGTTTGTGTGTGTGCCTTTTGCTAGATTAATGAAATCTCTTTCACAGGATTAATACTTTAAATGCTAGGTACTCATTCAAAGACTGACAATTGGTGATTTAGGAAATCGAAACAATTAATTCTTAAATAAAGGACAGCTTAAAACAAAAAAAAAACAAAACAAAAAAAAAAAAAAAAAAAAAATCAGGGCTATGATTAGCCACATGTGTCCACCCAATTTTCCCTTGGAGTGTCAGAATGTGCCATAAAACTCACAATTCTGCCTGTCCTACAAGCATGATAATAATTAGGTGTGATTTATGGCAATAAACAATATTGCACCTGGCTGTGGCAAAGCTCTAGATAAGAAGCATAATTATCCAAATACACATTTTTTTAAAATAGAATTACAAATAGTTAACTCGTTTGCATTACCTCAGTGAGGTTATTTCAATGAGGATTCAGGGTATCTGCCCACTGAGAAATTAGAAAAAAAAAATCATACTTTTTCATAGCTCCAGACTTAAATAAAGTATATACCCCTGCTCCAGAAAAGAGGAGAACCAAGATATTTATTTCTCTTAATTTTGCAAGAAAACATCTTATGATTACTCATTAGAAGTATCTCACTGAGGCTTCTTCTAATGAAAACTCTCAGCATGTTGTTATTTATATATACATAAAATAATAATGAAAAAAAAATTCATGAAAAAAAAATCATCTTATCTGGAGATATGTTTTTGTTTGAGAGATGTACAAAAATAAGTCACTGATTTGGATAGAATTTTTTTTTGTACCTAAATCTTTGACTTTATTTTTCAATGACTTTTTAACCCTCACACAAATGCAAAATGTGTTTGTGTGGCAGGAGAGGGGTATACTGTTGTTACGTTGTCTGTTAGTTTTAGGATCTGCTTCTTATCTTACTAAGTAGTTTAAGGAATCTTTTCATATTGTGAAATGTCTACCAACATTTCATGTGAAATGTCTACCTAGCAGTCAAGTCACATGGCAAGCCTTATTTATTTGGAGCTCTGTTTAAAGCCAACAGCATTGTCTTGATAATTACCATGAGCAAATGTTGCTGTTTCTGAGGGATGTTGTCCCCATTTGCTCAAGGTAATTACCCAAACAAATAATTTCTCAAGTAATTGGATATATGTAGTTCAAGACGAAAGGCGGGGGTGGTCAGGAGGTGTGAAGGCGTGAAGGTGTTGTGTTATCTTACATCACCGGGGCGTCCAACTGATATTGGCTTACAGTTGGGCAAGGCCTGCTATCCTTGCAGCAGGTAAGGATAGAGGGGGAATGTTTCTGTTCTTCTGCTTCTTCAACTTAAACGAAGGTCATAGTATACACAAAGCGCACGGTATTATTGTAACATTCAAACGAGGGCGTTCTGACAAATCTCACGGCTAAGTCCTACCAGATGCATATCAGCGATAAACTAAATACCCACAGCCGATGATTTTGATCAACAGAGGCCATCTGACAGATCTCACGGTTTCCAAACAGTCGAAATGTTGTATCAATGGCGCGCAACACATTATTATAAACAAGGAAGGTGTTCTGACCAATCCCACGGCTCTCAGTCCTACCAAATGCATATTATCGATAAATGAAATTAAAAGAACTGCAGCCTTTTTTTTTTTTTTTTTTTTTTTTGTCAACGGAGGCCTGCTGACAAAACTCACGGCTTCCAATAAACCTAAATGCAGATCGTAGTCTGAATGAAGCGAAAGACATTATTATTGTAACAAAGGAAGGCGTTCTGACAAATCTTACGGCTCACAGGCCTACCAAATGCATGTTAATGATAATGTAAAGAACTACCGCCGATTAGTTTGGTCAACGGAGGCCTGCTGACAAATCTCCCGGCTTCCAATCTACCTAAAGGCAGATGTAGTATGTGTGAATCCCAAGATATTATTATTGTAACAAAGGAAGGCATTCTGACACATCTTAAGGCTCTCAGTCATACCAAATGCACATAATCAACAAGGTAACTAACTACAGCCGATTATTTTAGTCATGGAGGCCTGCTGACAAATAGCACGGCTCCCAATTAACCTGAATATAGACCAAAGTATAAATGAAGCGGCAAGCATTATTATTGTAACACAAGAAGATGTTCTGACAAATCTCACGGCTCTCAGTCCTACCAAATGCGTATCCTTGATAAAGTAAAGAACAGACCAGGTTATACTGTTTCCGCCAAATTCTTTCATGTGCTGCTTTAATGTTGTTTGGATGTACATTTACTGAAACTGAGATACTGCTTATCATTTTTGCTGCTAACCGCACTTTGTACATAGGGAACTGTGTGGAATGGTAAAGCCTCTAAGTCAAGATTGGGAATTAGTAGTTCGGCCCCACCGAGCACCAAGTGTTGTGTCTTTGAGCAAGGCACTTTATCCACATTGCAATTTTAGTACTGATTCCCACCAAGGAAGGTCTGGCAAAAGAAACACCCAAGAGGGCTTAGGCAGTATTTGATGATAGATATATTGCCTACGGACATTTGTTTGGGCAGGATGGTGGAGGGTCTGCAACAAAGTTAATGCTGACAGTGCAGAATATAAAATACTTTGTAGGTGGCTTCTATAAAGAAATTCAACACAGACCATTGACAGTCTCAAGGAGATCACATCTTTGTCGTCCAAGCCACTGATGCAGCCATCTTCATCTCTCCATAAACAGCCATTCTACCTTTTTTTTTTTTTTTTTTTTTTTACTGTACATAGAGGACTTTTACTATTTAATTGGTTTTACTGGAAGATGTCAAGAAGATTCCTGACCTTTTTCTGGAAGGAGAAAAGAGGCTGTCTCAGAGGGGGGCGGGTACCTGTTCCCTTGTTCTCCTGAAAAAAAAATTGACATTTTCCCCTGTTCCCAAAAATCAAAATCTTGATTTTTTTATGTTCCTTGTTCCCCCCAATTGCCTTTGATCCCCTAGTCTCATCAGTTTTAGGCTTTGGTTCCTTTGTTCCCCTGAAATAAATGACCTTATTCCCCTGTTCCCCCAAACCCCTGAGAGGGCCACAGAATATTGCGCTTATCCAAATAAAGCATGCAAACTTTTTAAAAAAACTAGTACTTGTGTCACTTTCGGTAGACATTGTCTAGATCTACTTATTGCTTGCTGTATGGGCCAAATATGTAACAGAAAAAGACAAGTCCAACAAATGACTTGTATATGAAAGATAATGAACACATAAAATCTATAATAATAATAATAAAATACGCAAATTCTGTATCCTTCGACTGCACAGATTTAGGTGTGAATAGACTAGAAAAATTTTATAGCGCTATACACGTCTGGGATTACATAAGAAAGTTATTACACACACACACACACACACACATACACACACACACACACACACACTGATAAATATTATTGGTGTATCAATTAGATTTAAATATTATTGGTGGATGGATTAGTTGCGATGAACCGATATTTTTATGAAGCACTTAATATAATATAACTGCACTGAAACGTATGTATTCGTCTGCAGATCATTTGAAACCATGGATACCTGTGAATGTATAAAGTTATGGCAAGCCGTTTTACTATCTATTCTATTAATCTGATTTAATATATCAGATATCTTATATAATATATAAGATATCTGATATATTATATCAGATATCATATATAAATAAGATATCTTATATGTCAATTAAGATATCTTGTATGCTGTATAAGATATCTGATATGCTATATAAGATATCTTAATTGGCATATAAGATATTTTATATGCTATATAAGATATCTGATATGCTATATAAGATATCTTATATAGGATATAAGATATATTATTTACTAAAGAAGATATTTATTCAATTAAATAAGATATCTCATTTAGTGTATCAGCTATCTTATTTAGTATATCAGATATCTATATTAATATATTAGATATCGTATTTAACAAATAAGGTACCTTATATGGTAAATAAGACGTCTTATATGTGGAATTAAATAAGATATCTAATATGATACATCAGACATCTTATATAGGATGTAAGATAACTGATATACTAATTCAGATATCATATCCTGTATTAGATATCTTATATAATATATAAGCTGTCTGATACATTATCTTAGATATCTTATATAAAATAGATATCTTATATGTGAATTAAGATATCTTATATGCTATATAAGATATCTGACTTGACAAATAAGATATCTAATATACTATATAAGATATCTGCTAGGCTATATAAGATATCTCATATAGGATATAAGATATCTTATTTACTAAAGAAGATATCTCATATATTCAATCAAATAAGATATCTCATTTAGTATATAAGATATCTTATTTAGTATATTAGATATCTATAGTAATAAATAAGATATCTTATATAACAAATTAGATATCTTATATGCAGAATTAAATAAGTTATCTCATATATTATATCAGATATCTGATATAGGATGTAAGATACTTAATATAGTATATAAAATAGCTGAATTAGTATATGAGATATCTTATATCCTATATTAGATATCTTATATCCTATATAAGATATCTGATATAAGATATAAGATATCTATTTTGCTTAATAAATAGTAAAAAGGCTTACCATATAATGATAAAGTTAGTGCAAGGATAAATTTTATATAGAGAGTCTAATATTTTTATACATGGACTGACAACTTGACAAACATTTAACTAATGACAAATTGATCAATTGATGCATCAATTAATCAAAATTGTCATTTTGAGTTACCACATCTATGAACCGAAACAAATTATACTACATGAATAAATTCTACCCTGTTCTAATAGTTTTTACAGGTGAACTGACAACTTGCTTAAGTCCATTATCCAGAAGCGAAAAGTAAAATAATTACAAATCATTTAATCAATGCACGATTAATTAAAAATGTTACCAAATCTGTGAACAAAAAAAAAAAAAAAAAATATATATATATATATTTTAGCCATGTTCAATATTATTTACAGGTGACCGACAACTTGCTTAATCTGATCAGCCAGAAGCAAAAAGTAAAATAATTACAAATCGATTACTCGATGCATCGATGAATCAAAATTGTCATTTTGAGTTTCCAAATCAGTACACTTAGAAACTTATGATTTATGAATAAATTTTAACCATGTTCCACTAGTTTTTACAGGTTGCCTGACAACTTGCTTGAGTAGAATATCCAAAAGCAAAAAGTAAAATAATTAAAAATCATTTATTCGATGAATCAATTAATTAAAACTGTCATTTTGAGTTACCAAATCTATGAACCTAAAAAAAAATATTCTATATGAATAAATTTTATAAATGCGCAATATTTTTTACAGGTGCACCAACAACTTGCTTAAGGCAAATATCCAAAAGCGATAAGAAAAAAAATTACGAATCGATTAGGCAATGCAAGGATTCATCCAAATTGTCATTTTGAGTACACCGATAAAATTTATACTGCATGAATATATTCAGCAATTCAAATATTTTTTACAAGTGGACTGGCAACTTGCTTAATTCGAATATCCAAAAGTGAAAAGTGAAATAATTACAAATCGATTTGGCAATGCATCGATTAATCCAGATTGTCATTTTGAGTACACCGATAAAATTTATACTGCATTACTATATTTAGCAATTCATATATCTTTTACAGGTGGACCAACAACTTGCTTAAGTCAAATATGCAAAAGTGAAAAGTAAAATAATTACAAATCGATTTGGCAATGCATCGATTAATCCAAATTGTCATTTTGAGTGCACCGATAAAATTTATACTGCATGAATATATTTAGCAATTAAAATATTTTTTACCAGTGGACCGACAACTTGCTTAAGTCAAACACCCAAAAGTGAAAAGTAAAATAATTACAAATAGATCACATCGCATTGAATGGCATCAAATTTGTCATTTTGAGTTGCCGAATCAATGAACTGAAAACATTTAAACTGCTTGAATATGTTTTAGCGATGTTCCAATATTTTTTACAAGTGGGCCGACACCTTGCTTAAGCGGAAATAGCCAAAAGTGAAGAGTAAAACAATTATAATCAATAAATCGATTCACTTAAATTGTCATTTTGAGTTACCGAATCAATGAAACCGATATAATTTGTACCGCATGGATAAAATTAATTTATATTGGATGGATAAATTTTAGCAGTATTTTACAGATGGACCGACAACTTGCTTAAGTCGAAACTGTAAAAGGGAAAATCGTGCGATTTAAGAGTGAAGCATAGCCATCAACAATGATTGGGTTGACAACTAGGCATGCAGTCTGCCGCATAATATCCAGGCTATAGCCAATTCTTTTATAACGGTTAATAAGTTTTCTGAATTGCTCCGAAAAGTTAGATTTACCTACAAGTTTTTTAAATCTGTACACTAAGTCACCGTAAAATTCGGGTTCCGATATACCTTGTTACAGAAGTGTTTTCAGACTGACGCTATATTTTTCTAACATTGCACTGTGTCTGCGATAAAATTTCGAAAATGCCTTACGAAGTTTAAAATAACGATAGCCCTGCCTAAGAAGTTTGGCAGTAAGGGCTTTATTACGGTAGTTAAAGTCATTAAGATCTGAAGAAGCTCTGGCGAATCTTTTAAGTTGAGATATGTATACCCCATATGAGGTACGCCGGGGGACATCGCCATCCAGAAAAGGGAAATTGGCTATATCAAAATCAAAATCGTCCCGGTTATCATAAATTTTGGTTGAAACTGTAGAATTACATATACATAGATTAAAATCCAAAAAAGGTGCCTTGGTATCGGAAGAATTTACTCTATTTAATTGGAGTTCTGTAGGGTATATCCGCTACAAGGAGGATTCCAAAAGCATTTTGGATGTTTAATGACCTCTTTTATGTTGTGGGAAACCGTGTATTACGCAAAAGAAAATGGTAGCAAACGTATTGTTTGTTTCTTAGAGGTATGGAAAGCGTTCAATTGTGTATAGCATGAGGGTTTGTTCTACAAACTCTATAAAATGTGGTGTGGATAGATATCAATATTCAAGGTGTTTCAGAATTTATTTTCTGGTATGACTAGCTGTGTAATATGTCATAACTGTAAATCAGCTTAGTTCTCAGTATTTAAAGGAGCAGGACAAGGCAGGGTTATTTCCACTTCATTCTATTTAATCTTCATTAATGATCTAATGTATCAACTAGAAGCTTCTAACCTTGGTATGTATTTTTAGCATGTAAATTGTTCTTGTCCTACAGCGGCTGATTTCCTTCTTGAAGGCTGACTTAGACAAAATGCTACATATTTGTTTTGAGTATGTCCTGCAGTGGGGTGTTAGTACAATGCTAATAAGTGTAACGTTATTCCATTCAATGAGTGAAAGTCTGATTTTCAACGACGTACTCGTGTTTAAAAGGTTGACGATAAATAAGTGTCTGAAACAAATCCGTATAAGCATTTAGTCATTATAATTGATAAAGATATAGCCTTAAATGAAATAGCCAAAGAAGCAAGTAACAAAATAAAAAGTACTTTTTTTAAGCCTCGTTAATTGTGGTTTATTACTCTCTGTTGCTTTGTGGATTATTCTACGAGGCGACTTGTTTTATGTCTTAGCCTGTGTTATGTTGTTCTGTGGTTTTCAGTCCTTTTGGCATTGCGGTAATCGCGCTTGGGGAAGAGAGAGCTAATCTAAGTGCTTTTCGTACATTTTTTCGATTTGCGATTGTTTGGTTTTGTCTGTTTCCTCTTCATCTTGGTGTCTGGAAAGGGCTGCGGTTTGTGATTGTGGCACTCCTTGGGCTTTTTTCATACCTTTTTTACATGAGGATGGGGTTACACCATTGTCGGCCAAACATGTTTACAAATATGTCGTGCTTCCAAAAGCTTTATATGGTTGTGAGGTATGGTCAAATTTGCCTCCGTCACTTGTATTATCTATGCAAAGAGCTTATAGATTTTGCTCCAAATTTATGCAAAGTCTTCCTCGATATACAAATACTGATGTGACTTTGTCACTTCTAGGACTGAATCCCATAGAGGTTGAAATAGATTGTAGAAAACTAATATTTTTAGGACAGTTGTGTAGGTTACCAAGAGATTGTACGATTAAAGAATTTTTATAAATAGACTAATGCATTTTACTAAAAACAGACAGCGACAAATGGGGTTTATACCAGATATATATCGCATCCTGGGGAAATATACTTTAATATATGTTTTAGAAACATTAATAGAATGTGGTATGATTCTTAAAAAGCACGCATGGAAAATGCTTGTGTGCCAGAAATTGACATAAATAAGCAACAGCAACTGGTCAAGGCCGAGAAGGTTTAGCCGGTTTGTGTGCATACATAGCTCAAGTGCAACCTACATGTTGCGGAATATTTGTAAAGAATCGTCCAAATACTCAAGGTCTGCTCGACTAGCTATTCGTTTGTTAGGTAGTATGTTTAGTGGCCAAAGACAGTGTCAGTGTCATAGATGTGTCATAGATGTGGAATACAATACACTCCTCAAGCAGAGAATACACTTTTCTTCTGCATAAACACTAAACAATTCAGAAAATTACTGCGGAAGAAATATAACGGTTTGTGTCGGATCTTTTAATTACTTTAATACATTTGCCTATAGACAGTTAGTTAACTGGTCTATTTTCAGGCTGTCAGAATATTTTTCAGATGTACTGGACGTCACAGACTGTCTGAAAATATTTGTAATGTCGCTGTATAAAATATACCAGACAGCAGAGCATTCGGTATTAACCTAAGACTCTAATGTTAGTTTATCGATAATGTCAGATAGAGCATACATGCTCTCGGACGCACGGTGTCTGGAAAATGACTGAGACTTCTGACGATGCAGGTTCTTACTTGTCTTTATCCTCATACCCCGACGGCGGCATGCCATTAGGGGCGGCGTTACGTCGATGCAGCATCATGACGCTGCATCGGCGTTGATGTGATGTTGTTTGGGCGACGTGTACCCGATGCGACACTTTTTGCGTTTCGCTTCGGCAAGGGTAGACTTTTAAAGCAGGACGGGATAAGCGTAGCGACAAATTCTACATGTATGGTGGCTGCACGCACCTTATAGCAGTTTGCTGTATCTAAATCGATATTGGCTTAACATTTACCGTGATAAGTATGATTCGGCGGATGGCAGATTGATTGGATTTTTCTTGCTTTTCCTGGGGGGAGGGGGTGGGGGTAGTATTTGGTATTTCATGCGGATTGTCTCCTGAGGTGTCGAATCCTGTTCTCTGTGGAGGTATGGGGAGTGTTTCAAAATGTCGTCTGCTGAAAGTTTTCCCGGCATGCTAAGCATTAAAACACATTATGATTACAGTAAGTTATACATCCAACGAGCACGCTTCGTCGTACCAGCGTCGTTTTGGCATCGGCGGGACGTCCAAATGTCGCAGAGATGTCGGGGCGGCGTCGGTGCGACGTTGGGTGCGACGCAAGGCATGTTTGACATTATATATTTAAAAGTTATACAAATGATATCAATTTACAACAGTATTCATAATAATTGTCTTGATGTCTTTTGTGATATAATGTGGATGCTATATATAGTTACGATAACATCCTAGCTGACTATCATGGGTGACAGGAATACATGGTGCCTAGAAGTTGGTCCATGCACATTCAAGACTGACACTGTGTCACCTTTACTTATCGTAGTATGGTATGAAAATATTAGTGTGTATCATTCACGTCTTTGCATTTCTTTCTTTCTTTCTATGATTCTACACATGGCATTAAGCTAGTGCAGTCGGATTGAATTTGAATTTGTCTTTTGTTAATATGTGTTTACATTTTTTCCGTTTTATTTTGTGCATTTATTTGTTCTCTTGTCATTGTATGTGTTGACCTGTATTTTTATTTTTGTATGCTCTCCTGTACTGGAGAAAAAGATTCTATCTATCTAGTGTATAACATCATATACTTATTTACATCTTTAATATAGAGCACACTAAGCCATTCAATATAGAAAATAAAGAATAGAGAAAATAAAGATTCTATCTATCTAGTGTATAACATCATATACTTATTTACATCTTTAATATAGAGCACACTAAGCCATTCAATATAGAAAATAAAGAATAGAGAAAATAAAGATTCTATCTATCTAGTGTATAACATCATATACTTACTTACATCTTTAATATAGAGCACACTAAGCCATTCATTATAGAACTATAAAAGATTATCACAGCAAATTATACAAGAATGTCCTGTGAAATGTGCACACACGCACTAACATCCAGTTGGGCGGCACTATGCAAAAACGTGTCTTCAGTATTGCGCACAACGAAGGCCCAGATCAATCTGCATATCTGCGCAGTCTCATCAGGGCCGTTACTGTCCGTTCATAGAGTCATTGGACACTACAGGATGCATGAATGGAGAACAAAGGCCCGGATGATACTTCGTGCATTTTGCATATGTTCGAAGGCACCTTTTCGCTTGCGACGGTCGAACATAAAATATGGAAGTAACCATATAAAGGGATGACTCATTTAACTCACCGCAATTATAATTCTCTGTCAAGTATTTGTAGGTACCAGCACATGGATCGCCCTTGAACAAAGCATTAGTCGGTTTGCCTTTGCACGACGAGCCTCCTGGAGACGCGCAATGACGCTGCAGAATGCCGGTAATATCCTCAGTTGAGTCATAGTTTGTGTTAGACATTTTCCCATGTTTCCTATGTTTGCACACAGCTCTGGGTGTCCTACCATAACTTGCAGAAAGTATATTTACTGTGAATCCACTGGGACAAGTTATTGCCTCTTTAACTTTTTCACAAATGAAGACTTGATTCACTGTTTTAAAAGAAAAAATAGTATAGAAACTTTATAAAACAGGCCGCCTTTACCGTAAATATTCAAACAAGCGGTTCTTAGCAAACAAGGCAGGTCCAAATCAGTTTAGTTAAACTGATATATCTGGTAAATTTCCCAACAATTTTACAAATGAGACAACTTGTGTGACTTCGTGGTCTGACTATTGGTTTGCATTTTCTCTGGCATACAGTAGAATTATCCTTGAGTACTCGTCTTTGTTTATTATAGTAATTAATTTGATTTTTGTGTTTTCGCTTTGATGCATTGACTGAGTTGGGAGCCTTTATGCGAACCGAATTTTTATGTATTTCTGTATTAAGAATAACATCGGGACCCCGCGTGAAGTTTGCTAGCTGTAAATGTGCTTTAAACTCCACGGTGGTTAGCTTTACTGACCGTTCTAAGGCGGTGGTCCCTGTGTTAGTCTTACTCTTTTTTGCTTTGTGGTTTATTCTACGAGGCGATTTGTTTTATGTCTTACCTTGTGTTATTTTGTTCTTGTGTTTTTCATTCCTTTTAGCATTGCAATTACCTCGCCTGGGGAAAAGAGAGCTCATCTTAGTGCTTTATTTTTTACGTTCGATTTGTGCTTGTTTAGTTTTGTCGGTTTCCTCTTCCTCTTGGTGTCTGGGAAAGGCTGCGGTTTGTAATTGTGGCACTCCCTGGACTTCTCTCTAACCTTTTTTGTTTTTTATATCAACTTACCTACACAAAAGGTCATTCTAAGAGGATCTACTCTAAGGGAGAGAATTTGCTACCAAGGTAAGCAAATTTGTTCCTTTTAGAGTTGCCTGAACACCGCAAGGGATTGCAGACGAGTGGGCAAATCATTTTAAAATATTATATGTGGAGATAATGGTAGCTATCATTTTGGAAATCCCAAGTATCAGCACAGAGGAAGTACAGGCCGCTGCTCGATTGGCACATACGGGTAAAGCTAGGAGAGATGATGGAGTAACTTATAAGCATATAATATTTGGCGGAGATTTTATATGCATGTTATTGGCCAAGTTTTTCAATGCAATTGTACAGTTTTGACATACACCAAACCAGATAAAAGGGGTGTGATAATAACTTTGTTTCAGGGAAGTAACAAAAGAAAGACAACCCTGATATTTATAGGGCTATAACTTCAGGGCTGACTTCAGTGATTCTTAAAATATTGGAAAGAGTCTTATTAAAGAGAATTGAACTATTCACTAGTATAAACCCATCAATACACCCGCTACAAGGATGATTCCAAAAGAATTTTGGATGTTTAATGACCTCTTTTATGTTGTGGGAATCCGTATATAACGCAAAAGAAAATGGTAGCAATTTTTTTGTTTGTTTCTTAGATGTACGGAAAGCGTTTAATTGTGTATGGCATGATGGTTTGGTCTACAAACTCTATTAAATGTGGTATGGATATATCAATATTCAAGGGGTTTCAGAATATTTATTTTCTGGTAAAACTAGCTGTGTAAAATGTCATAACTGTTAAACAGAGCTTGGCTCTCAATATTAAGAGGAACAGGACAAGGCAGGGTTATTTTCCACTTCATTCTATTTAATCTTCATTATGATCTAATGTATCAACTAGACGCTTCTAACCTTGGTATGTATTTTTATCATGTAAATTGTTCTTGTCCTACAGTGGCTGATTTCCTTCTTGAAGGCTGACTTAGACAAAATGCTTCATATTTGTTTTGAGTATGCACTGCGATGTGGGTATTAGTACAATGCTAATAAGTGTTACGTCATTGTATTCAATGAGAGAAATTCTGATTCTTCTCAACGATGTACTCGTGTTTTGAAGCTTGGCGCTAAGAAGTGTCTGAAACAAATACGTATAAACATTTAACATTTAGGCGTTATGATTGATAAAGATACGGCCTTAAGTAGTTGCGGTCATGGTACCAAAGCCGTAATCCAAACTCATAAATCCATATACGAATGACGAATCAGAATGTTCAGACCAACAGACATGGACTCCAGAACAAAGGGTGTAATCAGGCGTCCGCGGATAGTAAGCATTATTTGGTAAGCAAGCTTCGCCCACCAGGCCCATAGGCCTGAACGAAGGAAATATCGGTAGAAGCGTATGTCCGGGATTTGGGAAGTCTTCTTATGGCGCGTCACTGGCAAAAACATCAGAAACAATTCTGGAAACTGCCACATTGTAGGGTTTGACTAGATCATGATGTCACCCATAGAACTTCTTAAGTGTTGTTACCAGTTTGGTTTTTTGATACCCCTGGCTCAACAACTTTGTAGTGAGCAGTTTCCCACGCTCTATGAAGTCCTAATAATTTGAACAGGTTCTGGCATAACGGATTAATTGTGAAACGTAAACGCCGTATGCTAGTGCAGAAGGGATATTACTGCTCAGGAATGGAAAGTTAACAATGGGAAAATTGAAGTCATCCCGTTTGTCGTAAAGCCCCGTAGTAAGCTTGCCATTGTCAATGTAGAGATAACAATCCAAGTATGAAGAGGAGGCTGCAGCCTCCGTTGTTTCCTTTATTTCAAGTTCACGTGGATGGATGAATTCTAAATACTCTGCAAATTTTGTGTTTTTCAGAGACAATACATCATCTATATATCTGTAGGTGAAATTGAATTGTTGTACGAGGTGTTTCTTGCCTACTTGGAGGAGACTTTGTACAAACTCCGCCTCATACGAATATAAAAACAAGTCGGCAAGTAACGGTGCACAGTTAGTACCCATCGGTATGCCGATTGTTTGCTGAAATAGCCGACCGCCGAACAATAAAAATATTGTCGATTAGATATTCCAGCATCTTTATGACATCTGCATCTGAGTACTTTAGTGGCGCATCAGAGTGATCCCGAACGAAGTATGTGTCTTTGTAGCCAATGACAACATACTGAACTCGACGGTTACCATTCTTGTGGAAGAAACACTGGTTGATAATTGCCGTCAATTTAGATTTCAATTTATCATTAGGAATAGTAGTTTAAAGAGTAGAGAAATCAAAAGATTTTATACTGTTGACGGAATGACGAGATGAAATATCCAAAGAAGCAGGTTACAAAATAAAAAGCACTTTTTGAAGTCTCGTTAATTGTGGTTTATTACTCTCTGTTGCTTTGTGGATTAGTCTACGAGGCGACTTGTTTTATGTCTTAGCCTTTGTTATTTTGTTCTTGTGTTTTTCAGTCCTTTTAGCATTGCGATAACCTCGATAGGGGAAGAGAGAGCTAATCTTCGTACGTTTGTTCGATTTGCGCTTGTTTGGTTTTGTCTGTTTCCTCTTCCTCTTGGTGTCTGGGAAGGGCTGCGGTTTATGATTGGGGCACTCCCTGGGCTTTTCTCTTACCTTTTTTTTTTACAAGAAGATAAGCTTACATCATTATCGGCCAAACATATTTACAAGTCTGTCGTTCTGCCAAAAGATTTATACGGTTGTGAGGTATGGTCAGCTTTGTCTCCAACGCATGTATTATCTATGGTCAGAGCTAATAGATTTTGCGCCAAAATGCGAAGTCTTCCTCGATATACAAATACTTATGTGACTTTGTCATTTCTAGGACTGAATTCCATAGAGGTTGAACTAGATTGTAGAAGACTAATATTTTAGGACAGTTGTGTAGATTACCAAGAGACTGTAGGATGAGAAATTTTCACAAATAGACTAATGCATTTTACTGAAATTAGACAGCGACAAATGGGTTTTATACCAGATATATATCGCATACTGGGGAAATATGCTTTAATATATATTTTAGAAATACCATAGCCATTCTATATAGAACTACTATAAGGGATTATTACAGCACAGCCTACATTCTAAATCAACACATACAAAATCAATACAAAAAAGTGCTTGCAAATTAAACACGAATATCCTGTGAAAAGTGCATACACGCACTAACATCCAGTTGGGCGGCACCATGCAAAAACGTGTCTTCAGGATTGCGTACAACGAAGGCCCAGATCAATCTGCATGTCACAGAGGCATTGGATACTACAGAGTGTATGAATGGAGAACAAACGCCCGGATGCTACTTCTTGCATTTTGCATATATTCGAAGGCATCTTTTCGTTTGAGACGGTCGAATTAAAAACACGGAAGTAACTATATAAAGGGATGAATCATTTAACTCTTAAATTATAATTCACTGTAAAATATTTGTAAGTACCAGCACACGGATCGCCCTTGAACAAAGCATAAGTCGGTTCAACGGTGCACGACGAGCCTTCTGGAGACGCGCAATGATGCTACAGAATGCCGGTAATATCCTCAGTTGAGTCACAGCTTGTGTTAGACATTTGCCTATGTTCGCACACGGTTGTGGACGTCCTACCATAACTTGCAGAAAGTATATTCACTGTGAATCCACTGGGACAGGTTATTGTCTCTTCACTTTTTTCACAAATGAAGACTTGATTACCTGTTTTAAAAGAAAAATAGTATGGAAACTTAGTTTAAATATATCTTATTTTCATTCTTCAATAATATATGTATAGAATAACAATAATAATAATATACACAAGACATGAAATAAAAACTGGATTAGAATGGAAGTATATAAATAATAAGATTCTTCTCCTGTGATATATTTATCAGCTGTTTCATTTGATGCTATTTGATAGCCTAGGACAAAATTATACACTTTTATTATACATTAGAAGCTATTGCTAAATAAATTTCATATATCCGACATATATGACATTTTGAAACAAAAAAAAATTACGAGAAAGAAAATAAAAGGAAAGCTACAAAAGTAATACCAGTGGGAAATTTGTGTGCAAAGTGCCAATGCAAAGAGAAATATTGAAAAAATAAATTACAAAATTTCAGTAAAGAAAATAGAATAATATGAAAAACAAATTTTGAGCGACTAAATAAAAGAGTAAAATAATAATAATAATAATAACAATAACAACACCAACAATAATAATAATATTAATAGTAACAATAATAATAATTATTACTATTATCATTATAATTATCATCATCACCACCACTACCATTACCATCATCATCATCACTACCACCACCACCATCACCATAATCATTTTTATCATCATCATCACCATTATTATTATTATTATTATTATTAGCAGTAAAAAGAGAAAAATAGATAGAGAGGGCACAAACTTACACCGTTAACCAGGTTAGTGGATCAGAATTTTGTTTTGTTATAGTAGCATTCGTAAATAGTTTCCACGGTCTTACACACAGTATTGTATGTCAAAATCGCATAGTTTCTATTATAATTTTTTTGGCCTTTTGAAAGATTATTTTGTTTGTTTCTACAGCTAGTGTTAACTCTCTTTGTAAGAGAAGATGTAAAGATGGGGTGTGATACAAAGAGATAGATTTTAAGAGTTCGTTACCTTGAGCTTGGTATTTTTGACAGTGAAAAAGAAATGCCAGGTATCTTCTGCACTACCACAACTACATAGAGAAGAGTCAATAATATTTTTCATAAAAAGATCTAAATTTAGAGAACTACAGTTTGTACGTAAGCGAGTATGCAGGATCTGAGCTCTTCTGTTTATGGTGTAAAAATATTGAGGCACTTGCGCTTTGTCTTTATTTAAGTAGTGTTTGAAGGACTTTAGTGTATTGTACTTGTGAGCTTCAACAGGCAAATCGTTCCAGCTGCTTACTATTGATGGTAAGAAGGATTGGTTATACTGACTTGTTCTTGTGTTAATGGCTCAAAAATTATTTGAGTTACGTAGGTTGTAACTGGAAATATTACTAATAGGTTCGGGCTAGAGATGATAAATATTCAGGGGTCAAGTTATGGGTCATCTTGTAAAATAAGGTTAGCTTATGATTATTTCGTCTTTGCTGGAGAGTATCCCATCGTATTCTGAATAAAGAACATGTATTGAACTAATTTTGTTGTTCAGGTAGCTATTCTGGCTGTCTCATTTTGTATTTTGTCAATTTTTTTTTTTTTTTTTTTCATATTGTGTACAGTTGCCCTATATTATATCGCCATATTCGAGTAACGGTCCAATAAATGCAATATATATATATATATATATATATATATATATATATATATATATATATATATATATATATATATATATATATATATATATATATATATTCAATATTAAGCAGACTATATATAGGCAACAGGCAGACTAGGAAATTAGGCAGACTAAACTCAGTCTGCCTAATATTTGAGAGGCAGGCATTTGCAACATAAATAATTGGGGTGCAATTTTAGAGAGGTCGCCTTATATTCAAGCAATTTCTGATAAGTTTAAGCAGTTATTTCAATATTTGTTGAAAAAAATGACTGGTTTTAAGTGTCTTATATTTTGACTGACATATAACTTCAAAAATGTTAGTTTGCAGCTTAGGCAGACAATTTTTAAACCTCTATTTCCAAGTAAAGATAAATATATATTGTTATTTTTACTTTGTAGTATTTGATGTTCTTGTGTTGACTTTATGATATCGAGATCAAAATCTTCCAAAATAAAATATTTAGGAAATTGAAATTTTGGGGCCCGATATTTTGTGAACACAAATTCACGACTTTCCAGTTCAGCGCCCTCTAGTGGTTGATAGCGATATGCGTAATATGGCGGTTTATAAATGCGAAAAGCATCAATATCCTTACAATTAGCCCGGAATAAAGGTAAAAGAAGGTAAGAAATTCTTACTAACATAAAATTCAACGCATCTCATGATCTGTTTAACAGTATACAGCAGAATCAATACCAGTATGCTGCGAAATACTTCATTTTGATTTATAAGTTCGGAAAGAACTCGTAGTCGCACATAGTATAATAACTCAGCCTGTCTCTACACCATAAACTAGTGGTGCATAAAAAACGAATTGTAATATCATGCAGAAATAAAAAGAGTTCCAGTTACATAATTTTTTACAGTTTTATTGAGCAGGGTGAAAAATGCATAAGCCCTGACCAGGAATCAAACTAGGGACTGTTTGTATGCTAAGCAAAGACTCTACCATGTGGCTGTAAAAGCCGTCTCCCACCATAAGGCAGTACAAGTGTGCTATTTACATATACCCTGTGACATTCTGTCCCTTCACATTAAAATTCATTCTCGAACTTCAATCCGAGAGTCGTGGGAAATGAGACTGAAGGAGATGTAATGCACATATGAGTTACTTACAATGGTGCCAAATGTAGCAGGTGAAAAAATTTATACAACCTGGCTGGACCTCTTGTATGCTAAGAACAGTCTACGACGTCACTGTAAAAGCCACCTTGTACCACAAAGCAGTTTAAGCAGCTATATACCTATGCCCTGTGACAGTATCCTTGTATTTGACAGAAAATCAGTATACCCAGGTCTAAGAAAGTCATAAAGTTTTAGACAGTCTATAAAGTCAAAGACTATTTGATCTAAAGATTTATAGACTTGGTCAAAACGAAGTCATGTAAATGAGACAAAATTATAAAATCGCGATCAATCTTTCCGTCTACAGTGTTATTTGAAGCACCAGTAACAGGTCAGCCACTTGTAGCCATGCTGGGCCCGATAGCTCAGTCGGATGCTTATTCGACCGATAATCAGGAGGTCGCGGGTTCGATTCTCCGGTCCGGCAAAATTCTTTGGTAAAGATTGATTATGAAATTGTTTCTTAGGTCATTCTCTCCCTTCCGCTGATTCATAGAACATTAATTTGTCTGTTAACAAGACTTTGTATGTTCCATGAGTTTTGCATAATGTTCTTTTCCTTTTCACACAGATTGCTCTACCATGGGGAAGAAGAGAAAGGCACAAAGTGAAATTGATACAGATACATGTAGGAGACTGTACTGCCTTTGTCGTCAGCCAAATGATGAAAACAAAATGATGATGTGTTGCGACTTCTGTCAGGAGTGGTTTCATCCAGCTTGTGTGGGAGTGGATGAAGATGAAGCTGAAGCTGTAGCTAGATGGCACTGCCCAGGTTGCATTGACCTAATGTCAGTGAATCCAGTCATGTCAAAAAAAGGTATCCAAATTTTTACATTATACACAGCATGGAACAGTTTTTATCCCTTTTATGAGCTGAATCCAGAGGGGCTGCTGGTGGAGGGGGAGGAAAGCTAGTATGAGAGGAGGCGTTACTACTTCTCATTGGGGGTCTCCCTGGATTTTTTTTATTTTTTTTTCTAATTTAGTGTCTGGAGAATGCATGTTAAGCCATTTTTAGCTTGTCTGAACGAAAGTTCAGGAAAAGCTGTTGCACTACACATGGCGATGGTTTTGTTTGTTAGTGTTGAGGTTTTACGGCCCAGTCAAACCAATGGGGTCATGTCGAGCGTGGTCAGTTTACCTAACCACACGTTTACTGGGCAGGCTTAGTCCTCCAAGCGGTTAACCAGTATTGTGCACATTCTTTCGCCAGAAACTGACAACTGCTCTTCTTGAATCAGCGGAAGGGAGAGAATGACCGTAGAAAATATTTCATGATCAATCTCTACGAAAGAATGTTGCCAACCTCATCTGGGGTTGAACCCGCAACCTCCTGGTCTCCAGTCGGACGACGCACCCAACTTAGCCACCGAGGCCGGCGTTCAGGTCCATAAAATGTTTTGATTTTAGCCCATCTGGTAAGTGGCTAGTCTAGAATAAGAGGGGCAAGCCACAAAGTAACCCTTAAGTTTATCTAACATCAGGTCAAAGGAGGCTGGGAACCACTGCAGTGATGGATCAAATAGATAAAAGTCTTTATTATTAACTATTAAACTTGGCTGGCTGCTGCTGAGATGCAAAGACACAAACCAACTGATGCTATGATTACATCCAGTTTTCATGTACATTTGTTTGTTTGTAAATGTTATATTACAGCATTTGCTTAAAACCCAGCAGGCAGTTCAAGGAAATAAATAATCTTCCCTAACACTTTTTTGCCATCAGTGCAATAATACTGTAAGACCATGACCTATATTTCATGGTCCATTGATTTTGTCAAAGTTGACATGTTGTTTGTATCAGTCCCAGCATTATTTGCTCAATCTCTAGTAAAAGAATATTATACAGCCAAAAGTCTCCAGACCCCACATACATTTGAGTCACTTCATATTATATGAAGTGACTCAAATGTATGTGGGGTCGCCATTGTCGCCATTTGCGCAGAAAAATAAAATTTGGCACAAAAAATCATAAATTGGCGAAAACAAGTGGCGAAAAATATATCACCTGAATTACCCACTACTGAGTCATATAATTGTCGCGCGTGTCTATCGCACCTTCCTTAATTGTATAATTCGCCAATTAGCAACTCAGTTATCGATCAGAAAACGGTAGCTGATCAAATTAATCTGAATTTGATGAAAGCGATATAAGGTCAAGTGCCGTGATGCGCAGTTTGACAGTAGCATCACCCACTTTCCACGCCTTTCGTCCTAAATATTCATGACGCTTTGCCGAAACTACCAATCAGGAATTAATGTCAGAGTCGCATCGCTAACGTCACGGAAATTTACCCAGAATGTAATCATGTGGAACCCTATGTCAAACACAAAGATGGAAAACAAATTGATTAAACGAGAAATAATTATTGTCATTAATCGGTTCGGCTTATTAAAGCGGTAAGAACACTTTGACAGTGCAGACTTTAATTAAGCATGTTTCGGTACCTTCTTATGAGCCTTAATTTTATTTGGCGATCAACGAACATCGTCCCGAAAAAAAAACACACAAAAAAAAAACACGAATAATCATTAATGCCTCGGAGACGGACACATTAGTCTCCGATGGTCCGGATCGCGCATTCGATCCCCACAGATTGTAGCGATTTATTATGAAACACATAAATTTGCTACGGTCATTCGCTCCTTCCACTGCTTCAAGACTGGCAGTTACAAGTTTCTTGCGGAAGGGTGTTCATTGTACTGGTTAACCGCTTATTGTATAAGCATGCCCCCTCTTTTTTATTGGCGCGATTCATAAAAAAATGCTGTTCCCCATTATTATTTTTCGTGTCCATGTAAAGTGTTCCATTTTTGTGTCCAACATTTGATATGCAAAACAAAGACTTGTTATTAATTCATGACATTGTAATTAATTAATTACAGAAAAAGTTTTAAAAATCAGTGCAAGAATTACTTTCAAGTCCCCCACACATTTCACATTATACTGACTCTTGAATCTATTGCTGCAATTAAAGGAATCGGTTAATGAACACCTTTTTTCTGACAAGATAATTCTTTGGCGAAAAATGGCCAAAATTTGGCTCAAAATCTGGCTCAAAGTTAAAGAAAATGGCACAAAAAAAAAAAAATCAAACTGGCGAAAATGGTGGCGAAAGAAAAAGAAATCCTAGTGCGAATCCTGATATAGAAATGTGCCTTATGGAATATTAACATGGCATTTTTTTTATTAGCTCACCCGAGCCAAAGGCTCTGGGGGAGCTTATAGGATGGGCATTGGTCCGTCGTTGACATCGATGTCATCAACATTTTTAAAATAAATCTCCTCTGAGCCACTGGGCCCATCAGGGCTATATTTCATATTTAGCATCTAGGCAAAGGGAAAATTAAAGTTTGTGTTTCTACGCAAATCCGTTATTCAAGATGGCTGCCATGCCCGTATATGGTAAAAACCCTTCAAAAATGTTCTTCTGGACCAGATTTGGCATGGAGCATGTAGGGGTCATGATGATTATATTTTATATTTTTCGTAAGGTTTGGATAACAAATGCCCCTGCTATACCCTACAGACTTTGTCAAAAATAATAAAAAAATGGTGAAAAATTCTGTTTTAATAATTTTTCAAGGAAAATGGTTTGAAAAATGTGAGACATGATCAATGAAACAAATTTTTAAGAAAAAATGTGCCTAAAGGCATGTATGCCCCCAGCTTAAGCCATATACATGATGACAGAATTGCACTTTCAAACAACATCTCCTCTGAAAGAATTGGGCCCTTTGGGCTCATATTTCATATTAAGCATCTGAGCAAAGGGGGGGGGGGGGATTAAAGTTTGTGTTTTTATGCAAATCCATTATTCAAGATGGCCGCCATGTCCATATATGGTAAAAACACTTTCAAAATCTTCTTCTCCAGAACTGCTAAAGGGATTCGGACCAAATTTGGCATGAAGCATGTAGGGACCATGATGATCATATTTTATATTTTACATAACATTATACAGTTAACCTCAATGGCTCGAACCTGGATGGTTCGATTACCCTGGATGATTCGAACTCTTTTTTTCAGTCCCTACAAAATCCTTCCAATAGCTCAAGAAAACAAATATTTAGGGATTTTTTCTTATTTTATCATGGAATCATAATTCATATGTTGTATGTACTCACTAGAACCGCCTCATCAAGGCAATTCTAATGAGTACACTCAACATACAATCATTGTGTAGAAAATCGAAAAGATTTCCCTAAATTATCGCTATTTGCTTCTTGAACTGGTGCCATGATTAACCCTCAGTGGCTCGAATTACCCTTGTCTTGAACAATTTTCTATGGTCCCAAAGATGTTCGAGCCATTGAAGTTCGAATGTATATATCATAGGCCTAGATAAGAGTGGGTCTCAGGTAAATATTTTTCTTATTTCTCGACGAAAACATATGTTGTGGGTACTCATCAGAAGTGCCTTGGTGAGGTGCTTCTAGTGAGTACCCACAGCATATGTTTTTGTCGAGAAATAAGAAAACTATATATATTTTTTTTTTGGAAAAAGTGCCTTATCAAGAGCTATGTTTATATACATTATAAAATCTTGGAAATTCTGGAAAAAGTCAGACTTATTTAGAATAGATCAGTGACAAAAGCTTTGTTATTACCAAAATTTTGTTCCTTTTGAGGTGTATATGGCAAAGCGTAGGGATGGTACAGCTTTGAACGGGCTCGGACTCAGATGAGCAATTCAGGACCTAATGCCCCTGGTTTTCTTTTAAATGACTCTTTTAATGTTTTCAGGGCTACTAGGATTTCAAGGCAGAGTTGCTCCTAAACAAGGATGGGGAGAAGACTTGTGGATAGAAGACATAGACGAGACAGTCATCCTTGAACATGTTACAACAAAGAGACACAGAAATGAGGGATATAACCTCTGTCGGGAAGAACGTGTAAAAAGTTTATCAAGTAATAAAGTGGGAAAGTACATTTATTTCCGCAGTGTTTGGGCACCAAAAATGAAACCAAATACGTACACAGTGTATCTCTGTTTTAAAGATGGAGGTAAAAAATTAAAATGGACTAGGCTGTAGTAGATGGGCAGTGTAAACATGTGGTGGCAGTTCTTTACACATTGATTGATTTTGTAACCTCAATTCCCCAGATGAAATCGTGTACTGATAAACTTCAAATGTGGCATGTGAGGAAACCACTAACAGATGATTCACTCTTATTCAGTGAAATAAAGTTTGTTAAACAGGATCCAAACACACCAATTAAAAGAGAGCTGAGTTCTACTGTGGTGAACCATAATCCTGTTCCTGATTTTGCCCAGATGACAGACCAGAAAATTGAAAAGTTAGTAAAGCTGTATGATGCATCTGGAGTCAAACTTCCTGTATTGGAGACTATTCGAAGTAATGAGTGTACCCCTGTGCTCGCCAAACAACAAGAGAGCATTCTAAACCTGCATGAGAGACTCTTTGCTTCTGTAAGAAATACAAGTTTCGATATCTCTTACTACATTGATCAACTGGATGAGAGCACTAAACTACAGTATAGTAATTTGGTTGATTTGAGTGACAAAAAGTTTGAAATTATTGAAAAAAAAAAAAAACAGAAGTAGACTGCAAAGTAAAAATGCTTTCTGGTTTAGACAAAGGCAGCACAGAATCACAGCATCTACTTTAGGAACATTCTGTCGTCTGAAAAATTCTACAGATCCTGTGAAAACTTTTGAACAAAAACGATCATTTTTCACAAGTCAGAGCGTAAGGCATGGTATACAGTATGAAGATGTAGCGAGTGCTTTGTTTCTAGAAATAAATAAGTGTGACGAAAGTCCTGTTGGATTGATTGTTAATTATCAGATCCTATTTCTAGGTGCATCACCAGACAGCCTGATAATAGAAAATGGAGAAATTAAGTTGCTAAAGGTGAAATGTCCGTACAATGTTTTTCAGAAAAAGTCCAAGCTTCAAAAGGAAATAGATTCAAACAAATTTTATATAAAAAAGGACAGTGCTGGGAAATATTTTATGTCAGACAAGCATGATTACTATTATCAGATCCAGGGACAGCTTAATATCACTGGTATATCTGAATATATATTAATTGTTTTTGTGCCACCAAAGGATATTATCACTGTGCCTGTTAAAAGAAATGAAAACTTCTTCAAGACAGATATGCTGCCAAAATTATGTTCTGTATATTTTGAGAAACTGCTTCCTCACTTTTTTGCCTTAACTAGTACACATAAGTGACACACACTTTCTTGCCTTAACTAGCTTACACAAGTAACTTGTATTTGGGCGAGATAGAGCTGTGGAATTAATAACAAAATTTTGCACTTGTCGAAGGGCAAGTAAATCGTGGAAATTCACTTGTCCTACCGCTTAGAGGACTAAGCCTACCCAGTAAATGTGTAGTTAGGTAAACTGATCGCTCTTGCCATGACCCCATTGGGTTGACTGGGCCGTAAAACCTCAACACAAACAAAAATTCACTTGTCCAACCAAAAATGTACACACCCAGAAAAAACAAATGATAAATTCTTCAGATTTTAAAATTAAAATAACTGTTGCGGGTACTTGTTAGAATTGCTTCAGTGAGGCAATTCTAACAAGTAAACACAACATGTGCTCCATTCTTCTTCTGACCTATTTGTTGATTTATCAGATGTATAAATTGGAAGAAAGAGCAAACTTACAACAAACTGTTTAAAAAAATTTATTGCTTCTTTGTAAATGTACATTGTGAGATATTGAACGAAGTAGTGACTGAATACAGAAAGGAGCATTTTGATAAGATTAAAGAAGAAGCAAAGACTCCCAATGTTCTCCCCAGAAATTTCAGAAAGTATGTCCTATTTAACAAAAAACCCAGCTTCTAACATATCTCCTAACAGGCACTTTTTTCAGCCAGATAGTTTTGATACTTTTCTTATTTCTCTACAAAACCATGTTGTGGGTACTCATTAGAACTGCCTTGGAAGGGCGCTTCTAATGAGAACCTACAAGACAATGCTTTCTCGAGAAATAAGAAATACCCCTTCTTATCTGGAACGGATACCCCTTCTTATCAGGAGCTATGTTCTGACATGTTGACCAATTTTTAAAATCCTTAATATATCGATACCTTGTCAATATTAGCCAAAATATATATCATAAATAACTTACTGATGCATCTTTATGCATTTAAACCTTTACTGACTAAGAAGTGAAATAACAGTGATTTGTATAAATTTTCATCATTGAAATGTAGTTTGAAGAGGCAGGCATGTTAGAAGCAACATGCCTAAATGGTCTGGGAAGATCACTGGACTCCTATTAGTAGATAGTAAAACACAATGTACATGGAATGTTTCAGCTCTTGACATTGTGTTAACATGCCCAGTTTAAACCCCGCAAACCCCACTTTATAGTGAAAAGTGGGGTATACAGGGGTATGGGTTATTTTAATTATTTTTGTTTAATACGTAAATTTTGGGTGCTCATTAGAACCGCCTCATTGCGAGGGCATGTTAACACAATGAAATACAGCCAAATATGAATGTTTTTCAGTGCTTCTGAGAATTGTCATTATTCAAGATGCAGTTTCATGTATATAGTGAAAAAACTTTTTCCATAAATACATATGTTGTGGGTACTTGCTGGAATCGCCTCTGGGGAAGTGATTATAAGAAGTACTCACAAAAATGTTTCATGGGGAAATAAGAAATTGAATTGATCTCTCTTATACATGTATTTATCATGAAGACAGTGAACTGAGCCGAACTCATTATACAAGAAAATATACCTTTGGTTATGTGCAGTGATAAGATTCAAGGAAATGTGGAAGAGCTTGATTAATTCTTATTTCTTATAGGATCTATAAAAATATATATGTACATGTATGTGTTTCGAGTTTTCCAACCATACTTTTGCTGTGCCTTAAACATTTTATTGTGGAAATTTGACAAATATACTGAAAAAAATGGGAAAATGTGTGTAAAGTATTACAAATACAGTCAAAGATACCTAAGATTTCCCAGTCTGAAACCTAGTCTCCCAGGAGAGTGGTCTAGGTTTAAGTCTCAACAGAAACATAATCCTTTTTAAAAATACTGTCAACCCTCTTTCCGGACATTTGATATGACAGCAAAACTCTTCATAACGATAGTATGACTGGAACCAGTTAAGACTGGCACGATTAATCAGGTAATCGATTACTTGATCGATAAATACCACCAAAATGATTATCATAATAGATTTGCTAATAATCGGTCATTTGATTTCTGTGTCTGTTACTTTACCGTATTTACCCTTAGTATTCAGACACCTCAACAATTTTACCATACTTAGTCTAAAATTTGAACAAGTACAATTTACTACCCACTTTAATGTCTTGAATAGCTGGATGAGTGGCAAACAGTGTAGCCCCTGATGAGACGCCACATTTGTGGCATCGTCTCATCTGGATCTACACTGTTTGCTTATGCTTGTCTGACCAAATGCATACAGTAAAATATGTCATGCTCGGTCCGATAGGCAAAATTATTACCAAATCTTCAGTGATTACTAATCGATTATCAGTCACAATGGCAGGACTGATAATCAATTATTTTTTTAGCTCTGATTAGCCAGCCTTAGAAACAGTCCTTACATGTAGCTCACGATGAGACAGATAATAAGAAATCATTCAACAATACTTGATTTAATATTCTGAGAAACATATTGCAGATATTTGTTAGAATCGCCTCACCGAGGTGGTTCTTATAAATACCCACAAAAAAAATATTCTTTGTGTAACTAAAAAAAAAGTCCTTTAACAGTGTAATACCTATTATACTGCTACATGTTTGGGTCCTTTAAAGCTGCAAATTCTTATTAACAGCAAAATCTTAGGGAAAAATGCTGCTGTTATTTTAAGGTCCTCTGTATAAATCTATGTAGATTTTTGTCCAGATGCTTGGTTGATGTATTAATAAATAGAAACTTTAATATCAACATCTTAGTATTTAATAAATAGTAAATTTATCAACATCTTGTTTGTACTTTTTATGCAACTGTCAAAATTCCACAGCATGGTGGATCTGAAAGCTGGATAGGTCTCTCAGTAAAGTGCAATTAGTCTAAATAGGTACTTTCACAGAGACAGCAAAAGCTCAGATGCGCAGCTCTGTCTGAGCCTTTGCTGTGAGTTAGTACAATGTATGAGTCTGTCAACCCATGTCAAGATGTATCATTGCAAAATAGCACATTGAAATATCCTCAGTGCTCCTTTAAGTCAGTCATTCACTATATGCACACATACCAACAGGTCTTGTGTCTCTTGCTGGCAGTTACACAAGACCTGTCAATATGTGTAACTGCGGTGAACAACTGACTTTAGGTTTATTTTCTTCTCTATTGTTATACAACTGATCAGGCTGATCAAATCGTAAACATTCCAACATATGACTGGAAGAGTATAAAAGCCGAGACTTAGGTTGGCAGTCGGGACCAAACCTTAACCAGATTTTAACGAACAAATCATGGTGACAATTAAATTCAGATGACTTAGTTTTGTTGTCAACTTCCAAAACTGGATTGCAAAGTAATATTGATAGACTAAATGCATTTTGTAAAAGTTTGGCCTAGATATTAATATTAGTAAGTCAAAAATATGGTATTTTCTAAAAGCGGTCTTGTTCCAAAGGATAAATTAAGATATAACTCGTTTGCCGATGAAAAGACCATTTTATTCTATGTCTTGAACTGATGTTCACTGAGGCAAAGCTAAACAATAAATGTCTGCTTAAAACTGATTGTTTGTACATGTATAAAAATTGTATATACATGTATAGTGTTTGCTTATGTAGTATTGTACACATTTATTTTTTACCAAGTCTCCCTATGGAAGAAATACACACAATATATATGTATATTTAGCTAATGAATGAATAAACTTATTTTCTCTTGGGCAGTGGCTATTTACATGTAGCTGGACCCAGTCAAATAGCCCTTAGGGGCTATCCTGCTGGGTCCGGGTAAATAGTCCTGGGCATATTCAGATATAAGAGGAGTGGCTATTGAACCGGACCTAGGGGCTATTTTGCAGGGTCTGGTTACATAGTACATAGTATTAGGGATATTCAGCCAGACCCGGCCAAATGGCTATAAGGCACTCGCAGGCTATTTAAACAGACCATTTTCTTTTATTTTATATTGTGGCAGTATATTAAATTTTATTGACTGATTTCTTGCACAGTTTTCATTATGACCACTAACGTAAAGCATTCTGGTTCTAGCACCTCCTATTTGCTACCTATGGACAATAGTATAAAAAAGATAACAAGATAAGGAAGCGGGAAGAAAGTTGCATTTTTAAAACAGACAACATAAGCTCTGTAAGCTTTACTGCGACATAACAAATATCCTTAACCAACACTTACCAACCTTCTTGTAGCTTCCTTGCACTACCCTTTATGTATTAATGCATTTAGCATAACATTTAGATAAAATTTTGTATGAAAATGTTTATTCATTTATTTGTGTATGATGGACTTTTCTTTTTTGAAATAGATACATATCTCTCAAAGTCAGGTCTTGGTCTGCCTACAGTTTGACTGCCTAAGGCTCAAAATAGACTTGTATAACAGGATAGTCAGGGCTGAGCATCAAAAGCTTTTGCCAATATCAGGCAAATTTGAGGTGAACATCACTTCCAATGGTTTGCAAATCCTGTTGTTGATCAGACTCCACATATCTTTTGGTTAGATTAGCAGTAAAAAAACAACAACAAAAAAACAAGACCTGTCGCCAGACAGGAAAGCTCGCCTGAACCATGTGAACTGTCCTTTGTCTACATGTATAAAAAAGTCATATTAGTCAAGGGATCAAGGTTACAGTTTGCATTTAAGAAAGTCATCTTAAATTTTCTAAGGGCTCATTGTCAGAAGTTTATTTCAACTATAAACTACAGAAGTAGTGTTCAAGTTAAATTAAAAATATAGCAATGGCCCTGTTGACCAACAACATTTTTAAACGTGCTGGGCTTAAATCAAACAACATCCCTGAAGTTGTTATTAAAGATCCTCATTAAGCAGACTGAATGATATATGTATACAGTCCTCCTAATGATGGTCTGCTTAATGGCTTAATTGTATGTTCCAAAATTTAGGCAGACTAAAAAAAATGTATGTCTATTACTATTAGCCGCATGACTTTGATACGAGAACAGCTTTTTTCTGAGCATATTTAAAGAATTGTTTAATTGCAGCTGCAATGTTCCTCACTGAAATGCAAAGTCTGGTCTGGTCTTGGTCTGCCTAAGGGTGCTTTAAAAGGGGTGACTGCCTAAGGTTGAAAAAAGAATTATATATATATTTGATATGTTCATGCCAAGAACACTCACTTGAGAGAACAATGCCTAAGTGTTTATGTGAATCAACTTCTACTATTTTGTGGTTTCGCATAAAAAATGGTGGATGTCGATCTTTGTTTGTTTTAGGTGAAATTAATAACGATTCGGTTTTAGAAGGATTGAAAGTAACCAGCCACTTGGCTGTCCTCGGAGAAATTTTATCAAGATCATTATTAAGACAGCTGCTGTGATGACATCTTCAACAATGATGAAGAGTCTAATATCATCTGCAAATAAACAAATATTAAATCCAATGTCATGTACAATGTCATTTATATACAAAAGAAATAATAAGGGTCCTAAAGTTGATCCCTGGGGAACCCCAGCTTGAAGGAAAATGCAAACAGATACTGCGTCTGGAAGAACAAGCCTCTGTGTGCGGTTAGATAAGTAACTTTTAAACTAGGCCAGAACTGCCCCTGTTACACCAACTGCTTGAAGTTTTAGTCATAATCTAGAGTGCCAAACTCGGTCAAATGCTTTGCTAATGTCACAGATGACAACACGTACGTCCTTCCCAGCATCAAGTGTTTGACAAAAAGTATTATAAAGACACGCAACCTGATTTACTGTTGAGTCTTCTGGCATAAAGCCAGATTGGAGTGTGGAAATTAAGTTACGATGGTCTAAATGATTATATAGGTGTTTGAACACAAGACGTTCAAATACTTTATCTTCGGAGTTGAGTAAGGATACGGGTCGATAATTAGATACTGTAGATAGGTCTCCCTTTTGGGGGACGGGAGTCACATTTGCCTCTTTGTAGGAGATAGGTACGCATCCTGTATGCAGTATGTATGTAGTGAATGATTAAAGAGAGAACACAACAGAGTAGATAATTTACTAGAATGCTCTTAGAGAATGCGATTACTGATCGCATTAGGACCACAAGCTTTACCAATAGGCAACGCTTCTAACACTCTTTCCACTTCAATAGGACTAAGGACGATGTGACTGAGTTGAGTGTCAAAATGTAGGTCTGCTAACACAGCATTCTGTTCTGCTAATAGTGTTTGACTTTGAAAACAAATATGGATAATATTCGCCTTATCATGGTCATTTGTGTAAATAGAGTTATTAAGTTCGATTGGCGAGACAGAAGACATGGACTGCGGAGAAATGACATTTTTCAATGTAGACCACCAGTCATTTGAGGAAAGTGATTCTGGCGAGTTTAAGTGCAAGCTTGTCATAGAAGGCTTTCCTACATTTACGTTCAGTATTGACAACATGTTTTCGTACTTTTTTGAATATCTGCCAGTCTACTTACAAACCCGTTGATTTAGCTTTCCGATATGCCCTTTTGCGTTTACGAATGTTTCGTTTTATTTCAGTTGTTATCCACGGAGGTTTTGAGGGGCGAATAGTAATTAGTCTATTTGGAATAAACTCCTTT
Source organism: Anodontia alba (assembly GCA_964016985.1). NCBI lineage: Eukaryota > Metazoa > Mollusca > Bivalvia > Lucinida > Lucinidae > Anodontia > Anodontia alba. The sequence continues at coordinate 124,184,903 of OZ024821.1, forward strand.
GCAATTGGTAAAATAGAATATGTGATGTTTTCGGAATATGTATCAACATTATTGAAGGGAATCCCAGTCCTGCAACAATGCCGTGCTTCGTAAAAGATCATAATTTCCCCGCTCATAATTCCAAACATGTCGTTTGAACCTTTTGCATTTAGGCTTAGTAAAAAAAAAAAAAAAAAAGAAAAACAAGGTTAGGAGAAAAATTTGAATATTCCATATATAGGACAATGGTATCGAATATCCTGGTTAAGGAATGGATCACCGCCACCGCTTAAGATTAAGTTTTCCTTTGAACTAACTATAGTATTATATCTATTACCGAAATGAGTTTTCAGTGAAATGGGTAGGCTGTTCAATTGCCCGGAAAAAAGAAAACTGAGTACAGAGGGATCTTATCTTAGTGGAAGACCAAGGATTAAGCAGATTTAAATTAAAGTCACCTGTTACTATTATTCAGGGAGGGGGGGGGGGGGGGGGCGGCGGTCATCACTGATTCGTCAGCATATTTCCTTCATTGTATTGCGATTACCTCGCTTGGGGAAGAGAGAGCTAATCTGAGTGCTTTTCGTACGTTTGTAATTGTTTGGATTTGTCGGTTTCCTCTTCCTCTCGGGGTCTGAGAAGGGCTTCGGTTTGTGATTGTGGCACTCCCTGTACTTTTCTCTTACCTTTTTTTTTTTGGTGTGTGTGTGTGTGTGTGGGGGGGGGGGGGGGGATGGTAATATACATACGGCAAAATACGCACTATTTGTCATTCTCTGAGCTAATTTAGCAGACGACAAATTAATGATATTTTTCACATTTTCCCCAGGAAAAACAGACTTTAAAGTTTCATGCAAATTAACTCTTGAGGAGACATTTTGCGTAAAAATGTCAAAGTCTGGGAAAAATAAAAAAACATATTTTAAACTGTCGTCTGCCAAAAGTTTTACCCAGCATGCTAAGTGTTAAACCTATTTTAATTGTGCAAATATTAGCTTTCACAAAAAAAAAAAAAAAAAAAACAAAAAAAAACAAAAAAAAAAAAACAAAAAAAAAAACATGGTCTACGCTTAGCATGTATAGTACTAATAAATATATTGTAAGATTAACCGAAATAATGGTACAGAATACCAGGAGGAAGTGTGTGTGTGTTTGTGTGTGTGTGTGGGGGGGGGGGGGGGGGGGAGGGCGGTGGGGCGGGGGCGCGGGGTCAACACCGATTCGTCAGCATATTGCCCTCATTGAAATTTTCGATTTGAGATTTATGGAATTTTGTTTGCTTTTCCTAACTTTTTTTTAATTTAAAAACAATACATTTTCTTCAAATTCTTCCAAAGTAGTTGAATTTTCCACCTGTAAACAGATCACGTATAAATAGATTTATTTATAAATTAATCACGTTCACTGGCTCCCGGCTTAGTTGTGCAAACCATGACATCTCGGATACAAGCGTTGCCGCAGGTTGATCTTACTGACCTTCAAGTTCGTGGAAAATAAATCAGTTCATCCAAGTACGTTACTGCAATGCAGACGGTGAGAAGTTTATTCCTTCTGATGTCTGTAAATAACGATGTTGTGAACCGAAAGAAAGAACAATGTACATAAATGTAATGGCACAGGAAATTAAGAATATTTTGTGTGTGTGTGTGTGTGTGTGTGGCGGGTGGGAGGTGGGGGGGGGTGGGGAAGGAGGGGTTGGAAGTGGAAAAAGGGGGAAGGAGACAAGAAGGTGATTCACTTATTTCAAACTGTGTGAGTGCGTGGGGGAGGTGGGGAGTGGAGGGTACGGGAAAGGTGATTCACTTATTTCAAACTGCATTGAAAAATATAGCCAATAAGTATACTGAAAGGAAAAAGAAACGCAGGGTAGAGTTTTTTCCTTCTTATTTTAACCATTTTTTACGGTGTTTACTATAGCCATACACTTTTATAGATTGTCCTGTGAATGTGAACCGTGGGTATACGAGTCTTTGGTTGATGTGCTATCTACCCAGTGTGTGAAATCATTCAACCGTGCACTACACAGTGCACTGCACGGACAATACGGAAAGCCAAAATTTCATGCAAAACAAGCATGTTTAAACCTTCAGCACAAGATTTCCTCACACCATTTGGTACACTTCAACGATACACAACGCTCTTCGATTCTTTTACCGATTTTCCTTTTCATTTTTACGCTACTTTGAACTTTTTTTCAATCATAGTACGATTGACTGATGTTCAGAGGGGTAGGGCAATTGCGTTGCTGATGAAGGGTCAGAGGCAACAGCAAGTTGCCAATCATTTTGGGGTTAACGTCTCAACAATTGAACGTCTTGTTAGACGTTTAAGGGAGGGCGTTTAGCAGACCGACCGCGGTCTGGGCGTCCACGCGTGACGTCGCGACGTCAAGACAGGACAATCCGTCTGGCACATTTGCGGAATCGTCATCTCACTGCTACCGAAAATGCCCTTAATACAGTAGGTACGCATAATCGACAAATTTCTCCGAAGACTGTTGGAAGTCGATTGCGTGAGATTGGTCTTTGAGCTCGTCGTCCATACGTTGGTCTGCCTCTGACCCAGGCACGTAGGTTGCGTCGTATGGCGTGGTTGACGGCGCATGCGCCCAGGCTATTTCCGATGAGACAGTGGAGACGAGTTCTTTTTACGGACGAGTCTAGGTTCACTCTCTATCGCGCAGATGGTCGACGTCGTGTGTACCGACGTCGCGGAGAACGCTTTGCCGATGCCTGTGTTGTCCCACGGGATCGGTTTGGGGGTGGCTCCGTTATGGTCTGGGGAGGCATTGCTCACGGGATAAAATCACAGTTGATTATTGTTGCGGGCAATATGACCGCAGTAAGGTATAGGGATGAGATCTTGCGTCCTGTTGCAGTCCCGCTTGTGCAACAACGTAATCTGATTCTGCAGCAGGACAATGCCCGACCACATGTTGCCCGAGTTTGTCAGGATTTCCTGGCAAACAATAACATCGCACCACTAGCATGGCCACCGTACAGTCCAGATTTGACCCCAATAGAGCACATGTGGGATGAGCTGGACAGAAGGGTAAGGAAGCGCCGAAATCCTCCCACAACTCTCGCACAACTAAGGAATGCGTTGATCGATGAATGGAATAACATTCCGATGCGAACTGTCAATGCTTTGGTTAATTCTATCCAAAGGAGAATTAGGGCAGCAACGGCAGCAAGAGGGGGGCAAACCCGATATTGATTTTCAGTTTGATTTTGATTTCAAGATTTGGAGGGTAGCTACCAATGTACTTCAATAACTCGAGACTTGTTGATCACAAACCAATAAAATTTGGAACTTTGTTCCATACATGTACCGTTTTGTAATCATAGTAAAATATTTAACAAACTTGAATGAAATTTAGGAATAAAATTTACCCTGCGTTTCTTTTTCCTTTCAGTTTTTAATACTGTCCTCTGTGGTGTAGTGTTCTCTCCTACGAATGGACTGGGGTTTGAGTCTCATTGGTGACCTTCTCTCTCTCTCTCTCTCTCTCTCTCTCTCTCTCTCTCTCTGTGAGTGTGTGTGTGTGTGTGTTTTGTTTTAGTTTAATAAACATTTTAGCTGTTGTTTCTTTGTATATTTCTTTGTTTCAACTTTTTTTTTATATTGTTTAACCTGTTAGCAAAAGAATACTTCAGTACGATCCAAATCATATTACGGAAAATAAAAAACTACAAAAATGGCGTAAAATATTGCCTGTCTTTCTTTCCTTCAATACTGTTTTGACTGAAAGCCTAATGTGAAATCTGGTGAGAATTGCTCAAGCAGTTTCAGAGAAGAAGACATTTAAAAACAATATGGCAGATGTAATGGCCTTCTTGGATTTCGGATCAGCACAATCTTTGCTGTTTTCGATCTCGAGGTTATCTTGTTGCTACAGTGAAAGTTTCAACTCAAACCTCAAAATGGTTCTGGAGGATGTCAAAAACTGGTTTTCAAGATGGCAGCTGTGGCAGCCATTATAGATTTCTGATCAGCAAAGTTTTATTTACTTTTGATCTACAAGTCATTCTATTGCTACAATGTAAAAAAGGTAAGAGAAAAGTCCAGGAAGTGCCACAATCACAAACCGCAGCCCTTCCCAGACCCAAAGAGGAAGAGAAAACCGACAAATCTAAACAAGCACAAACCGAACAAACGTACGAAAAGCAATAAGATTAGCTCTCTCTTCCCCAAGCGAGGTAATCGCAATACTAAAAGGACTGAAAAACACAAGAACAAAATGACACACGGAAAGACATACAACAAATCGCCTCGTAGAATAAACCGCAAAGTTTCAACTCAAATCACCCAATGGTTCAGAAGCTGATGTCAAAATTCTCTCTTCATTATGGTGGCTGTCGTGGCCAGTTTGGATTTCCATTTCATATGATTTTATTTACTTTTATATCTACTGGTTGGCCTGTTGCTCCATCATAAATTTCGACTTAATTGGCTGAGTGGTTTACGAAGAATGGTCGAAAATAGATTTTCTGTTAAGCACAATTTTAGTTTTTTTTTTTTTCAAATAGCCCAACTGTCAAACATTGGTTTTCAAAATGATAGTTACAGCAGCCATTTTGGACTTCCAATCGGCATAGTTTTAGCTATTTTACCTTCACGTCAACCTGTTGCTATATCATAAGTTTCAACCTAATTCGCCTTGTGGTTTGCGAAAAAAATGGATTTTCAAGATGGTGGCTGTGGCGGCCATCTTGGATTTCCGATCAACATGATTTAGCTAATTTAGATCCAGAAGTCGTCCTGTTGCTACAGAGCAAATTTTGATCAAAGGTTTGGGAACAGTTGTCGAAAATGGATTTTCAAGATGGCGGCTGTGACGACCAACTTGGATTTTCGATCGACCCATTTTTAGCTATTATGTGCCTACTAGGCGCTCTGATGCTCCTCATCAAGTTTCATATCAATTGGATCCTAGTCTTTAGAGGAGAAGCACAAATTATAAATTCTCAACTTTTTGTTTCGATATACATATATAGGTCCCGTACAAATGCATGGGGGAAGCAAAATCAACCTTGCCATAAAAAGGTCAAACGTCAACGTGGGCCCATCATTTTAGCAATCTTGGTAGACCTCTTGTCCACGACGATTTGGGCAAAGATTATGCTCCAGGGAGTATTTGGTTCTAGAGAAGAAGGGTTTTGAAGGTTTTTACCATATATGGGCATGACAGCCATCTTGGTCAATGAACGGTGATATTTCAGCAATCATTCGTTCCCCTACACCAAGGAGGCTCCACATGAAATTGGAGCAGCATTGGATTCAGAGAAGTTGTTTGAAATTCTCAACATATTTCCCATACAAATGTGGGGCTAGTATGAATGCATAGGGAAGCAAACTTGACCTTGATCTCACCGTAAAAAGGTCAAATGTCAATGTACGACCATCATTTTAGCAACTTTAGTAGACCTCCTGTCCCCAAAGATTTGAGCAAAGATTCAACCCCAAGACACTTCGGTTCTGGGGAAGAAGATTTTTGAAGGTTTTACCATATATTGACATGGCGGCCATTCTAGCAATCTTTTATTCTCCCAATTAAGAAGGCTCCATATGAAAATAAAGCAAAATTGGCTCAGCGGCTCCTGAGGTGAAGTTGTTTGAAAATGTTAACGGACGCAAAGACGGACAGACAGATGACGACAAAAGACCATCATTATTGCTCGACTTCAATAGCATAGCTCAAGTGAACCAAAGATGACAATTTTTCCCAGAAAGCAGGTTTGACATGTCATACAAATTGTCTCCAATGGAGGCAGTTTGCATAAAATGTCAAATCCTTTTTCCTGATTTGCATGAAATATCAAATCCTGTTTTCTGGGAAATATAAGGATTTTTTACAAAAGAAAAACAAATGTTTGATATTCCATACAAATTGTCTCTAATGGAGACAATTTGCATGAAATGTCAAACCCTGTTTTCTGGGAAAAATAAGAAAAATGTTTCAGTATGTTGTCTGCTGAATTTGCTCAGAGTGCAGTAAAGGTTAGTCCTTAGCATACTGGGTAAATCTTTCAGCTGAGGACATATTGAAATATTTTTTTAAATTATTTTCCCCAGAAAACAATTTTTGACATTTCATGCAAATGCCTCCAGTAGAGACAACTTGCAAAATCAGGTGCTGACATTCGTGCAAATGTCTCATCCACCTTCCTGGCGCTGGTAAACGCACATTAATTCTGTAAAACACTCTTAACCAGGATAGGTCTGCACAACCTAATACTCAAATGTCTCGATCAAAATCCACTTGTGAAATTAGTTTTGCAGAAACAGCATCAGACTCTTATGATCAGTTCTTATGATCAAGAGATATGGGCCCTTGGCCATCAATATGCCACTACGCCTTCCTTACCTTAGAGACCAAGTATAGCATAAGGTTCATTTAAGTAGAAGCACAAACATAAACGTTATTAAGCAAATGCATTTTAAATTTTGTAACGCACCAAAGAACATAATTCCAAAAGTTATGGGCCTTTGGCCACTATTTTGCGACTACACCTTACTTGCCATAGAGACCAAGTGTAGTATAAGTTTCATTGAAGTAGGACCACAAACATGTTATTAAGCAAAATGCATTTTAATTTTGCAGTCACGGAATCAAGGAGTCACGGAAACACGGAAGGACATCGAAAATCCAGTATAGCCACACTTTTTTTCAAAGCGGGGCCATAGTAAAATTTAAACAAAGTAGTAAGGGGTTGCCTTTAGGGATAGAAGCGATTATAAGGAACAGTGTTGTTGTTTTTTTTTTCTTTCTTTCTTTCTTTTTCATATCAAATGTCTGGCGCTTTAAGCAGGCGACACATCCAATTCTCGAAATTCTAGTTCTTCTAAATGGTTGTTTTTATCCATTTAATGGAAGCCACTGATCTTATTTGATGTAATTTGATGTCCAAATTATTTGTCTGCTGGAATAGGTTTTGGAGTAGAATGAAAATTCTACCTATATCCCTTATTTTCACCAAGAAAACATACATGTATATTAATGAAGTATTTACTTACAAGTGATGTGTATTCCAAAAGGGTACAATGTGTAGATGTTTGTCTTTGTTGTTCGTTGAAGATATTTCACTATTATTGCATTAAATTTCAATGAAGGACCTATTTTCTGGCTTAAAATGTTTCATTTTTATTTATTATTTTTTTATTTATTTTTATTCTATTTATTTTTATTTATTTTTTTATTATTTTTTATTTATTTTTTTCTTTTTTGCCGGATCGAGAGGAACTTTTGTGAATTTCTCCTGATTCTTCTGTTACAATTCTCTTGTGAAAGTTTACAGCATTTAGGAAAGGGATAAGCATGATAATTCATATTTGTTATAAGATAGGCCATAATGGGTGGAAAGGTATCAGAAATTAGATTTTGAAGAACAAGTTTTGCATTAAAAGACGCAGACTGCTAAAATGTGCAGAGCATTAGTTGGTCTATACCAGGTTCATGTAAAGTATATATATTTCCAAAAGTTTTGTCTGTTTCTGAAGCATAACAAAAACATGCCTATTTAAGTATATTGAAAATGTCACCACAAAAAACCTGAAAGTTTTCAGAGATAAATTCTGATAAACTGTCGAGGCAGTTCTAACGAGTACCCACAATCTATGTTTTGAGTAGAAATAAGAAGAATATTGTATACCCTGTACACCCTAGTTTTGCTATATAAAAGTGGGGTTTAAGGGGCTCAAAATTATATAGGCATGTTTTCGTGATGGTATTTTGTTTGCATGCTTTGATGCCAAAATCGGTCAAAATGTATAACTCGGAAATTCTGCAGTGGACATTAGTAGATTTGATAGTAAGTTTGTTGTCTGACTGGCAGTGACTGCAGATCCAAGGTTAAATATCTATAATATTTATCTGTATCATCTGTTTCAAAGACGAAGGATTTTTTTTACGAGGGGAGTTCAAGAAGTTCGTACATAGAAATCAAATCTAAAAATGAGATACTACTTTTCGAAACATTTTGTATACATTTAGCATAATCGCCTACACCCCTGAGCCAAGTTTAATCAAACTTCACAGAAATGTTGCCTAGGTGACTCTACTAAAATAGCTAAAGGTTCCTCTCTGGTGAACAAGATGGGTGCCAGAGCTAAAAACAGAAAAAAAAAAATCATTTTGAACTGCTTCTCCTGAATCCAAAGGCCAGTTGATTACGAAAACAAGCCTATCCAAATACATTGAAAATTTCACCACCAAAAACAAAAAGTTTTCAGATAAAAATTCTGATATTTTTCCATATTTCTGCTCAAAACATAGATTGTGAGTACTCGTTAGAATCGCCTCGCCGAGGTGGTTCTAATGAGTACCCACAATCTATTTTTTAGCAGAAATAAGAAAAATAATGTATATCCCTGCAAACCCCAGTTTTAGTATATAAAAGAAGGCTTTAAGGGTGTCAAAATTATATAGTTATGTTTTTGTGATGTCATCCGCACAACTTGTTCAGTTTTGATCGGATCTTCCTGAAACTGGAAGATACGGGGGAGCATGGATGAAATCCCGGATGGGTTTAAAAACTGTCCAGATCGGAATATTAATCTTAGGGTTACGTCCTCTTGATTACTAAAAAGTCTCTGTTTGACTGTCATCAGCATAACTCATTCAGATTTGATCAGATCTTCTTAAAGCTTGCAGATAATGTAAACATAGGCGGAATCTCAAACATGTACGAAACCTGGCTAGACCTCATCATTTGTCTAAGAACTACGTCCCCTTGACTGTTGAAAAAGCTTATATTTGACTAATTTATCAGCATATTTCATTCGGTTTTGATTAGATCATCCTGGGACTTGCAGACAAGGTGAACATGTATGGATTTTGGGACGAATTTAAAACAAAACTGTCCAGATCAGGTTATTTATGTTAGAGGTACGACTCCTTGATTCCTATTTTCAACCTTTTTATAAGTAAAACCCCTTCAGATTTTATCAGATCTTCCTGAATCTTTACATATAAGATAGGGTTGAAACTTTGGTGGACAGTTAGACCATGAGGTCATACAGAGCATTTTGTTTAGAAGTCAAAGTACACCAAAAAAAAAAAGAGTTATCACTACATGTATTTATAATTGTTTTTTTTTTCAGGTACAAAGTAGTTTCCAGATAATCCCTCCTACAGTTTTTATCGAATTTGGTTGAATCTTGGTGGACAGTTAGACTATGATGTGGTACAGCACATATTGTTTCGACGTTTATAGAGTCATTTTTTTCCGGCGAATTTATCCTACACACACACACACACACAAAAAAAAAACAAAAACAAAAAAAAACTAGAGTCATCACTACATATATTTATTAAAGATTTTTCCGGCATGAATTCGTTTCCAGATAACTCCTCCTATAGTTTTCATCGCATTGGGTTGAACTTGGTGGACAGTTAGACCATAAGATGATACAGGGCTTATCATGTCAAGTTTACAGTACACCAAGTTTTGATAGAAATAGAGTAAACGCTATTTTTTTTAAAGATTTTTTCAGACATGGCTTGGTTTTCGGATAACTCTTCCTACAGTTTTCATTTCAGTGGATGGAAAGTCTAAGAGATGACACAGCGCATATTGTTTTTAGGTTACAGTACACCAAATTTTAGAAATTTTTTATAGTATTTAAAGGTTGTTCAGATATGACTTTATTTCCAGCTTATTCCTCCTATAGTTTATATTGGATTATAAGAGATGTCCGAGAATTTACCGTAAGTTTCGGTAACTACCGTACGGTAGAATAAATTTACCTAGCGCGGACAAAGCTTTAGATTAGGAGGGAAATGGTACTCTATCGAGTGTATATTGAATAGTGTGGGTAAGGATAGATGTGTAAAACAACAACCGCTATATAAAACTTGTTTGTGTTGAGGTTTTACGGCCCAGTCAACCCAATGGGGTAGTGTCGAGCACGGTCAGTTTACCTAACCACACTTTTTTCTGGGCAGGCTTAGTCCCCTAAGCCGTTAATTAGTATTGTGCATATTCTTTCGCCAGAAACTGACAACTGCCCATCTTAAATCAGCGGAAGGTAGTGATAGACTGTAAAAAATATTTCATGATCAATCTCCAGGAAAGAATGTTGCCAACTCGGCTTTGCTCATTGATACATTATAGCCTTGTCACAGGAAAATGTATATTCTGTGCTTTTTCCGAGATAACTGAGCCAGACCATTTGCATATGACTAGGGCCTTTGTTATTTATCAGTATAGTCTGCAGTATCAAATGACCCTTTAAGCGGACAGCGATGGTCCTGATCAGACTACGTTGATTAATTTTTTGCATGACACAGTCCATATACATGTCACGGTGCGACTCGGCAGGGGTTTTCCGAATTCATTTATGTCCTGAAGGCATATTTTTACATATTTGTGTTACTCTCTCTCTCTCTCTCTCTCTCTCTCTCTCTCTCTCTGCGTTACACAGGGTATGTGCGTCTTCATGCGTATGTGCTGAGCGTGCATCCTTGAACGTGCATATGCGTGTTGTTACTATTGCTGAGAAGATGTGATTGTGTTTGACTTAGGTGTAATATATATTTTATACCCATTTTGTTTAATGGATTTCACTGTGAATCTGATATCCATATACATTTTTTATCATTATTATTATCTTATATTAGCGGGTGGGAATCTTAAGTGAAATCAATGAGAATAATAATAATATAGATAATGGTCTCATCATTCCTACATGAGTATAAATGTATGAAATACAACCTGCTAGAACCGGTTTACTACAGTCATGGTAGATACACATGTATATGTATTATCATTCTACTAGTTAATACGGCAGCCAATTTTTGCCGCCGAAGTAAACAAAAACAAAACACACACACACACACACACACACACACACACACACACACACACACAAAACATTTTGACTTCATAGTGGATGCGTTAGTAGTCTGAGTTGTGGAGGAATATACGAAACCCGATACTCTTTTCACGTAGGTTATCACTTACAGCACATGTGCACAAGCGAGCGTTTCACGCACATGGTAAATGATGTCTAGGTCATAAACCACTCAAACACAGAGTGCGCACTTTTTTCTCGCAGCCGCGCTGCTCCGGGTCGCCACGGTTAACCGACTAACGCACTCTTTGCTCTAGCCGTGTCAACCGGCGATGAACCGACTTGTCCCGACTGCACCGCTTTTAGTTGATTAGCTAAACATGGCGGCCAAGTAATTCGTCCGTTAATGACGAAAACCGCCACACTGCTTGATTAGTCATGTTGTTTTTAGCCCAGCATTATTTTTATATGTAACAGATGGTTGACCGCCGTCTGGAGAAAAGAGTGTGCCCATTGTCCCTTCACTATATTACGCCCCGCAAATCAAAGACTGGTGAAAGGGTATTGTTTTACCGCTGTCCGTCCGTCTTTACGTCCGTTCGTCCGTGCATTTGTGTCCGGCTCATAACTCCTAAACGTATGGAATATATTAATGAAACTTCAGAGATGGCTAAATCATATCGAGGCGATGTGTCGCAAGCAAGGAAGAAAACACTGGTGTTTGAATTGTGTCCAGGCCAAAACTCCTTACCCCTGTTAGTGCTTGAGTGCTAAAAATTGTGCCCGGGTCATAACTCCTAAACCGTATGGAACATCGTATGGAATATATTTATGAAACTTCACAGCTGACTACAATGAATAGCAAACAATGAAGACAACCTCAGCTAATTCTTTTTCGAATTATCACCTCTTGCCGAAATCCATATAGTGTAATGCTGGCGACTTTGGTTTTGGATTTATTCCCCCTTGCCTAAAACCCATGTCGTGTAATGCTGAAAATTCGTGTATGGCATATAACTCCTGAAACGTATGGAATATAGTAACAAAACATCACAGATGGCTTAATAATATCAAGACGATATGCCGCAAACAAGGAAGACATTTCCAGCTAATTTGGTTTTGAAATAACTCCCCTTGCCGAACGTCAGTGTAGTGTATTGCTCTCTTTGTGTCCATAAAATAAAAATAGATATTCCCGCTGTTCAAAACAAAATCAGAGAGAGAGAGAGAGAGAGAGAGAGAGAGAGAGAGAGAGACATCCGAACCATAGATCTTATGAACATGAAATCGGGAGCGCCACATATAACTCCTCGGCCGCGCGCCAGCCCTGAATGGTGAAATAATCCGGCACCAAGAGGTCATAACTTTCTTACAAATGTAAGAACCCATTAGCAAAACGCACAAATGTGAAATATGAATGAGCATCAGCCTCCTCCGCCATTGTGGCTAGCTGACCTATATTGAAAAATAAGCGTAAATCTTCAACGATTCCCATCTAAAGAAGAATTACTCTTTCAAACTGAAGTGCTGTGTGTGTTACGTACACATACCATATATATTTGGAAAAAAGCCATGACATATTCACGCTGTCATATATTGCATAGGTACTGTTTTGTTAACTGAGGGGTGATTAATAACTTCGTGATCTCTATAAGCAGACGTACTGAATGTTATTACAGTTCAACTCTTGAATTTTGAAATTAGCAAGTTAAAACTGGAATTACTTCTGCCTCGAAGGAAATCAGGAAAACACGATGTGCAAGCTAGGAGAGAATGTCTCTTTCTACATTATGGTGAAGACGTCGGCTGCTCAATTCCAACATGACAAGAAGAATTTGTGTCTCTTTATACATTATGGTGAAGACGTTAGCTGCTCAATTTAAACATGACAAGAAGAATTTGGTAGAGGAACTCCGTCACTAAAGAGGAGACCGTTGCAAGAATCATTACATCATCATAGCAAAATGTGTGTTCTATTGCCTGTATGATAGGTATGTGTCTCCGAGGTATGTGTAACGCTTTTCAAACGTTTAAAGTGTCACCTTAGTAGTATAGGGCGTCCTATACTACTCACCTTGTTATGTTCAAAAGCTCCTTGGACCTAATAAGAAACACATTCAACATATTAAGGGATAATATAGCCGTTTTATGGCGGATCCTTACAGACTTCTCCAGCGATTTATGGGCGCGGATGAAAGCACTGCCAACGAGGGGCAAAGCAATACTCCTTTTATTTATTTATTTATTTATTTATTTTATTTTTTTTTACTTTTATTTTATTTATTTTTTTTTAATTATTTTGCAATGCGATGATGTTTGCATGACTTCTATTTTTCTGGGATGTGATGCAAGTGCTGTATATAGATAGAGACTATATACAGATAGACTGCTGCTCCTATGAGAAAGCTACGGAAGTCAGTCAAGCAGATTCGATATAAAATGTTGACAAGAAGTATGCTCTTTCACCAAGATAATGCACACATACTGACTGCTGTCACGACTGCTTTCTAGAAAGGTGGGTGCAAACTTATCAAACATTCATCTTATTGTCATGCTTTGGAAACGTCTTCCCAAATATGCAAAAATGTTGCGCTATCTTACGACGTTAGGAATGCTGCGTTCCACTACACTACACTACACATTACAACAGTCTGTAATCTCTCAACTCAGTGTGAATGAAAAATGAATGCCTTTGATGTTTTAAAACTGACCCATTTTACCATCAACCAGGAACTTATGCATCACCCCTCGTATATAGTCACATACATGTCACAGCAACGTGGCGTGGCCATCGACTGATTGATATTCTCAGCTATGACAGAAACATTAAAACGGTTAGTACATTTGTTCTCGTTAGCTCAATTATTTTACTTATCTAATCAATATTTTCATTTACAAACAGACACGGTGTAAGGTACATTATTCGAGTTTACCAGATTCGTGAATGTGTTCACGGTAACACGTACATGTAACTATCGGCATTGGGGTTGTCGGGTGTGGCGAAGGTGTCGAATATCTTACGTCACTGGGACGTCCAACAGATATCAGCTTACATTTGGGCAAGGTCTGCTATCCTTATAGCAGGTAAGGGTGGAGGGGGGTGTTATTTTTATTTCTTTTGTTTCTTTCCTTTCATTCCTGTTCCTCTTTACCCTCTGTCCCTCTTCTTCATCTCCTCAACTATCTCTTCTATCTCTTCTCCCTTTCTCCGGAAGACGACACAAAATGATCAAGAAGGTTTGACGTGTCGTTACGGATAATCTGTCGACTGCCCAAACATGGCGGCGAAAATTTCCGCCTGTACACGTCATTATAAAATATCAACAAAAATCACATATGAAATGCGTGTCTCACAAATTGGATTGATAACTTAAATGTCATGGCATATCAAGCGGTTATTAACAGATGAAAACGCCTTTTATAAGTATAAAAAAAACTTACGTCCTAACTTGCGTAAATTTGAGACAAAACATTTCCTTTTTCTTTTCCATGAATACACAAAGTACTAATGGTATTTTGTTTTACAATGTTCCATCTAGGGCAACCGGAAAATAAAAAAATATCTAAATTCATTCAAATAAAGACACACTTTGGCTACCAAGAAGGCTACTCAAACAGCTTTAAACAATGTACATTGACCGTACATATATAATGCACTTGGCTGTCCTCCTTGCACGTGCATATACAATTTAAACCGGTATCCAGTCCGTTATATACATTAAAGGACAAGATTTTAGTTTTGTGTATCAGTTTGGGAACCTGCGGACATAGGCATATTGTGTTTTTATTTGAAACTTTTGGATATTTTAACATCCGACTGGCCGGCCTCTGTGGCTCAGTTGGATGCGCCGTCAGACTGGCGACCAGGAGGTCGCGGGTTCAACCCCCGCCGAGGACGGCAACATTCTTTCGTGGAGATTGATCATGAAATGTTTTCTACGGTCATTCTCTCCCTTCCGCTGATTCAAGAAGGGCAGCTGTCAGTTTCTGGCGAAAGAATGTGCACAATACTGGTTACCCGCTTAGAGGACTAAGCCTGCCCAGTAAACGCGTGGTCAGGTAAACTGACCGCGCTCTTCATGACCCTATTTGGCTGACTGGGCCGTAAAACCACAGCACAAACAAACAAACTTCCGACTGCTCTAGACGGAACATTGTGAAATAAACTGACGTTAGTATTTTATGAATTTATGAAAAAGAAAAGGGAACATTTTTGTCCCGAATTTGGACAAGTTAGGATGTTTTTTCATACTTATGAAATGCATTTTTATGCCCCGCCACCAAAAAGTGGCGGGGTATTATGTTATACCCTCTGAAATTTTGAGTTTCCGTCCGTCCGTCTGTCCGTCCGTCTGTCCGCCTGTCTGTCCGCCCGTCAGCGCCCCCACCATTCTTCTGCCCGCAACTCCTCCTACAGTTTTAGGCCAATCCTTTTCAAACTTTACAGACGCTTTTAGGATGGTCTGAAGATATGCATTTTGTTTTTTCAGAATCCTGAAATTATTTTTTGTTACATTTTTTTCATTTTTAACTTAGACTTTTTTCGAGCCCAAATACTACAGAAATGTATAGGGAGTATGTACCTTCTGCCCACAACTCCTCCTACAGCTTTAGGCCAATCCTTTTCAAACTTTACATGCGCTTTTAGGATGGTTTGAAGATATGCATATTGTTTTTTCAGAATCGTGAAATTATTTTTTATTACATTTTTTGCATTTTTAACTTGCTTTTTTCGAGCCCTAATACTACAGAAATGTATAGGGAGTATGTACCTTCTGCCCACAACTCCTCCTACAGTTTTAGACCAATCTTTTTCAAACTTTACAGGTGCTTTGAGGATGGTCTGAAGATATGCATATTATTTTTTCAGAATCCTGAAATTATTTTTTATTACATTTTTTTTTGCATTTTTAACTTAGACTTTTTCCGAGCCCTAATACTACAGGAATGTATAGGGAGTATGTACCTTCTGCCCGCAACTCCTCCTACAGTTTTAGGCCAATCCTTTTCAAACTTTACAGGTGCTTTGAGGATGGTCTGAAGATATGCATATTGTTTTTTCAGAATCCTGAAATTATTTTTTATTACATTTTTTGCGTTTTTAACTTAGACTTTTTCCGAGCCCTAATATTACAGAAATGTACAGGGAGTATGTACCTTGTATGCACAACTACATTTTCAGGCCGATCCTTTTGAAACTTTACACACGCTTTTAGGATGGTCTGAAGATATGCATATTGTTTTTTTCAGAATCCTGAAATTATTTTTTATCACTTTTTATTGCATTTTTAACTTAGACCTTTTGGTGTTTTTTTTTTTTTTTTTTTTTTTTTTGTGTGTGTGTGTTTCTTTTTTGGAGTTATGAAATAACTGTTTATTGCTTCTCTTCATGTTTAACTTAGATTGTTTTCAGCCCTTATACTACAGAAGTGCATAGGAATATGTCCCTGTGGCGGGGCATGGTGCATGGCTTGCAGTTTTATTGTCTCTTGATAACGACTTGATATGCCTTGAGGTTTAAGTTATCAGTTGAGTTTGTGAAACACGTATTTCGTTTGTGATTTTTGTTGATATTTTATGATGAAGTGTACAGGTGACAAATTTCGCCGCCATGTTTGGGCAGCCGGCAGATTATCCTTAAACCCAACACAATCAATCAACTATCGGCATATACATGTATTTGATAATAGACCGTTTTTATTCCATAGATGGATGCAAGAATCAACGGACGCAGGGACGGGCGGACAGACGGATAGACGGACGGACGGACAGACAGACAGACAGACAGACAGACAGATAGATAGGGGAGACAAATTATGGTTGTTTTGGTGTTTTGCGTCCCTTTCAACATTATCTAGCCATATCGAGAATATGGAAAGGTGATAATGAAAGACTACGGGTAATGAAGGGTCGTACTCTCATGAGCTGAATTCAGCTTCTAACGGGATTCGAACCCGGGACCTCGTGATCCGATGTCGTGAGCGCAAACCACTCGGTCACCCCAACGCTTCAGAAAGGGAAGGAGACAGACATTTCGAGACAGACAGTGCCGAACACACACACACACACACACACACACACACACACACACACACACACACACACAGCAATTACAACGTCGTATGGAAACGGCGACGTCGGTTCTTGGACCAGAAGTCGAAAAATGAAATTTGACTTTTCCCTATTTCCGTTTAACTGCATAGATTTAGGATGGCGGCCATCTTGAAAATCAATCTTGAATTTCTCCTAAACCGAAAAATCAGTTGACTCGAACCTTGGTAGGAAGTATCGTGGTGACTTGTAAATCAAAAATATTTTTCCAATTGTAATTCTAAGAGGGCCTCCGCAGAATCCGTCTTGAAAATCTATTTTGAATTCTTCTTTGGAACCAAAAGGCCAATTAATTCGAAATTTATTAGGAAGTGTTGGGGTTCTTTGTAGATCAAAACTAGCTAAAATTGTTCCAATAGGAAATCCGAGATGACTGCTTCTTGAAAATCTATTTGGAATTTCTACTACTGAATCAAAGTGCAAACTGACTCGAAACTTGTAGACCCAACACGGCTAAAATCGTTGCAATCGAGAATCCAAAATGGCCGCCACAACCGCCGTTTTGAAAATTAACTTATTCTCCTGAACCAAAAGGCTAATTGAGTTGAAACGTGATAGGAATTATCGTGTGACCTGACTTGTAGATCAAAATAACTGTAATTGTTTCGATAAAAACCCAAAGATGGCTGTCACAGCCGCCATTTTGAAAATGTATTTAATACGTATTCTTTTAAAACGAAAGACCAATTTACTAGACACTTAGCAGTAACTTCAGAGAGACCTGTAGAAAAATAAATGACTAACGTCATTCCAGTCTGAAATCCAAGATGACCACCATGGCCACCATTTGAAAATCTGTTTAGAATTTCTTCTCCTGAACCGAATAGCCAATTACTCGAAACTTGATAGGAACTATCTGTGTGACTTGTAGATCAAAAATAGCTGAAATTGTTCCCATCGGAAATCCCACATGGCCGCCACTGCCGCCATTTTGGAAATGTATTTGGAACTTCTACTCCTAAATGGAAAGACAAGTTGACGCAAAACTTGGTTGGAAGCATCAAGGTTACTTGTCAATCAAATATAGCAAAACGGGTTCCGATCGGAAATCCAAGAAGGTTGCAATCTTGAAAGTCTATTCTGTTTTTATTTTTTCTTCTGAACCAAAAGGCCAGTTGACTCGAAACTTTGTAGGAAGTATCGGGGTGACGTGTATATTAAATACAGAAAATATAACTAAAATAATTTTGATCAGAAATCCAAGATAACTGCCATCTTGCAAATATATTTTTAACCGTTACTCCTGAACCAAACGGCAAATCGACTGAAAACTTAAGAGGGACTGTGATTTGTAAAGCAAAAATAGCTATATCGTTTCGACCAGAGATCCAAGGTGGCTACCGCAGACGCAATCTTGGAAATCTATAATGAACTCCTGAACCGAAAGCCCAAATGATTTAAAACTTGTCTAGTTCTCGAGTGAGCGATACAGGACCATTTTTGTCCTGTTGTCTGATGATTACCACCTAACGAACACCGTTCATAAGCGACGATTCTGTTTTTCCTTCCATCGTGCTGTTCATTTTAGAACTTTAATAACCTAACCCCACTTGGTGGCTGAGAATGCGCGTTTAAGGCTCTCAAACCACAGAAATCTGAGGTCCCATTTTTCTTAACTTTGCTCAAATGTGCAAATAAATTTTCATAACTAGGCTAGGTTAGAAACAAATTTGCATGATATTAAAATCTTACGAACCGAATAGAAACCGGCAGCTTTTCTGATTTGGCCATTAAAGATCATTAAAGCGGCACTACCCTATTTTTTTTTTTTTTTTTTTTTCAGAATGAGCACCATATTCAGTCCAGAAACGATAATGATGTAGCAGGTGTAGGTTCTAATATTAGAAAGTGTTTGTAAAAAGATGAAAATCTTCATAAGACATGTTTTGCATGTACTGCGCTCTTTTCCGTATAATTCTTGAACGCCCCTCGAATATTGCTAGTACGCGCACGTGTAGTCCTGAAACACTAGTGCCATTTTACAGTCTGCATACAAAAATAAAAAAAAATCGAACAAGGGAGTCTGGGACATATTGGTACATACGGCGGGGTGGTCGAGTGGTGCGAAGGTGCTGTGTATCTTACATCACTGGGGCGTCCAACTGATATTGGCTTACAGTTGGGCAAGGCCTGCTATCCTTGTAGTGGGTAAGGGTAGAGGAGGAATGTTTTTATTTCTTCTGTTTCTTCACTTTCATTCCTGTTCCTCTTTCTTCCCTGTCCCTCTCTTTCATCTCCTCTACTCTCTCTTCTATCTCTTTTCTCCCTTTCTCTGGGAGACGACACAAAATGACCCTCAAGGGTTGACGTGTCGTTAAACCCCAACACAATCAATCAATGGTACATACGGCAAATATACGTCAATTAGTTTTTCATCAAACCACACATCACCATACAAATCGTCTCGGAAGTCATCGAAGATCTAAAGTTAAAAAGTGGCGTGAATGTTCCATAATGTTAACGTTATTGAATAATTTAGACTTTTCATTAAAAATACATATTCAACGCCGAGAACAAGAAAACAACCTACAGTACGCCGAGAATTGGTTAAACATAAACAATGTGGTATCCGAGAACCAGATAAGCATCTATCTTCGATTTGCGCCGCGGTACAAATTCGCACCTAAATCACAATAGGTGCAAATTTTGGCAGGTACAAACGAAAAGAATATAATGGGAAAAGTCAAGTTTCAGTCTAAAATTGGTCCTGATTACATGGTTTCTTAGTATATAACGTGTTAAATACAGCCTTGCGCCGCGGTCAGAAAGCAAAACCCCGAAGCTTGTTATATGCTTAAATATGTTTTTTTTTTTTTTTTTTTTTTTTTTACAGAAAAAAAGGTCGTCTTCTGTTAGTATATACTACCAATTTCATTCTTGGAATATTAAAACTGTAGGATACCCCATTTTCCCCTTCAGTATTCAGACAAACACACCTGAGCAAATGATATATACCCAGATAAGCAGCTCATGTATATTATAGTGTAGCTTGATCGGTAGCTAAGTAGGATGCGCGTCCGACTGGAGATCAGGATGTTGCGGGTTCGACACCCACCACGTCGGAAACAGTCTTTCGTGGAGATAGATCATGAAACACTTTCTACGGTCTTTCTCTCCTTTCCGCTAATTCAAAGAGGGCATTTATCAGTTTCCGGCGAAATAATGTGCACAATACTGGTTAACCGCTTAGAGGACTAAGCCTGCCCAGAAAAATGTAGTTGGGTAAACTGACCGCGCTCGACATGACCCATAGGGTTGACTGGGCCGTAAAACCTCAACACAAACAAATCAACTTCTGCCAATCAGCCAAACCTGTAAAATCAAGTTGGCATTCAATTTACAGGATAAGTACGGTACCGAAGAAAATGTATCTAATACGTAGGGTAATTACGGTAATATTTCTAAGGTTGCTGAGGAAAACGTTATGTGACGTCACCACATTGATCATCCGATTAGAAAAAGTGCGGTTGAGTAAGACTTTATGTGGCGAGAAAAGGCGTTTGCAAGAGATAGAAAAAAACAAAACAAAAAAAAAAAAAAAAGAAAAAAAAAAAAAAAAAACATTTAATTTTGAATAATAGTCAATATGAATGACACGGTCTATTCTGTTTACTGTTATAGGGGAGACCGGGGCTAGTTGATGCACGGGGTAAGTTAATGCACCTCAAATAAAATGAAAGCCATTCCGTATATAGTACCAAATGTAAGATTCACATATTACTTATTGCCTTCCCCATCTTCCACGAAAGTTTGGTGGATTTCTGACAAAAGGTGAGGCTAAGAGCTAAGAGAAGGTGTTTTTGAGCCCCATTAGTAAATTTTGATAAAATTTCATATTTTTCGTTTTGCCAAGACAGTTTTCTGATATTTCAAGAAAATTGAATGCATGAGTACAAAGAAAAGACTCGCCTTTAAATTCAGATGAACAACATGGAGCAATTATCTTGTATTAATTGTCTAGATAAGCTGAAGTCACAAATGGTATGGTGGGGGCAAGTTGATGCACTGGGAATGGGGCAGGTTGATGCTGTGCTTCCCACTATAATTCTTGCCTATATTTATCAAACGAAAAAGAATATATGAATATTCTGATGCACAGATCAGTTTATTTCAAATTACAAAGTTTTACGTTGCATTTCAATTATATGATGCTATCAATGCACTTATGAAGTATCCATGTATGTTTAATTTGTATTCGGCTATGGACAAATGCCTTGCATGTAGCAGTTTTCACCGCGACCGACGAAACGGAGTAAAATTCTGACCATAAAAGTTCTTTTAAATCAGCCTTTCAATAGCAGTTTTAGTATTTCGCCAGTCTTGATTGCACAGGAGAGTAATGCACGTGCAAAACCTTTTTTTTTGTTGGAAATGGCGATCAAAGATACTGTGTAGAGACTGTTAAAACACCAGTGTGCTAAAATAATCAGATTCTGCTAGAATAATGTGTTTAATGCATAATATTTGTCTGTAGAAAAGATTTTAGCAGATTATAAGGATAAAATCATGATACTAGTGACAATTTTATCCCAGCGAACAAAGAATGAATAGCATTAACCTGCCCCGGTGATTGCATCAACATGCCCCGATATCGGGGCAAGTTGATGCACTGACCCTTACCTTAAAAAATCTGGTTGGCTCGCAAAGAAGCATCTATATGTTTCTAAGTTATTACATGAAATTAAATGCAGTAAAGAAGGATGTTTACATAGATACATAAATCATCTAAATCGGCCAGTTGGTTGGAAAGATGTCCAAAATAGAAAAAAAGTGCATCAACCAGCCCCGGTCTCCCCTACAGCATATATCACGTTTCTGCACATGTTTAGCTTGGCGTGCCTTGCAAAGTTGGTAAGGTATTCATCTGTCCGTGCAAGGACTGAGTTAGATTCTAATCTTTCTAGGGCAGCTGTATTGTGTTCGGAATAAAATCACACCATCTGGACTGTCTAAGGCGACACTGAAAATGTATTTAACCATATATCCATGGCCGTCGAGTCATTCTTTGCAGACAGGAAAAGATGTCCGATAGGCAAATAAGAGGGCTGTCATCAGCCCGTCAACAAAAGATACTAGCACAATTAAGCTGTTTCGGCTCCTTTTATGTTGGTCGACCCTCTCTCTGTCTCGATCAATCACTTTTGATCGCGTTGTCCCAGGTTCGAATCCCGCTAAAGGCGGAATTCAATTTATGACTCTCTCTTTCTCTCTCTCTCTCTCTGTCATGACAATGCTATATTCTGCTATTTAGCCCGCCTTTTTAACTCACCTGAGCCAAAGGCTGAGGATGAGCTATTGTGATGACTTGCCAACATATGCAATTATCCCTGGTTGTTGCGTTATACGCACCAAATTGTTTTGTTACACAGGTGCAGAAAAGTGTTGAAAGTAGGAGTGCATGTGCTGTTAAAAAGAAAAAAATATTGACAGCTTCGTACATTTACTGCCCAAAATTAAATGTTTTTCTCTTGCACGTGCCTTTTCAGACCTGTGTTTCAGCCGCACAATGTCTTAAGCCGCGGTCCCACAGCTTGCGACTGCGATGCGACGCTTTGCGACTGTTTTCGTTTGCAACTGATTCGCGACCTCTGCGATTGTTTCAACTACTTTTTTTTTCTACAAATATAATCGCCGATCAGTCACCGACCAGTCGCCGAACAATCGGCGGTAGTTTTTGCATGCCGTCGCGATTGATCGGCGACTTGTCGCCGTAGGATTGGAACTAGTTGAGAGTGATTGGCGACCAGTCGGAGACTAGTTGTAATCGAACGTCGATTTTTAATAAAATGTTACGACATGGATGAATTCATTTCTGTGCAAGTTGAGAATATGATAATACAACAACAGATACAGTTGCTATATATATATATATATATATATATATATATATATATATATATATATATATATATATATATATATATATATATATATATATATATATATATATATATATATTCCTTTACGCATCATGATGCGAACACTTTGAACGCTGGTGATAAAATGATGCTAGGACATGAAGACAGCTTTTCGTTGTAGTTGGCACTGCAAACTTTCGGCTATCTATTACCTGCTTGCAACCTGTAGGTGATCAGTCGCCGTTTCACCAGTGATGCTGGCCTCAGTGGCTCAGTTGGATGGTCCGTCCGATTGGAGACCAAGAGGTTGCGGGTTCAACCCCCGCCGAAGTCGGCAACATTATTTCGTGGAGATTGATCATGAAATATTTTCTACGGTCATTCTCTCCCTTCCGCTGATTCAAGAAGGGCAGTTGTCAGTTTCTGGCGGAAGAATGTGCACGATACTGGTTAATCGCTTAGAGGACTAAGCCTGCCCAGTAAACGTGTGGTTAGGTAAATTGACCGCGCTCGACATGACCCCATTGGGTTGACTGGGCCGTAAAACCTCAACACAAACAAAATTCACCAGTGATCAGTCTCCGATCGATTGTCAAACCGTCGCCGACTGAGCGCCAATAGATCGCAGCAAGGTTGCCAGATTTCAGAGCCAAAGAGTTGGTGAAATCGATCGGCGACCAATAAGTGACTGGTCGGCGACTGATGGCGACTTCCAGAAAACCATTGCAACCAGTCTGCGACCAGAATTAGTCGTGGCTAGTCTTTGTGCATGCTGAAAAGCCTGGCTGCGACTAATTTTGTTCGTTACGCCCATTATTGCGACTTTTGCAATCTTTCTGCGATTGTCAATTTTTAGTCGCGGAGCGGGGCTTTATAAAATTGTACTGTTTTTACTCGGATCATCAGCGTGGTCACTGCTGGCGCGATTAGATGTATAAGCATTTAAACCTGTCCTTACGTAGGCAACAAAAAAACAAAATTCTGCATATACACACAGTTATGGAAGGCGTTTGTGCCTTTGCTATGTTCGATTTTCTGAGTTTGAGCGGAGTTTTTACGTTGATAACAACATATTAATAGACATCTTTTCAGGCGTTTTGTTGTCCCTAAGGTAAGCGACAAAAATAAAAAAAAACAAAACAAAAAAAAAAAAAAAAACAAAAAAAAAAAACTTTCCCTGTATCGCTCACCTGATTACCAAAGAAGTTTCCAGTCAACTGACCTTTCGAATCAGGAGAAGATTATCAAGATGGCGTCCATCTTGGATTTCCAATCAGAATGATTAGCTACTTCTAATGTACAAGTCATCTCGATAATTCCAATGAAGTTTCGAGTCAATTTCCCGTTTAAGGATAAAAAATTCAAAATAGATTTTGAACATTGGTGCTAGGGCAACCAACTTGGATTTCTGATCAGAATGATTTTAGCTATATATATATATATATAAGGTTGTATATAAGGTTATATATATATATATATATATATATATATATATATATATATATATATATATATATATATATATATATATATATATATATATATATATATATATATATATATATATATTATTTTTTGATCTACAATTCACCCTGATACTTCCTATCAATTTTCCAGTCAGTTGGCCTTTCTGTTTAAAAGAAGTTCAAAATAAGATTTTCAAGATGGTGGCCATCTTGGATTTCTCATCGGAACGATTTTAACTTTTTTATATTCAAATCATTCTGATGCTTCCTACCAAGTTTTTCAAATCAGTTCGCCTTTTGGTTCAGAAGATGAAGCAAACAATAAAATTTTCAAGATGTCAATCATCTTGGCTTTCCAATCAGAATGATTTTAGCTGTTTTGATCTACTAGTCACCTCGATGCTTCCTGTCAAGTTTCAAGATTATTTGACTTTCGTTTCAGGAAGAGAAGCGAAAAATAGATTTTCAAGATGGCGGCCATGGCGGCTATCTTGGATTTCCCATCAAAACAATTTTCTCTATTTTATCTACACGTCACCCCGATGCTTCCTACCAAGTTTCAAGTCTATTAGCCTTATATTTAAGGAGAAGAAGAGAAAAAAAGTCAAAATGGCGGCCATCTTGGCTTTCGAATCGGTACAATTTTAACTATTTTTGCTCTACAAGACACCCCGATGCTTCCTACCAAGTTTCAAGTCAGCTGCCTTCAGGAGAAGAAGCAAATTAGATTATCAAGATAGCAGCCATGGCGGCCATCTTCGATTTCTGATTAGAACGACTTTAGCTATTTTTGATCTACAAAGAGCCCTTATACTTCCTACCAAGATCCAAGCCTTTTGGTTCAGGAGAAGAAGCAAAAAGTAGATTTTCAAGATGGCAGCCATGGCGGCCATCTTGGATTTCCGATCGCAACTATTTTAGTTTTTTTCTTTTTTCTGTTTTTTTTTTTTTTTTTTTTTTTTATGTGCAAGTCACCCTGATGCTTCCTACCAACTTACAAGTCAAGTGGCCTTTCAGTTAAAAAGAAGAAGCTACAAATAGATTCTAATGATGGCGGCCATCTTGGGCTTTCGATCGGAACAATTTTAGCTGTTTTTGATGTACAAGGCAACCAAATACTTCCTTCCTACCAAGTTTCAAGTAGGTTGGCCTTTTGTTTCGGGAGAAGAAGAAATAAAATAGATTTTCAAGATGGCGGTCATGGCATGTTGATTTCTGATTGGAATTATTTTAACTTTTTTTTATCCAAGATTCAAATCAACTGACCTTTCGGTTCAGGAGAAGAAGAGAAACACAAACTTTCAAGATGGTGTTCATGGTGGCCAGCTTGGATTGCAGATCAAAAAGATTTTTAGCTAATTTTGCTCTACAAGATACTCCAGTGCTTCCTACCTAGTTTCAAGTCAGCTGGCCTTACGATTCAGGAGAAGAATCAAATTAGATTTTCAAGATAGCAGCCATGGCAGTCATGGATTTCCGATCAGAACGAGTTTTGCTATTTTTCATCTACAAGTCAGCCTAATGCTACCTACCAAGTTTTAAGTCAGTTGGCATTTTGGTTCAGGAGAAGAATCGAAAATATAGATTTTTCAGATGGCGGCCTCTTGGATTTTTGATCGGAACGATTTTAACTATTTTTGATCTACAAATCACTCGACGCTTCCTACCAAGTTTCAAGTCAGTTGGCCTTTCGGTTCAGGAGAAGAAGCGAAAAAATAGTTTTTTAAGATGGCGGCCATGGCGACCATCTCAGATTTCTGATCGGAAAGACTTAAGCTATTTTTCTTCTTCACGTCACTTCAAAGCTTCCTACCAAGTTTCGAGTCAATCGGCCCAGTGTGTAGGAGGAGTAGGCTTTTAAAGGAAACTGTTGATACCGCACGACGCACGACGCTATTATTTGACCGAATGACCTATTTTTGACCCCACATGACCCAGTTTTAAACTTGACCGACATTTTGTCAAGGACATCACTCTGAGAAAATTTGAAATTGATAAGACTGAAAACGTGGCCTGTAGAATGTTTACAAGCCATCTTGACAATTAAGGGGACATAACTCTGCCACCGTTGGTCCGATCTGACCAGTGTTCAAACTCGTTCGAAATTCTATGAATGCCATTGCAGACAATCCTCTTTATACCGACACTCGATACAACGACAATATTCATTATAATGAAAGTTTGATTGTCATGAAACCTTCGCTTAAGAGGTAACAGTTAGTCACAAATAATGTCAGAATATTGTATCAAATACTTTTAAGAAACTTATTCTAGCAAATATCCAAAACATATTGTATGAGGAAATATAAGAAAAAGACAATACCTTTGTTACATATCTATAGGCTCATTAAGAATTTCGTACGACAGCAAATTCATTTTAATGAAAACGTCTTTGCGAACAAACGTTATCGCTGTAACGAGGGTTCACTGTATTATCTGTAAGTTAATGAAGGTACAGCAAAACCTAAAGAAGTTACGCTGTTCACATGGTCAATAATGGCCATTTTGATCGCCAGGGGGATAAAACACTGCTACTGTTGATCCGATCTGGCCCATTTTCGAACTCGTCTAAGATTTTATCCATGTTATTAATATCTACAAGTTTCATGAAGATCCAACAAAAAATAATGAAGCTACTCTGTTCAAAACGTCGATTATGGCCATTTTTGACAATTAACGGGACGCATCTGTACCATTTTTGGTCCGATCTAACCCATTTTCGAACTCGCCCGAGATTTTATACATATTATTGTTATCTTCCAAGTTTCATGAAGATCTAACAACATGCTGTTCAAAAGCGCGTTGCTTGCGGGCTGCAAAGGTATGTCTGTTCGAAAGTGTGGACGACGGACGACAACGATGGACGTCGGTGGCTGCTATCCTATAAGCTCACCCGGAGTCTTCGGCTCAAGTAAGCTAAAAAAAAAGTGGCAAAGCGAACTCATGTTAAACATTACAATAAAACCTGCTAAACTTTACCGTTGCTGATAACATGGTAGGACAATCAAGTTCACGTGTGTCAGTGTTTGGGGTAGTGAGAGGGCATTGGGTGTGTTGGTGCAGATGGTATGCGTGCAATTACAACGAATATGGCGAAAGATTATCCAGAAGCTATAACTGTTATGTTTATGTTTGTCGCAGTATGATACCACTCTGGTTGCCATAGTAACCGTTTAACTTTTTGAACTTTATATTTTCTTTAATTATACAGCCGATGATGATTTAGACCAATAATGAGCATTACTCCTGAGGTCTGCTTAACTCAGATAATTGGTATTGAATATGTGAGCTTATCCGCTGTGTGGGAATAAGTTTCCAAAGGTAAGCTTTGAAAATAATACGTGTTGAGCATTTTATTGTTTGAGAAATAGATCAGCTGTAGCAGTGATTTGTTGAGTAATAAATCACTGTTTTGAGGTCCGTTGTAAAGTAGATCAAATCACGAGTGCAAAGGGTCAGTAATTTACCTTCTTACAACTTACTGATAAACTGATTTTTTTACTCAACAAATTACGCACAAGAGGGGATCTATTTCGATTCTAACACGACGAAAACGTCAGACTTTTCCAAACTTTCAGCCTCGCATAAAGAAATACCGCCAAAATTTTTGACTGTAACGCTGCTGTTTACATCCATTTCTTAAGTTGTTGACGCGCGAAAAACGACGTTACACCATCTAACGTCGTAAAAACGAAGAGTGACTTCAGCAAAGTGTCAAAATGACGTCGGAACGGCGCAAGATAGCGTCGCGCGCTTCCGCCTAGTGATTTGTTGCAGAATACATCACTAAATTTTACCAATGGCTATATAGGCGAGCATTTCCATCGCCGGGTTTGCTAAAGGCAGATAGTTGTCCTTTAAGTGGCTATTTTTGTGTTTTTTGCGATGGTACAATATTTTGGTTGCCATAGTAATCTTTATAGTTGTCTATTTATATCAAACACAAATCGTTCATGTCACCTTTGTTGAAAACAGATAATGACACTTGATATTGTCTAGGAAGATATTGCAGTTAGGCGAGGATTTCCCTAATTGGCTCACGTGTTGATTACTAGATTTCAGAAATAATATTCTTTGGTTTATTAGCTCACCTTCACATGAAGTGCTCAAGGTTAGCTATT
Organism: Anodontia alba; assembly: GCA_964016985.1. Taxonomy (NCBI): domain Eukaryota; kingdom Metazoa; phylum Mollusca; class Bivalvia; order Lucinida; family Lucinidae; genus Anodontia; species Anodontia alba. The sequence continues at coordinate 124,213,232 of OZ024821.1, forward strand.
GTGATCACCCTGTGTCAGTCGTACATACATCATGCGTCGTCAACTTTTATGTTGTTCACCCTCTAGAGGCTAAAGGTTTTCATCAATCATAATTACCAGAATGTTTGACATGATGATATCTCGGTAAAATTCGAATAATGGTTATATCATGTAAAAAACTAGGTCACAAAGTCAAATTTCTTTAAAACCTTGTTCGCCCTTTAGAGGCCAACATTTTGCTTCAGTCGTCATGAACCTTTACCAGAAAATTTGTCTAGATAATATCTCGGTCAAGTTTGAATATGGGTTATGTTGAGTTATGTCGAGTAAAAAAACTAGGTCAAGTTTCTTTAAAACATTGTTCACCCTCTAGAGGTCACAGTTTTGCTGGAATCTTCATGAAACTTTTACCAAGATGTTTGACATGATGATATCTCGGTCATATTTGAATATAGGTTATGTCAGATTAGACAGTAGGTCACTAGATTAAATTTCTTTAAAACCTTGTTTACACTCTAGAGGCCACATTTTTGCTTTAAATTTCATGAAACTAAACCAAACGGTTTCTCTTGATAATATCTTATTCAAGTTTGAATATGGGTCATGTCGGATCAAAATCTAGGTCACTAGTTTAGATTTGTTCAAAACCTTGTTCACTCTCAAGAGTCCACAGTTTTGCTTCAATCGTCATAATTATTTTTACCAGAATGTTTTTCTTGGTAATATCTCGGCTAGGCCGTGTTTGAATATGGGTCATTTTGAGTAAAAAAATAGGTCACTAGGATTCATTTCTTTGAAAAAACTTGTTCACCCTCTAGAGTCCATAGTTTTGATTTAGTCTTCGTGGAATTTTTCAAGACAGTTTTTTTTTCTGATAATATATTGGTTTAGTTTGAATATGCGTCATGTATGGTTGACAAAGAAGGTCACTAGACCAGATTTGTTTAAAACCTTGCTCATCCTCTAGAGACCTAACATTTGCTTTAATCTGGGTAAATTTTCACCAGAATATTTGTGTTATTAATATCTTGGGCACGTTCGAATTTGGGTCATGTAGGGTCAAAAATTAGGTCACAAGGTCGAATTTCTTCAAAACCTTGATAATCTTCTTGAGGCCACATTTTTCCTTCAGTCTTCTCAGAACTTTACCAAAATAATTAACTTGATGATATCTCGGTCAAGTTTGAAGGTAGGTCATGCTGGATCAAAAACTAAGTCACTGTGTAAAATTTCTTTAAAACATTATTCACCCTCTAGAGGCCACAGTTTTGTGTGAATCTTCAAAGAACTTTACCAAAATTTTTGGTTTGATAATGTCTCAGTCAGGTTGGAATGTGGGGCCTGTAGGGTTAAAAACTAGGTCACTAGGTCGCTTTTCTATAAAACCTTGTTCACACTCTAGAGACCACAGTTTTGCTTCAGCCTTTATGAAACTTTGCCAGAGTTTTTTTAATGATATCTTGATCAAGTTTGAATATGGATCATGCCGAGTCCAAAAACCAGGTCACTAGGTTAGATTTCTTTAAAACCTTTTTTAGCCTCTGGACTCTACAGTTTTTCTCCAATCTTCATGAAACTTTACCAGAATCTTTGCCCTTATGATATCTTATTCAAATAATCATCATGAATCTTGCTCAAAATACTTACCTTGATGATTTCTAAGTCACGTTTGAGACTAGGTAACTCGGGAAAAAAAAAACTAGTTCAACGGACCAAATCAAAGATAAAAATTAATAGCGCTCTAGAGACCTCGTTTTTGAAGTGATTTTCACGAATCTTGCTCAAAATGTTTGTCTTGATGATTCCTAGGTCGACTTTGAAACTGTGTCATTTTGAGTAAAAACTATGTCACAAAGGAAAACATTGTAAATATTCTAGAGGTCACATTTGTTTTTTGAGCAATCATCATGAATCTTGCTCAAAATGTATGTCTTCATAGTTTCTAGGTCGGGTTCAAACTGAATCACTTGAGATGATAATCTAGGTCACCGGTCCAAATCAAAGGAAAATCTTGTTAACACTGTAGAGGTCGCATTTTTTTAGTAATCATCATAAATCTTGCTCAAAATGTTTGTCTTGTTGATTTCTTGGTCAAGTTCGAAAGTGGGTTGCTTGGGATTAAAAGCTAGGTCACTGGTTCAAATCACAGGCAAACCTTGTTAACATTCTAGAAGTCACATTTTGAAATGACAATCATGAGTTGTGCTCAAAATGTTTGGCTTGTTGATTTTAGGTCAAGTTCAAAACTTTTTCACTTGGGGTCAAAAATTAGGTCGCCAGACAAAATTAAAGGAAAACGTTAACACTCTAAGAGTTTACATTTTTTGAAGTGAATATCATGAATCTTGCTCAAAATGTTTTGTCTTGATAATTTCTAGGTCAAGTTTGGAGCTGGGTCATTTATGACCTATATTTCATTGTCCAGTGATTTTTTAAAGTTTTTATTCTGTTTAAGTTAGTTTCTCAGTAACTATTAGTCATACGGCAGTGACACTTGGCATTTGCATACATTTTAGCATAGCCTCTTGAGTGCAGTCATCCATATTTGACATTGTAATCGTTTTGAATATAATATTAATTTAGGAGTTTTCGAAGTAGGGTAAACAGGGCTGAATCATCTCTCCATAATCAGAAGCTAGTAGCATATTTGCCGTCCTCGGTGGTTCAGTCGGACGGAGGCCAGAAGGTCGCGGGTTCAAACCCCGCCGAGGTCGGCAACACTCTTTCGTGCAGATTGATCATGAAATAATTTCTTCGGTCATTCTCTTCCTTCCGCTATATCAAGAAGGGAAGCTTTCTGGCGGAAGAATGTGCACAATACTGGTTAACCGCTTAGAGGACTACGCCTGCCCAGTAAACCTGTGGTTAGGTAAACTGACCGCGCTCGACATGACCCCATTGGGTTGACTGGGCCGTAAAACCTCAACACAAACAAACAAATCAAGAAGGGCTGTTGTCAGTTTCTGGCGAAGGAATGTGCGCAATGCTGGTTTACCGCTAAGAGGACTAAGCCTGTCCAGTAGATGTGTGGTTATGTAAACTGACCGCGCTCGACATGACCCCATTGGATTGACTGGGCCGTAAAACCTCAACACAAACAAAAGTAGCATATTTTTAATTTCTGCTATGGTACAGACATCGGGCTACCGGAATATGTAATAAAATCGCATATTGTAATTTCTAAAGTCTGGTCTTCAACACCTGAGCCAACTAGGAAAAAATTTCGCTGTACTGGAATATCTCCTTTTGGCCTACAGAATCGGTTGCTAGTGTGCCATCGTTGCCACTACGCAAGATGATGATTTATTCATTGATCTATCACCACTCATTTTACGTGAACTTGATTAAACCTTTTATTAATGAGAAAACTAAAAGTGAGCATCCAATTCATGCCATATGCAGACACGATCGCGATATCACTTAAAAATTGTTGAAACCGACGATAAATCCAACTATAAACAACAACAACAACAACAAAGCATTGCTATGTTATATTCCTTTTCATTCTCACCTCTACACAACTTCTTTCAAATTTTATAACATTCCTTTTTTGTGCCCTCTCAACCCTACTTTCTGCTATATTTTCTGATTAAACCCCTACTATAACCTAGATAAGTACTTTCTAGACAAGCACTCCTCCATTCTTCTGAACTCATTTACCCCTGGCTTTATGAAAAGAAACTTAATTCCTAAATATTGACACATTCATTATTGCGAAGAAGGATTTCAGTCCAAAATCAATAACAGGGCGGCAAGCTGTGTAGATCCTAAGAAGATGGTTGGTTTCATCTGGATTTGCATTGTTTGCAGTGATATCTGAATCGGTCTGTAGGGATGAAAGGGTTAATATTGAAGGTTTCCTAGTAATCAAATGTAGCAGCATGTGGCATATGAAGTATAAAAGGCAGTTTACCGACTGTTCATTTAAACCATCTTGGTTGGTTTGTGTTAAGTTTCCCTCCTTGTCGTCATTCATTCACATGCTTTTCTGTAGATACAAAGTTTCCATAGTTCATATTGTATTATATGTTTTTTGTTGATATTAAACATATGAGCCCAAGGTTGTTAACAAGAAAAGATGAGTAGTTTAATTGAAGTATTTCAGAGACCAAAGAAAATCTCACCTTTCTTTAGAAAACAGTTCAGCAACTAAAGTGGTATTCTGTGTTTGGATGTAACAGGGAGCTCAGACATGGTGTATTCAAGAATTCAAGAATCCAAGAAAACATCCAGAGGTTACTGTCTTGGAAAGAGATAATCACTCATGTTGTAGTATTCATTCAATGTAGAAAAAAACATATCTACTGAAATGCTATAATTTTATTCTATGGTTCGTGGAATAGCATAAAATAGCCTTTGTGTCTGTTTTGCCTAAATGAGCTGTGTGGAAACGTTTATACTTGATGTCCATTTATCAAAGATCGATTAGAATGGTCTGGATAATGATCTCCTTTAAAATGCAATAATACATACCCAAAAAGAAATAGTACATAACACTGTTTTAGACCGTTGACAGCAAATCTACGGTAAAGAAGCATCCCAAATTAAATTAATACACCCAAGTGCCCTCGCATTGGCTTGATATGCGTCTTTAATTATTACGATCCTTTATCTTAAATAGACAATGTGTACTCCTTTATCATAGTAAAGGAATTGGTAGTTAAAACAAATCATAAAATAACCGCAATATCTCGGATGAATTGGCTGACCTAGTAAACACACAACGTTGGAACACAGCCTTGTTACTTTGGACAGCACAAGGTAAGCAATTTATTAAAGGGTATAAAACCCGATACTGAAATTTCCAGCCTTGATAATAGCATCTATTTAATGTGTTTCTGACAACACTACAGGTAGAAAATTGGGAAATGAATTAGAACATCCATATAATAAAGTAAACATGACAGGAAAAATGCCTGCCCAAGGTCGGACTCGAACCCATGACCCAAGTTACACTCGTCCAATTCCCTGCCTCTGAGCTACCCGGACGGTTTTATTAAGTCCATGCTTTTGAGCCACTACACCCCTCCCCCTCATAAGATTTGGGATTCAGGCACCACCCAGCTGTCCTGAAGGTCTCTAGCCTGCAACCACCAATAGGCCGCATTCCATGCACACCATTTTACTTCTGACACCAGTGAGCAGGAGAGGAAAACTGCCTTCCCGAGGCGGGACGAATCCCCATAACACTAGTCAGGTGCTCCAACTACTGAAATGCGCAGACGATCCTATTTACAATGTTATTTGTCGAGGTAAGGATATATTATTGATGTATATACGTTATCGGTCTACTGCTCTTTTCATTGGTGCACCTTTGACAATACATTCAAGCTGACAAAATTTATCGATGCACATATCATTGGGGTCAAGTGTCTTTCAACCATTTGCGTCATCCTGCGCATGCGTTAAGTATAACCCGGGCCTTTGCTCTCCGTTCATACATTATATAGTATCCAATGATTCTGCTAGCGGTCAATCCCCTGATCAGACAGTGCGAATGTGTAGATTGATCTGGGCCTTCGCTGTCTGCATATACCCGAAGACACGTTTTCGCATGGCGCGGCCCATTTATTTGATACTTGAATTTCCAGACTACTATATTTTTGGGATCACCAAAATCTTATTGGTGCAAATATAGAAATACTGGTGCATCGATAAAATTTATCAGTCCATCAACAATATTTTGTCATGGATATGATTACATTCATGTAATAGTGATTTGCTATCTTTTTCAGCTATATATGCTTCATTCCTTTGTTGCGACTTTCATGTCGTAAGATGGGGGCTCGTCCGAATTGGACTTTATATGCCTAAAATGGCTTCACGTCATCATAAATGATGACTTCCTTGACGAGGGGGAGTGTTACGATCGAGCACTCCTACCTTCCATTAGCTGCCTTGGCAGATTACGCATAGCTTCTAAGTATATATTCAATCTCTGACAACTGCGTCAGGGAGTCGACTCTTTGGCTCAGTGGTTAGAGCATTGGATTTTAACCGGGAGGACCGGGTTCGATTCCCACGAAAGGCTCGAGAATTTTTTCAGCTATGCTTATAATATTGTTCATTCTTAACTAGGAAATAGGTTTGTTGAACACCCCTTTTATTCATTTGCGGTGTAAGCGGCCTATTCGTAAACAACACGAAGAAGAAATATTACTCTATTTAGCTCCGCTTCAGGAAGGATTTTTTTTTTCTCTATTCATACCGAATGGAATTTGTTCAAAAAAAACACAGAGTACGCGAAAATGAAGTTCTTTCTGGTGGTGTAAGCGCTATTCAGTGATCTGGTCTAATTCTTGAGAACATTCGAAGAATGTTTTTGCTGTCAGTCTGGGTCACTGGGACAATGTACATGAATTTTTATGAAAAACTTTCTAGCTTAACGAGCTCGTTAATGGTCATTTCGTTAAATGTTTTAGTGGATTCAATATACAATATTCTGATATTTTTTGCTGAAAAAAATGTGAGTAGCTTTTGCACTGCAAAAGTTACTCACATATTTTCAGCCCAAAAAAAAAAAAAAAAAAAAAAAAAAAAACAGCATATTTGCGTATCACTCAATGTAAATTTTAACGAGAAGTTAACTAACGACATCGTTAGTTTTGAACAACTGGGCCCAGATTGCAGAATAGCACCGACACCACCAGAAATAGCTTGATTTTCCAAGTACTCTGAGCTTTACTTGAAAAACAAATCCATCAGGTATAAATCGAGATATTCTAAAACATCCTTAGTTAAAAATAGTAACAAACTGTGTATATAGTCATTTGGTCACGTGGATTCCCCACTACAATCAAACTGTCTGAAACATCAATGTGTAGGAGAGCCGACTGATTGTTCAACGTTTGTGAATAGAGTTTTCCCTCTTGTTGGTATAGCAACCAAATCTTTCAAAATCTCCTCAGTACAGGCTGGTTGGATTTTTTTACAGAGATTTTTCTTCAACAGATGATCTTTAAATCTTGTTAAAATAATTCTGTTCCGTCTAAAAATATGGCTTCCAGTTGGCATGGTTACTTTTCGTTATTAGGAATTATGTAGAGTAAACTTCACAGTTCTTTTTCTGCACAACCTATGGTCCAGTTTCAAAATTTTTGCACAAATGTAACAAAGGTGAATGTCTATCAAATTTGTTCAAATTATTTTGTTTGATTCCTCATATGTCTGTCTAGAACACTTCAAATCAACAACTAACTAGATTGCAGTAATACTCACAAACATTACTGGATTGACCGTCCATCAAAAATTTTCAAATTAATTTGTAACACAAGAAAAAAATAAATAAATAAAAATAAAAAAAGTAAATAAAGTAAAATAAGATAAATAAAGAACCACCAAAGGGCAGGGTCTGATATATATATATATATATATATATATATATATATATATATATATATATATATATATATATATATATATATATATATATATATATATGCAGAAAACTTTGAAAATATCCTTCCGCCAGGTTAAAAAAAACTGCTTCCCAGGTGAGCGATCTAGGTCCATCAAGACCCTCTTATTACAAATTAAATATTTTTTTCCAGTTTTTGCCATTCTTCATGGCCAGTGTTACACTTTGCTTACTCTTTATCAAAAAGGTGCCTGGTTGGCATAGATTTTTTAAAACTATATGCCATACGCTTAAATGCTAAATTGCTTTTCATAATTTAGCACAGATATTTACACATCTGAGTACATTCCCATTCCTGTCAACCCTTGCAATATTTACAATGTCGTACAGTATTACAATTTTCTTGATACTGTTTGCATTCGTAATAACTTTTATATTTTAAAAGGCTTTTTCTTTTCATATTGAATCACAAAGTAGTTTCAATATTCATATTCTAGTACCCTTTACGCCGTTTATCTTTTTTTAAAAATATTTCTTGTTTTAAATAAAATAAAATTTGCTTTGATATTTTAACTCGTATGACTGATATTTCTCGTGACCTGAAATATTTCATGCTCGCAGCATAAGTTCCGTCAAGTATTAATGATTAATGACTTAATATATAGGGTTTACGCTGGCGTATTTGCTTCAGACTGCATTGATCGTATTAGAGAAGGTCAAAATGAGAGTGCGCGAATGCAACAAGTAGACCTGGGCTTTTGATATTCACCTATATAATGACACCTTTTACGTTCAAGCTGGTTCGCGGCCTAATTGTTAGAGGGTCTGTCTTAAAATCAGGGGACTGTAGGTTGTCGTTTTCAGACAGAAATTTTCGAACCTTAAAATGCAACAAGAATATAGACTTCCTTGAGTTCAACAAATATTAACAGAGTGAAATATTTAGCTGCTTTACCTATGCGCTTTACGGGTAACGAAAGAAAGGTTTACAAAGTATACACCCAAATATACGCAACATCTACATATTATTTAAAGTGCCGAAACCCTGCAAAATATCACTACTAAAGACAGTCTCTTCTGCCATCACTACTCAAGTCTCTCCACATGTACTCTTTTAATGAGAAGGAATATACCTCACGGGAGGTAGCTCCGATTTTGTTCTACTTACGAAAAGGGGTCTACTCTAAATGTACCGCGTCTGCCTCTCTAGGTAGCCAACCTTTTTAGAGCAGATCGCCTTTTAGAATGGCTTGAATGGTGTGCAGGCAAGCAAACTTCCCTATAGTTGCAGCTGTTGTAACATATTACAGGAAAAACTGCCGGTTGTATCCAACCCCAGAAGCGTTCGAGTGGTTAGCGCATCCGACCGGATCATGAGGTCCTTGGTTCGAAACTAGCAAGGTGGAATTCAGCTGATGTCTGTACTGCGCCGCTTTGTTGCACAGGACCTTTCATTATCACCCAGCGTCTCGACAGGAGTTTATTGCTTGTAAGAAGAAACGTTAAACTCAAAATCAGCTTGATTTCATTACATAAAATATACCCATATTAAATAGAGGATTGCTGTGCTGGCCTTAAATATTCGGAAGACAGGCCATAGCAAATTAGGGTCTACACTATTTATAATTCCTTCGCAAAATTTAGACACATCATATGTAGTCAGATAGACCTGTTCAAAGTTTTCGGTAAGTATGGTAATGAGGCAAGGTATCCGGATACTTAGGGTCAGTATTCAAAGCTGCTTTACTTGTATCTTGCAATATCACTATATATGGATTCTAGTCTGCATGTGTATGTATAGTGTCCTTTTATACATGTTTAACATCATCTAGTGATATAGCAATTACGGTTCAGAATTGGCTTTGGCAGTAAATATTAAAATAATCAATCCTGCACATCCTTGTTATGATTATGCAAAGTGACCTCACGCAAGTATGCAAGAGTTTGCTGTGCCTCCTCTGCAGGGCATGATGCAAATCATGCTTTGAAACGGACTCTTAAACAGAACCATTTTGTTTTTTCAAATCATATATTTGAAATTTATTATGAAAATTGTTCTGATTTTATTTTAGTTTCATGTTTTGTTTGTTTGTATTGAGGTTTTACGGCCCAGTCAACCCAATGGGGTCATGTCGAACGCGGTCAGTTTTCCTAACCACACATTACTGGGCAGGCTTAATCCTCTAAGCGGTTAACCAGTATCGTGCACATTCTTTCGCCAGAAACTGACAACTGCCCTTCTTGAATCAGCGGAAGGGAGAGAATGACCGTAGAAAATATTTCATGCTCAGTCTCCACGAAAGAATGTTACCGACCTCGGCGGGGGTGGAACCCGCGACCTCCTGGTCTCCAGTCGGACTGCGCATCCACCTGAGCCACCGAGGCCGGCCTTTTCAGGTTTTGAGGAAGAAAAATGCATATATAAAGGAAGCTTCTGATGTCATAACTAACGTCACCAAACAAAACATGAACGTCATGGCGTACACGTTCAGTGTTTCACATGTGAAGTGCTGGAAAGACAAAAACAAAAAAGTTCCTGCAAATGAAAATGTTACCAAAATGCTCCTTACATTATAATCAAGAAAATGCATACGGACACTTGATAGTTTTGCTCAGAAACATAGAAAATGCATACCGACACTTGCTAGTTTTGTTCAGAAACAGAGAAGTTAAAAAAAAAAAAAAAAAAAAAAAAAAAAAAAAAAAAACGAAGTGGGATCGGTATCTGTTGGGGGAAACAATGAGAATAGCGACGTCGTAATTCGAAACGAGTAGTGAAAATAACATCGATTTGTTGTATTTCATTTGTGAAAATATATTCTTTCATTTATGAAAATATCATTTTAATCATTTCGGATATATACTGATTTCACCGCTTGCAATAAGATAAATGTATGTCTCCGGCTCGATTCATATACTTGGACATAATTTAACGGAGGTGCCCACCAAGAGATTTAGGGAACCGTATAACTCTGCGAGACACGCAGTTGCACATGTTTCATTGGATCAGCATTTTCCGAGGTCGCCTCAGGCAATGGAACACACAGACGATCACGTACCAGTTAATTCTCTTCTTAGAATTTGAACATTATTTTTTTCTTTGACCTCCAGAAAAGACTATATATATATCCTTACTTTGTTTAGGTCAATAATAATAATAATACGACTGTCTTATCAATATGAGTAGGAACCATGATTATATGAATTTCGGTTTCCTTGATGCTTGCATTCAAGTATTCATTGACTGATCAATCTCTGCTGTTCAGTTCCAGATCAGATACCAAATGGATTTGTCTGATTAGAATAAAATAATCAATAGAGTCTCTGTGCAAAGTTTCACAAAGATATCAAACTGTATGGAAGTTTCAATGTGGCTATTTCAGCCTACACATTCTATTTTTATCGTTCGTACTAATTAGTAATAAGTGCGCTTGTGATAAGTAAGACACAAGCTAAGCGCGCAAGACACTGGTACTAAGTTGTGCGCACGTTTCCCCGTGTTCTTTGGTTTTCGACCACCTTTGATGAACGATCGGTTCGATATATGTGTAATATTCTTCAAAGGGCCGTAACCACCACCACCCCTCCCCCCAACACACACAGAAAAAAAAACAAAAAAAAAAAAAAAAAAAAAAAACGTTGTGCGCACGAGATAATGTCGAGATAATGTCAGGCACTTAAGAAGTTGAACACACGATTTTTCATAGCTAGTGTGCACGATTTAGTATCTCGTAAAACCAATTTACTATCTTGTTTGTGTTGAGGTTTTACGGCCCAGTCAACCCAGTGGGGTCATGTCGAGCGCGGTCAGTTTAACTTACCACACGTTTACTGGGCAGGTTTAGTCCTCTAAGCTGTTAACCAGTATTTTGCACATTCTTTCGCCAGAAAATTTACTATCTTGTATGCCTGACACATGACTAAGTCGAGTGCGACGGCCTTGGTGGCTCAGTTGAATGCGCGTCCGACTCGAGACCAGGAGGTCGCTGATTCGACCCCTGCCGAGGTCGGCAACAGTCCTTCGTGGAGATTTGATCATGAAATATTGTCTACGGTCATTCTCTCCCATCCGCTGATTCAAGAAGGGCAGTTGTCATTTTTTTCTGGCGAAAGAATGTGCACAATACTGGTTAACCGCTTAGAGGTCTAAGCCTGCCCAGTAAACGTGTGGTTAGGTGGTAAACTAACCGCGCTCGACATGACCCCATTGGGTTGACTGGGCCGTAAAACTTCAACACAAACATTATCTGGCGAAAGAATGTGCACATTACTGGTTAACCGCTTAGAGGACTAAGCCTGCCCAGTAAAAGTGTGGTTAGATAAACTGACCGCGCTCGACATGCCCATTGGGTTGATTTGGCCGTAAAACCTCAACACAAACAAACAGTCGAGTGCATGAGTTAGTATACAAATTCTGGCATCGCGTTTGCACGACTCTAATGGCAGTTCTGGGACATCAGTAGTACTACTGATATCACATCACGAAAACACACCTATATAATTTTGACCCGCTTAAACCCCACTTTTATATAGTAAAACTGGGATTACAGGGGTATACATTATTTTTGTTATTCTGCTAAAATAGATTTTAGGCCTCGGCTAGGTGGTTCTAACGAGTACACAATCTATGTTTTGAGCAAGAATATGAAAAATATCAGAATTTTTTATCTGAAAAATTTCCTTTTTCGGTTGTAAAATTTGCAATATATTTGAATAGGCATACACATGTTCGCATTTCAATTTATACGATAAATATTATCATGCTGTCTCTAGGAAATATATTTAAACGCTGTATAGTTACCTTTGCTTTTTGTAGCGAAATAGGTATTTCTAATCAAAGCACGATAGCAAAACTAAACGAAGTTGTCAATATTTGTAATCAACTACGCTAGGTTTTTTTAAGAAACATAAACCATAAACTTTAGTTGAAGCTTAACTCTATTTGACAAACGAAATGACACGAGATAAATTTCCTATGAAAAGACTGTACCTCAGTCATTTTCGGGGATGTGTGATTTAAAGCTTTGTATCAGTCCTGGAGTTGACAAAGAAATTTGCAAAAGCAATCGCTCAAAGAAACGTTTATGTCTGTTATTGTACGGTGCTACAGGAGCATGAAAAGAATTAATTCTTTTTTTAGTCCAATGTATGTTGTTATGTTCAAAATATTTATTCATTTGTCATAGTGGTTTGCTCATGTATACGCTAGAGGGTGTAAGCAGTGTTGCAAACTTCATAAAACCGGGACTCCCACTTTCTATTTGTAATGTGTTCTTTGTTTCCAAAGGCAATATACATGTATTAAATTTTTATCCCTCAAATCAGAATTAACACATCTTTTGCATTATGCCCAACATTAAGTAAAAGAGCTAGGATTAGTCGCATCAGTATCAGAATAATACGACCAGCTCGTAGAAGTATCACCTGTGGCATGGTAGTGTAGTAAGACGGCACTTTATAAGGGCACCGTAATAACATGGCTGAACTGAAATTAAATGGGACGCTTATTAACAATTTTAGCCGGACTCGGTGGCTCAGTTGGATGCGCATCCGACTGGTGATCAGGAGGTTGCAGGTTCGGTCCCGCCGGATCGGCAACATTCTTTCATGGAGATTGATCATGAAATATTTTCTAGGGTCATTCTCTCCCTTCCAGATTTAAGAAGGGTAGTTGTCATTTTCTGGCGAAAAAATATGCACAATACTGGTTAACCGCTTAGAGGACTAAGCTGTCCAGTAAAATTGTGGTTAGGTAAATTGACCGCGCTCGACAAACCAGTTAGGTTGACTGGGCCGTAAAATCCTCAACACAAACAAAACAATTTTAGATATTTATTTCCAATAATGTGTTGGTTTTTTTTACCACTAGAGTGACGCTCAGGATGACTATTGTGATCTTTTTCTGTCTGTTATCCTTCCTTGAAAACGTGCGCCTTTCACGACGTCTACTTATAAAATACACATCAAATTTCGCTACATAACGGTTACTCTTAGAACTACAAAACACGTAAAAGAACCCAAATCGGAGTCCCAGTTTATTGAGACCCTTCATATGGCAGCAATGTAGTTTGTAAGGCTGCATACGTCCCATACCGCCGGCTTAGAGGAACACGAGTTTCCAAAATACCAGAACGGACAAAATGGTGCCTAGAAAAATAAAAATGGAAAACTACACTATGATTAAGTACAGTGAGACTGTTTACGGTCGTCCCTAGGCATTTAACACCAGGGACAGAGAAGTTAAATGAAAAGGTATAAAGGTTGTCCTTGGAAACAAAGAACATGGAAATAAATCGGAGTCTTAGGTTTTATTTAGACTATTTACAGAAAGCAATGTAGTTTGCAGGGCTTATTGAACCATTAGCACAATTCTTTTAAATCTAATGATCTAAATTTTGAAGAAACGTTGCTTGGGTGAAGAGGTCTTTGAGCCGTAGATACGATTGCCCTTGCAGCTAAAATACCCCATAGACGTATAACTAGAAAATGATTGGTCTTAATCTAAAAAATCTCACAGAACCCCATTTACGGTTCTATGTGAATGTAATTAATAATGTTTGCCTCTCTCTGAGGTCTTTTACAGGTCTGCGTTCAAATGTGCAAGTTAATCTTGCAAGTATTTGCCCTTAATCCCTGTTCCTGCTCGTGCTCTACATTTGGTACAGGGATCCAGGGCAACACATTCGCTATATACAGGCAAAACCAGGAATCTAGTCCTCTCTCTCTCTCTCTCTCTCTCTCTCTCTCTCTGACTTCTTTTAGCTCACCTGAGCCAAAGGCTCAGAATGAGCTATTGTAATCACTTGCCGTCCGGCGCCCGTCTATCCACACATTTGCACTCCTCTTTAACCAATAGACGATTTCCTTCACATTTCATCTGGAGCATTCTTCTGTTAAAGGGAAATTGAAACATAGTACAAAAGGGCACGGCCATTGATTAAGATGGCCGCCACGCTCTTATATGGTAAAACACTTAAAATCTCCAGAACCGAGAAAATTTTGAGGCTGAATCTTGGTCTAAAGCATTAAGGGCTCAAGGTCTTTGAAATTTTTTTTTAAATGAATATTGAAGGCTGACCTTTGACCTACAAATGGCAAGGTCATGTTTACGTCCTTCTACATTTGTATAGGAAAAATGTTGAAAAGTCTTTTTTTCTGAAAACGTATAAAAGACTGATGGCTGAAACTTACAATATATGATTAAAATAGTAAAACTTTTTAGTTAAAATCAAACTTTTGTTCCCAAGCGTAATCTCCCTTGCCCCTGGACTATACACACGTATACATTCGTGTAACATGTAAACGTCTTCTTCGAAGGGATATTGATAATTTTTCCAAATGTTGCTGGACCGTTGAACAAGATGGCCGCTTTGTCCATATATGGTAAACAAGAGGATCAAGATGGCCTTGTAACGCTCACCTCATTACCAAATAAGTCTAAGTCATTTGGCCGGTCGGTTCAAGAGAAGAAGTTTAGTATTGATTTTCAAGATGGTGGCCAAAAGAAGAATTTTAGCTACTTTTGATCTAAAGTCACCTCAATACTTCCAATGAAGTTTGAGTAAATTGCCCTTTTGGTTCAGGAGAAAAGGTTCAAAATACATGCTGCTAGGGCAACCATCTTGGATTTCTCATCAAAATGATTTTAGGCGTTTTTGATTAACAAGTCCCTCCAATACTTCCTATTGAATTTTGAGTCAGTGGGTCTTTGTATTCAGGAGAAGATGAAAACAGATTTTTAAGATGGCAGCTGTGGGGGGTCATCTTGTATTTCTGATCAGAGCGATTTTAGCTATATTTGTCTACAAGTTACTTTGATGATTCTAACTGAAATACAAGTCAAGTGGACGTTCTTTTCAGAAGAAGCAAAAAAAAAAAAAAAAAAAAAAAAAAAAAAAAAAAAAAAAATAGAGTTTCAAGACGGCCGCCATGAAGGTCATCTTGGATTTCCCGTCAAACCGGTTTTAGCTATTTTAATCTACCAGCCACCCCTATGTTTTCTACCAAATTCGAGTCATTTGGCTTTTCAGTTCAGAAGAAGAAGCGAAAAGTAGATGGCTTCTATCTTGGATTTCCGGTCAGAACATTTTTTTTTTATCTATTTTTGATTTACAAGTCACCCCAAAGCTTCCTACTCCGGTTCGAGTCAACTGGCCTTTCAGTTCAGAAGATGCAAAAAATAGATTTTTTACTAGATGGCCGCCATGCCACCTTGGATTTCTGATAGGAACAAATTTACCTACTTTTAATCTGCCAGTCACCCCGATGCTTCCTGCAAAGTTTCGAGTCAATTTGCCCTTTGCTTCAGGAGAAGAAGCGAAAAACAGATTTTCTAGATGGTCAGCATGGTGGCCATCTTGGATGTCCAGTAGGACAATTTTAGTTATTTTTGATCTACAAGTCACTCCGATGCTTCCTACCAAGTTTATAAAGTCAATAAGCCTTTCGATTCCGGAGAAGAAGCAAAAAATAACTTTCCAAAATGGCCGCCATGGCGGACATCTTGGATTTCCGATCGGAAAGATTTTAGCTATTTTTCACCTATAAGTCAACCCGATGTTTTCTACCAAGTTCCGAGTCAGTTGGCTTTTCAGTTTAGGAGAAGAAGCGAAAAATAGACTTTCAAGATGGCCGCCATAGCAGCCATCTTGGATTTCAAACAGGGGACATTTTAGCTATTTTTAATCTATCACTCATCCAAATGCTTCCTGCCAAGTTTCGAATCAATTTGCCTTTCAGTTCAGGAGAAGAAGCGAAAAATAGATTTTCAAGATGGCCGTCATGCGGCCATTTGGTTTTCCGATGGGAACGATTTTAGCTATTTTGATCTACAAGTCACTCCGATGCTTCCTATCTAGTTTAAAGTCAAGAGAAGCGAAAAAGAGATTTTCAAGATGGCCACCATAACGGGCATCTTGGATTTTCGATCGAAATGACTTAAGCTTTTTTTTTTTATCTATAAGCCACCTCGATGCTTCCTACCAAGTTTGGAGTCAAATGACTTTTGGGTTTAGGAGAAGAAGCGAAAAATAGATTTTCAAGATATCTTGGATTTCCGATCGGCAGGATTTTAGCTATTTTATCTACAAGTCACCCCGATGCTTCCTAACAAGTTTGGAATCAATTGGCCTTTCAGTTCAGGAGAAGAAGCGAAAAATAGATTTTCATGATGGCGGCCATGGCGGCCACCTTGGATATCCGATCGTAATGAGTTTAGCTACTTTTGATTGATATGTCACCCCAATGCTTCCTACCAAGTATCGAGTCAGTTGACCCAGGGGTATAGGAGGAGTAGGCTTTTAAAGCAATTGTTGACGCCGCACGACGGACGACGGACTACGCACGACGGACGACGGACATTGACTGACATATGAGCACCGTGCTTGGGCTAAAAACAATCTTAAAATTCTTGTTCTCCAGAACCCAATGTTTTGACGCTGAATCTTAATATATAGCATCTTCGACTCAAAGTCTACCAAGATTATTAAAAAATGGTCCGAAGATGACCTTTGACCTTTTTTACGCAATGTCAGATTTGCATCCCCATATATTTGTAAAGGGAATACGTTGAAAAATAATTTTCTTTAAACTTATTAAGA
Source organism: Anodontia alba (assembly GCA_964016985.1). Lineage (NCBI taxonomy): Eukaryota > Metazoa > Mollusca > Bivalvia > Lucinida > Lucinidae > Anodontia > Anodontia alba. The sequence continues at coordinate 124,230,167 of OZ024821.1, forward strand.
CTACCGGCTGAAACTTACAGGTTTGTGTTGAGGTTTTACGGCCCAGTCAACCCAATGGGGTCATGTCGAGCGCGGTCAGTTTACCTAACCACACGTTTACTGGGGAAACTTACAGGTATTATTAAAAAAGTAAACCGTTTTGGTTACATTCACAGTTTTGTCCTCGAAGGTTATCTGCCCTCGCCCCTCGATTATTGGATTATATACCAGTATAAAGCCGTATAAAATTTAAATGTCTTCTTTCCTGAAACCATTTGGCCAATTTTCAACAGATTTTTCCTAGGGCCTTCTGTCGAAAAGTATCGCATGATGAAATAAACAAGATGGCTGTCATGCCCAAATATGGTAATAAACACTCAATAATTTTGTTTTCCAGAACCATGAAAGCCTTTGAGGTTGAATCTTGGTATATAGTACCGCGGACTCAATGTCTGCCTAGTTCATTCAAATTAAGTTCCTAAGGTACTAAGATGCCCTTTTACAGCACTGTCAAATGTGTATCCTAGTTGCTGTGGCAATACTGAAAGAATGTTGCATGGTATCTACATATATGCAGTGGCTGCTTTACTCAGTTGAGCGAATTATGGGCTTCGTTTTATTATATTCCCTGTTTTGGTTCCTGGTGAAAGAATGTGCACGATACTTGTTAACCGCTTAGAGGACTAAGCCTGCCCAGTAAACGTGTGGTTAGGTAAACTGACCGCGCTCGACATGACCCCATTGGGTTGACTGGGCCGTAAAACCTCAACACAAACAAAATTCCCTGTTTTGGTTGTTTGATAACCGTTTCATGTTGCCGATAGGTTTCAGCCATAGCTCATTTGTATTTTTACTAACCAGTCTAACAATTGTGCAAATGTCGTTTGCAACCAATGCACCATGCCACCACCCCTACAATGTTCTGGAAATCTTAAACAGGGCGTTTACTTCTGTGTTATCCTTGCTATGCAATGGTAATTAATGCGTGGGTAATGAATTCATGACAAAATAAGCAGGGTATATAGCATTTGTTCTGAATCTCAGTGACCGAGGACAAGTATTAGAAGCTGTACCTTCTGTGTGTCTGCAGGGCTTCTCCCGGAATTCCCCGATGGTGTTGTTACCTATGACTATCCGGCCTCGGTGGCTCAGTTGGATACGCCGTCCGACTGGAGACCAGGAGGTCGCGGGTTCAACCCCCGCCGAGGTCGGCAACATTCTTTCGTAGAGAGTGATCATGAAATATTTTCTACGGTCATTCTCTCCCTTCCGCTGATTCAAGAAGGGCAGTTGTCAGTTTCTGGCGAAAGAATGTGCACAATACTGGCTAACCGCTTAGAGGACTAAGCCTGCCCAGTAAATGTGTGGTTAGGTAAACTGACCGCGCTTGACATGACCCTATTGGGTTGACTGGGCCGTAAAACCTCAACACAAACAAAACCTATGACTATAGAGAACATAACTACTTATTTCCATACACTACCCAAACCTGCATAATTTTCCGCTGTTTGTACAAAAATATCAGGAGCAACTTATTGTCGTTTTGTATTGTTGATTGCGCAAATTGTTGTATGTACATTATAAAGTGTAAAATAAAATCTATGTTTAAATCCAACCGAGTTCACTATTTTGTTGAATGTTTCCTAAAGATCTCTAGTTCGGGATATTCTGATGAGGCCTACAATTATTATTAGGACATTTGCTTGTTACACAGCATAACCAGTATAATTATATTCAACTCGTAACTGTAGGGTGCTTCATTGCACAGCCTTTGTCTCCCTTCCATCGTCTCGATAGCAGTAGGGATACCCCTACTGCTATCCCAATTCTTACCCTACACTTCCCTTCGGCCCTGGCCTATCCTAGCTTAGAAGAGCAGGTAGGGGTAGCAGAAGGGAGGGTTGGGTAGGCTAGAATGGGGCATAATATCGCAGGGAAGACCAATTCAGCTCAAAATATAGCTATATTTAGTATCAAATAAACCTCTTTTCACTTGCCTCACTTTTTAAATATAAAAAAATACAGTAGAGCGATGTCTGCTAGGAAACTCTGGTTAAATTGATGTAAGCGTAATATTCGGTGTTGTGCACTTTGCCTTCCAACTATTAAAACAGGTTTTGTCTGGTTTGAGACTTTGCATACCTGATCACGGAAAATGCATAAAATGCTTAAGCTCGTTTCATAGGTAGCGACGGTTTATTTCATATTATATTATATGATGCACAAAGAGGGAAAATTGCTCTTGTCATGTGCGAACTTCTGCAGTCTGATCCGGTTATTATTTGTTTGTCGACATATTCTACAGCAGCCATTGATTCTGTAAGATGGTAACGCATGTTCAGATCGACCTGCCCAGAATGCCCTGGCTGATTTGGGTCTGTGTTTTCCGCAAATTGCATAAGGGCCCTTTTCGTGGGTTGCGTATCGGACGAGCCTGAATATTGCGGAGAACCCCCAAAAATAGGACCAAACTATCATTCAATTGGCTTTGGCAAGTGGTTCTACCATTCGCTCTTTGTGGGGCTCTGTGGCCTCGCTTCTCGAGACTATTTCTAATTAGTTAGGTTAAATGTCGTGATATTGTTTTTAGATTTTTGGTATTGTGATCCCCTCGTTGGGAAAGAGAGAGCAGTTTGCTTCACTGTTCGTTGTTTTTTATGTATCTACTTTAGGCAAAAACTATAAACTTGTCCGGTGATCTGAAGGCTTCTGGTTCCAGCTGTCAAACAGATCAGTGTACCTATATCCATTTGTTTACTTTTTTGCCTCGGTGGCTTAGTCGAATGCGCGTCCCACTGGTGATCAGGAGGTCGCGGGGTCGAGCCCCAACGGGTCCGACAAGCAACATTTTTTCGTGGATATTGATTATAACCTATTTTCTACAGTCATTCTCTTCCTTCCGCTGATTCAAGACGGACAGTTGTCTGTTTCCGGCGAAAGAATGTGAACAAGTACTGGTTAATCGCTTAGAATAGGATAAGTGCGGTTAGGTAACTTGACCAGCTCGTCATGCCCTTAATAATGTTGACTGGGCCGTTAAACTCCAAACTAAATCCTCTTGGTGTCACTGGTGGGTCATGCTGTGTTTGTGGCACTTTTTGGACATCTCCGTCATCATTTTGAACATGATTTGATTCATGGGGATGGAAGACTATATTTAGAATAAGTCATTGCAAGTCAACCAATTAGAACAGCATGTCAAAACAACACTACTCGAAATTCATTTGAACTTATTACGTTTTTGACGTTGATTAAACTTTGAATCGGCGTTGTTCAACGTTGAATCGGCGTTGCTCAACGTTGAATCAACTACAAATCGACGTCGTTTCAACGTTGTGTGCCTGGTGGAAAAACACATGGTTAACGTATCCTTCCTATCCATTGCTCTAATCTCGTAATTTTGGGTCGATAATTTGAAATCTATGCAAACTAAACATTTATCAAAATTACCTTAATATTGTTTACCATGTGATTATCATTGACCAATGAAAGCAAACAGCACGTTAGACAAACCAACCAATTGTTCAAGACATGAAAACCACAAATATGTTATCTCAGAATTCATAGTTTGATCGACTGTTTATCAATCGACCCAAACTTACTAAAAGATAAATGCGTTTGTACGAAATCCAGGTATCGTTTATTTATGGCCGTGCTATTTTTGTCGTTGTGACGTCAAAGTGCCATGTAAAGTGTGTTATCTGTACAATCTGGACTGGGCTTAGTGCTGGAACATTGGCAAACAGTGCAGGTCCAGAGCAGACGCCGGATCAGGATCTGTACTGTTTGCGTAAGTTACAGGTAGTTTAGGGTTACATGAAAGAGTCTTAAGTCCCCTTTCAGGACCATTTACCCAGCCTACACTCAGACAATCGACCCATCAGTGCTGTCAGTGCTTTGATTTAAAATCTTCAATAATTTAAATAGTTTCAAATGCATCCGTTGCCATATAAATCTTAGAGGATCTTCAAAGGGATATTAAGACAGTTAAATTCCTTCACAATGCATTTATCCCGAGATACGTTGCTATTAAAATGTATTTGCTGTTGTAAAGAACCCTCGAACGCAGCAGAATGATAGGTAAGAAAGCGCTTCTTTTAGTCTTTTATCCTCTGAGAACATATGCTTTGGACATTTATTTCAATCACCTAAATGAGATGATTCTTATAATTTTTCACAACATATGTTTCTTTAAGCATTTTAAATATAAATTTCTCACACAGTTTCTTATTTACTGTCACCTCTTAAGCGAAGATTTCATGCCAGTCAAATTATCATTATAACGAATTTTGTCATCAGATCCAGAGTCGGTAATAAGAGGGTTGACAATACCGAGTTCGTTCAAATCACGATATCGGTTATGAAGAATGTGTCATTTATGGGATTATGAGACATACATGTAACAACACATCAAAATATGGCTAACTGTAAGATTTTCTACCACAGTCAGTTCTAAATTCCTTAATGTTGATGACGCTCCGATGGACCCACAACGTTGCACGAAAAATGTGTACAAACATTCATCCTAAAATTCGCTCAAACAGTCTAAAATGTTTCAATTTATACCGACACAATTCGTTATAATGACAATTTGATAGGCACGATCCTTCGCTCAAGTGGTGACAGAAATTGTGCAAGAACATTGATTAAACCTTCAAGAAACATATGTTTTGGATATTTGTTAGAATCGTCTCATTGAAGAGATTCTAACAACACTCCAAAATACATGTTCTATGAGGAAATAAGAAAGATAGAAGGCCTTTCTTACATATCATTCTGCTCATTAAGGATTCCATATAAATGCAATTTCATTTCAAAGGCAACATCTTTAAGGGAAAGTACTGTCGTTGTAACGAGGGTTCTCTGTACTATTTTTATGAACATGTCGTGTAAATAAATCCTTATCTAGAGCTTGGGAGGGCTGTGACACGTGATTATTACCTTTTCTGCGTGCCTTTGGAGCATGTGCTGACAGCGAAGGCCAAGATCAGACTGCGCGGATGTGCAGTCTGGTCTGGGCTTTTGTTGTCCGCTGCCAGAATCATTGGATACTATAGAATGTATCAGTGGACAGCAAAGGCTCCGATGAGTCGTTGCGCATGCGCAATATGATATGAATCTGCACATTTTGCGCATGCTCGAAGGCACGTTTTCGCTTGACACAGCCCATTTTATAAATTACGCATTTATGGAGGGCAAGTTGTATACATTATAATATACAGCTTATTCCTAATATGGATTTCAAATTCAAATTAAACAAATTCAACAGCAACAACAACAAACTCAACAGCGATATTCATTAAAACAATAGAGGAGTTGTTAAGAAGTAGCTGATGATAATTCAGGAATAATTTTAACATATGTTGTCGCTTGTCACGAGTACACACAGCATATTTTTGTGGAGAAAGAAGAAGAAAAACTATCACAGAATTATCATCAGACACTCTTCTTTAACGACTCATCTGAAATAATAATAATAATAATAATAATAATAATAATAACGTACACAAGCTGTTCTGCAATAAGTCGGCAGAGTAGTTTGGTATAAACGGACTGTACTAAAGACAAGACAATTTAAGTGACCAAGCATTTAATTCCCATTTAACATTTCCTTGAATTAAACCATAGTATTTCTTATTTATACAAACAAATCAAACAATATTCATATATGATTATAAGCAATATTACTAATTTCTTGCATAATATGAGAGGCATTTTACGAATTTTGAACGACTTTTGATTTTGGTTCCGATCTTATTACTCGTATTCACATTATTACGAGTGCATGTACAAACATTGTTCAGAAGAAACAACCAATATCAAAATGGTTTGGAGTTCGATGCGTACGCTTTTGTCAACTTCGATGACTCAACATCTTTTAAACCATGGAACTGTGTTCTACACATGGGCACTACGAGCCACAGAGGAATTATCATAGCGCCAGGTCAAGATGCAAATGGGGAAAAAATTAAGGGTCTATTCGATATTCTATAATATACTGGTATGTTGAGTGTACTTATTAGAATCGCCTCGATGAGGCGATTTTAATTAGCTCATACAACATAATTTTTTATGCCAAGTTCAGAAATTTTCTCTAAAATATTCCTAAATATTTGATTACTTGAGCTGTAGGAAGAATTTCATAAGACTCAAAAACGAGTTTCAGTCACAGTAAACGAGCTATCACTGTTCAAGTCATCGAAGTTTTACTGGTATATCATCTAGAAACGGCATAATAAATCTGAAATCTAAACAGGTTCAGATCAATACGGACTCCTTTTCAGAAAGGGGCTGGTGTAGAAGCAAACATGAAACCAACAAGTGTTATCCCCGAGGATATCATCAGCTTAGTATCAGTTCTTCAGTGCTGGTGTTGATACTGCCGTGTTAACGTCAGTACTTAAGTACTGAATTAAGTAACTAGTAACTATTTTTATACCTAAATCTTTGTTATAGTACAAATTCAATTTTTTTTAAACTAAGACTGACTTGTCAAAATGACATGTATTTTAGCGGGTTTGGAATCCACTTTTTAGGCTTATTTTGCTTTCTGTATGTCTTGCTGCTTGCCAAGACATGCGCATCATACGTTTCATTTCCAAACTTTTGAGGTTTAGCCACACTGATGAAGTTTAAATAACAGAAAGGCCTCTTTGGCACTAAATTAGGTATAGTTAAGCTCATATTAAACAAAAGCGCACAAAACTGTCAAAGGTATTGAGTTCTCTTAACCATTTCAGCCTTTAGACCCAAATGGCTACATTTGCAAAACAGTGCAGATCGCTCCTAACCGTCTCATCGGGATCCACACTGTTTACCATTCTGTTATTGATTCTTTTGCCGTTGCTGAAACCCCTATTTATAACAGTGGATGTGTCCAAATTCAGAGACGGAAGAGTCCATGTTAAAAATTGAAGGGTGAAAGGGTTAAGTTGAAAGTATTTAGATGTACTGATCACATTAAGGTATCATCAGCAAAAAATGAATTACGATATTATCACGATATCAAGTGTCCCATACAATACTGAATCATGATGCTTTAATCCTGTTGTTTTTTCTATAATTTTCACAAATATACCAACATTGTTGTAAATGCTTCGCATCTGGGTAAACAGTTTCAGCAGATGACAATTTGAAATATTTTCTTTATTTTTCCCAGAAGAAGGCTTTTACATTTCACGCAAATTTTCTTCTCCAGAGACAATTTGCATTGAATGTCAGTCTATTTTCTGGGTAAAATAGAAAAAAAATAGCATAAATCTGTCGTCTGCTGAATTAGCCCAGATTGTGGTAAAAGTTTAGAATCTTTTTTCTATATCAAAAATGTATTTTGCAGGCATCATGAAATATCGATACTAACCATCAGTATCACGGCAGTATTATCACAAAAGATATCATAATATATCGATTCATCGATGATATCGCCCCAGTCTTACAATGCAGGGCTAACTAATAATCTCAAAAGCAAAAGCAAAATGCCATATTTCTATCTCTAATTTTGAAATCAAAGAAAAAAGTGTTCAACACCTATTATATTAGCAAGTACATAGCAAAAGATTAAGCTGTTAACATCCTTCGATCCCATTTAGACAAAATTCGATCATTTCAAGCTTTTCAATGACGTAATCATAGCTATGACTTATTGGATATGTCATATTCTGAAACAATTTTGAAAGAGTAATTATACTGAATCAAAATGAAATAATTTATCCCTTTCAGGCCGGCAGACCAAAACTAATGTCCGTGCAAACAGTATAGATCCAGACGAAACGGTTTGCATCGAACCACCTCATCACGATCTTAACTGTTTGTCAATTTTTTTTTATTTTGGTCTGAAACCGCTATTTGCAGTCCAAATTCAAGAATGGAAGAGTTCACTTCAGAATCTCGGGGATGAAAGGGCTAACAGTGTATACATAGAATGTACACCAAGGTGGCTAAACTGTCGCATATATCGTGCGACTATAGCTACCAATAACAGCTTTGCTGTTTTAAAGGTTAATAATAGAGCTACTTTAGATGTAACGAAAATGACAGAAGCTTCACATTTATTTCAAACTGTTTCCCCAAACTGCTGTTATGATAATTATACTGTCTGCAAAATTATTTATAATAAGTGTACTGATACGCTAGGTTTTGCGAAAAAATGCTCTCACTGAGGTTCTGAAGAATCCGCACACTCACTGTGAAAGAAATATACATGCTTATCATAAATTACATAAAAATACAAATATACACACAAACTTTTGAAGTAATAGAGGATCTTACATGAATGGTCATTTAATATGACATTTATGAAAGTTGGTCAATAATTTTTACATTCATGAAAGGCGTTGGGTAATTTCGGTATTTTGAGTGCCTCCGGGCGGAGAAAATACCGAAATTACCCAACAAGTAAAGTTATATAAAAATTAGCCCCGGTATTATTCTTTAACCATATAATATGAGAAATGAGGAATAATTTATTTTCTATGACTATTAAGACCGATTATGCAGTAAAAGATTGCTTGAAGTTTTGTTGTTTTGTTTTTTGTTGTTATTTTTATTTTTTTTTCCAAAGAAATAGTTGTTATAATTGCGAAGTAAAATGGTTGAATGTTAGGACAATTGTGGTAAAGAATTAATGTGTACAAAATTTAGGGTATAAATACGGAAGGTTATTGCATATTCAGGCCCCGAGGTTATAATCAACTCGTGTGTGCGCGAAATTTTCCTGCTAATAAATCTCAAATTACTGACAAGTGCAAAGTCTTTCTTGCTAAACATAGCTGAGCATGAACATTTCTCTGCTGATAAATGTGAAAATACCATCTGTTTTTTTTTTTTTTTTTTGTTTTGTTGTTTTTTTTTTTGCATTTACATATTTATCAGCAGAGAAAATTTCATGCATTCAGCTGAGTTGAGTACGAAACAAGTTTATAGCCTCGGGACCAGAACTAACGGTAAAAACTCACGTAGCTAAAATGTATCTGTTAAACCAGAATCCGCGGTAGATTTTATCACCACTGTTACAAGGCAAAGATGGCTACAGACTAAATTTGACGCTAACGCAAAATGTAGATTTATTTATTTATCTATTTTTTTTTCTAAGAATATTTCGTTACTTCACGCAAACTGTCCAAATTTACTTTTTCTATCTTTTGCGCCGATGTGATTAATATCCATATGTTTTTGCTTTTTTTTCTGATTGCCATTTGGAATATTTTATAAACTACGTATTGTATATCTATACGCGTACTTCTCTATGATTTTATCATCGCACAGTTTAAATCATTAATATCTACAGCTTTACAATATAAGATGGTATCCACTAGCAGAAGACCTTTGTATTTTGGTTACATTTAATGATAATTTAATATGCTTGTCATGCCAATAGGGATCTTGCACTTTCAGAGCTCTATTAACGAACAGTTCACAAATTGTCCTAATTCCATTTACCCTTTTTATATGGTTGACAGGGTACATAATGTAAAGTGTACATGTACGAGAAACAAAAAAATACTGACAATGATAAAGGCAAATAACTTTTAACGCACCATGGGTTATTATTACCCTAAATCCATGTGTGTTTAACCCATTAAAACCAAGTTATAAGTTGAGATTAACCCACTAGTACCCAGAACCCATCTGAGTTTTCTCTATCGACCACATTAAGATACATTTCCCTCGAATAAAACGCACTTGTTTACTGGCAAAAAAATAGAATGATATAAATTAATCCGTGTTATCCTCGATTCTCGACTTTTCACATTCTGTCCACAAGCCGTTCGAATCTTGACGCAATCATTGCCAGGTTAGATATACACCTATTTCAGACACCTGCAATACATACAACAAATTGAGCAAATACAGAAAGATTATAAAACCCATCCTAGCTAGCATTCTACTATCAGCCCGTCAGGATTTTGTCAGGTAGATAAAGGTTCAATATAGAGTTCTAGTTGGGATATTAGTCCGTTATTTCTAGTACGCATATTTTAGGATTTTGTCTGGCCGATAAGGGTGCAATATATAGATATCTAGCTTGGATATAAGTCTACTATTTCTAGTACGTATATTTACTGCACTGAATTTTGTTGGATTGTAGATACTGTACATGCTGTACATATTCTTGTCGGCATATTGTTATTATTATTATTGTTTACCCTAAACACGTATTTGGATAGGCATGCCTGAACAAAGAAGATTTACTCATAATCATTTTATTATGTTTCGCCGTACAGTCAGCAGATTTAGATGCATTACCAGGCGGCCAAAAAGACTATCTATCTATCCATCCATCTATCCATCTTCGTCTGCTGCCATCGCTTTCAAGTGCATTCTCGGTGGCAGTGGACTTGTACCCACTCAGCTAACACACGCATCGTAATAATGTCATTACATTGCATCGATATCAGAACTACAGTGTTACGATGCTGTGTGTTTTACTTGGTAACAAGCTAGAATTCTACACACTGTGCTTTAGACATACTTCAAAAAGACGGTTTTTATTCGACGTTTTTTCCAAATGGAAAAAAAATATGACTGACAATATCTCACCAGAAACTATTTTTCGTGTCTGTTCCCCCATCTCTCTCTCTCTCTCTCTCTTTCTGTTTTCAAAAAATTACTGCAAAATTAATGTTAATTATGGCTAAATACTGGTCAAGTCTATGCACTTTCTATAGTATATTTGTCTTTTGGATTTTTTATATTAAAAATAGATTTTGCTTTTCTCCACTGGCTTTGAATTACTGATGCTTTACAACAATACTGCGAACATTTCAAGAAGTGGAACTTGTTAGAAACATAAATCCAAACTACCCATCTTATCGATGTTTGCATATTTTACAAATTAAAGATTCGATTTGATTTTAAACCAATGATTAGAATATTTTTGCAAATTCACGTCTTCCATGTAAGGTAGCGGGAAAGAAAAAAAAAAAAAAAAAAAAAAAAAAAAAAAAAAAATGACTATCCGAAAGATGTCGAAAGGAGATTAGACCTATATTGGACCATTATGAGTCCGACCTGATTACTGTTGGGCCGGTAACTGCCGGACATCAATTTCAGTAAAATGCTAGCTGGGTACAAAACAAAAAGAATGATCAGCAGACTGGGTTTCAGTAAAATAGTAAAGCAGATGCCCAGGAAGAACGAGGCCCAGAACGTAGCCTACTAATGACACCAAGAGGAAGAGTAACAAACTACGACGAACAGTACACACATTTGTTATAGGCATAGCGCCCATAACGCACGTTACGCATGTGCATACATGAAATATATATTGTATGCGTAATACACAACGTACATTTTCGTAATAAAATACGAAAATGTCTTTAGAATGTCCTTAAATATTCGTTTTATGAGCTGTTAGAAGAATTTCCTATTTACTCAAAAACGGGTTCGAAACAACTTGGGTAACGAGCCATCGGTATTTTACTGCATTTGTGTAGAGATAAGAAAAATCTTAAAAGTTCGGCTGACTACTGTATCTTATCTACTGATTTAGTTAAGTGCTACATCTTTCGTATAGGTGTGTAAACGTAATGTTCCATATTTAACAACAAAATGTTGTTCTGAATCATTTTTACCAATCCTTTAACAGAGACGCTCGTACAACCTCATGAGCAACACGAAAAGGTTATATTCGCACTGTGTATCCAATATATCCGATACCCAAAGTGCCAAAGTTTCTTTGGAACCTCAAATATCAAGAATACGTACCATATAGATCTATTAATTCGGACGGACAGGCATGAGTAAACAGAGCAGACCTAGGTTAGACGATGTGGAACGCGGCGTCTGATCAGATTTTTCACTGTTTGTCACTCATCGAGAAATTTTAAATACACCAACAGGTAGTAAAATAAAGTTGTTCAAATTCTACGACCATTTTTGGTAAGGAGTTAACACTTACCACGCTACGGGCAGATTCAGCAGACGACAAACTGATATTTTTTTTTGGTTTCCTAAAAATATGATCTGACACTTCATGCAAATCGTCTCTTTAGAAGAAGTACATGAAGTGCATGAAGTGTCAAATCCTATTAAAATGCAGACAGTTCTCATTAAACCAACACTCGATACAACGACAAAATTCGTTATAATGACAATTTGACTGTCACCGAAACTTCGCTTAAGAGGTAACAATTAGTCACAAAATGTGCAAGAATATTGTTTTTATTGCTTAAAGAAACATATATTTTGGAGATGTGTTAGAATCGCCTCAGTGAGGCGATTCTAACACATATCCAAAACATATGTTCTATGAGGAAATAAGAACAAAAGAAGACTGTTTTTACATATCGATCTGCTCATTGGTGTTCTGTACAACAGCAAATTCATTTTAATGGCAACGTCTTCCTAAACAAATGCTGTCGTTGTGACGAGGATTCACTGTATTTCAAAATGTCTTCTGCTTAAAATTTAACCCAGCATGCAGAGTGTAAAAGTGTAGGGTAAACGGTGTGTTACAAAAATGTGCCGATGTACAGCATTTTCTTCGTTTTCATGTGCGTCCGGTGAATGCTCAGGCTAATCAGAGTCTTCGCTGTCTACCTGAAGCAGCTATGGATCCTTGGCCCAAGACTCTGATTAGACTCTGTGGATGCGCAGGTTGATCCGAGTCTTCGCTGTCTACCTGAAGAAGCTATGGATCCTTGGCCCAAGACTCTGATTAGACTCTGTGGATGCGCAGGTTGATCCGAGTCTTCGCTGTCTACCTGAAGAAGCTATGGATCCTTGGCCCAAGACTCTGATTAGTCTCTGTGGATGTACAGGCTGATCCGAGACTCCGCTGGGTGCACATGCAATCTTCTAGGAAATGCTTGCCTCAGTCAAATCAAAATACTTACTGGTCCTCGGTTTCATCAGGCTGAGGGTCCCACCAACTGTTTCCAATCAAAGTATCTCTGTTAGTATCACCCATTACGTCCGTGCCATTTTCCAGTACGTAATCATTGGTATGATTACCATCACAGTTTCCACAGATTCCCGTGGCATTGGCAGCAAGGATCCTACCAGTAATAATTTCAACAACACTCTTGCCATCAAACTTGACTTCCGTACCACAGAGCAGGTTCGTTAACATTGTATACACTCCTTTTTTTTTAATAGTGTATTCGGTTTCTTCTACAGTAAAGTTCCTTGTTTCATTATTTATCTATAATAAAATAAAATAGAATGACACAAATAAGTTATGCATGTACACGGATCAGTTTGTTTTATTTATTTTTGCACTGCATCAAAATAACATGATGGCGAAATAATAAATACCGCATATCTTTAAAAGTCGAAGCGAGATTTATGGTTTACTTTTTCTTCAGATGTTTTCTGTCTGTACCTCACTCTGTCTGACGGAATCCTCAGACGTTTGACAAAAATTGTCAGAACTTTAACACATATGTAAATGACAAAGTATGACCTAACCTTGACTTAGGGAGAAGGTCAAACTGAGAAATAGATGAATGCTATCGAAAGGTCTTACCCTAAACGTTGGTGTTGGCCAAATATTAAAGCGGTACCTTGAATACTTCAGCAGTTACAAACACTTTTCAAAACTTAAACGCAGAACTTCAATATGGGTCTATATGACAAAAAAAATGTCTAGACACGATTATGAAAAGAACGTTTCTCATTAATCTTTAAACTGAAGAAGAAGAAGAAAAAAAAAGCTAAGACGCAATTATGACCAGGACGTATCTCATTATTTCATAAAATTGATACAAAAAAAAAATAATAAAAAAGCTAAGACGTAATTATGTCAAAGATATATCTGATATTTTTAATAATCTAAATAATTAAAATGTCTAGAGATGCATTTATGACAAGGCCGTATGTCATGAACCTTAAAACTGAGAAAACGTCTAGACGCAATTATGAAAAGAAATATATCATTATATAATAAAAGCAAAAACGCCTAAAATATAAGTTAAGATACCCAAGAGGTGTCACACTCACAAAACATAGCCCTCAAAGACGCATCTTATTAATCTAAAAAAGTGATAAAACGTCTATATGCAATTATTACAAGGGCGTACATTGTACCTGAAACATAAACATTGAAAACCCGTTTCACAAATAATACGTAATACAAATAAAATGAACCTGTCCTTTATTTTAAGAATTAGCAGAGACAACATTGTACGTTGCATGTCCACCCAGCGAAGACTCGGATCAGTCTGCACATCTGCGCAATCTGATCAGTCTTCGCAGGCCAAGAGCCCACAGCACGTTTAAGCGGACACCTCTGATTTGGATGTGCAGACTGATCTGAATCTTCCCTGGGCGCACATATCATCTTGTAGGTAATACTGTGCTCAGGCTCAGTTTTATAAACTCTTCTCATACTGAATAAATTAAGATGCCATGCTCACTTCTAATTTTCAGCCAATCAGATTACTTTATCCGGGGTTTTGATAGAAATTCACATATCTAATGACAAACAGTGCAGATCCAGATCAGTTGGCTTCTTCAAAAGCCAACTGATCTGGATCTACACAGTTTGCTAAGACATGACATGACGTGTTTAGCAAGAGAAAGGTTGACCATTCGTCTGACCACAACATATATCTGTGCAATTAGTGTAGATCCTGATGAGACGGCATGTAACGAGCCGTCTTATCAGGATATACACTGTATACTGTTTGCCATTCTGTTTTGCGTTTCGACTAAAACCCCTCACGAAAACATACTTATATAATTTTGACCCCTGTAAACCCCACTTTTATACAGTAAAACTGGGGTTTACAGGGGCATACATTATTTTTCTTATTTCCGCTCAAAAACACAGAGCAGGAATAAGATTCTAACGAGCTGCCACAATCTATGTTTTTGAGCAGAAATATGAAAAATATCAGAATTTTTATCTGAACACTTGCAGTTTTTGGTGGTGAAATGCTTTAATTGATTAGAAACTCAGAATTTTGATATAGTTGATAAACGCATTTAGTTTTATTCTAAAAACATTGAATCGCTTCTTCTTAATCGTAAGTTCTTCTTTCGACATTTTATGTTAGGTATCAAGGAATTTTACTGGTTTATAATCGACCCAATGTATACGTATACTAAAATTTCTTTAAGGCTGTTGCCCACAAGATTTTCGCTGACCAATGGCATCAAACCGCGCGTTAGACGGACCAATTAAATAAATTAAGGTCCGGGGCCAATTATATTACTTTTGTAATATTTTGCAAATGACTATCTGACCAATAAATTTAATCCGTGCACAAATCCATGTAACAGTTATTTATAGACAGGATATTCTTGTCTCTATGACGCCAGGGTGCTGTGTAAAGAGGGTTATCTGTAAACCTGGACTCGGCTTAGCGCTGGGACATTTGCAAATTGCAGAACATGCCGTTTGATCAGGACCTGCACTGTTTGCTTTAATTACAGTAAGTAACGGGTTAAATGAAACAGTCTTAAATCCCCGTTTAGGACCATTTTACAAACGATACAATCAGAGACAATCCACCCACCAATGTTGTCAGTGCTTAGATGTAAGTATGTCCTGGTTCCAGCCAATAAAGCCACAAACAATATGACTGGCATTTCAAGGGATGACATTTAGCACTGCAGGCCAGATCATCAGATGACATCTGAATGATATGCTTCCTATTTTTACAAAGGGATGAGGACTTGACAATATTTAATTCGAATCTGTTTTTTTTTTTTTTTTTTTGTCTAATTTTCATAGAAAAAAAGTAAAATAAGTTTTGATATTTCATTCGAAGCTGTCAAAATAAGAGGCGCATTTTAAATCGTCGTCCGCAATCATTTATAGCGACATATAGGCAGAATACTTTCAACTTTACTTTCCTCTAACGTCGCTTTTTTCCCTTTTCAGTGGGCGGTCTCTACAGACACAACCAATGAATAAATTAAAGTATAAATAAATAAATAAATAAATTAAAATGCGAAATTATTGGCTTAGTTTTTAAACAAAGCTTATATAAATAGATAATTTTATTTAAAATTGAGGATAATCCCCTTATCTACCAGTTTAGGTAGTAAAACTTTAATTAATGGGTGATAGCTTAGAAATATGAAGGTTTCATAATGCAGGGTATTGAAAACACGGGTGTATAGCAAATGCGCGATCCTGAAACCCCCTTCAAGGGTAATATTGATTTTGTATGCTATATGAACTACTGCTGATGACAAACAAAATAAGGGGCAATATTCGTTTTGTATGCTATATAAACTACTGCTTATGATAAACAAAATAAAGGGTAATATTGATTTTGTATGCTATGTAAACAACTGCCTATGACAAACAAAGTAAGGGCAATATTGGTTTTGTATGCTATATAAACTACTGCTTATGACAAAACAAAATAAAGGGTTATATTGATTTTGTATGCTATATGAATTACTGCTTATGTCAAACAAAATAAGGGGCAATATTGGTTTTGTCTGCTATGTGAACTACTGCTTATGACAAAATAAAGGGTTTTATTGATTTTGTATGCTATATAAACAACTGCCTATGACAAACAAAATAAGGGGCAATATTGGTTTTGTATGCTATATAAACTACTGCTTATGACAAACAAAATAAGGATAATATTTGTTTGTATGTTATACACACACCTCACATTCTAACTCCTGTAATCTCAAACAACTGCTATCTCAAACCCAATTCCCTGTTCCTTGGACTTTGAGATAACAAAAGTTGCCTGTACTTATTTTAATGAAACTACTGCTATCTCAAACCCAATCTCCGATCCTTTTGCTATGAGATAACAGTATCGACTGTACCTACTTTAATCTCTAATTACTGTTATCTCAAACCCAGTCCCCCATTCCTTGGACTTTGAGATCACAATAGTCGACTGTTCCTACTTTTATCACAAACTACTACTATTTCAAACTCAATACCCCGTTCCTTGGACTTTAAAAAAAAACAACAAAAAAAAACAAAACAATAATAATACTTACTTTTACAACGTGATTCTGATCGAGAATGATGGTGTCTTGGCCAATCAATACAATCACGTATTCTACTAGAGTGAACCGTCCTCCTGGGGTTTTTCGATTGTTGACATAAACATACATCTGACACGTGTTAGGGATAAAGGACATCAGATATGTACACGGGCCTTGGTAACTAATTTTCTCTCCATCATAAATATGGAAATGGATGTCGCCGTGTCCTATACAGATGCATTTCGCTGTGGTAAAAAGACAAACACTTTACCTTTAAACAGCGCTAATCACAACTACAGCAGACGAAACTTTGAAATATTTTTTATTTTATTTTGCTCAGGATGGCAATCGGATGATTCACATGAAATGCCAAGTTCTATTTTCTCTGAAAAATAACATTATCACTTTTAGGATGCCGTCCGCTACGAATTTGCGACCCGCCTCTGTCGGATGCGCGTCAGACTGGTAATCAAAAGGTCGCGGGTTCAATCGCCGCCGGCAACATTCTTTCGTGAAAAATGATCATGAAATATTTTTCTACGGTCATTCTCTCCCTTCCACAGATTCAAGAAGAGCAGCTATCAGTTCCTCGGGTACGGGAGAGAATGTGCACAAGTATTGGTGAACCGCATAGAGGACCCAGCATACCCAGGAAAAGACCGGCTCACCTTGACCTAAATAGTTTTGATTGGGCCCGTGAAACTCCAGCCTAACCAAGCGTTGGTACACATTAGCTGGTAGACCGCACATTCAAACTGCTCAACATGATTTAGTCACTCCAGTGAACCACGTTAACCCTTATTATGCTGGGTAAAATTTTCAGCAGACGACATTTTGAAATATTCTATTTTTCACAGAAAATATAGTTGACTCTCGCTATCTCGGCCGCGCATATCTCGAATTACCGCTTATCTCGAAGTAAAAATCTGGTCCCTTACTAAATATGAAAATCTAACAACAGGTAAAAATATTGCGGAAAAGAGGAGAAATTGCCCATAAGGAGCAATTTCTCCTCATTTCCACAACATTTTCAATATATCTCTAACTTCAAGAGTCCAGTTACATGCATATTTGATAAATGTTGTTAATCAAATTATTTTTTGTCCAATTCTGCAAATCTGATATGTCGATGTACGGATATCTCGAAGTATTTCAGGGAGTCCCTTATTCGAGATAAGCGAAATCGAGATAGCGAGATTCAACTGTAAATTCTAAATTTCTCCAAAAAAAGTAAAAAAAAAAAAAAAATAAATAAAAAAATAGCATTAGTGTCAAATTTTCTGGACCAGACTAGTTAGTTTCAAAAATTCCGGAATTGACTAATTGATCGCAAAGTACCAAAAACTATAGACTACACTAAAAGCTGTGGAGAATGAAGAGAGTCAGATTGGCTGTTACTGAAATTATTTTCGGGCAGCTTGCATATGCTTTGTCGATAACATTTTGTCACGGTGAAGACAAATTAATCGTTAAATGCTATTGCTTTGTCCTGTTTGTCAGTATATATTTACCTTGAATCTTAAGCGGATGTGTGTGTGTGTGTGTGTGTGTGTATTTGTGTATGCGTGCGTGTGTGTGTTTGTTTTGGGGCGTGGGGTAGGGGGTGGAATATTACTTGTTTCTAACGGTTTAATTGCGTTTTCGAGTTTTCAACAGTTTTTGGGACCTAATGAATCACTACTAAATTTTTTAGCTACATTTTGTACATTACAGTTTACAGGTTGTTTAGAGTTTTCGTTTCATTATTTACATCCTTTCAGATTCTTGTGTATACTTCAAAGTCATAATTAGTTTCAGGGTTTGTTTTATATTTTTATTGTAGTAACGTTTCTTTTTTTTTAATAAAGCTGTTTATATTTGTTTTGAAACAGGTAGGGTCGGATTAATTTCATGTCGAAAAGTTAGTTTGACCTATTCCATTTCTGTAGTCAACTAATGTGTTGAAATTTCGTGTACAAGAAAGTATTGCTTGCGTTTTGCATTTTTGCCACATAATCACCGGCTAGACTATACTAATCACCGTCAAAAAGATTAAACCTGCACATGAAAATGAATTTACATGGGAAACTTATGGCAGAAATATTTTTTCCTACTTTGCACTTTGTCATAAATCCTCATTAAATGTTTAAAAATGGCAGCAGAAGGCCGAAATAGACTTATTCACTGTTGTCACGTCCCTGTTTTATCTTGAATATATTTTACATGTACATAGTATAAAAAGAAGTTTGTATCGATTTTTATTAACCAGGTTAGATTAATGCATTTGTAACTGGAGCGCTGATTATGATGACAGTTTTACTTTTTAAGCAAGTAGGTACACTTCAGCTTTCAAGTTACGGTATTACGGTAATCACGAGATAGTTATGCTGAGGGTGTATTTGATTATTTACGTCTATATACTTGAGCGGTTACCAGAACACTATATATTCCGAGTGAACCTAGGTTTGGTGATCAATATCTTCACTGTTCTGGGATTGATTTTCGTCTCAAGGCTATCTTTTGAAAAGGGAGACAATTTTCTGTCGTAATTTTGCAGTTTTGTAGCGTTCCGAGAGAAAAATGTTTTTTACTTCATAGTTTTAGCAGTTGCTGTGTGAAACTTTGCACCGTTCGGACAATCGAACAGGTTATTTTAAATCTTGACTATCACGGTATTCTTGTGAATATTATTTTTAGATCTTGAATTTCACGGATTACTTGTGGACACAATGTTTCAAAACGTGCCACATTACTATAAAAGTTCCCTGGTTGAAAAGAACGATACACACTACAAATTTATTTCATCGAAGACTGATCCTTGTCTTCCTTTTTCTAATCTTCATGTTGTGTTGTATCTGGGGAATCTGGGGAATCTGACCATGGTAAGTCAATAATTTATTTTAATTTTATTCTTGCAATATTCTTGCTCGTCTTTACCGCAGCTAAAATTCGAGTAGGTAAATTTATTGCTTTACTACGTTGCGATTTTATGTATCATTCGTACTTACAAACCCGGCATGATAAGTAGATAGACCCTGATCAGATGTGTATACATTGGTTATATGTGTACGCTACCGTTAGGCGTTATATTAACTGCATACACATTCATTAGTTAGCGCGATTAACACAAATGACATAGACTATATTCACCTTGAACACATATACAGAGGTCCTTTTTATTTTAATCACAAGTCTGTTTACTAGAATATTTTACGGTGAAATGGCTCAAGCAGCGAGGAGTCATGTTTGAGGCTATGACGATGGCATGTTGATATTGTACCCAATGGTTACGTGGGGACGATGTGTGATCGTGTAATCATTGTGGTATAATGGCAGTTATAATTTATTTTAGCCTTTAGCGGTCTAAAGGAATTCTTACAGTGGAAGGCGCATGGGTTCTTCCTGTAAGAATGTGTAATCGTCGAGATGCCATTCCTCCGATTAGTTAATACGGATGTCAGATATATTCTGACTGTGTGTCTGCCTGTGTTGAATTTTTTTTTTACAATATTATGTCATTAACAGCGTCCATGTGGTTTTAGGATCTGATTTTGCTATATAATAATCAATTGCAACGGACTTGTCGCATTTATAACATTTGACGTACACACTCTGTATATCTAGTGGAAATTAATAAGGAAATATCTTGTCATGTTTGATATCGAGAGTTCTAGGACATGATACTTATTTTCAGGTCCCGTATCCGTATCCGTATCCGTATATGTATCTGTTTCACCACTGTAATCGTCACTATGATTGACCATCAAATGTTTTCCGGCAAGTTTTGTTCAAAGTTCTATAGAAACAAGTGTTAGTGATAACCGGAAATATCATGGAGGATACATCCGTGGACAAGTTACGTAATTACTTCAAATTTATATTATATTTAATTATGGAAATATAATTAAATAAACAGTTTTTTCAGATTATGAAGTTTAACAGTACCTGTGGATTATGGAAGCTTCGGAACATAGAAATTGGAACATGGAAATTTGAACTTTAATTATAGTTTCTTTTTTTTTTTTTTTTGAACTTTTTAAATACATGTTTGTTATTATTTTACAACAAAGTGTTGTGTTTATCCTCTGATTGCTTGTGATTGCGTCTAGTCCATCGTCAACGGCCCAACGCTCGTCCGATCACGTGACAACTGTTTAGGACGAATATGACAACGGTTACAGATGTCTTTAATACAGTCAAATTTCAATGGCTGGAATATCTTCGGGACCATGGAAATTTGTTCGAGGCATGGGTAGTTCGAGTCACAAAGGGTTACTCACGGCGACAGGTCAGGAAGTAAATGGCGATAAATGTACTCATTAGGATCGCCTCATCGAGGCGATTCTAATGAGTACATTTAACGTACAATTTCATGATAAACTTAGAAAAATTCTCTAAATAGTTGATTCCTTGATCTATAGGAAGAATTTCGTAAGGACTCAAAAAACGAGTTTGAATGAGCCATGGTCAACAAGCTATCGAAGTTCGAGCTACTGAACGAAGTTCAGTAGCAAGTTGAATGCGGTAGATCAGGTACTCATACAGATAAGGTACTCATACAGATAAAAACAACTCACGTTGGCATCTATCGTCAAGGATTATATATGGTTTTTCACAGACACATGTGTAAGTTCCATTAACAAGTGAACACGTTTCATACTCGTCACAGCCTAGATCTGTTGCCACCCAATATGCTCCCGAGTCATTGCGTATACAAGTGTACATCGTTTCACAATCGTCCGATGTAATATTGGCTCCTAACTGAAATTTACATGCATAATAGGAACATGTCAAAAGAAAAGGAGTTTTATGGCATACCTTGGCATATCTGGACAATGTAGGCCCAGATAAGCCTGTGCAATCTAAAATAGAACATACCTCTGTCCGCATACAGATTCAGAGAAGGTGTAGAAAACATTAAAAAAAAACGCCAAAAATAAAGAGAAACAGATCATACTCCATACTCCGGGAAATTTTGACACGTAACGATTGCCTCCCACCCCGTTCTCACTTGTGTAGGAGATGCGTGTGGGAATGAGTTGCTCCTAAGGAACATAATCATATTTCTCGCTCTTCATTCCACTAAGCAAATGGGAGCAAATTGTTTGTTTCTGTTGAGGTTTTACGGCACAATCAACCCATTGGGTCATGTCGAGCGCGGTCAGTTAACCTAAGGCTTAGTCGTCTAAGCGGTTTACCAGTCTTGTGCACATGCTTTCGCAAGAGACTGACTACTGCCTTCATTGAATGAGCGAAAGGGAGATAATGACAGTAAAAAATATTTCATGATTAATCTTCACGAACGAATTTTGCTGGGGTCGAACCTGCAACCTCCTGATCACTAGTGGGACGCGCATCAAACTGAGCCACCGAGACCGGCAGGAGAGAACATACAAAAACAATTAATACATTTTCAGGAAAGCAACTTTCAAAATGATTTGACTTCTTTCTGAAAATGGGTCTACCCTTTTCTCAGAAGCAACTTGATTTTCAGAAAAACACAACGAAGCCACATATATAATCTCTCGCCAAAAGTTGACTCTCGCTATCTCTACCTCGCTTATCTCGAATAACCGCTTATCTAGAAGTGAAAATCTGGTCCCCGCCTAAACATGAAAATCTAACAACAGGTAAAAATATTGTGAAAAAGAGGAGAAATTGCTCCATAGGAGCAATTTCTCCTCTTTTCCACAGTATTTTTAATATATCTCAATCTTCAAGAATCTAATTAGATATATATTTATTAAATGTGCTTAATCGAATTATTTTTTCCTCAATTCTGCATATCTGATATGTCGATGATTGGATATCTCGAAGCATTTTAGAGAGTCCCTTGGAATCGAGATGACAAGAGTCGACCGTATATATCTTACACAATTGATCATTTAATATGAAATTTATAAAACGAGCCTTCGGCGAATTTGATAAATTTCATGCGAAATGAACACTCGTGTACATTATTATCTATCATATGGCCATTTTAAAATGAACTTAAAAATCTGAACAGTCAAGCAGAAAATAAACGGTTGATATTGACGTCGTCATGACTTTACTTGTTCCCGCCAAAATTTTGTGAAACGTGTGGTCAATACGATTTTTATGACAGAACGTCATGCCACTGACTAACAGCATCGTCATATGATGGCTCATTTGAATGCGCGTGGGGCTGGTGATCAGGAGGTTGCGGTTTTAACTCCCGTCGTGTCGGCAACATACTTTCGTGGATAATGATTATGATATGTTTTAAACGGTCATTATCTCCCTTCCGCTGATTCAAGAAAGGCGGCGCAACAATGTGCACAATACTAGTTAACCGCTTAGAAGACTAAGCCTGCACAATAAAAGTGTGGTTAGGTAAACTGATCGCGCTTGACATGACCCCACTTGGTTGACTAGACCGTAAATCCTCAACACAAACAAACAAACATTCACATACATATTACATGCCATTCACATTATCAGCTTCAACACTCTACATGCTAAATAGCTTAGCTGCTAGGCTAATATATAAGTATATTTGTCACTTTTTGTTTACTTATTATTTTTTCATTTATATTCTACTTTGTGATTCAATGTTTAGCTAGTCTATGAGTGAACTTTTCTTCTGTGGTTGTCTCTGAAATAGGGCCACGTAGCCTAGTGGATGACATTTAATCCATTAGGTTTCTCATCGCTGTGGTTCGAGCCTCGCTCGGGACTCAGGTGGGAAAGCCAAGTTCTGCTTAGGGATGGTCAGGTGTTTTTTTTCCCCGGGTTCTCCGGTTTTCGCCTACCTTTGATGAATGATCGGCTCGATATAAGTGAAAAATTCTTGAAAGGGCCGTAAAACCCAAATCAAAAAATGTCTCTGAAATATAATCCAGACCATATATATAGACTAGACACAGAGCTCAATAAGACAAAAATAAATATATATATATATATATATATCTAAGCCAATGGCAAGGTTACATGCTCAATCGCATACAAAATCAATGATTTGTTTTCCCTTATTTATCTTATTTATTCAAATTCAAAGTCTTGTTTTGTCTGAAACATAACAAATATAAATATTTTTAATGTTGACTGTATATATTTATAGTAAGCAGGTTAAAGTTACGGCTTTCGGTTTCTGAATGTTCTGGTTGTACTTGCACTAAGTTAAACTCCGCCTCTCTTTAATCTTAACCACTCTCTTGGTTCATTCAGCACACGACAAATTGGCGATATATTTCTTTTTTCCCCCAGAAAAAAGGATTTGACATTGGAGACATTTTGCAAAATACCATATCTACCCCCACCCGCTGCCAAATCATGTTTCTGGAGAAAAATATGTCGTCTGATTATAATTTTATCCAGAGTGCTAAGCGTTAATAAACAAAAAAGGTTTTCTTAATTACGTCGGAGTCTTTAAACGCCATCATAAAAACAAATAGTTCGGTTACTCAGAACTCAGGAATAACTAAAAACTTAAGCACTTTGTATGTTAAAATAAAAATGTTAAACTATAAAACCCCGCAATTATCGTATCGCGGGCAGATTACTCCGTAAAAAATTTGACGAACCCATTAGCAATTTAAAACCAGATCTCCACAATATCAATGCGCATACCTACTTTGGTGAAAATCCATTGATGTGTACTCAAGTTATCATCCGGAAACGAAAAACGGTCGGACGGACGTACGACTGACTAATTGATGGACGGATGGACAGACACGGACGTCCAATGTAAAACCATAATACCCGCCACTATCGTGTGGCGGTTTATAAAAACGAAAGGGGTAAGAAACCTGATCGTCGCTGGGCGTACATACAATCTTGTCTGAAATGCTGTTCCCTGGCTCATATAGCCCAAACTTTGCACTTACCGGGTAGTATTTACCTTCCCAAATACATCCGCACCTTGGTATAGGTATGCAGTCCCCATCAGGATTCTCCAAGACGGAACCATTCACACACACACATCCTTCATATGGTATATCGCCAGGGCCTGGTGCTGGTGGATTAGGGACCATACAAAACGCCTGATCACCGATTATGTAATTGTCATAAGCTGCATTATCTCCACATGGGTCTGTAGACAAGATACAAACACAAAACAAGAATTACAAACAAGGAAATCGCGAAACGATGACCAGGGGGCGGGGGGTAGGGGTGGGGGGAGTGGGGGAGGGGACACAAAACATTTAAATAATGTCGATACAACGTTGAATCGACGTTGTTTCAACGTTGTGTGCCTGTACGGTCTGTCGCGACTACTGGCGGTGTTCAGGAAACAGAGCAAAACGCACGGACTAAACATTGTTCAGCCACGCGTGAAAAGTTAGTCAGAGTCGGTAATGGTCGATGGCAGACGACAGGGTGCATCTTGATGGATGTGTGTATGAAGTTTCATTAGTCTAGAAGCATCGGTATTTTAGAAAGCGGCTATACGCAGAGGCTTTGTTTTTGATGAAGCCGACGCCAACGCCAACGCCAATTTCAACAAGGATGCCGGAAAGTGATCATCATGCAGTCCCTGATTGCTTAAGCATTCGCGAGAAAAAAATCAGAAAAGAACAACAACAAGTACAAACAAGTTGCAATCTGCAAACACTGACTCACACAAATATACGACAAAAATACAAAAAGCAAACATTTACAACAAAAACAACCTGAAAACATCGGCATATATATATATATATATATATATAATATATATATATATATATTTGGCTATTTCAGCAGGCGACAACTTGATGTTACAATTGTGTCACGAAACAGACAGAATTGTCAAATCCTAGGATTTCATGTTTATCCCTAGGGAAAATAATAGAACAAATACTCAAAATGTCGTCTGCCGAGGTTTTTTTTTTTTTTTTTTTTTTTTTTTTTTTTTTTTTATCCAGGGTGCTTAGTGTCAAAGGCCCCTAAGTCTCCCAGCATACACTTTACTGTACTATACATGTACCTATTTCAAAGGTGACATTCAGGTAATATATAACAACGTTTCAAAAAATATGATCAAACATTGTCCTTTTGACATCATTTGGACAGACATTTATGCTTGGCGTTTTATTTTCAAAGATGTTTTTTTTTTTTTTTTTTATTTTCTTTTAACATCTTTTATCTAAAACCTTCTCTTTTTTTTACTTTACTTATTTTCAGATAGAAAGGAAGGCTATGATCAGGAATCGATACAATTACCCGACACTTTCCGTTCCAAGACACCAAAGAGAAATAAGGGCTCTCTTAATGTAACGGCACCACAATCACAACACTACAAGCAGAAAGCCAAAAGGGCAGTTACTGCCCTTAAAATGGCCAAACGGCTTTCCAAAATAAAAATTGCACCATGATCAAACATGCAAAGACATAGAATGACATATATAGAAAACCACAGCAGAAGCACCGCCTTGGAAAAATCAGTAAAAATACTACTGGGGGCGAGGGTTAGGGGAGGGATAGGGTTGGGGGGGGGGGGGGCGGGGAGCTTAAATCGATTTTATGTGGCCACAGCCTTCGCCCTTATTTGTGCCGTGGTATACAAAAGAAATTTGTTCAGCCCACGTGAAGGTTTCCTAACTTATCAGTGCAACATCTCCTAGAACATAAAAATCAAACAAATGCAGAGATGAAACAACGATAAGGACTCGATAGCAAGAAATAATTGAAATGCTGAAGCGAAGGAAAACTAACAGTAGGACTCCGGTTGCCCGACCAGAGCCAGAGCATCAAGCATCAACCGACCAATTTAAAAGTCTTTAGGCTGGAGCCGTCATAGTCCGAGGCCCGACCCGCCGGCGAGCAACCAATGTGGGAAGCCTCGAGTGGGAAGCAAAGTTATTAACCGTAATTGGGTTTACTACCATGCATGCATCCTGTCGTATTAGATTTATTTTGTAACCTTTCTTTTATATATGAGGGGGTGGACAGGGGGGTAGGCATTCCCCACTTCCCTCCCCCTTACCCCCACTTCCCTCCCCCTTTCCCCCCACTTCCCTCCCCCCATTTCCCCTCCCCCCTTACCACCACTTCCCTCCCCCAAACAAACTATTCCCTCCCCTAAATCAGAATTTTTAATATCCCCAACGCTATAATTAAATTTAAACATGACTATGCAAAATACATTCATGCAGATTCTGACCCCAAACTACACTCCTAATTTTTACCCGCAAATCGGTATTTCCTTAGCGTTTGCACCCCGTTTACAGAATAGCTAAATATTTGCACCCTCCATTTCAAAAGTCTGCGTAAGTATCACAAGGTGGTGGGCCTTGATCCGGTCCAACCAACCTATCCCATTTCCGATGGACCGAGACGGTCACGATTTTCATGCTTTGTTTCAATATATGTTTTTTACATGGGTACAAAATTCACACGTATCGAGTCATTCTTTAATAAGATATTGAATGTCAAACATGGCTAGTGATGCAAAGACATGCTTTTCATCTAAAGTTGAGTACCGTGCTGTAATTCGGTACTTGTATTTAACAGGTAAAACAGACGAGGAAATACACGGTGAGTTAGCCGATGTTTATGGGTCTTCTGCACCATCTTATGCTCAGGTTAAATTCTGCGTAGGGGAATTCAAATGCGGTAGAACGTCTTTAGAAGATGAAGCCAGATCTGGACGCCCACTGGATGCCACAGACGAAAAAATGTGTAAGAAAGTTCGGGATCTGGTATACTCTGATAGGCGAATTCAGGTGGAAGAAATAGCGCAGGCATTAGGCATTTCACATGGTAACGTTTCAACAATCTTACATGATCGTTTAGGTATGCGCAAGCTAACAGCCCGTTGGGTTCCCAGATCAAAAAACAGTCGTATTAATTACTGAAAATCAAAACTCAAGAATACCATGTAAATCTGCATCTTCTTTTAATATTTTTTGATAAGCATGGTCCCGCACTTGGGGGTCAGTGAGAAAAATAATCTTTTTTTTTTTTTTTTTTTTTTTTTTGTGGTTTTCTCACAGTTAAATGTCGAACGTGTAGTTAGTATGTGGTGGTTGACAAAACACGGACCACTTACGGACACGGACTCATGGACTTACGGACCTCTTGACAATACATGGACTGCATAACAAAATGCGGACCAATTATTCACGGATCTCTTGACAAACCGCGGACCTACAATTCACGGACGCCAAACCACGGACCTATTATTCACGGACTTGATAAAGCACGGACCGTTATTTAAATTACGGACGCCACTTATGATATATGAAAAAAAAAATAATAATAATAATAATAATAACTAGGCGTAATATCAAAATCGGAATAACGTGACGTCACGAACCAATTAGCGGTTAAGTTTACTATATTTTGCAATTCATACAGACTATTCACGGACTACGGACACGGAATTTTTATTGGTCCGTAAGTCCGTGAATGGTCCGTGTTATGTCACCGGACAACATGTGATTGATTTGACAGTTCGGGTTTAACGACACGTCAACCCTTGTGGGTCATTTTATGTCGTCTCCCCAGAGAAAGGGAGAAGAGATAGGAGATAGTAAAGGAGATGAAAGAGAGGGACATGGGAGAAAGAAAAATGAATGAAAGTGAAGAAACAGAACAAATAAAAGCATTCCCCTCTACCTTTACCTGCTGCAAGGATAGCAGGCCTTGCCCAGCTATAAGTCAATATCAGTTACACGATACCTTTGCCTCACCCCACCACCCCACCGGGCAACGTGTATATTCCGTGTTTGGAAAACCGATCAGAAAATTCATGTTGGATCTTGAAGTGTCTTTTTGTTTGTTTTTTTTTTTTTGTTTGTTTGTTTGTTTTTTTTTAACAGCGCAAAAGTCCTTATCCAACAATGAGCAAATAAAATGATTGTCTACAGCAGACGGATAATTATTTCTAAAATTGTGGATTGCCACCGACAACGGCTATTTTGTGAACTTTCGGAATCAAAGGGAAGTAATCAACTAGAGATAAACCGAAATCGGACGTACACGAATTCAATGTAAACCGCGGTTGGCGGAACACTCCTCGTCGGTGAAGCGAAATCAACGTCGGATTCATTGTAAATATACCTAAATTTACTTTAATACGTCTATTAGATATTCCTGATACCCAGTTATTGCATTTAAGTACATAAAAATAGAGTAAAATCGGTAAAATACAACAAATTTTGGTATAACCTCCGCCCCCAAAATTTCCCTACGCTCGCCCCCTCTTCCCCCGTCCTCCCTTCCCCCGTCCCCCACCCCTTTACCCCCGTCCCCCGCCCTCTTTACCCCAGTCCCTCGCCCCCCTTATCCCCGTATCCCCCCCCCCCCTGTCCACACTCTCATATATCGAAGAATGATAGGCCTATTTCATGACAATATTTTGAAAATTCCAGAAGATTTGAACAAGTGCAACTTCTTAAAAACATGTCTCTCATTTAACACACTCTGCCAATTTCAGCATAATTTGCAGCCGTTTTTATTCTAGAACGAAATAAAAATATTCGACCTTTTAAATTATAAAATATTTTGAGCATAAGTGGTCACGACAAAATGTTTTCCATTAAATCATTACAAACATTCCAAATTCACTAAGTCTGTGTAAAGCGCCAGACAAAAACGACTCTCTGGGTGATGTAAAAAGCAGACTAGCATTAAAACAGAAACTGAAATGTTGATTTGGTTTTACAGAAAATTTAAATGAAAAAGAAAAACACAAGAACACTCTTTCCAAGCTTTTTGACACGCCTTTCGATACAAAATGGGCACAACGTACCAAACACCTGAACCTGTTTGCAGCGCTTTACAAATATTAATGTCCCATATTCGTATGATCTATAACGGGAAAACCCCAAGACAAAATAGATGGGACAACTATGATATTAACAAAAACTTAAAACGGAATTATTCAGTTGAAATTAAGTTATGCTTGTTAAAAGTAGTTGCGGTCATGGTACCAAAGCCGTAATAAACACAACGTACCAAACACCTGAACCTGTTTGCAGCGCTTTACAAATATTAATATCCCATATTCGTATGATCTATAACGGGAAAACCCCAAGACAAAATAGATGGGACAACTATGATATTAACAAAAACTTAAAACGGAATTATTCAGTTGAAATTAAGTTATGCTTGTTAAAAGTAGTTGCGGTCATGGTACCAAAGCCGTAATCCAAAATCATAAATCCATAAACGAATGACGAATCAGAATGTTCAGACCAACAGACATGGACCCCAGAAAAAACAAACTGGAAACTTTATCACGGCGCACTTGAAGCCTTCCAGTCCGCTGAAAGCTACTGGTTAACCGTTTAGAGGACTAAACCTGCCCAGTAAAAAATAAAACAAATACAAATAAAAGAAAAGAAATTAAGTCATTTGCATGCGAACTTTCTGATCAGCCTAGCAGTTATGTCTCAAAGACAGATTCTGACACTTGTGACATCATGTTCTCAACTAATACGATTGGGAATTGTCAGCCGTTCCAACGTTCCAATTAAAAAAAAAAGGTAAAAAAAGTAGATCAATATAATCATCAATTTTCGAATTTACCATAAACATTCTAAGTAAATAAAGTTCCCTCAATGCTTGGCATGCTGGGCATCAATGTAAGCAGATGGCATTTTTATTTTTTTCCCCAGAAAACACGTGATGACAAATCATGCAAAATGTCTTTTAAGAAGACTGCTTGCAATAAATGTCAGTGCCTATTTTCTGAACAAAAATGTAATAAAATGAATAAATAAATAAAATAAGAATAGATCTATATCATTCACCAGTTTGTCATCTGCTGAAATTACCCCGGAGAATGTTGAAGATTTGTTAAAAAAATAAACAAAAAACAAAAACCAAAAAGAAAAAAACAACAACTTTTTAATGTATATCACCGGGTAAGCTATCGAATGCCAGCCGGTACAGACATATAATAAATTAGTAATGCCTTGTGTTGCAAGACGGTTTTGATAGAGACATTTTAGATTGTAAAAAATTGAGTCCTGCGGAATGGGTTCGGTTCCCGATTCAGACAACAGGGTTATATTTCCACCCGTTACAAATATTTAAGGTTAATTTGTAGTCAATTTACTCTGCAAATCAATGTTTGAAAGCCTCGACCCATCTGTAGTTAAACCCTTACCGCGATTTGAATGCATAATTCACACATGAAGCATAACACAAATTTCCCCCACATAAACTTGCTAAGACTTTTTGAAATATCCCCTGCATAAATCAGGTAAACACAGATACTTAGTGTAAATCAAGTAAATAGAAATACCTGGCGCACGTAAGGTTACACAAATACTTAGCGTAAATCAGGTAAACACAAATACATAAATAAATACTGTTAACAGAAATAATTAGTGTAAACATAGTAAACAGAAATACTCCTGTAGGTTAGGTTAACACAAGCACTTCGTGTAAATATGGTAAACAGAAATACTCAGTGTATATATGATATACAGACTAAACATGATAAACAGAAATACTTAGTGTAAATATGGTAAATATAATTAAGAACGTACATGGACAGAAAGTTTCACTTCGGAAGGAAATCGGACCGGATCCAATTTCATAACAGTGTCTCATAAATTCTTCCAGTGCATTGCATTTCTGTTCTTCAGGGTCATCAAAGTATGCACAGACATCATACTTGCAGTTAAAGAAGAAATCAGCAGCATCATTATTTGGAAGGGTAAGACATTCTTGGAACGGTCCATTTGGATCCCTCATTAGGCCACAATATTCATTGGAGGCTATCAGCGCCATCTCTTCGTCAGTACACACTGGTGGGGGATCTTCTGGTGTTTGGCATCTGAAAATGAGTTGAAAATTTTCCTAGCTCAAGAAAAGGTGCCTATCAGCCTATTATTTTAACATACCTATGCAACCTATACACGGTCGAATTTCAATGGCTCGCTCGAACACCTTTGAGAACATAACAAATAGTTCTAGACATAGGTAATTCGAGCCACTGAGGGTTAATCACAGCGCCAGTTCAGGGAGCAAAAGGAATAATTTAGGGATATTTTTTCGATCTTCTATAAAATAATAGTATGATATGTGTACTCATAGTCGCTTCTATGAGGCGATTCTAATGTGTACACCCAACATACATTTTCATGATATTATAAGAAAATTTCCTGAAATTTCTTTAGTTATCGAAAGAATATCTGGGAACTCAAAAACGAGTTCGAATTATTTAAACGAGTCATCGGAGCTCGAGTCAGTTCGAGTTAATTTTACTTTGTAGCCATAGCTCTTGATAAGGTAAATTTTCAACTAAATATTTGTGACAATTTATAAAAAATAATTGATTGCCAATTGCTTTTAATGTGTACCCATTTATATGTATCGAGGCATAAAATTTCCTACTACAGTCAACCTCAATAAGTCGTACACCGATAGCTCATTTACCATGGCTAACTCGATTTTTTAGATACTGAGAAACTCATCCATTAGCTCAAGGAAACAAATATTTAGGGAAATTTTGTTATTTAATCATGGAATTGTATGTTGTGTGTACTAATTAGATTCGCCTCATCGAGGAGGTTCTAGGGGGCACACACAACATACCATTATTGTATAGACGATCAACGATTTATAGACGAGATTTTTCTTTAGTTTTGGGAGAAATAGGCAGGAAAAAACTACCCAGCAGGCACAAGACGTTAATACAACGTCGCCGCAACGTCGATACAACGTCATGACGTTGCATCGACGTTAAGCCGACGTTGTATAAATGTCATGTACAGGCTGAGTAGCTATCCTTCTTATGCAGAGCTTAATAAGTCGGAGCAATTTCACAATATGGTGAACACAGGGGTAAACATAGCAAAGACGTCTTGATTTAATGCAAAAAATTATTGATATTTTACTTATTTCTCTACTAAGACACACATGTTGGTTGTGGGTAGTGGTTAGGAGCGGTACTCATTAGCTCACCTTAGCAAGAAGAGCCCTATGTGACCTCATGCGTCGTTCGTCGTGCGTCGCCAACAATTTGCTTAAAAAACCTACTCCTCCTACACCCCAAGTCATTTGACTCGAAACTTGTTAGGGAGCATCAGGATGACTTGTAAAACAAAAATAGCTAAAATCGTTTCGATCGGAAATCAAAGATGGCCGCATTGCGCCATCTTTAAAACCTAGTTTTTCCTTCTTCTCCTGACGGCTATCTTAAAAACTCTATGTTTTTGCTTCTTTTCTTGAAAAAAAAAAAAAAAAAAAACAAACAAAAAAAAAAAAAAAAAAAAAAGAAAAAAAAAAAAAAAACAACAAAAAAAAACAAATGACTTGAAACATAGAAGGAACCATCGGGACGACTTATTAGATTAAAACTAGCTAAAATCGTTGAGATGAGAATTCCAAAATTGCCGCAGTGGCAGCCGTCTTGAAAATCTATTTTCGCTTCTTCTCCTGAACCAAAACGCCAACTAACTTGAAACTTAATAGAAACTAGTGGGGTGACTTAGATTAAAAAAGAATAGCTAAAATCGTTTCGTTCAGAAATTCATGATGGCCGCTATGGCGGCCATCTTAAAAATATATTTTCGCTTCTTCTCCTGTAGCAAAAGGCCAATTGACATGAAACTTAGTAGGAAGCATCGTGGTGACTTGTAGATCAAAAATAGTTAAAACGTTTCATTCGGAAATCCATGGTCGCTGTGGTAGCCATCTTGTAATCTAGTTTTCGCTAGTTCTAACGAACCGAAAAGCCAGCTGACTTGAAACTTGGTGGGAAGAATTGGGATAGCTTGTAGATCAAAATGGCTAAAATCAGCCCGATCGGAAATCCAAGATGGCCACCGTGGCGGCAAACTTGGAAACATTTCTTTTTTCGCTTCTTCTCCTGAACCAAAAAGCCAATTGACGTGAATCTTGGTAGGAAGCATCAGGGTGACTTATAGATCAAAATAGATAAAATATTTCCGATCGGAAATCCAAGATGGCCTCCGTCTTGAAAATCTATTATTCACTTCTTCTCCTGGACCGATAAGGTAGTTGATTTGAAACTTGGTAAAAGACTTGAATTAAAAATTGCAAAACTCATTTCGATCGGATTTCTAAGATGGCCGTCTTGGCGGCCATTTTGAAAATCTACTTTTCACTTCTCCTAAACCGAAATACTAATTGACTTGAAACTTGGTAGAAAGCATCAGGGTGGCTTGTAGATAAAAATAGTTAAATCGTTTCAAGCTTGCTATCATCCTACAATTTTATTTTTTCGCTGCTTCTTCTGAATCTACGAGCCAGCTGGCATGAAACTTAGTAGAAAGCATCGAAGTGACTTGTTCATTAGAAAAATAGCTAAAATCTGTTAGATCGAAAAGGTAACCTTCGTGGCGGTGGCGACCATCTTGAAAATCTACTTTTTTTTCCGTCTACTCCTACTGACTTGAAACTTAGTAGGAAGAATCGGGGTGACTTGTACATCAAAAATAGTTAAATAACTCCGATCTGAAACACAAGATGGCCGCCGTGAGGGCCATCTTGAAATCTACTTCCGCTTCTTCTCCTGAACCGAACGGCCAATTAACTTGAAAACTTGGTAGGAAGCATTACGATGACTTGTAGATAAAAAATGACTAAAATTGTTTCGATCAGAAATCCAGGATGGCCTTCATGGCATCCATCTTGAAAGCCTATTTTATGCTTCTTCTCCTGAACCGAAAAGCCAATTGACTTGAAACTAGGTAGGATGTATGGTGGGGACCAGAAGATCATAAATAGTGAAAATCGTTTGGCCATTTTGAAAATCTATTTATCGCTTCTTCTCCTGAAACGAAAGGCCAGTTGACTCGAAACTTGGTAGGAAGCATCAGTGTGACTTGTAGATAAAATAAAAGTTAAAATTATTCCAGTCGGAAGTCACAGATGGCCGCTATGGTCGCTATTTACGAAATCTATTTTGTGCTTCTTCTCCTGAATGGAAAGGTCAGTTGACTCGTAACTAGGTAGAGATCGTCTGGGTGACTTATAGATAAAACAAAAAAAAAAACAAAAAAAAAAAAAAAAAAAAAAAAAAAACATTAAGAAAACATGCCTATTCAAATATATTGAAAATTTTACCACCAAAAAATGAAAATTTTCAGGTAAAAAATACTGAATATTTTTCACAATTCTGCTCAAAACATAAATTGTGGGTACTCGTTAGAATCGCCTCACCGAGGCGGTTCTATCGAGTACCCACAATTTATATTTTGAACAGAAATAAGAAAAAATATGTTTACCCCTGTAAACCCCAGTTTTACTATATAAAAGTGGGGTTTAAGGGGGTCAAAGTTATATAGGTATGTTCTCGTGATGAAAAAAACTAAAATTGTTCTGATTGGAGATCCACCATGGCTAGTATCTTGGAAATCTATTTTTCGCTTTTCCCCTTAACCGAAAAACCCATTTACTCGAAATTAGGTAGGAAGTGTCTTGGTGACTTGAAGATCAAAAACAGTTAAATGTGTTCTAGTTGGAAATCCAATATGGCCACCGCAGTTGTCATCTTCAAATCTATTTTGAACTACCTGAACAGATTGGCCGATTGTCTCAAAACTTGATATAAAGCATTGGGTGACTTGTAGATCTAAAATAGCTAAAATCATTCTGATCGGTTATCCAAGATGGTCGCCCTAGCAGCCATGTTATTTATTTATTTTTTTTTTTTAACTTTTTTTATCCTGACTCACTGACTCGAAACTTATTGCAAGTACCGAGGTGACTTGTACATAAGTAGTAGCTAAAAATCTTCTGATTGGAAATTGAAGATGGCCGCCATCTTGAAAGCTATATTGAACTTCTTTTCTTGAACCGAAAGGCCAACTGACTCGAAACCTGTCTCTTAATCAGGTGAGCAATACAGGACCTCTTGTAATGGGTATCCACAACATATGTTTGTGATTAAAGAAATAAAAATACTTATTTATCTGGACACCCTTATCTTATCTAAAGCTGTTGATAAACCGTACCAAGATAAGCAAAAGGTGATTCATTATTCATAATAATGCTTTTTATTATAACTTTATTCATTAAAACGCTAATTATTACAAGATTTTCAATTATAACGTCATTCATTAGAACGTTATTTATTATAATGCTATTTATTACAACTTTATTTATTACAAGAGTAGACTTTTTTTAGAATTCAATTACTTACAACACTATTTACACAATTTATTACAAGAGTATACACTTTTTGAGAAGGTCAACAAACACTTTGAAAGATTTATTCTGTAAGTATCAAATCATCAGATCCTCTAAAATACTAGTTTAAAGAAAAAGTCTGCTTTCTTGATATTACCACTG
This sequence comes from Anodontia alba, assembly GCA_964016985.1. Classification (NCBI taxonomy): domain Eukaryota; kingdom Metazoa; phylum Mollusca; class Bivalvia; order Lucinida; family Lucinidae; genus Anodontia; species Anodontia alba. The sequence continues at coordinate 124,266,254 of OZ024821.1, forward strand.
TTATTATCATGACATCGCTTTCGCCGATCTGGCCAATCGAAATGTTTCCATGGCGCGTTAATTGTCATATGAACACAATATGGAAATATGTCGTTTTATTATTCGTGTTTTCCTTATGTTTTTTTTTTTTTTTTTTTTTTTTTTTTTTTTTTTGATACGGTATTGAACCAGATACAATATCGTATTAGAAACGACATCGTATCAGAAACCATATGTTTTCCTGTTTCTGTCCCTCTTACTCTAAAATTTGTACTGTAATTAAATTGGTGGCTTGAAGGTGGTTTGATCTATTCACATTTGTATAGCCACAAAAAGGTAGAGTAAAGATGTCCGATTAGGCATTAATAGTCTTTGACGACCTTTGTGTTTTGCACCGTAGATGTTTGTTTGTTTGTGTTGAGGTTTTACGGCCCAGTCAACCCAATGGGGTCAGTGTCGAGCGCGGTCAGTTTACCTACCCACACGTTTACTGGGCAGGCTTAGTCCGCTAAGCGATTAACCAGTATTATGCACATTCTTTCATGATCAATCTCCACGAAAGAATGTTGCCGACCTCGGCGGGGGTTGAACCCGCGACCTCCTGGTCTCCAGTCGGACGGCACATCCAACTGAGCCACCGAGGCCGGCACACCGTAGATGTTACTCTAATTAGTAACTTGATACCCGATCGAGCATCATTTGATCATTTTATGTAGAACTCTTAGAAAACAAAAACAAAAAAAAATGTATCGCAGTTTTTAACCAATCCCCACCACATTTGGAGAGTTTAACTCATTTAAGCCTTGCGTCCCATAAAAGGGACAGAGGCAAACAATATAGACCCAGATCAGACGCCGCAGAACGCGGCGTCTGATCAGGGTCTACACTGTTTGCATGAAATAAAGGACTTTCTACAAAACATAGTATTAATGAAATGTAACCAGCCACCCTGTATGTTAGAAATGGTCCGGTCAAAAGAGTCACAGTGGAAGAATCCATTCGGCTTAAATGGGTTAAAGATGAATAAATAATCTACCTTTTGACAGTTCAGAAATTTGCCTAGAAAAAAGTTATGAAGTTTTAAATTCAATAATAGTTTTGGCACCTCTGTATGTCCCGTTCTGGAACACATGACATCTGTGATGCCCGTTTGGGAAACAGTATTTCCCGTTTGGAAATATCTGATTTTTAACCTGATTTTTGAATAAAAACAAAAATACAGTTGCATACAGTTATTAAGGTATTACATTAATGATAAGCTCAAATGATAAGTTCATGGGGACGAAAGCATGTTTTAAACATTTTAGAAGGAAAAGTGTCTATTTTTTAATGTTAATAATCGTATAAGGTAACTTGACTGGTCAACATTACAGTGATCATTTTACGTCCAGTGGTTGTTCCATTTGCTCAGCGTATTGGTGGAAACTTCCTGTTTTCATCGACTATCTGAGACAACAAGGTGTAAACTACTGTGGCCAGCCATATCGCCCGATACGTATATCGCCTATTTAGCACATTTTGGATGCTTAGATCGCCGGGTGCACAACATAACCCAGCGTTGCAACAATTTGCGCAGGCTTGACCGGGCATTAGAAAAGGAAATGCGACGGATGCTAAGAAAGGCAATCTGTTACACAATCTCTAGCATGTCTAGAAGGTGTCGTGCATGCATCAGTGCTCGCGGGGCATGAACCAGATTCTGTATATTAAATGGCAACTGGTTGAAAATGTATGCACTTTGGAGTTCGGTCAATTGATTTCAACAAGTCATGCACATTTTTTTTTTAAAGAATATAGGTTTGTATTTTCTCTGAGAATTCAGTAATGCTATTAGCAGAAACAATTTCCTTTAGAAAATATATAGTTTGCTGAGATAGTTGGTATAGCCCATGATATATTTGACATACACTCACATGTGCATATCGGAAGTTTTTGATGATAAATGATACATATAGTTTTATATGGGTACTCGTTTTCTGTTGCGGCAAAGCTTTCACTTTGTTTTGGCATCCAGTGGGAGGCTAAGGCTTAAGAATGTTTGTGTAAGCTGTAACCGAAAGAGTGTTTTTTTTTGTTGTTGCCGTTATTGTCGTTTTTCGTTTTTCTTTCTTTTTTTTTTTGTTTCAAAATACCTGGGTACAAAATATCTGATCAGTTCAGGAAAGAAATTATATGTCCTCCTTAGTACATTACTCTCTTGAAGAGACATATTTTATACTGCGTTCTTGATTTTTTGTAAGGTATTAGTCAAATTAATTATCATGAATAAAAATATAAAAGATTGCCTTGGGAAACAAAAAAAAACAACAAAAAAACTGAACCTAGTAGAATAGAATTGAAAAGGCTGCCTGTTTACAACATATTTTGCTTCCGTTTCAGGAAATACAGAAGAAATATCAAAATATTTCCAGTGTTCCCAAACGGGATGTACTATTTCGCAATCGGACATCACAAATGTCATGTATTTCCGAAGAGGATACACAGAAGTGCTATATATACAGTTTCTTTTTACTAGGCACTTTAAAGCTGTCAAATGCTAGATAATTTGTTTACCTTTTTGCTTTTCAAAGTTGGAGGAAATTCTCATATGCAACACATGAATCTTGTTTGAGCCTGATCGGGAAACAATTTACATGTTTTCCCGAAGGGGATGCACAGAAGTGCAATAATATATAGTAATGTTTACTAGGCACTTAAAAATGATTTTGAATTGTCAAACGTTAGATATATTTGTTTATCTTTGTGGAGGAAATTCTTATAAACTCTGATACTTTTTTGTTCGTTTTCTGAGAGTACTAAAAAATTATCAAATGATGCTCGATCGGGTATCAAGTTACTGATTATAGTAACATCTACCATGCAAACTACAAAGGCCACCAAACGTTATTCATGCCTGAATTTTCTAAGGTTTTAAAACCAACGAAAGGGATAAATGTTTTGCTGATAGGTAGTTATGATAAAATGTTTTGCATTAAATCGTGTGAAAAGTTTGCGAATTTACTTCTGAATAACGCACCAGGCAAAAACGACTTTGATCAAATTTCCATCAACTTGCAAGGTCTGTCTAGATCGTTCATCTCGGGTACATTATTTACCAAAGTAGCATTTTTCATTCATCGCGAAAACATGCCTATATAATTTTGACCCTCTTAAACCCCACTTTTTTAAAGTAAAAATGGGGTTTACAGGGGTATACATTATTTTTCTTATTTCTGCTCAAAACATAGATTGTGGGTACTCGTTAGAACCGCCTCGTCGAGGCGGTTCTAACGGGTATCCACAATCTATATTTTGAGCAGGAATATGAAAAAAAAAAAAAAAAAAAAAAATAGAATTTTTCATCTGAAAACTTCCATTTTTTGGTGGTAAAATTTTCAGTATATTTGAATAGGCTTGTTCTCGTAGTGAAAGTAAAACAAAACCACATGTGCTTACTCAGCTTCCTCTTCATCGTAATGTTGCTGCCAGTAACTCATTCCAATTAGATTATACTTGTCTGGCTCACTGCGTACATCTGTACCATCCCTCGTCCTATATATGTCCGGGGGTTCGATACAGTCACCACACATGCCATCTGTTGTGTTACCGTCTTCTTTATTGATCATAATTCTAACCCTGTGTCTTCCATCAAACATGGCCACCATACCACAGTTATTCTCAACAGCCACATACCCTCCAACCAGGGATATGCTGAAGGCATCCGTTGTGTATCCCGCATCCACAAACGAATCATTCACCTAAAACAAATATGGTAAGACAATGCTTTTAAGGGGACTGGTTACACTTGGCAGATTTTGACAAGGGAGACAACTTCTATGGCTTCCTGTCTGCTCTCCTGCATGTGAATCTCCTTCTGAAAAGGCGTCTACTCTACAAGGATTTGTTTTTCCTTGTAGAATAGACCTTTTTTAGAGGGAAGGCAAACTATTTTGACAGAGTGTACGTTTTGGTAGAATTGACGGCTTTATTAAGTTTAATAACAATCTTATTACTACGTTACAAGTCTGTGTTATGTATACTTCCGTGTTTCTCCATAATATGAAGTGAGGATAGTCTATTTTCACTTCATATTATAGAGAAACACACAAGTGTACATGTTAACCGAATTTTCAGAATTTTTAGTTTTATTTTTTTTTTTAATTCCGATTATATATTTGTTTTTGTTGATATTTCTGTCAGTCATTATATTGCATAAAAGTGTCTGAATCTATTAAATAACAACAGTTTCGTCATATTTGCCATATTATATTAAGGAAATATTATGACTTACATAATTATAGGTAATAGTTTTCGTATTTGTTGACGAAAACTTAATATTGCAGGTACCCTTTTAAAGCGCCTACGGTAGGCGCTTCTAATGTTATGCTAGATATATACACGCTTATCATAAAACTATATAAAATACAAAAACGATTATACCATAAACATTTAAACCATTTAGACTATGATTGTAACATATTTTTCTCCATTGTACGAAAGACCGGTAGTGACATTTCAGCTTCATTAATTAAAGGTTTCAACATTTGACGAATTCACGATTTTAACTTCACGAATTCACGATTTCAACTTCACGAATTCATGAATTCAACTTTATAAATATACGAATTCGACTTCACAAATTCAAATTCACGAATTCAACTTCACGAATTCACGAATTGAACTTCACGAATTCAATTTCACGAATTCACGAATTCTACTTCCCGAATTCAACAGCTGAATGCGTGAAGTTGAGTTCGTGAAGTTGAGTTCGTGAAGCTGAATTCATGAATTCGTGAAGTTGAATTCGTGAGTTCGTGAAGTTGAATTCATGAAGTGGAATTCGTGAAGTTGAAATCGTGAAATCATGGAGTTGAAATCGTGAATTCGTGAAGTTGAATTCGTGAATTCGTGAAGTTGAGTTCGTGAATTCGTGAAGTTGAATTCGTGAAGTTGAAGTCGTGAATTCGTGAAGTTGAATTCAAGAAGTTGAAATCGTGAATCCGTGAAGTTGAAACTTTGAATGAATGCAGTTGAAATATTACTGCCGGTCTTTCGTACCATTGACCTAACTTTCCTACGTAATTAACAAACAACACATTGTTTACAAACAGCAATAAAACTCATTGTAGAAAGAGTTGCATCTTCGAGCTACAAAGCTTTAACGATTCTGTATGAATGTTTTACTATGCAGTTGTTACCTTGGTATGTTTTTACCCAGGTAGAGTGTACACCGAGTAGTGAGTGGCACAGTGAAGTTGGGTCACACACACGGCTTTGCCGATCCTAAGTTAATGTAGCTGGTATGCAGTTGTTATCTTGATATGCTGTTGCTCAGGTAGAGTGTACACCGAGTAGTGGCACAGTGAAGCTAAGCCACACACTAGGCTTTAACGATCCTGCATGAATATTGTTGCTACGCATTCTAACCTTGGTATACTGTTGCTCAGGTATAATGTACAACAAGTAGCGACACAGTGAAGCTTATTCACACACAGGGCTTCAGCGATACTGCATGAATGTTGTTGCTATGCAGTTTTAACCTCGTTATGTTATTACTCTGGTATAGTGTACACAGAGTAGAGACACAGTGAAGATAAGGCAGACACACAGGGATTTAACGACGCTACATAAAGGTGTTGCTACACAGACGAACCTTGGTATGCTGTCGCTCAGGTATAGTGCTAACCGAATAGTGACATAGTCATCACGAAAACACGCCTATATAATTTTGACTCCCTTTAATCCCACATTTATATAGTAAAACTGGGGTTTACAGGGGTATACATTATTTTTCTTATTTCTACAAAAACATAGATTATGGGTACTCGTTAGAACCGCCTCGCCAAGGCGGTTCTAACGAGTACCCACAATCTATGTTTTGAGCAGGAGTATGAAAAATATCAGAATTTGTTATCTGAAAATTTTCCTTTTTTTTGGTTGTAAAATTTTCAATATGTTTGAATAGGTATGTTTTCGTAATAGTGAAGCTAAGTCACATACATAGCTTTAACGATCCTGCATGTATGGTGTTGCTATGCTGTTTTTATCTTGCTATGCTGTTGCTTTGGTATAGTATGCACTGAGCAGTTGCATAGTGAAACCAACAAAGTTTTTATGATCCTGCATGAACGTTAGCGGAAATATATCATTTTTTATGAATCCTTTGAAACATAATCTTATATCTTTTATATAAACATATAATAAAACAAACTGTCTACTCATACCTTTATTATTTTGCCTTGGTCAATAATAATTTGGTAAGAATCTATATAGATATAAATTCTTTCTACCATGGAGACTGCTCTGCCTGGTCTACGTCGTCTGAATTTGCCGTCTACAGCCATATCACATATAACGTTATCTTCGATATGGGACGCCGCCATCAGGGAGTACGTGCATGGCCCTTGGAAGTGAATCCACTTATCATAGAATGTGAAAGTATGAGGATCTCCGGAAAATGTGCACAGGCATATTTCTCCTACAAAAATAAATAAATAAATAAATAAATAAATATGTTAATGTTTAAGCACTTTTGGTAAAAATTTTAGCAGATGGCATTTGAATTTCTTTTTTCTTATTTCTCGGAAAACAGATTTTGACATTTCTTGCAAATTGTCTTGGAGACAATTTGCATGAAATGTCAAACCTGTTTTGTAGGGAAAAGAAAGAAACAAAAAATATCATCAGCGTATCGTCTGCTGAATTAGCTAAGACAAGTGATAAAGGGAAATGAGTAAACAGCGCAATAAATTAAACGTCTATATTTCTACACGTTATACCCAACGTGAAGCAAGAGCCTTAATTTAGTTTAATGAAGGTTGTGGACTATTTAGATTTTATTACTTATCCATTCTTAATTAAATGGTCTATACATATTTCTCCAACCAAGATTTACTTGTCAGAACATTTACATTTCCTTATTCATTCGGAAAAAAATTTGTAGGTGCTCATTAGAAGCGCCACAGTGGGTAACAAGAAAAAAAAACACGATCTGGACATTCTTCTTAGCTGGAGCTATGATGTCCTTGTCCCAAGAAAATAAATTGAAATTTCTTACTTGAGTATAAATTTCAGCAGACGAATTTTGATATATCTTCCTTTTTTAGTTTTCCCAGAAATAGGCTTTGGCATTCATTTACAGTGTCTCCTAAGAAGGCAGTTTTCATGAAATGTCAAAGCCTATTTTTAAAGCTTTGTTCGGTGCAATAAAGCCCAGAAAATAGGCTTTGAAATTTCATGCAAAGTGTCGCGTAATTGCATGAAATGTCAAAGCCTATTTTCTTGGTAAAAAAAAGAAAAGAAAATAGCATCAATATGTCATCTGCTGAATATACCAAGAGAGTGTTATGGGTTAAACGTAGTTACAGTGTCATTGCGAGCGGCAGTATCATTTCCTGTAAGCCAACATACCTTTGCAAATTGTATAGAGAATAACGAAACGGCTCTGGACTATTGCCAATACTTTTCTTGATTGTTACATGACATCATTGTTTACAACAATAGGCATGCCTAAAGCCAAAGATGGAAGAGTCCTCTTCAGAAATTCAGTGAACTAGTTTAGTTTATTTAGTTTACTAGACGTACATACATCTAGTTTACGTACATACAATCTTACATCTATATATACTGAGAGGCCAAAATAAGTTTACTGGTAACTGCATTTTTTATTTGTCATCGGAGTTTTATATATGTACATTAATCGTTGATATTATAGTTAAGAACAATCATTTACGCATAATTTGCAACCATTTCAAGAACATCTAACAAAAAGCAAGGGAGTGACATTTACGAAAAGAATAAGAGGTCTAAATCAATATTTGCTTATGAGTAGCTTCCCTTTGAAAGGCCAACCTACATTTATGCATTTGTATTTCATTAAGTTGATAGAAGGATAAAAATGCTGTAAGAGCATGTTTCAACTTGAAATGCATAACAGCGTAAACTGTCAAATTTCTATACCAAGGACATGACGTTTTTGACATTTTCGTTCCTATTCTGACGTAATGCACTGAATTTCTATGGGACATTAAATGACATTACTCTGTTGAATAAATGGTTTTAGGAGATTTCAGCTTTATATAGTACAAGGAGGCTAAGCTAAGCATCCCTTTTTCGAAACATTCAAGTGGAAATGACCAACGCCACTTCATATATAGACTAGTTAAATTCCCAATATAGAACCAGACTACTATTGACGTCACACTGTTTTGGTACCCCGAAAAATAGTCCTATCTAAAAATAGAATGTACGAAGTAGATGTTGTATACAGTGTAAGGTAAAAAAGACTGCATTGATCTATTTATTTCAGGCCTCAGGCCGGTTTCTGAAGGAGACACATTCCAGATAGTAAACGATTCATAGGGATAAATAGGGAACTATTTGGCTGGGTGGAGTGCTACAACGATCCGGTCAGTCATTCCAGTTTGTGACCCCGAACAGGAGGAATTTTCGGTATGTCATATGGCGGGTAATGTCATGTGTTTTCGAAGTGATGAAGAGAACATGGAAATCCCAGGATCTGTTGCTGACTCAAGGGGCTGTCACATCCCACCGAAACCTGGATCTGATTTAGGTCCATGGAACTGTAGCAGGTGAGACACTTGATTTCTTAGCATTGTAGTCTATGGAGAAATTAATAGGGGTGTGTAATCCATATATAAGTCTCATAGCTGACAAAATATGGCTTTTTGTTGGACAACTAAACGACAGATTCCTTCCATATTTGGCAGATTTCTTGCTGCATGTCAGATCTAAAGTACAAGGTAAGTTTGATTTTTTTTTTCTTGCAACATTGATCGAGAAACTGGCCATTGACCTCAGCAGGGGTCCACGTTCAACCAAAGCAATTCGTGTTTTTAAAAGGAGTTACTTCCCTTGCATTGATGTACTGATAAAAAGAAGTACTGATTTATTTGTTAGTGTCATAAATGAAAACATGCATTTTTAATCATCTCAAGAGACTGTTCGAACTGTTTATATGTTAGAATCATTTCAGCGAGATGATTCTAATGAGTATTTTGAACATTACAGTTAAGTACAGAAAAGAAAAAATATTCTGTTTGTTTGTTTTTTTTTCCACCAGAATTACCGTATTTACCCTAAATATTTGAACAAGTAAGTTCTTACCGTATTTATTCCAAAAATAAATATCCAACTTACTCTTAGTGTTCGGACTGACTCGCCTGAGCAAACAGTTTAGACCCAGATCAGACGCCGCAAAATATGGTGTCTGATCAGGGTCCACCATGTTTGCCATCAACATCCAGCAATTTGTAGACTAATCAGAAAGTCCCAAAGTGAACGAGTTCAAATTTTAGGATAAATATGGTAAGGAGATGAGGTGAGTTGAAGTATCCGAATGCTTGGGATAAATACTGTAAGCTATTTGGGTGCCTAGTTTTATGACAGTATGGGACCAGATCAAATGGCTCCTTTAAGGATGTCGATTGATCAGGGTCTGCATTGTTTGATCAGGCCTGTTCGCCGGTTTGAATACTTGTCTGGGTCTTGGCTGGTTGCACACCACATTGTTTTTTGTTGTTTTTCTCTCTCATTATTATGTATAAGTAGAACTCCTATAAGGATGTCGTGTACTCTTGCTGTTGATATTCATTGTTGCTGTTGTTTTTGTATATCTTTTTGTTGTTTATGTTATTATTGTTGTTTGGTTTGTATAAAACAACTTAGTTTCTATCCATTTGCAGATACCAAAAAAAAAATGGCAAATTTATTGAAAATCCCCATGTTACAAGAGTTGCTTTTCCTTTGACAGGGATGGATGCATCTCTACCAAATTTTGCATTTAACTTCAGATTTTATTCTTTTAATCATACAGATAGAGTTTAGTTGGATTACTAACAAAAGCTGTCTATATAGGAACCAGACTACTATTGACGTCACACTGTTTTGGTATCCTGAAAAATAGTCCTATCTGAAAATAGAGTGTGCGAAGTAGATGTTGTATAAAGTGTAAGGTAAAAAAGACTGCATTGATCTATTTATTTCAGGTCACAGAAGGTTCCTGGAGGAGACGAATTCCAGATATTAAAAGATTCTGTAGGGAACCATTTGGCTAGGTGGAATGCTACAAGTCGGTCGGTCATTCCAGTTTGTGACCCCGAACAGGAGGATTTTTTGATGTCATATGGCGGGCAATGTCAAGTCTTTTCGAAGTGATGAAGAGGACATGAAAATCTCAGGATCAGTTGCTGACACACGGATCTGTCACATCCCACCGAAACCTGGATCTGATTTAGGGCCCATGGAAATGTAGCAGGTAAGACACTTTTGATTTCTTAGCATTGTAGTCTATGGAGAAATTGATAGGGGTGTGTAACCTATATTTTTCATTCAATGGGAGGTAATTTGAGATGGGAAGAAATTCAAATCCAGCTTGACGTCATTTGATGGGAATTTTGAATTAAATAATGTTATGGTTTTACTCACAGACATTTGTGCAAGACATTTATGAAAAGTAAATGACATTTGTTTTATACAAAGCGAGTTATGACTGGAAATCCTGTGTTTAATTACGGGCTCATAACTCCATAATGTATGACTGCGACAGAATTACCTTTGTGATTTTCAAAGACGGACGTTTAACAAAAATGACCATGTAAACATTTAAAGAAAAAATACAACACGAGCCGGTACTCAGAACTCGAAACTGAATACTTTTTGTTGCCTTTGAGTAGGGTATTGAATTATAAGAGATAATCAAAGTGTAACCTACATTCAAAATCAACACATACAAAATCAATACAAAAAATCTGCTTGTAAATTATACAAGAATATCCTGTGAAAAGCACACACATGTACTAACATCCAATTAGGCCGCACCATGCAAAACCTATCTTCAGGCATGTGCGGACAAAGAAGGTCCATATCAGCCTGCACATGCACAGTCTGACCAGGGTCTCCATTGTCCTTTAACAGTCATTGGAACCTACAGAATGCATGAATGGAGAGAAAAGGCCCGGATTATACTTCGCGCATATTGCAAATGTTCGAGGGCACCTTTTCCATTGAGACGGTCGAATTAAAAACAAGAAAATTATTACAGTCGACTCTCGTGATCTCGAATTCATAGGGACTCTCTGAAATACTTTGAGATATCCTCCCCTCGACATATCAGATTTGCAGAAATGAGGAAAAAATAATTATAACAACCACATTTAACAAATATATATGTAATTGGACTCTTGAAGTTAGAGATGTATTAAAAATATTATGAAGAAGAGGAGAAATTGCTCCTTAGGAGCCATTTCTCCTCTTTTCCACAATATGTTGTTTTACCTGTTGTTAGATTTTCATGTTTAGGCAAGGACCAGATGTTCGCTTTGAGATAAACGGTTATTCGAGATAAGCGAGATCGAGATAACGGGAGTCAACTGTATATATAGGAGTTAATCATTGAACTTACCGCAACGATAATTCACTGTCAAGTATTTGTAGGTACCGTAACACGGATCTTCTCCGAAGAAAGTATTAGTCGGTGTAACGGTGCACGACGAGACTCCCGTGCAATGAGTCCGCAGTTTGCCGGTAACATCTAAGTGACAGTTTGTGTCGTTCATATGCTCATGGGGGCACACGGATTCGGACGTCCTACCATAACTTGCAGAAAGTATATCCACTGCTTCTCCATTGGGACAGCTTATGGTTCCTGACTTGTTTTCACAAATGATTACTGGATTACCTGATTTAAAAGAAAATAGGGACTTTATAAACAGGCCTCGCTTACCGTAAATATTCGAACAAGCAGACCTTAGCAAACAGGGAAGGTACAAATCAGTTATGTGGAATTGATGTACCTGGTAAATTTCCCAACAAATTTACAAAGGAGACAGCTTTTGTGACTTCCTGCACAGCAAAGGTCCTTCTTAAAAGGGTCTACACTTAAAGGATTTTTTTTCCGTGGGGACCGAATTCTTCCCTTTTAGAATAGACTTATTTTCAGAAGGGAGACGGAACAGTTAACAGAGTTGCCTCCCCTGAAACTGTGATTGTATCCAAGTTTTACCAGGGCTTGCGCTGTTTGCCGTTCAGATTTAAGATTTGTTTTTTACTCATCGGCAGTATTTGTTCAAATGTTGGAGCCAAACTTTAAAGCAAAGGTGTCCGAATATTTTGGGTAACATATGCACTTTTGTCACTGTCTGGGCTAATTTAGCAGACGACAATACTGATGATATGTTTGATATTTTCCTCCAGAAAAAAAAAAGTTTCATGTTGATCCATCAAGAAGTCTGCAAAAATGTAATAACCACGACTGGATCATTTTCCAAAATACAAAAGGGTGAATTCGAAAGTCTACGAGTAAATGGCATCTCGTCTCGTTGACCTCTACAAGAATGACCCTCACATTTACAAAAAAAAAAAAAAAAAAAAAAAAATCAAGAAGCCCAATGGACAATGATCGCTCATCTGAGTCACAGAAGTTGTATCCGGCTTTCCGTTATACTTTATCTTAGACTTAAAAGCTGCAAATATGTTTACTCTTTACCTGTCCTGGTTATTAGCAAATTTGATCAAATTTGATGAAAACTGTAGTTATTAATGAACAAAAATATAATCCTCAATCAAAGCACATTTGCCCCAACATATAAAGTATGTGAGCGAATTTTTCAACCTTAAATGGGGTGTATCTCCGCAGGTCCAAATTCTATCTAATTCGAGACTTTATGCTTGCTCTGGTTTCCTAAATTTGTTTCAAAAAATCTGTTGCTTTCATCAAAGAAGGTCGCACGGTCTTTTAATGACCTTCATTAGCAGATAACTCTAAACGAATAGCCTGGTATTGTTGAATCTTTAAGTCGGTCAAGATACCATAAACATGGTAAGAGAAAAGTCCAGGGAGTGCCACAATCACAAACCGCAGCCCTTCCCAGACCCCAAGAGGAAGAGGAAACCGAAAAATTCAAACAAGCACAAATCGTACAAACACGTCTGTCTTGCATACGAGGGTCTGCAAAAAGTTTTGTCACTGAGTTCGGATTACTTCAGTGCTACGTTTTATCAAACATATTTTTTCATTACAAACCTTCGAAGTAGTCCCCCTTTACTGAAACACATTTTTTGTAACCTTTTTACCTAGTCGCGAAAAGCAGATAAATAGTCTTCTTTTGGTATCTGTTGGAGACACTGATAAATAGCGCTGCCAAGAGAATTTCTAGACGTATACTTATTTCCAGAAAGCATTTTCTTAAGCATTGGGAATAAAAAGAAGTCACAGGGACTCAGGTTAGGTAAAGAAGGTGGATGGTTTAAAACTTTCACCTTTTCAGAAGCCAAAAAAGACTTAACAACCATACTTATGAGGGGAGGCGTTGTCATGTAAAAGGTGGACTCCTGACCATCCTGTGCTTGGTCGTTTCTTATTGTAAAACTCTTTCACTTCCTTCAGTACAGAATTCTTGTAGAAGTGACTGTATGACCAGATGGACAAGGCACTTGAACGACTGGCCCACTTGAATTAAAGAAAATTGCGTACAACATCTTTCTCGAACTTATGGTTCTCTTGGCAATGAACGACTGGCCCACTTGAATTAAAGAAAATTGCGTACAACATCTTTTTCGAACTTATGGTTCTCTTGGCAATACATGGGCGTTTTTGATCATTTCGCTTCCACTGCTTATTATCAGCCTTTCTTTGTTGCTCAAACATGCGCACCCAAGTTTCATCACCTGTTAGCAAATTAGAAAAAAAACGACTATTATAGCCTTTGTATGTTTTCAAAAGTTCCCGGGCACATTTAAGGCGTTGTGTCTTTTGCTCCTCAGTGAGCAAATGAGGTACCCACCTAGCGCAAACCTTTCGCTTTTCAGAATTGTTTGCACACTGCCTTCTGATATGCCAGTACAATTAGCTATATCTTTGACAGACAATCGCGCATCCTGTTTGACCACACTCTTGACAGCAGCGACGTTAGCCTAGGTAACAGAGGTTTTAGACCTACCAGGACGCGTATCATCTTCAACAGAAAAATTCCCAGCTTTAAAAGCTTTAACCCACCTAAAAACTGTGCGCATGGAAATGGTCTGAGGTCCATATATACCACACAATTCATTAAATATCTGCTTTGAATCTATATTAAGCTAATGCGGCATTTAATATATCTACGAATGTCAGTCTTCTGGTCCACGTTCCAATGTAACAAGTAAATTGGTCAGTGTATATGACTGCATCTATTTCAATTTGAAATAACTCGATCAGTTGGAAAGCAATTTGAACGAAATAAACGGGTATCGTCAGCAATTCAACACACCATTCAGTGCAGTGAAGCATTTTAAAATACACCTGGGATAAAACTGAGGAAGCCTAATAGTGACAGAACTTTTTGCACGACCCTCGTATTAGCAAGTTTGATTAAGTTCTGATAATAACAAAAAATACGTAGTTATCAATTGGGCAACATTTTTCCCATTGTAAGTCTAATTTTATACAGAAAGTATCAAAAAAGACCATTTCAGGCAACTGTTTCGACCTTTCAAGGCATGTAACGCCGAATTGAACATTCCGACCAGGCCCAAAATCAAACTATTGCGATTTTATGCCTATTCTGAGGCTCAGCATTGAGCTCTTGAGCTTTGAGACGGATACTAACAACTAAATAACCCTGACCAAGAGTACACTGTTCTGTAGGAGCAGCTCTGATTATGGTCTGTCCGTCGACTGAGCGATCACTACCACAAACAAATATACAAACATAACATTTATACAGAAATAACTCTGTATACAGATGGGATTTAGAGGAAAGCCTTCCGACATATGAAGGTTTGTATCCTATTTGCTATGATCTGAAATTTTAAGTCGTTGTGTTGGTCTCGTTGGCTCAGAGAAGTGCGCCTCCGACTGATGACCAGGAGGTCTCAGGTTCGATCCCCGCCGGGTCCAACAATATCATTTCACTGAGATTGACAATGAAAACATGTTTGCTACGGTAGTTCGGTAGTTCTCCCCTACCGCTGCTTCATGAAGGGTAGTTGTCAGATTTTGGCGAAAGAATGTGCACTAGTCTGCTCAGTAAAAATGTGGTTAGGTAAACTGACCAGCTCTACTTGACCTTCATAGTGTTGAATGGGCAGTAAAACCCCAACTCCAACATTGTCAGGCGTTGTTTGAATAGAAATGACATAGGAAAGAAATCTAATCATCGCCAACGGCCAGGTACATGTAGACAAAAAATTTAACATTAAATGTTAACGGCAAATCTTTGCTTCATTAACAATGACCTTTTTTTTTTTATCTCTAAGAGCTATCCTGTGCGAACGGTTCATTTCGTATTAACTCTTCTTTGTGAAGGTATACATGTAATTTATAAATTTTTGTCCTTAAAGGAAAATGGTCTTATTTGAGAAAAAATGGAACCGCTATCAAAATGTAAAGAATATATAGTAGTTGGAAAAAAAATCAGACGATCTTGGTCGCTATCACACAAATATTCTTTTAATACAAATGCGATACATAGCCTTTGCGAACGGGTTCATAAACCAAAAGAAATACGTCCTTTTCAAAGAAATATTTTTTATTTTGGCTGAATAATCCTGAAATGGTCTTCTTTTATACTTTCTGTATAAAGTGATAAATCATGTATTAGTTTGTGATACATGTAGTTCGTTTTTTTTTTTTTTTTTGTTGTTGTTTTTTTCGTCGATTGCCATGGAGCTGCATGAAGATTGTATATTCGGCTGACACCTGCTTCGGGCTATATTGTAAAATAATGCAACTATCCCGAGCTGGCTTTACCAGTGCGGCCAAGGTCGCCACTATTCCCATCAACTGATAAGGTCAAAGTTTGATTATGAAATTTCTTTCATATGAAAGAACTGAACATATTGACTGGACCTGAAAGGTTGATTAATGATAAGATTAAACAGACTTCTCAGTAGTTTTCTTAGCTTTGGTAAATATGTATTATATGATTATAGGTAGTAAGAAACGTAACTAGAAGCACTACTTGTTGCAATGCAGAGAGGTATTTCGACATATGGTTCCACGGGGAATAGAATAATCAGTGAAGTGCTTCAACTGTATTTATGTTAAACAATACTCCACAGCTATAAAGACTACTTCAGTTAAAAGCTTGTTCCAAATATTGTAACAGTTACTAATTGTATTTGAATTTTTGTTATTTTATATCCTTAATGAAAACTGATTATTGTATTTGAAACCCCTTGGTTTTTAAGAAGTAATCTTGAACAACAGAGGACATATTCTTACTTCAATTATACAACAACTATAAAAATGAATGGGCATCTACTACATGTGTAATTATAAAGTAGTCAAACAGAAATTGAACCATATCTTTCTAAACTAGCAGAAGAGAATGCAGTTGTTACAATTTAGAACTAGAAATTACAGGCTACCTATAAAATTTGGAAGAAGAACAATAAGTTAAACGAAAGATAATGCATGTTTGGTGAAACCGATATAAGTAATGAATTTCCATTATATACTTGTCTGTCCCCTTTAAAACACATTCTAAAAAATACCTTAACCCATATTGCCATAAAAGTCCTGATATTTTGAAGAAAAAATATCGCAACTAATGTATAAGAATAGCAAAGGAATTAAAGAGTCTTTGTAAATCAATCAAAATAATAATGAAAGTGTTTGCTTTTTTACTTCTTGAATTCTTGAAGTGCCTTTTCTTTAAAAGGTATGATCTAATTGTTCTACTTTCCTATATATTTCGTATCTGCCTATAGAGGGATCTGGTTTACTCAGTGATGCTTTGCATGTCATATTCTTGTCATGCAGTGTTCCGTATGTCTTATTATTACGAAGCTTTAATTACTGAATGGTTTAATATGTACGACGAATTCCGAGGAGCAATCGTGTAGATATCACTAGCAAGCTCGCGCCTTTTGATATCCCAGCTCGAGATAATATTCACCAAAATCAGTGTAACAGACCTATGCTTGTGTGCTATTGTCGTATCTTTTATTTTATTGCAGGTGGTGAAATCAATGTAAATCCAAAATGAATAAAAATGATATTTTCACAAATGAAAAATATCGATATTTCTTCACATGTAAAAAAAATCACGACTGTATTATTTTCACTGCTGGTTTTGGAATACGTCTGTAGTCTTCATTGTTACTCGAACAGATGCAAATGGCCACTTCGTTTGTTTGAACGTCTGTAAGTTCTCTGTTTCTGCGCAAAACGACCAAGTGTGGATTTTCATTTTCTTTAATATAAAGTGAGGAACACTTTAGTGCCAAAATTATTTTGATTTGACAAAAATTTGGTTTTGTCTGTCCTGCGCTTTATGTGATAAGTACCGAACATCGACGTCATGCCGTTTACGTTTGGTTATATATGACGTCACAAACACTTTATCATGGAAACAATAAAATAAAATGAAACTTTACTTTTTTGAAGTAAATACCATTAATGTTTTATCTCGTGTAATAAAATCACATTTTGACTCGTGTTTCACACTCGTGAAAATACTGATGTTTTCATTACACTCGATGAAAATATTTCTGGTATTCACTTCAAAAGAGTAAATAACCTCTGTATATCCTCAGGCTGTTATACAATGTATGACCGGAGTGTAATAAAGTTACTAGAACATAAAAACTATATGAGGAATGCAAACAGAACATACTCGAACTAGACTGTTCTTGGAACAATGCCATCTTCCAGATTGCTTATGTTAAGATTATGTTCTTTTTTTTCAAGTTAGTTGGTTTGAATTATAAGGTAAGTTGAAATTTCAACTCAGTAAGATGCAACTTTTGGATACGCAAGCTGAAATTTCACGTATGTTAAAATTTCAAGTTAGTTTCTTATGGTCAAAGAAAAAAGACAACACGTCTTTACTTCACGTCTTCTTCACAACTAAACTGAAAACGTAACGTGACGTTACGTGGCAAATAATATACACAACGCTACTGTACCAGAACATGCAATCCCGAATATATGAAAAGAGTCAGATCAAGCACAGGCTGATCCGCGCCTATGTTGTTCGCAAAGGCTTAAAGGCTTTTTCATATTTTTTCCCCACAGCAAATGTGGTAAAATGGATCAATATCAATTAATACAAAATATTTTGAAGTACCCGAAAAATATCTTTAGCAAAGAAACAAACATTTTGTGCAATATTCATTACTATGCAAACATTCTTACTCGGGCATTAACCTAAAATACACCAGAGGCACATTTCCTGAAAGTAACAAAATAGTTCAAGCTACACCTCACATCAGTCTACGCACACCTACAAGCTGGTCCATATATATGACAAAAGTAATAGGAAAGCCATAGACAGTTGTTAAGTGCGGACAATAAAATCACGGAAAGGGCAAGGAATCCATGCACGTGCAATATGCAGCCGCATTCACAAATGCACACGTATACGTAAGCGCATGAGCATGCGGATGCGTACACGGACCATGCGCCCATAGAATCCCTGCCCCAGACAAAGCGGACGCGCAGGCTGATATAGAATTCTACAGCTGGCACCCCATAATTCTACACCGAGAAAGCAAAGAATCCATACACGCGCAATATATACTGCCCGAACCCGCATTCACAAGCGCATACGCATACGTGCGGATGCGTACGCAGATCGCGCGCTCATAGAATCTCTGCTCAGACAAAACAGGCGCGCAGGCTGAGCTAGGATCCTACCGCTCGCACCCTAGTAATACCAAAAGTCAGGTGTATTGAAGGTTCGGTCGGAAGTATACATATTGAGCATAAAATTCAAGGCAAGCAGCCACCTTCATTACCAATAGTATTTTGAATTGCAAGCACAGAAAAAGTGCTATAAAGAAAATTAGACCCTCATACATACATTGATTGAATTATGTTCAAAAAAAAAAGGTCGGATAGATTTGTGTAAAATGGAAGCGGAGTCAGTCTGAACAGCCACAGACGGATAAAAACGTCGAAACAACGTCGACAACGTCGGTTCAACGACACATCGAAGCCGCCCCAACGCTATGCGCCCGCTGGGAGGATTAGCTGCATAACCCAAAATTTCGTATTCAACATTGTTTATCAACTTTGTATTAAGTCCGCTAGGAAACTTTGTTTCTAGTTTGTGGATCCAGTAAGTTTCCTTTAACAGCCGTTTCACATCGTCCGGAACAATGTCTATAGCCACCCAAACTATGCTCATCAGTATTAAAGTGTGTAGCATTCTGAGTTGAATAATCCGGGTCATTGAAATTAATGATGTTAAATTTCTGACTGTTCATTCTTTTCGACACTTGTTGACTAGTTTGCCCAACATACTGCTTGTCACACTTTTTACACGAAATGAGGTAAATAACATTTCTTGTAGTGCAGTTTGTATCATAGTTCTATTTAAATGAAGTACAGATTTGTGAAATCAAACAATGATCACTCTCAACAGTGTGTGAACAATGGGTGCATCTTGGTGTCTTATATTTAAAGGAAGAAAACTGAAACTACGACGTTTCTGAAAACTTCGACTTTACAAGTATATCCTTTATATTTCGAGGAGATTTGTATGCCACCACAAGTTTATATTTTGGCAGTTCTTTTACAGATGAGTTACAAGAGAGTTGTAACAAATCCAAATATTTGTTCACGATATATCCTATGTTAGGTAAAGATGGGTTATATTAGATAACAAAGTTATTGACCGGCGCTCGAATCGCGCCGGTCTCTTAATATGGCTTTGGATTTTTACATGTGGTAGAGTATTCGATTAGCTCACTAAGGACATTTTATATTTGCCGGGACGTCGGTTTGTGACGATCCCGGCAAATATAAAAAATCTTCAAACAAACCGTGTTATAAACAGATTAATATCTATTCCATTTTATTTTCAATCAAGAAATTTCATAAAGCTTAATAAAAGCAAACATTAAATAATCACAATGTTGTTCTTTTTTGCCTGTTACACTGAAAATTTATTAAACTTGTCCCATATCTCTATGTAAACATGAACAAAATTTGCGCCGGTACTTAGACGTTTACGTCGAAATATTTTGTCTTGTTATATTTGAACTACATTGTGTATTGTCTTTTGAACTGGACACCAAAGCCTCACTTTGAAACAATTTACATACTTTATATAATGCCGAATTAATCACGGCTTCTAGATAGTTTCTTGCAATGTATAACTCTCAGAGATTAGTCACAGCGTTCGGAAAATCTGCATTAAGTTCTTGTAATTTTAAAACAAAGTACATGTAAATTTAAGTTCAGATCCTAAGAAAAGAAGATACGTAAGTGGAAATTTCAAGTAAGTAAGTTTGCTTTTTATTCCCTTCATTTTAGACAACACAAATAAGCACTAACTTTATTTTATTGTATAAAAACAGTGCCGTACGCTATTAACAGCCGTGCACTAACCACCGAAAGCCATGATATAACAAGAAAAACTCATGCGCTGTTAGTGCAGACTACGCAACTTTCGATATTCTCGTACGGGGGCCACAGAATTAATCCGCCATGTTCGCGACACTTTTTAAACGATCAACTGGAACCTGACTACTACTGACGTTACACTGTAAAATAATTCTAAATAAAAACACGGTGTATGAATCGATGGTGTACAAAGTGGGAGATAAACATATCTGCATCTGTTTATTTCAAGCAGCAGGAGGGCCCTGGAGGATAAGAATTCAAGACATTAAGATATTCTGTAGGGAACAACTTGGCTTGATAGAGGATACAAATAGTCTCTCGGTCATATCATATTTTGATCTGGTTAGGAGGAATTTCCAGATTGTTCTCTACAGAACAGGATGTCAAATTTCCAAAGTGGCGAAGCGGAAACGAAAGTCCAGGGCTTTGTTGCTGATTGATGTGGGTATCACATTCCGTCAAAGCCAGGGACTAATTTTGGACCAGAGGCCGAGCGCATAAAGCAGAGGTAAGCCTACGCCAGGCGTACGCCCGTCGTAAAATTATCTCAGAAATTTAAGCGGTGTGCATAACCGAGACGTGTCGCACACATAGTCGTAAACTCACTCATAAAAAAAAAGTAAGAGAAAAGTCCAGGGAGTGCCACAATCACAAACCGCAGCCCTTCCCAGACCCCAAGAGGAAGAGGAAACCGACAAATCTCAACAAGCACAAACCGAACAAATATACGAAAAGCACTAAGATGAGCTGTCTCTTCCCCAAGCGAGGTAATCGCAATACTAAAAGGACCGAGAACACAAGAACAAAATGACACACGGAAAGACATACAACAAATCGCCTCGTAAATTAACCCACAAAGCAACAAGGAGTAAGACTAACACCGGGACCACCAACTTAGAACGGTCGGTAGAGCAAACCACCGGGGGGTTTAAAGCACTTTTAAAAAAAACGCAACATAAAGTCGCAACAAGACATAAAATCACGACTACTAGGTAGTATACTTAACTGTAACGTATCATGATTATTTTGCATTATTCGATGTAAAGACGGATGGCATTGTACACTGGTTTGACGATTTACAGTATAGGAGAAGTTTAAGGAGAGAACGGGTATTTAGAGACAGAACCAATTCTTTGGATATTTATAATGATATTGAGCTTTACGAGCGCTTTAGATTACATCGGCCCAGACTGCTTGAATTAATTGATGAGCTCCGCCCTGACTTGGAACATCCTACGCGGCGACAGACCCTTGTTCGGTTGAGTTATTTGGCGAGCGGCTGTTTCCTGAATGCAGTTGGTTACTGGTAACTAATATTAATAGATCAACTACATGCAGGATTATCAGACGGGTTATTTGGGCTCTCAAAGGATTTTTTGCATAGCTATGTGCAGTTTCCAAGTACAGATGCACAAATAAATGCTATCAAACAAGGTTTTCACGCCATAGCAGGGTTTCCGAATGTAATCGCTTGTGTTGATGAAACGCATATACCAATTCCAGTTGCTACCCAAAACGAATGGCAGTTTGTAAACAGGAAAGGAACACCTTCTATTAATAAAGTGTGACCATGAACTTAAAATAATTAACTGTGTTGTACGTTGACCTGGATCTACTCATGACTTGCTCATGACTCGCGGATTCTGACTCAGAATGGAATCCACAGACATCTTCAGCAAAATCCAGGTATTGGATATGTTTTGGGAGACAGTGGGTATCCTTAAATGCAGTGGTTAATGGTATCGGTTATCAACCCCGCTGTTTATTGCGCATTTGTCAACAAGAAGTGTAATTGAGCGATGCAATGGCGTTTTGAAACGTAGATTTGCCTGTCTTACCAAGCTAAGAATCAGCCCGGAAGCCTGCATGGTCTTACACAACATGTGTATGATTACTGTGGGAATACAGCCAGGAGAAGATGCAGTGGATGATGACCAAGATGACAATGGGGAAATTTGCCAAGATGATGTTTCATTTCGCACATGATATACATGTTACAGCGTGCTTTTATGACTATACGCCAGTTGTACTCCAGTAGCAACTAAGTCCGACATATGTTAGCGTTTTGCACTCAACTTTTAAGAAAGTCGTATCTGGACAGTTGGGCCTATGTTCGTAGCCTACGCCGGCGCAAAGTACGCCTCCTCTATGCACTCGGTCCCAAGGAAGTACAGCAGGTGTGAGGAAGTTTACCATTGTACACTATGTAGAATTTTATAAGGATGTAACACCAGCTGTCATCACGAGAAGTTTACCGTCTGACGCGGGAACAAGCATTGTCGGTTGATATTGCATTCGCGAGACACTGGTGAAAAGGCAAAACAAAATAGTGCACGAAATTACGCAAAATTTAGCAAATATTTCAGTTTTAATGCAAAAATAGCGATCGAAAATACTTTCCAATGCATAACCATTCGCCAGGTCCCTCGGCGTTGAAAACCTCCCTCAGGACCAGGCGAATGTTAATGCATCAAAACCCATCTTTGATTCTTTTAGTATTTATTCCATACGACTTTTCGCCTTTCGGATTTATCAAGGACTGATTACACAAAGTATATATGACGTCGACGCTAAATATTTATAACAGCGCCAAATCCATTACAAAGATATTAACGGGTAAATATACATACACAGTAGCGTTGTGCAAAGTTAAACAAGCGACATGAAAGAGGCAATCATATACCGCGACGACCCTGATCAGCTGGCCACACATCAGCACATTGTTCAGCGCTATCGTCGTAAACACCACGGTAGTCACACAGCCCGTACCACGCGCCACGAAGACGATTAGGATATGACATAATATATACAGACAACGAAGAAAAAAGTCAGCCTGCGAAAACGCAAAACCAGAACGGGCCTTACTAATGTCCGCGTTCTGTGATGTTAAATACTGCAACAATATACTGCAGAAACAAGGGAGCTCAGACCAGACTGCGCGAATGCGCAAGCCGGTCCCTATCCGGTTATTACAATTATTCTACCCCGCTTCCATGCGTGCGCACGCATACGCATATGCGCAGTACCCGGCCATTGCATGAACAAACGCAGATAAAGATTTTTAAGTTGGTAAAGATATTAGTGAAGATACCCAAGAAATAAAAATCTTAAAGGTTGCCTTTGGAAACAAAGAACACGTAACAGATTAGAAACTGGGAGTCTCGGTTTCATTGAGACTCTTCATAAACAGTAATGAAGTTTGCAACACTGCTTACGCCCTGTAGCGTATACATGAGCAGAATTCCACCACAGTTAAGAAGCACAACTCTCCCGGGGCAATAGAAGAACGAAAAATGAAGAACAGGTTATAACAAAACGAACGCCATATATGAAATTACAGACGCACAACCAAAGAAGAACTGGAAATAGAGGAACCGCCTTGGAATGGTCAGTTGGAAAACTATTTGGGGGTTTAAACCAGGTTTTATTCGCGCGACACCTCACCATGAACTCAGAAATTCTGATGCAGCTCCAAATTACAAATATGTGTTCGGTTGGGATACTTCATCTGTAAAATATCGCAGCGAAACAAAACGTATAATCAAAAACACTGTGATGAAACACAGCAATAGGCTCAATGGTGATCTCAGAATACAAGAAACCCACATACAGGACCACGATGAGTCCGACCACAGATATTGATAGTCAGGAGCCGACTATCTGAAACAATTTGAGAGGGAGCCGTCATTTAGTCCGCGGACCGACCCACCGTCATGCATTTAAAAAGGAAAGCAAATCTATCAACTATAATTGAGGTAACAACCATGCTTGCAGTTTGCCGCAGAATAGTCATGTTGAGCCTATCTTTTTGCAGTGAATAGAAATATTTTTACTTGTATGAAAAAGTCAGTTTTGCCAACAATCTTATTGATTTTTTAGACTAAGTTGCCATAAAATTCAGGTTCGGACAGAGCTTCCTGCAGAAAAGTTTTGAAACCAACGTTGTATTTAGACTTTAATTTAGAATGACGGCGATTAAACTTAGAAAATGTTTTACGTAGGTTATGAAAAAAAGGTAAGAATAGTTTATGCTTAAGAAGTTTAGCAGTTAAATTTTATTTCAAGTCATTGTTAGACTAGATGCCTTAGCAAAAACTACAATTTAAAAAACAAAGTCGTACTGTTTGTCATAAATGTTAGTAGAGATTATCTCATTAGATACCGATAAATTTAAATCCAAAAACGGAGCTTTGGTGTCAGAGGTATTAGTTGTATTTAACTGTAGTTCTTTGAAGTTTCAAGAAAACTCAGTCGCAAAAATAAATACAGGAATTTCAAAACAATCCTCTTTGGTCTTAATGCTCCTCTGTAAAATGATTCTATTTTGCCCTAATGCTTCTCCACACTCGTCTCCTGTTTTGCCACTTATCAACTTATTTCCCAACTTACAAATACATTTCAACATATCAAGACAATAATGAAATGACTTGAAAATAATAAAATCTTACCTGCGGCAACACTCCAGAGAAGGGCGACGACTACAAGAACATGCATGCTGACTTGGTCTGAATGATCAATCGGGACCACAATAGGCTCTTATATAGGTATTAAACCGACAGCTGGGTTATCCGTGCAGCGAGAAGAAAGAGCTTACTGCAAATAGTCGAGCTTCAGATCAGGGCCGTATCTGTGCGGCACTTCAATCGATGGATATCATTATTTACCAACTTGCAACTCCGTTTAAGGGAGCTTGATACACATGTAGTTTCCACCATTTTGTACAAGGGGTATTTTTCTTGTTACTTCCTGGGTTTTCCTGCATATCAAGCCAATTCCGAATAAAACATATACTCTAAAAGAAGAGTTTGCTCCTGTTGGGAGTCTGCTCTAAAGAAGAGAATTTGCTCACGTTGGGAGTCTGCTCTAAAAGGAAATAGTTTACTCCCGTTGGGAGTCTTCTCTAAAAAAAAAGAGAGTTTGCTCCCGTTGAGTGTCTACTCTAAAATGGAAAGAGTTTGCTCCCGTTGGGAGTTTACTCTAAAAGGAAAGAGTTTGCTCCCTTGGTAGTCTGCTCTAAAAGAAAAGAGTTTGCTTCCGTTGGGAGTCTGGTCTAAAAGAAAAGAGATTGCTCCCTTTGGGAGTCTACTCTAAACTTGCAACTCCGTTTAAGGGAGCTTGATACACATGTAGTTTCCACCATTTTGTACAAGGGGTATTTTTCTTGTTACTTCCTGGGTTTTCCTGCATATCAAGCCAATTCCGAATAAAACATATACTCTAAAAGAAAAGAGTTTGCTCCTGTTGGGAGTCTGCTCTTAAAAAGAGAATTTGCTCACGTTGGGAGTCTGCTCTAAAAGGAAATAGTTTACTCCCGTTGGGAGTCTTCTCTAAAAAAAGAGAGTTTGCTCCCGTTGGGAGTCTACTCTAAAATGGAAAGAGTTTGCTCCCGTTGGGAGTTTACTCTAAAAGGAAAGAGTTTGCTCCCTTGGTAGTCTGCTCTAAAAGAAAAGAGTTTGCTTCCGTTGGGAGTCTGGTCTAAAAGAAAAGAGATTGCTCCCTTTGGGAGTCTACTCTAAACGGAAAGAGTTTATTCCCGTTGGGCGTCTACTCTAAAAGAAAAGAGTTTGCTCCCGTTGGGAGTCTACTCTAAAAAAAAAAGAGTTTGCTCCCGTTGGGAGTCTGCTCTAAAAGGAAAGACTTTGCTCCCGTTGGGAGTCTACTCTAAAAGAAAAGAGTTTGCTCCCGTTGGGAGTCTACTCTAAAAGAAAAGAGTTTGCTCCCGTTGGGAGTCTACTCTAAAAGAAAAGAGTTTGCTCCCGTTGGGAGTCTACTCTAAAAGGAAAGAGTTTTCTCCCGTTGGGAGTCTACTCTAAAAGAAAAGCGTTTGCTCCCGTTGGGAGTCTGCTCTAAAAGGAAAGAGTTTGCTCCCGTTGGGATTCTACTCTAAACGGAAAGAGTTTTCTCCCGTTGGGAGTCTATAAAAGGTAAGAGTTTGTTCCCGTTTGGGGTTTGGTATAAAAGGAGAGAGTTTGCTCCCGTTGGGAGTCTGCTCTAAAGAAGAGAGTTTGCTCCCTTTGGGAATCTACTTTAAAAAGAAAGAGTTTGCTCCCGTTGATAGTCTGCTCTAAAAGAATAGAGTTTGCTCCCGTTGGGAGTCTGCTCTAAAGAAGAGAGTTTGCTCCCGTTGGGTGTCTATTCTAAAAGGAAAGACTTTGCTCCCGTTGGGAGTCTGCTCTAAAAGGAAACAGGTTTCTCCCGTTTGGGATTATTCTCTAAAAGGAAAGACTTTGCTCCCGTTGGGAGTCTGCTCTAAGAAGGAAAGAGTTTTCTCCCGTTTGGAGTCTACTCTAAAAGGAAAGAGTTGGCTCCCGTGGGAGTCTTCTCTAAAAGGAAAGAGTTTCTCCCGTGGGAGTCTACTCTAAAAGAAAAGAGTTTGCTCCCGTTGGGAGTCTGCTCTAAAGGGAAAGAGTTTGCTCCCGTTGGTAGTGTACTCTAAAGAGAAAGAGTTTTCTCCCGTTGGGAGTCTATAAAAGGTACGAGTTTGTTCCCGTTGGGAGTCTGCTCTAAAAGGAGAGAGTTTGCACCCGTTGGAGTCTACTCTAAAAGGAAAGAGTTTGCTCCCGTTGGGAGTCTATTATTAAAGAAAAGAATTTGCTCCCGTTGGGAGTCTTCTCCAGAAGGAAAGAGTTTGCTCCTGTTGGAGCAAACCCTTTCCTTTTAGAGTAGACTCCTTTTAGAAGAAGGAACAATTTTGACAGATTCCGGGTAAATTCAATTTATTTCAGTTAATTTTGTAAAAACGGTTACGACGAAATTATAAATCGCACATCAATGAAAGATATGCTCAAAGAATGCGAACTTTTAATGGAAGGGATATATTTTCAGGCAAGGCAGGGCAGTCATAATTGTTTTTGCTACCCTTCTGTATACGTTCTACTCTTAGAAGAAACAATTAACTCCTATTCTTTCCTTTTAACCTTTACCACTTTCTTGGCAAATTCAGCAGACGACAAATTAGCAATAGGTTTCTAAGTTTTCCCAGCTAACAGGATTTGACATTTCTTGCAGATTGTCTTCATTTTTCAGAAGAGAATGGCAAACAAGGACATCATGGAATTTGCTTCTCGGCGCAAATAATACCATGTGTAACATCTGCCAAATGTATTTTGTCTTGCAGGGGAGACGTATCGTGTGTGAGGCATGGCCACCACGACCAATATGCGCATTCCCGCAGTCCGATCAAGGATCAAGGATATAATTCGGCCGTGCGATGCTAAGATGAATATTCAAGGCATACGTTGTTTTAGGCTGCGTCATAAGAAAAAATTCCCATTAAACTTGCGCAGATTTAAATCATCCTGCGCATGCTTAATGCATCATTCGCGTCTTTGCTCTCTATTATACATTCTGTAATATCCAATTATTCGGTTAGCTGACAGTAATGGCTCTGATCAGACTGCGCAGGCTGATCTGGGCTTTTGCTGTTTTCATAATTTCGTAAAATATTTTCGCATGGTGCAGCCCGAATGTTACCCCTAATTATTCGTACAGATCTGAGCAAACTCAGTAAAGCAAGGTCAAACGGCCCCTTAAGCCAAAGGGTCAATACTGTTTGCCATTTCGTCACAATATCTTGACACATGATGAAATAATTAGATGGAATTGTTCAAATTTTAGGATAAGTATTATATTACCATGAAATTATAGTGTCTGATCATTTAGAGTAGTTCGATGATGGATCAAATCAGCAAGACTGTTTGTCGGTCTGATCAGTTTCTGTCAGATCAGCTCCTGCAGCCTAATTCACTGTCCGTATACAGCATCAATACATGTCATAGAAATATTAGCGTTCAGATTTCGACATGTGCGCATAATGAACACTCAGATCAGAATGCGCTGTTTGATCGGAGTCTTTGCTGGGCTTTGTTGATAATCAAGTATTAAAGAGTCAAAAGTGGCATGTATAGAGAAATGAATGTTGTAGAATGAGATGTCTGTTATTTAAAAGATGTGATTTTGCAGAATATACTACTGATATCCTCTCTCATTTCCCGTATTATATGGTGATAATGCTATGGCATAGATGCCATAGCATTATTACCATATAATACGGGAAATAAGACATATATTTGTTACTCAAAATTTTACTGATGCAGTAAAGTGATGCTACAAATAATAATAATAATTATAATGGTAATAATAATAATAATAATAACAATTGACAAGCTGACTTTAAATTTGCAATACACTGAAAATCATTAATAATCTTGTCATGTGGTAAGCATGATTGGCAGGATTTTAGAGAAATGCGCAATTCTCATAATACCATCTGTAGCTGGAGGCGCTACAAGATACGTCTACTTTATTGTTTAGAAACCCTTGGATTCTGTTGCAATATGTCACTTAGTTACTATTTTCGGTGCTGATTTCACGGGCTGAATTAACATTGCCCACACAAACTATTTTCTGGTAATTAAACGTCAAAATTTCAAATCAGACAATGGTTAGAGGTCGTATATCAGCAATATTAGCTGATCCAACTTATATCAATCTTTAAAGTACACAGCTGCAGCAGACGACATTTTCATTTCTAATTAAATATTTTTCAGTAGAAACAAGGCTTGATATTTCATGCGAATCGTCTGATGAGCAGACGATTCACATGAACTACCAAGGTTGAACGTCTCTGAAAAATAATCAAAAAAGAAACAAAACAGAAACAAACTTCAATTTGCCACTATAATAATAATAATAATAATAATAAACAAAACATGTAATCATTATATGCGACGAGTACTCACAACATATGTTTTTGTAGAGAAATAAAAACATCAAAGCGCCAAAGACTCTGTAGTGATCATTTTCTTGAGGAATTCATGAAAATCTGAACTTCGGTAGTGCGATGCCATCTTTGAACTATCTGAACATATGCTCATTACGACATATTGATTTTCGTTTATTATATATTCTGAACATGAATTCGACCAATTTCGTACCCGGGAATAAGGGAAATACACTCTTTTGATGGCTAAATGAACCATTGTTCCGATATTTTACCCGTTATAAGCTGACATTTAAGACTTTCGTTATTTTCATTATTAAAACAACGAAAACAGCTTTGTTTCATCAACTCCTTGGTTAACCGCTTAGAGGACTAAGCCTGCCCAGTAAACGTGTGGTTAGGTAAACTGACCGCGCTCGACATGACCCCATTGGGTTGACTGGGCCGTAAAACCTCAACACAAACAAATCAACTCCTTTTTTCTGTTCTGTACTACAAGTGAAAGTCTCGAAATTGCACATGTGGTTCGCTGCTAATATTAATATACTTGAACCAAATAATAATTTTGTATTAGTTTATATAATAATATATGTATCTTCAGAGGTACTTTGTCACAATGCAGATATTGTCTGATTAGGTACCAGTTCGTTTTTGCCCCGAGTCATTTCGGCCCTTGGTCGTTTCTGCCTGGATCGATTCGGCCCTTGGTAGTTTCGGCCAATTTTGATGGGTCGTTTCCCTCTTATTTAAGTCACTCGAGATCTAGGTTAGGGCCTAATGATCCCAAAGGAGATGAAATATAATCTGCAGTATGGTGAAGTACGGGGAGACTTTCTACGGCTGCCACACGGCACTAACAAAAGCTGCAGTATAGTTAAATAAATGTCAAAAAGATTGCTTTTGGAAACAAAGAAGACATAACAGATTAGAAAATGTAAGTCTTAATATAGCATTTTTCTGACTAGTCTGTTTTGTCTAAAATATCCTTTCTAGTATTGCATTGTGATCACATTGTTTATGAGAGACATGGCCATTAGGTACTTGAGCTATACAGAAGGAAGAGTTCATCCCAAAGACAGTACTATCCAGGCGTCTGTACGTCCGTACGTAAACAATATATCGCTATGGCATCTACTCCGAGAAAACATGTCAGATTTTTTGTGACTTATCTGAGATGTTCCTCTAGTGACCTAGTTGTGACTAAGTATTCCGGTCCGTCGACTAACAGGGCCGCCTAACGACCATCTTTGAAATTTAAACTTTTCATTTTTGAGTCTGCTAGCGACAGCTAGCAGGCTCTATGCAATCGCATGGGGTTTTTTACTACGTCACAAGCGGATTTTCATCACCGCTATATTCATACGCGCACTACTTCTTAATCAGACGCAATGCGGCACTATTACGGCGAACTGAATGTGAAGCAGGGGAATTTTTTATAGCTTTTCTATTTCGCTAACATAACTGTAACTGAAATCGATTTAGATAGTGCAATTTGAAACATAGACTTCAAAATTCGGTGTAGTAATACACGCGCTACTTTTGTCAATCACCCCACGCCATCTTTGATGTTGTGCTTAGCAACGGAAGCTGAACGAAAAGAAAGTATCAGAATCTACTTACTCGATATTGAATATAGCAAGACATCAGGCATTTAATTCATTCCTCCTACATGAAATTACTTTATTCACACCTCAGTGACACGGAGTTGTCTGACGACTGCTGGCCCATTTATACGTTATGACCCTTCTTTTGTGGACATCGGAAAATCTCTTGAAAACAGAAAAGGGTAGGCATAGCTGGTCGGGCTAATCTGTTGATGCTTAGGTGAAGCACTATCAAATGACAATCAGTTATTAAAGCTAATCTGGATTGAACATAGCCATTTCAAATTTATTTAATCTGCTCGTCTTCATAATAAGTTGATAAAGATAAATTTATAAAATTGCACCAGAATAATCGTGGATCCGGAGCTACATCAGGTATTGAATATGTATGAACTGGAGCACATCTAGACTTGAACTTTGATAATTCTAGAAATTGGAAATTGCTGCTGGAGATACACTCATTTGGAATAATCAGGTGGTAAACTTCATTGGAAAATAAAGAGGTTCATTACTCCTATCACTGCATTGGCATATATATGCAGATAATAAAATGGATTTTTTTTGTGAAGAAAGAAACAAAACAGAAGAGAAATAATTGTATTTAGTTTTTCAGTACATGGTTAGATTATTTATGTATATCTATTTTACACAGATGCCTCAGTAAAGACCCATTCTTATTTATACATTAAAAGAAGTAGAATGCATTTCCATCTGACTGATTTTGAGAAATTAAATTGATAGTGAAAGCATGTAGTACAAAGTGTTCATGTTGGTTGTTTTTCAAGGAATAGTAAATTTTCTCACAAAGCCTTGTCTCTGAATGTAAATTTAATATTGGATGAAGCCACTGGTTGTAAGAAAGTGTGAAAATATGGAAATAGAGCAAAATCCAGGTCCATCAAATCATATAAATCTAATTATGTAATTAAGTTAATGCCTTTTTTCGCGACACCGCCTTCTGAACAATTCAGAGTAACTACAGTTGCTATACTGGATGTACATTACTCTGTGGTGGTTCTGAATCTCTTTTAACTACACTTTTATTTAACTTTAACATGCGTAAAGTAACATTATTATTTACCTGTATTATCAGTTAGATAACACACTTTTTGAATAAAAATTACTGGCATGTTTCTTATTTTTCTTAAGGAATATATGTTGTGGATATTCATTAAAAGAGCCCTACCAATGAATGACCTTCTAATAAGTTCCAACATGTTTTTGTGTTGAAATTATAATGAACTAGAACATGTGTTTGAACAACACTATGACCCCAACTATATGGTTTCCCTTAAACATGCATTGTCCATAATACTGAAACACTAAAAATGGCTAACTTCAAAAGTAAGAATAGGATGGCCGAAACATTCCCTTACAGAACTAGTATTTTTACCGCTGGGCGGCGAATAAATTCCAACCACAGTTTCGTCTGCCATCATAATGAGAGTAAAGCAAAATGCAATTGGCTATCAGTCAAGCGTCATCCAATCAAAATCGCGCTCTGAAAATGTCACTTTGTAGACCAGATTAAAGAATGTAACGAACACAAATAAGCGAATCTGAATAGAAGCGTTCATCATATCGATACTCCATCATGTGTATCGATACATGAAGCGTATCGGGATGCACCAATGCATCGATGAATCGTCCCACCACTAGGCGTAACTCAGCTAATATTTGGTGGACTGTAACCTCAAAACAATACGCCCTTCTCTACATCTTGGTCTAACTATAGCATAAATGAAGTTTCAGCTTGATCGGATATAAATTGTAGGAGGAGTTAACCAGAAACTAGAAGTTTAAAGAAATTTTCAATGGGGCTTAACTCTGCTAATATTTAGTGGACTGTAACCTTGAAACAATATGTGCTGCTCCACATCATGGTCTAGCTATAAATGAAGTTTCAGCTTGATCGGATGTAAATTGTAGGAGGAGTTAGCCGGAAACGAAAAGTTTAATGAAATTTTAAAAGGGACATAACTCTGCTAATATTTGGTGGACTGTGACCTAGAAACAATATGCACTGCCCCCACATCTTGGTCTAACTATAAATGAAGTTTCTGCTTGATCAGATGTAAATTGTAGGAGCAGTTATCCGGAAACGAAAAGTTTAAAGGAATTTTCAAAGGGCTATAACTCTGCTGATATTAAGTGGACTGTAACCTCAAAACAATATGCACTGTTCCACATCATGGTCTAACTATAAATGAAGTTTCAGCTTGATCAGATGTAAAGTGTAGGAGTTAACCAGAAACGAAATGTTTTCTGAAATTTTCGAAGGGGCATAGCTCTGCTAATAATTGGTGGTCTGTAGCCCAAAAACAATATGTGCTGCTTCACATCATGGTCTAGCTATATACCAAGTTTCATTTTAATCGGATGTAAACTGTAGGAGGCGTTAGCCGGAAACGAAAAAGTTTTCTGACGGACGTCATACCCCGTAAAATAATATGTCCCGTTTTTCAAACAGGTGTATAATAATTCAAAAAAGTATAAATGCAAGAGTTATGGTTCTTGCGCGCTGCATGTTGTCTAATGCTGATTGATATTTACATGACCTTTCTTGAAGATATCTTGAACAGGTTTCAAGTTACAGAGCGGACACGATTTTGTGACGCATAAAGTTCCAAGTGAAATAACTCAAAAAGTATAAATGCAAGACGTATGGTTCTTGTGCTCTGCATGTAAGATAATGTTGATTGATATTTATATGAAGTTATGTGGAGACAGCTTGAACCATTTTCAAGTTACAGAGTGGACAAGATTTTGTGACAGACGCCCGAGGGAAAAAACAATACACATCTCCCTACCCTAAAGGGAGGAGACATAAATATCAGAATCCTAGCTCAAGCGGGAGGGGGTATATTGCTTTTGGTGCAGATCTTATCAGCACTGGCGTCCCCATCCAAGGGTGTGTGTGTGGGGAGGGGGGGGGGAATATTAAGAACAGAATAGATTCAAAAACAGGCATAACTGGCATGCTAGGTCCAATGGGGGAAAAAAAAAAAAGCAAGAGGACCATGATGGTCCTATATCGCTCACCTGAGCAAACAGCTTTGCATACTTACTGTTGAAGTTTCAGCCAAGTTTACTGCTCTAAAATTTTTGTATAAATTTTATAACCCTGCACCCCAGTGGCCATGTTTTTTTCATCCATCATGATGGCTTGAACTGAATAGTGAAAGAGGATCACCAAAGGAACAATTCTGCTGTTATACTGAAATTGGTCCAGTGGTTTCTGACAAATAGATTTTTAAAATGTCTTATATAGATATATAGGGAAATTAAGCCCCACCCCCTAACGGCCATGTTTTTTGACAAATCATGACAGCTTGAACAAACTTGGTAGAGGGTCACCAAAGGAAAAATCCTGCCAAGTTATATTGAAATCGGTTCAGTGGTTTCTGACAAGAAGATTTTTAAAGTTTTCTATTTAGATATATAGGGAAAATAAGCCCCACCCCTAGCAACCATGTTTTTTGACGAATCATGATTGCTTGAACAATCTTGATAGGGGGTCACCAAAGCAACATTCCTGGCAAGTAATATTAAAATCAGTCAGGTGGTTTCTGACAAGATGAATTTTAAAGTTTTCTATACAGATATATACGGAAAATAAGCCCCGCCCCATGAAGGCCATGTTTTTTGACGTATCATGAGGGCACAATCTTAGTAGAAGGTCACCAAAGCACATTCCTGTCAAGTTACATTGAACTCAATCCAACGGTTTCTTACGAGAAGATTTTTAAAGTTTTCTATATAGGGAAAATATGCTCCGCCCCCTAGCCGCCATGTTTTTTGATGAATCATAACGGCTTGAACAATCTTGGTAGAGGGTCACCAAAGAAACATTCCTGCCAAGTTATATTGAAATCGGTCCATTGGTTTCTGAGAAGAAGATTTTTAAACTTTTCTATATAGATATATTTGGAAAATAAGCCCCTCCCAGTGGCGGCCATTGTTTTTTGACGAATCATGATAACTTGAACAATCTTGGTAGAGGGTCAACAAGGAAAGATTTCTACCAAGTTATAATGAAATCGGTCCAGTGGTTTCTGACAAGAAGATTTTTAAAGTTTTCTATAGAGATATATAGGGAAAATAAGCCCCACCCCCTGGCAGAATTTTTTTTAGACGAATCATGACTGCTTGAACAATCTTGGTAGCAGGTCACCAAAGCAACATTCCTGCCAAGCTATATTGAAATTGGTCCATTGGTTTCTGACAAGAAGATTTTTAAACTTTTCTATATAGATATATAGGGAAATTAAGCCTCCCTCCCCACCCACCACCCGGCGGCAATGTTTTTTTGACAAATCATGATAACTTGAACAATCTTGGTTAAGGGTCAAAAGGAAAGATTTCTGCCAAGTATTAATGAAATCGGTCCAGTGGTTTCTGACAAGAAGATTTTTAAAGTTTTCTATATATATAGGGAAAATAAGCCCCGCCCCCTAGCTGCTATGTTTTTTGACAAATCATGACGGCTTGGACAATCTTGGTAGAGGATCACCAAGGAAACATTTTTGCCTAGTTATATAGAAATCGGTCCAGTGCTTTCTAACATGAAGATTTTTAAAGTTTTCTATATAGATATATAGGGAAACAAGAGGCCCACGGGCCACGGCTCGCTCACCCGAGTCACTGCAGACATGCAGATGTTATGCAACATTTTTCCAATCCTATCATCACAACTAATGAAAAGATCATCATTTGAGCAGTTCTTAGTTTTGAAGAAGAATATATGGGCCTGACAGTCAATGGAGCATGATCATTTGAATAAACCATCAATCACATTTCAACAGTAGGATCAATGTGAAATTTGGTGGAAATTGGCTAAGTGGATTCTGAAGAATCATGATTTTATACATGTAAACAGCACAGTGGCAGAGAAATATAATAAATATAAACAAGATGATGGCCATCTAAGATTTCCAATCAGAACAATTTTAACTACTGTTGATCTACAATTCACTTGAATACTTTCAATATAAATGTATATGGCCCATACAAATGCATGGGGAAGCAAATTTGACCTTGGAGGTAAAAAGGTCAAACATCAACATAGAACCATCATTTTAGCAATTTTGGTAGCTCTCCTGTCCCTCATAATTTGTGCAAAGATAAGGGCCCAGGGCTTATTTGGTTATGGAGAAGAAGATTTGTAAATTTTTTTTTTACCATTATATGGGCATGGCAGCCATTTTGATCAATGGACCATGCCCATTTTAGCAATCTTTCATTCTCCTGCCCAAGGAGGCTCTGCATGAAATTTGAGCAACACTGGCCCGGAGGCTTCAGAGGAAAAGTCATTTGAAATTATCAACATTTTTTCCATACAAATGTATGGGGCCCATACAAATGCATACAGAAGCAAACTTGACCTCGCCGTAAAAAGGTTAAATGTCAATGTATGACAATTATTTTAGCAACCTTGGTAGACCGCCCGTTCCCGATGATATATGCAAACATTCAGCCACATGCCATCCTCGATTTTGGAGAATAACATTTTTAAATGTTTTTTTTTCCCATATAAATGCATAGGGAAGCAAACGACCTTGCCGTAAAAAGGTCAAATTTTAGCAACTTTGGTAGACCCTCCGTCCCCGATGAATTATGCAAAGATTCAGCCCCAAAGCATCCTCGGTTCTGGAGAAGAAGATTTTTAAATGTTTTTACCATATATGGGCATGGCGGCCATCTTGGTTAATGAACTGCGACCGTTTTAGCAATCTTTTGTTCCCCCCAACCTAAGGAGGCTCAATATGAAATTTGAGCAAATTTGGCCCAGAGGCTCCAGAGGAGATGTTATTTGAAATTCTGAACATTTTTCCCATATAAATGCACAAGGAAGCAATATTGACCTTACCGCAAAAAGGTCAAATGTCAATGTACAACCATTATTTTAGCAACTTTGGTAGCCCTCCCATTCCCGATGATATGTGCAAAGATTCAGCCACAAGGCATGCTCGGTTTTGGAGAAGAAGATTTTTAAAGGTTTTTCCCATACAAAAGCATAGGGAAGCAAACTTGACCTTGCCGTAAAAAGGTCAAATGCCAACGTACGACAAATCTTATAACAACTTTGGTAGACCTCTTGTCCCTGATGATTCTTGCAAAGATTCAGCCCCAAGGCATCCTCGGTTATGGAGAAGATTTTTAAAGGTTTTTACCATATATGTGCATGGAGGCCATCTTGGGTCAACGGACCATGACCATTTTAGCAATCTTTCGTTCCCCCACCCTAAGGAGGCTCCACATGAAATCTGAGCAAAATTGGCTCAGCGGCTTCAGAGGAGAAGTCATTTGAAAATGTTAATGGACAGAGGAAAAGTGATCACTATAGCTCATCCTGAGCAGAGGTCAGGTGGGTTAAAAAAAAAAAAGTCCCACCCCCCTGGCGGCCATGGTTTTTGACGTATCATGACGGCTTGAACAATCTTGGTAGAAAGTTACAAAAGAAACATTCCTGCCGTGTTATATTGAAATCGGTCCAGTGGTTTCTGACAAGAAGATTTTTAAACTTTTCTGTATAGATATATAGGGAAAATAAGCCCCGCCCTCTGGTGGCCATGTTCTTTAAGGAATCCAAATGGCTTGAACAATCTTGGTAGAGGATTACTAAAGGAACCTTTCTGTAAAATTATATTGAAATTGGCCCAGTGTTTCTGACAAGAAGCTTTTAAAAGTTTTCCATATAGATATATACACGTAGGAAAAATAAGCTCCGCCCCCTGGCAGCCATGTTTTTTGACGAATCCAGATGGCTTGAACAATCTTGGTACAGGATCACCAAACAAACATTCCTGCAAAATTATATTGAAATCGGTCCAGTGGTTTCTGACAAGAAGATTTTTAAAGTTTTCTATATAGATATAAAGGGAAAATAAGCCCCGCCCCCTGGCGGCCATGTTTTTTGACGACTCCAAATGGCTTGAACAATCTTGGTAGAGGATCATCAAAGTAACACTCCTGCAAATTTATATTGAAATTGGTCATACTTTACTGGATGTATTTGGCCAGACAGTCCCGAGCAAACATTGTAAACCCTCATGAGATGCTACAAAATGCGGTGTCACATCAGGGGCTTAACTGTTTGCCACCCATTGAGCTATTTTTAGACAAAACATTCGGTAGTAAATTGTACTTGTTAGCTCACCTGAGCGCAAAGTGCTCATGGTGAACTATTGTGGTCAGTCAATGTCCGTCGTCCGTCATGCGACGTCAACAATTGATTTAAAAGCCTACTCCTACACCCCTGGGCAAATTGACTCGATACTTGGTAGGAAGCATCGGGGTGACTTGTACATCAAAAATAGCTAAAATCATGCCGATCGGAAATCCAAGATGGCCGCCATGGCCGCCATCTTGAAAATCTATTTTTCGCTTCTTCTCCTGAACCGAAAGGCCAATTGACTCCAAACTTTCTAGGAAGCACTGGGGTGACTTGTAGATCAAAAATAGTTAAAATCTTGCCAATCGAAAATCCAAGATGGCCGCCATGGCAGCCATCTTAAATCTACTTTTAGCTTCTTCTCCTGAACCGAAAGGCCAATTGACTCCAAACTTGCTAGGAAGCATCGGGGTGACTTGTAGATCAAAACCAGCTAAAATCGTGTTGATCAGAAATCCAAGATGGCCACCATCTTGAAAATCTATTTTTCGCTTCTTCTCCTGAACGGAAAGGCCAATTGACTCCAAACTTGCTAAGAAGCATCGGGGTGACTTGTAGATCAAAAATAGCTAAAATCATGCTGATCGGAAATCCAAGATGGCCGCCATGGCAGCCATCTTGAAAATCTATTTTTCGCTTCTTCTCCTGAACCGAAAGGCCAATTGACTCCAAACTTGCTAGGAAGCATAGGGGTGACTTATAGATCAAAAGACGCTAAAATCATTCCAAACGGAAATCCAAGATGGCCACCATGGTGGCCATTTTGAAAATCTATTTTTTGCTTCTTCTCCTGAGCCGAAAGGCCAACTGACTCGGAAGCATCAGGGTGACTTGTAGATCAAAAATAGCTAAAACCATGCTGATCGGAAGTCCAAGAGGGCCACCCTGGTGGCCATCTTGAAAATCTTTTTTTCGCTTCTTCTCCTAAACCCAAAAGCTAGTTGACTTGAAACTTGGTAGGAAGCATCGGGGTGACTTATAGATTAAAAATGGCTAAAATCGTTCTGATTGGAAATCCAAGATGGCTGCCATGGTGGCCATTTTGAAAATGTAGATTTTTCACTTCTTCTCCTGAATCAAAAGGCTTATTGGCTTTAAACTAGGTAGGAAGCATCAGGGTGACCTGTAGATCAAAAATAGATAAAATCATCCCTATCAGAAATCCAAGATGGCCGCTATGACAGCCATCTTTAAAATCTATTTTTCGCTTCTTCTCCTGAATTGAAAGGCCATTTGACTCAAAACTTGGTAGGAAGCATTTAGGTGACTTGTAGATCTAAAATAGCTTAAATTGTTTGGATAGGAAATCCAAGATGGCTGTCATGGCGGCCATCTTGAAACTCTTTTCCTTTCACTTATTTTCCTGAACCAAAGGGCCAGTTAATTTGAAAATTGGTAGGAAGCATCAGGATGACATGTTGATATAAAAATAGCTAAAATCCTTCCGATTGGAAATCCAAGATGCTGGCCATCTTGAAAATCTATTTTTCTTTACTTCTTCTGAACTGAAAGACCATTTATTGACTCGAAACTTGGTAGGAAGCATCAGGGTGACTTGTAGATCAAAAAACGCTCAAATGGTTGCGATAAGAAATCTCAAATTGCGGCTATGGTGGCCATCTTGAAAATCTGTTTTGAATTTTTTCCCCTGAACCGAAAGGGCAATTGACTTAAAGTTCATTGGAAGTATCGAAGTGACTTGTAGATCAACAGTAGCTAAAAGTCATTCTGATTGGAAATCCAAGATGGCTACCATCTTGTTTATGTTTATTATATTTCCCTGCCACTGTGCTGTTTACATGTATAAAATCATGATTCTTCAGAAACCACTTAGGCAATAGCAACCAAATTTCACATTGATCCTACTGTTGAAATGTGATTGAGAGTTTGTTCAAATGATCACGCTCCATTGACTGTCTTGCCATATATAATATTCATCTTAAAAATTAAGAACTGCTTAAAGGATGATCTTTTCATTAGTTGCGATGACAGGATTGGAAAAATGTTACATAACATCTGCATATCTGCACTCACAATGCTACTCAGGTGAGTGGCCCGTGGGCCTCTTGTTCAATTTTAAATAAAGTATGGTAAGGAGTTGAGGTGAGTAACCAACCCAGAAATCAAATTTCGGGTAAGGTGTTCACATGCTGTGTTTAAAGGAGTGTAGATATTGATGTAGTGTATGTACAAGAATCTCAGACATGTGACAGACTATTGAAGCGATATAATTATGAGCCTCTTCATGGGATAAAAATCTTATGCCATATGCGAACAACAAAGACACATGGTTTTTGCTATGCACAGTCTGATCAGCACCGTTGTTGTTCGCTGTCTAGACAGTAAACAACCTATCAAAACTTTCAAGACTAGCTAATCTGGCACAATGGCCGAGTTAGCCAGTCTATGGCTGAGTAAGCAGGTCTGAGTCTTATTTGGTCGAAAACCTCGAAGACAGGTTTTTCATGTCGTTGCTTATATATTATCTGTACTTTGACAAAGTGCAGGGAGACTTTGTAGCGGCATCACACAGTGCTAAACACAAGCTACAATTGGATTAATTAACGCATAATTTTACTGCAAGCATATTTTATTTTCGGGCTTCAGAAGGGGGAAAATAGGACCTTATGCACATACTCCTTTCAACTTCTTAAACCTCATTGAAATATATTTATATCGGAAAGATTATTAAATCCAGAAAATAGG
Source organism: Anodontia alba (assembly GCA_964016985.1). NCBI lineage: Eukaryota > Metazoa > Mollusca > Bivalvia > Lucinida > Lucinidae > Anodontia > Anodontia alba. The sequence continues at coordinate 124,306,771 of OZ024821.1, forward strand.
AGCTAAATTTTGCAGTAAGGAGGGTGTACATGCCGAAAAATTGTTATGCCATGAATTATACAATTTTTGCTTAAAGGATCTGTTTTAAGGTCTTTGTGAACATGTCGCTTTGCGACAAATGTCTTATATTGAATTAATTTTCTCCGTAACACATTATCCAAGTTGATAAAATAATATATAGAGGCTGTTGCATTATGTGAGGGATTTTTACAGATCCCTCATTTATTATTCGGAACTAGCGAAACTATTTGGAACTAGCCAAATCAGTGGAGAACTTCACATTCATCACAAGGGCAGATAACCTAAGGCGAAGGACAAAGTCTTTGGTGTGATATTTCAAGGAAGGCTAGTACTCTGTATCAGCCAATAAAGTCCAAATTTTGATCAGCCACTTATTTGGAAATTGTTATGAAGCATAACTTTACCTGGTTCTAGCCAAATGACTGTATCTGATCAATTGTGCCAGCTTTAGTGTTCAGACAACAAAATTCACTTGCCTACACCTATATGCTTATGTGTGTGCAGAGTTGGAGCATGGGCATGTCACTATGACTTTGAGGATTCAAAATGTTCTTGGTATTTTTGCAGCTAATAAAAATTGTCCAGATAATTGAGGAGTGTGGGTAAAAAATATTTCAGTCATTATAAATAAAGATAAAGAGCCTTAAATAAAAGGTTGCATATAAGAATTTAAGAAATAGACAACATAAGCTGTGTAGAGCTTTTAATGCTTATAAGTTCTTTCAACAGCTAGCCCTACTGGGATGTCCAATAGAACCATGATCAAAATCAAGATTTGTGATGTAGTTTGCTAAGTTTTTACTAAACATATGTGTACAGTATAATAATTACTGTATTTTTTAAGTCTAGTCCCATATAATTCACATCTTAGAATTTTTTGCTGTTATTATTTAGCCCGGTTTCATGTATTTTCACGTTACTAATGGTAAAACGTTTCATCATAACTACTTACAGAGACAAATGCTGAAAATAATTCTGAAGTCATCTAAATTATTATCTGAGCATTTATTTTATGTACAAATAATGCAGTTCTTTGGATTTGATTTGTGAAAGCATTTGTGTAAACAAGCCAACCATGTTGCCGCCATTTTGAACCAAAAGCCATGTAACTTCGCGTTAATTAAATTTTTGGCAGAAAATCATCATGTAATTGTAATGTGATTTTTGCAAATTTTGGCCATTTTCAAAATAAAGTACTGATACCGTATTAATCCGCCTATAAGACGATTTGTTTATAAGACGGGGGCTGTTTTTGGGCCCTTCCCAGGCAGGATTTTGCTTTTAATTAATTATAAGATGGGTTAAAAAAGTCGCCTGTCGGAGACATTCCCTGCCACTCAGAAATTCCTAAAGTATATGAAGACATCGGCGATGATTGGTCAGATTTGTAAGTGAATTTATCACAGAGCCGGAATTAAAAAAAACTCCCAACACCACTTACAAGCATGCATACCGTATTTAACTGTGTATAACACGCACCTTATTTACCCAGAAAACGTTTATAAAAATCCGATGTGTATTATTTATGGGAACACCAAAATCGGGACAGAAATCACCAAGATAATCGGTCGCGAAAACTCATGACATTCACGATCGCCCGTTAAAAATGCGAAATAGAATGATTGCTATAAGATAGTCATGATTTTTTATACCTATCTCGCCCATACCAGGGTTCTGGCAGCTCAAAACAAGCAACTCGATCTGATTTGTAGTAATTTGATATCCTTTTCATGTCCATGCTTTTTTTGTTTACGCTTTTTTATTTTGCTGATCATGTGATCTCTTCAAAGGGAAACTACTCAAACAGGCATATGCATATGAATCTGTATTGATTACCGGACTTTGACAAGACTCAACCGTAACTTGAATAAATCAGCCTGCACAACTGATTTATTGTAGTTCAAAATAGGAAATAAATTTGGTAGAACATAAATATTGGCACGAACGATCATACATTGAAAAAATAAAAAAGTATTTAAGTTTATGCAATTATTAAAATTATTGATAATAAACAAAACCAACTGGGCTTTTGAGGTAGGTAGATCGATCATTTGCATTTTATCTTTTATTTTCTTACCACCCAGCTAGCATTCTACGTAAATCTACATCGGGCCATCATCGGCCCGTCAGCTACCCTGACGGGCCGATGACGGCCCGATATAGATTTACGTAGAATGCTGACTGGGCATATGTTTATCTTTTTTTTTTTTTTTTTTTATTTAAACTTTTCTTCCAACTTACCAAAAAAATTGTTTGAAATAAACAATGTTTATGATAAAGAAAATCAAACTACCAGCATACATCTGTGCACTTAATTGGTTAATTGGCAGTCAGAATGACAACTAGTCGACTTTAGTTGTTGTTTGCATTGCCCTGAGGCACTGAGTTGATAATTTCACGTCTCAGTTAAGAAAGTGACACAAAGGTGTTAATTATGAGAACACAAAAGAAATAACTACATTTTTATTATCATAGCGTCTGCAGTGGGGAAGCAAAGAACTGCCTACACTACATCAAGTTGCCTGAGGCCCATGGTAACAGAGCTGCACAACGAAAATTCAGTTAGCATTATCGTAAATTCGGCCTGTTTCTACTCTAAACCTTCCGAGTTCGGCCATTTTCAACTCAATCCTAGTGAAATTTGACACTTAGTATCTGGCGACTTAGTAAATAACGCACAGATAAATTCTTCGTGTTTTACATAGAACATCTCTTTTTTTTATTTCAAAACTATTTAGCAAATATTCAGTGCGTGTTATACACGGGTGCGAGTAATACACAGAAAAATTCGGTACTTCACCTACAAAATTACCTTGCTGCTATTTCTGTCAAGGGACGAAGGTAAACATTATATCCTTCTACCGGTTTCGAAGATCGGCATTTTCCGTGACCACGTGGCACCACCGGACTTTGCCGAAAATACCGATATGGCCAAAGATCTTGATTATAAGATGGGTCTGGATTTTTGGGGGCTTTTTTTTTTTTTTTTTGGAAAAATCCCCGTCTTATAGGCGGATTAATACGGTACCTTAGATTTGATATTTTCATAAAAAAAATAAGTTAGTCTTAGCTGTAAAAATTGATTTAATAGATATAGGTGTAAATGTCATTAAGGACTGTTATCACCACGGTCAATATATTTCTTTTCTAAGCGGAAATCACAAAACAACAGTGTATTTCTGAAAACAAACCTTGCCCACTAAAGCGTGACTTTGTATTTAAAACATCCAGCAGGTAGGTGGCGCTGCCGTTTATTTTCATTGAGAAATCAGTTTAACGCAATATTGAATTTAACGCGAAAATACATGGAGTATATTACTTTTATTCACACAGACCTTTTAGGCTGACAAAATTAATCAGATAATTGATTAACTGATCTATAAATTCCACAAAAATGATTATCATTACAGATGTCTTATAATCAATGAGACGCCACATTTTGCGGCATCCCATCTGGGTCTACACTGTTTGCTCAGGCCTATTTGACCAAATACATACAGTAAAGTATAACATGGGAAGAATCCTGCTCAGACAGACAAGTAAATTGACCAAATCTTTTGTGATAAATAATCGATCACAATGACAGGAGTGATAATCGACCAGATTAGCCAGCCTTAGAGTCTATTTATACATTGTATTTGCTGTATGATGATTCTAGCAAATAAAAAGAAAAGAAAAAAAAATGCAACAATGTATCCATTTAAAGACACTGCCTCCAGATTTGTGGGACTTTTACCCAACCCGATCACATGATGAACAGGCCCTGCCTAAGGCAACTCTGCCCTGGAGACTATAGGCAGCCCAACTACTTCGCTGGCCCCGATGGGCGGGGGCCGTGGTCTGTGGGTCGTGATTTCTGAATACCCGATAATCAGTGCACGCCGGTAATAGGTACCAAGTTACGCTACACTACCGGTCACAGGAGCTTGACATTGGATAATTTCTACTTATAGGGCCTGTCCTTCGAACCTTCGATTATTTCATAATCGTAGGGACAGGCCCTATAAGTAGAAATTAGCAAACGTCAAGCTCCTGTGCTACCGGTTGCCTACATGAAATGCACTTTACCGCATCAGGAATTTTGCTGAAGAACTGAACAAGTATCTGTTGTTTTTCGCGTGCGACACACCATGAATTTCAAAAATGCAGGTAAAAGAAGCTTTCATGTCTGTAGCCTCGCGAAAAATAAACTGTTCGACAGCCGGTAGATTGTAGTAAACAAGCTGGTTGTCATACGACAACACACACAGTTGTCGCAACACCCAGAAGGTCGGAAACCAGACACGATACGTATCGCTGAGCACTTTCATTGGCTGACTGACATCACATGTCTCAGTCGAAACACTCGGTGTTATTCGCTTTAATCATTGCGACTTTTCAGGCCACGGCAAGGGTCCGTACACACAATTCTGTTCTATTCCATACGTGTTATCATTTGACGCCACCGTCATGGCTGCTTCTTTGCGGCTGCTTCTTCGCAGCCACGAGGCGGTGTCGCTACAAGAAAATGCATCTGTATTATTGCAAGGAAGTATCCATCAAAGAGATGGGATATTTAGTCCTGATTCAAGAGGGCGTCAATGCCTACCATGTTGTTTAGTATTATTGGTGAAAGCTGTACAGAAAAGGATCTGTACCAACAAGTTGAATGTCAACAACATGAATGAAATTCTGTTTGCAGGAGATAAATTATACAAGTATGCAAAAAAGAATGCCAAGACATATCATGACTATTTAGAGCCATGTGATTTGCCATCTTATTTTTCACTTGACAACCAGCATTATCCCTGGAAAGTGAAAAAAAAAAAAAAAAAAAAAAAAAAAAAAAAAAAAAAAAACATTTTCAGGAAATTTAAATATCTTATCCTTAGTGGAGTATCCTTTCCTTGATTTAGAGACAGCTCGCTATGACTTTCTCATTCAACCCATATGCAGTCTTCATTTGCAACGGCTTTTCTATTGCATTATTGGAACAAGGTGACTGTTTCTACCTTTTTGAGTCACATGCAAGAGCTTCAGATGGAATGCCAAATGTTAATGGCAAAAACATTTTGTTAAAGAAAACAAATATAACTGGCATTTTCCTTACATTTGCGTAGATTGTTTAGTTTTGATAATTCCTTTACTACAACAGCGGTGAGTCAGTTTGATTTGCATTCGCTCTGTATATCTCATGTTTGCAGGGAGACCATAAAATGATACCAATGAGCTGGGTTTCAAATTTGTGACATAACTACCTATCCTCCTTTACAAGAATGTATTTCATTTGAGTTGTGTACATCACAGCCTTATGCTTCCTCCCAGCTTGCTGACAGCTTAAATGAACACGGTTCCGCATTACTTGATTCACCCCTTATATGTGAAGAATTGCAAACTCCCTCAATAAGAAACTTAAGTTAAGTGACACATCAAAAGATGGTTTGAGCAGTAAGGAATTTAAAATCAAAGACAGTGCTATAGTCACACAGTTTCACAAGTTGGTGTCTTGTGGTCCCCAGTACATATGTACAAGTTGTTGTCAAACATTTTTCAGACATTCTGATGTTAAATTTGATATTCAGGGTCTAAAGCCCGAGATGAAAAGACTCTGTACATTAGGACATAAAAGTGTGGAGGATTAGGAATGGATCTGTCAACAATGTGCTAATAGTTTGAAGAAAAATAACTTGAACAAATATCTTCCTTTTTGTCAAGCCCGCTTGCGCTGAGCAAGACATAGTCACCATAGCTGCATTTAAGTGTATATAAGTGAGTCCATCCGTATTTGTCCGTCCTAGCTAGAAATTTTGCATGCAGAATCATCTTTCAGTGTAGTTTGAAATTTCTCCAAGACTTGGCCTTGAGGTCAGATTTGTCAAGGACATGCACTTACCAGCAGAATTTAAGAGTTTTTAAAGAAAGTCTTCTATTCAGGAAGTGCAATGCCCAGATGCTTGATATATTCCATAGAGCTCCATCTTATCGTATAGTATTGGTAGCATTGGAATGTCGTCTATCTTCTTTGCATGTATTGTGTAAAATTGCATAGAAGATACACAGCACTCCATTAGTACTTTACAAGCTAGCAGACTCTTAGGACTATCAGTCCTTTGATTATAATATTGTGACAAACTTGTTATCGCATCTCCTCCGATATCACTCTACAAATTTTTCAAAACTTGTCTGAAATGTTCTGCAAGTGGTCTAGGTGTGCACGCCCATATTTGGTTCTAGTCCGTCGACAAATATGAACACCGTCGGCCATCTAGGCTTTTTCCTGTTACCGCACTCCCGTCTGTAACCAGCAGAGGAATTTTGTCGAAACTTCGCATGTGAATTCTTCTCAACCCTTTGGGGCGTCTCCCAATCAACGATTCCAATCAGTCAACTAATATGAAATCGCGACTTCCCTTTTACTGATTTACTGACCACTGTATCAATATCGCGCCCTTCCATAACCTACACTTACCCTACCTTTCTCCTACCCCTTGAAGGGAGGGTAGGGAAGGTTATAATTAGGCAGAGCATTGTAGAGTAGAGAAAGGCAGCTCAAAATGTAGCTATATTTAATATAAAATCAACCTTTGTCTCTTCCCTTGCCTCACATTTTGAGTAAAACAAAAAAGTTACGGTAGAACGACTGACTTCTAGGAATCTAGTTTGCGTGAGACTCCATAGCTCCAGTTACGGCAAGTTTTCTACTAAACACTGCTGAATGTTTTCAGTGAAACTTAGTTGTGTTTTGGTACTCATTAGAAGCGCTTGCCAAATACCCTCAATACAAGTTTTTATGGAGAAATAAGAAAAAATAATTTCCTGTTACCTCCCCCCACCCCCTCCCCCCTCCCCCACACACACAAACACACCCTACTATATGGAGCTTTGACTGGCTCCATATTTTCTTCTGAAAATGTTATCCAGTATGTTGCTCTGCTTAGCGTTAAGCAGAAATTATGAGCCCCTCCAGATAGCATAACCATTCATTGAGACAGGATTTTTTGGCAGCTTCTGACATTTTCAAAAAAAAAAAAAAAAAAAAAAAAAAAAAAAAAAAAAAAAATCGTTGTTAAAATCCTAGCAATTAAAACAGGTTATAACTGACTCTCTGGTATATAAGGAAGGAACTACTTTTTGGTTTACATGATTTCACGGTTTTACCATGTGGTAAAGTGTGGCCATTTTTTTCACGTTCAGTTGAATTAAAGTGACATGTGAGAAACTTTGTTTTTGGCTTTGTATTGACAGCAGTTTTGGAAAATCATTACTATATTTTGTAAGGAGAGTTTATACAAATCGTACAAACGGCGCCTTTGTCGAGACGACAGACGTACTTGACTCTCTGGTATATAAGGAAGGAACTACTTTTTGGTTTACATGTTTTCACGGTTTTACCATGTGGTCAAGTGTGGCCATTTTTTTTCACGTTCAATTGAATTAAAGTGACATGTGAGAAACTTTGTTTTTGGCTTTGTATTGACAGCAGTTTTGGAAAATCATTACTATATTTTGTAAGGAGAGTTTATACAAATCGTACAAACGGCGCCTTTGTCGAGACGACAGACGTACTGTTGACATAGAAATGGTATGTCACGAAATTGTACCGGTAAAAATCAAGAAAGAAAGCATTTGACTTTTATGCATTATGGGGATATTATTCATTGTTTGAAGACCCCTCAGTAGTAATCCGATTTAATTTCACTACCGAGTAGGCCTTTGTGAGGTAGTCGAAAAAACTGTTTCCTGACATTTGCACTAAAATCCGTTTTCTCCTGGGTTCTTACTTCCCAGGAACAAATTCTGTTATTTTTTCTTGCGTAAAATAGATTTGTAACCTTCAGTTGACTTTAACAATGAGAATTATCTGTGGCAGTAAATGATAAAATTTTGGGGGTAATAATTGACAACAACTTAACATGAACAAATCATATTTATGCTGTTACAAAGAAAACATATACACTGAGGGCGTAAGCAGTGTTGCAAACTTCATTACTGCTTATGAAGTCTAAAAAAACCGAGACTGCCATTTTCAAATCCGTAGTTTGTTCTATATTTACAAAGGCAATCTTTTTTATATTGATTTTATTACACCACAGCTTGTGTTAATGCCGTGTGGCGGCGGTAGAACGTCTTCTCGTACATCAACATAGTGCAGATTATTTTTCATTTCCTTTGGGATCATTGGGCCCATTGTGGTATATTTGAAAATGAAGTTCTGCTCATGTATACACTAGAGAGCGAAAGCAGTGTTGCAAACGTCATTACTGCTTATTTACTACTCACATTTTCTAATCCGTAATATGTTCTTTGATTTCAAAGGCACTCTTTTTGTGATTTATTCTGAATTTTAGCTGCTCTCAAGAATTAAGGAATACTTGTCCACTGATCAAATTTATAAGTCTTATGTTCAACCCCATATTGATTATTGCAATGCCATCTGGGGAGGAACTTCTCAAAGAAATCTTGATAGGATCTACCGGTTACAAAAAAGAGCTTGTCAAGAGATTTTAGACTATCAATATGAAAATATTGCTACTAGTATGGAAGAGCTGAAAAGTCTAAACATCTATGAAAGAATATTTCTCAAGAAAGCTAAATTGATATTCAGAATTTCTCTAAACTTGTCAATTGTTTCTTTAAGCAAACGCGTTCTGAATGATTTTGCTCTTATGCTTCGGTATGAGATCGATATAAGCTTTGAAAGAACACTTTTGCCATATTTCCGATTCATATTGATTGTATATTGTTTATCTACCGTTTTGATACCTCTGTCATCGTGATGTATGTGCATGTTGTGAAATTTAAAATGCTTCTGTTTTTGGCATACTTAAGTTTAATCACAACAGATGTGTTTTTATCAACATTAGACATTCCGTTAAAGATGCGTTTTTCAAAGATTGTTTATATAATCAATGATGCTAGTTAGTCTATGCATTTTATAATGATATATGACTGACACATAGGGACGCTGGGATTATGTCCACATGGTCCTAAGTGCGCGCGCTATGCTACCGAACCAAATACTACATTTTGTGATTCTTATAGTCATTAAAGATTGATGACAGAGGTATCAAAATAGTAGATAAACAATGTACAATCAATTTCCATAATATATTACCGGATAGCATCTGATCGGTTTAAACGAATTTATATCAATTCGACTAAGGAGGTACACATGTACAAACTAACCATTTTTTACTCGTCATTTCTGTCGGAGGCTTTTATTTTTGCACAACAGTAATTCCAGTTTGTAGCTAGTCTTAATATTTACAATTGCTATATCTGTATTTTTTTTTTCAGAAAACGCACGATTTTTAAGATATTTTCAACTTACACATTCCATACATTTTTCGACATTAAATTGGCTGCCTAGTGTCTCTACTGGCGAGGAGCGCTACGACTGAACACCGATGAACATTATCTAAGTGAATATCAGTTACATAGTTACATAGCCCTGATAGTCTTTGAATTCTTTGTAGACCTTAAGCTGTCAATAGGATTTCAGCACTTTCAGCTTTTAATTAGTCTCTAGCCTGCAGGCCTCAATATTAGGTCTCCTCCATAGGCATAAGCCATAGACCCCCAATAAGTCTTCATCCGCAACAGCCCATGAGCGTATAGTAGACCGTGAGCTCCGCTTAGGTATTGCCGTAATATAACTAAAGCCCCTATCCCCATAAGCCGTCAGTACTAAATCGTTTTGAATCATTCATTAAACATTGATATCAAATCGCCAGAATGACGCTTATAAATATTCTACTACTGACCTTCATGCAATTGATATTTTGACTTTGTTTGAATCGGAAATAACAGCAAAAGTGCTCTTTTAAAGCTGAAATAGATTTCATACCGAACCATTAAAGAATCATCAGTCAAAAAGCTTTTTTTCTGGAAGAAACAACTGACATTGTGATCTACCGTCCATGTTAGCCTTCAAATAATTCTCTCCTCTACCGAGCGTGTTAGCCAAATAATTCATATGTAGGCAAAGGCATTTATTTTTCAGACACTTGCTCCGTTTGGAAACGAATAACTTCGTTATTTAAGCAAGCTGCATCGCCATTTTTTGCAGAATTGCTAATGAATGGTTGTAGTTTTATTTTATACAGGAGAAAATAGCAATTTTATTACTAGGAATTACGACTCCAGCAAAAACCGGATTTGGGAACAAATTTTAAAAACGCGTTTTTCGACCACCTCACATAGACTTATGCGGCTGTGAAATTAAATCAGATAACTATTGCGGGATCTTCAAAAATTAATAATATCCCCATAATGCATGAAAAAAAGGTAAGAGAAAAGTCCAGGGAGTGCCACAATCACAAACCGTAACCCTTCCCAGACCCAACCGACAAATCTAAACAAGCACAAACCGAACAAACGTACGAAAAGCACTAAGATTAGCTCTCTCTTCCCCAAGCGAGGTAATCGCAATACTAAAAGGACTGAAAAACACAAGAACAAAATGACACACGGAAAGACATACAACAAATCGCCTCGTAGAATAAACCACAAAGCAACAAAGAGTAAGACTAACACCGGGACCACCGCCTTAGAACGGTCGGTAGAGCAAACCGCCGGGGGGTTTAAAGCACTTTTACAGCTAGCTAACTTCACCCTGGGTCCCGATGCTACTCTTAATACAGAAATACATAAAAATTCGGTTCGCATAAAGGCTCCCAACTCAGTCAATGCATCAAAGCGAAAACATAAAAATCAAATTAATCACTATAATAAACAAAGACGCGTACTCATGGCTAATTCTACTGTATGCCAGAGTAAATGAAAACCAATAGTTGAACCACGGCTGGCCAAGCCAAAGACATATCGTCAAGCCCCAACTCACTGGTTAAAGTTTTACGAAGAGGCCGTCATTAAGTCTGAGGCCCGAACCGCCGTCGTGCAATTAAAGAGTGAAGCATAGTCATCAACAATGATTAGGTTGACAACTAGGCATGCAGTCTGCCGCATAATATCCAGGCTATAGCCAATTCTTTTATAACGGTTAATAAGTTTTCTGAATTGCTCCGAAAAGTTAGATTTACCTACAATTTTTCTAAATCTGTACACTAAGTCACCGTAAAATTCGGGTTCCGATATACATTGTTGCAGAAGTGTTTTCTGACTGACGCTATATTTTTCTAACAAGGCACTGTGTCTGCGATAAAATTTCGAAAACGCCTTACGAAGTTTAAAATAACGATAGCCCTGCCTAAGAAGTTTGGCAGTAAGGGCTTTATTACGGTAGTTAAAATCATTAAGATTTGAAGAACCTCTGGCGAATCTTATAAGTTGAGATATGTTTACCCCATATGAGGTACGCCGGGGGACATCTCCATCCAGAAAAGGGGAATTGACTATATCAAAATCAAAATCGTCCCGTTTATCATAAATTTTGGTGGAAACTGTACCATTAGATATACATAGATTTAAATTCAAAAAAGGTGCCTCGGTATCGGAAGAATTTGCTTTATTTAATTGGAGTTCTGTAGGGTATATCCGGTCCAGCATTTGGTCAAAGTAAATATTGTCAATATTTAATAAATTGTCAAGGTATCTTGAAGTTAAATTGAAAGCCTCAATAATGTCAGCCTGATTTTCACGTGAGAGAGACTTCATGAAATCTCTCTCATAACAAAAAAAGAAACAAATCTGCAACAAGAGGAGCACAATTAGTTCCCATCGGAATACCAATAGTTTGTCTATAAAGTTTAGTTCCAAATCTAATAAAAATATTATCCAAAAGATAAACAAGGGCATCACAGACTTTTTGACACGACCATAAATTGTGATTATTATATACATCAGAAGTGAAAAAAGCACATTCTTCGTTGCAAGCCAAATATTGGGTATTCTCCCGAATAAACGTTCGGTTAATTAAATCAATAAGTTTATCTTTTATAATATGATGAGGTAACGTAGTATACAGTGTAGAAAAATCATATGTAGACAATTTAGAAGCCTAAAAGTTTTTAGATTTAAATTTATTGAGAACATCATTAGAATTTCTAATTGACCAAAAATAATTAATTCCGTCCCTTTCGTAAATAGTATCATAGTATCTAATCCAATGTTTTTTAACAGCAGTAAGGCATGAAGTTAGCAGTTTGGACAAAACAGTAGTCGTACAAGAACTAGAATTAGCAATGAAACGTGCTTTATAAGTCAAATGCTTTCTTTCTGGATTTTTACCGGCGCAATATCTTCATATATGCTTTTTATGTCAACAATGTTTATATCTGTCCTCTCGTTAGTCATGTGTCGTGAAAGGCGCCGGTTCCACGGTGTGTTAGACAAAAGACTGATTTGTACTAAAAAGAATCATTGCATGAAATTACAGCTCTGTGTACGGTTCGAAATTTGATAGTGTTTAGCTTAACTATTTTTACTGATTTTTATTTATTATAGGGCTAAATAAATCCGAACAATATGCTTGCCTGGAACTACTCATTAACAAGAAAACAAAATCCTAAAATAAGTGAAAATATCTTGTTAGTGACTTTTTCATCTTTACACTTTACAAATTTCCAATACAATATGCCATTTTGTCTTGTTCCTACGTAAGAGCTCCCAGCGATCGTCTTCGAGTCTTTAATTGCATAACAATGATCCCTATGCTGCCTAATCTGAGCCAGTTACACTGGTTATACTGACAGCGAAGCGGAACAACTCACCTCACATACTGCTAGTGCAAATTGTAGCCAGACTATTGATATGGAAACTATTGACATGGAAAGCGTGTCGGTTAGCAATATTCTCCTGTACCGGTCACCGACAAAGGGACGTTTTCACAGACGACCGAATGCGCTAAAGCAAAATACGGCCGCTTCAAACAGCAGTGGTTTTTAGAGCTTATCTCATATGAAAATCACAGGTGGCATTGACTCTCACTGTGTACCAGCAGACAGATTTAATATTGAAGATTGCAAGTTAGTTAGTGCTGGCCATTGAGACCGAATGCACCCAAAGACCAAAGCTCAGAACAACAGAGAAATGATTATTCTTTAGGATGCGGAGTATCGGGAGAAGTTTCATTGAATAGTCGATTCAAGGCACTTAGCGAGAATGTGGATACTGGAGGCTCTCTTTCCTATAGTGCTGTTCTTCAAATTTATAAATCTCCTGCAACGGTAGCACATAACAGGACGACCACAAACTCAGTGACAATTTCAAGTAAGCGCAAGGAGCATTCTGTCGACTCCCGTTGGCCGCATGTAGCACGTGATGATAACTTAGATGACAGTTGATTACAATGATGATGAGTTTGAAATGCTCATTCGGCACCGTTTACGCCGCTTCTACGTAGGGGGACTTAAAAGGAGTATAACAGAAGGAAAGATAATGAAATATATGGCGCGTAGAGGAGTCAGTGTTATATGGATCAGCATTCGCAGCATTCGAACATCAGAACAGGGCCGTTATTAGGTTACGTGTAGATGCAGAAAAAGGGACTCATTTACTGGTTTGAGGTTCATTACGAAAAGACGCCTATTCAAATATTTAACCTCAAACAACTGAAAAACAATCGGATGAAAAACTCTGAAATTTTTCATATTTCTGCTCAAAACATAGGTTGTGATACTCGGCGAGGCGGTTCTAACGAGTATCCACAATGTATGTTTTGAGCAAAAATAAGAAAAATAATGTATACCCCAGTTTTACGATATAAAAGTGGGGTTTAAGGGGGGTCAACATTATATAGGCATGTTCTCGTGATGTATGTCCCAGTGGTATAATATGTCGTCTGCTTGATGCAATAATATGTAACTGACATTTTGGCTAAAATAGCTTTTTTTTGCATAAATGTGTGCCTAAGGACATAATATAAATGGTAAATAAGTACTACAGAGCTAGATTCTGCCTAAATCTTGATTTATTTGAGCATTTTGCGATTTTGTTTTGTCAGTTACACCATTTTTGCACTGAACATTTAAATAAGGTTGGCGCATTAACGGTGTAAGTACACTTACACCCTTTTTGCGCCAACTTTTTTAAAACCTCAAAAATATTAAATTCTGCTGCTAGAATTTGCGAAATGAGAGTGCATCTACCATGCAGAATGCCTTTAATCCACTGCTTGACCATATAAAATGTTAAAAAAAAAAAGGTTTGTGCAATTAACGTTGAGTGGTGATTGAGTGCACTTACTTTGTTTTTGCGCAGAAAGTGTGTCTAAATTTATATGCTTAATATTTTTTATAAAGGCCATTATTTTAAACAATCAATTTCACACACAAATGAGATAAATCAACACGAAATTAAGTCACCAGCCTATAGAATGGTTTTCTTTACCATCGTTAAATAAAAGTTTTTTTTTGTTGATTTTTTTTCCCTCCTGAAAAGATGCCATTTTCACTTACACTGTTTATGCACCAAGCAGGCGATGTAGGACCTGGTACTTAAAAGTCCAGTATCAGAATAAGGTACTGAAATATTCTAAATGTGTTAAGTTAGAGCCAAAAAAGGAGTAAAAAAGGCATTGTTACACAGTCATATGGTGTGGAATCCAACCTGCATGCACAACAGCAAGGCTTTTTGGCGGTCCTTGATGTTCAGTGTTTAACACTGATATTCCCTAGAATAGAAATGCCGTATGTGCAGATCCGGGTCAGACTGCGGATGTGTGGGCTGATCTGGATCTGTGACTACTGTGCACCACCTTGTCAGTGGTGTGTCATTAAGTTATTTTGTTATGTCGTACATGTGAATATTTAGCTATTTACATGTGTACTCGGTACTGTTTCGGGTTTCCATGATGCGTACTATACAATCACTTGTAGTTTGAGTTGTATACAGTGTTCTGTCGTTTTGCTCACGGGAACTGTGAAATGGACAGTTCGAGTTATACTTTCACTTTCAATTTAATCAATCGGGAACGCCCTTTTAAATAATGGTGTCTGTATGATTGGTGTATTTTAACTAAAGACTGCATGTTGACCTCTAACTTAACGCACGTCACTGAAAATGCACGCGCTCGAGGAGAAAAATCTTGCTGATTCACCATTGTTGTTGCTGGCTTTGCAGTCAGCAACGTTGAAAGCTGATTTAAATATATATCGGTCTTGATATCTCTATTTAGATGAAGTCCCGGGTACTTTATTTCCCTTCACCATGGATTGAACCATCATGTAGATATATCATCACCATCATCAAATATACATAACATTTTAAACAACAGAGTGTGTATTGTGTTTAGTTTGACCCCTGTATCAAATGGAGCCCCCAGTGAGGATAGAACTCACGACCCCTGGTTGTTATACAGTAATTGCCAGTAATAGTGATATAGTGTACTCCATATCTGGACATAGTGAAAGTGTATACATTTCCCTTATAAGATTGCTATTGTGTATTTTTTACAAGTTTTGTCTTTTATAAATAAGATAGTGATAAAGTAGTGTCAAAGAAAATGGCAGAAGGTGAAAAAACTGTAGATGAAATGGTCAAGGCCATTGAAAAGAACCAAAAATATAAAGTCCTCTCTAAAGCAGAATATGAGGTTCATTTACAGTTGCCGCTAAGAAGGATGTAAGTATTGAAGAAAATGCAGGTGCTAAACGAAAACGTATGGATAAGAAAGCTGGTACCCCTGAAAAAGGTAGTACCCCACACAAGGAGATGGGGAAAAATCTGTAGATCAGCCCCACTTTACATTTACCATCCCTGGTGTTTCACCTATCCCTAGATTAAATTTTCCCAACCAGACCCTACTACAGACTACTTCATTTGCCCAAAGTCCATATGTACCCAAATTGACTATTTTCAGTGGTGCAGAAGAACCACAAAAAAGTGAGACTTCTTATGAAGTTTTGAGTGTTAAGGTCAAATGCCTCCAAAAGTCTGCCTATTTGCCTGAACATTTACTTTTACAGGCAGTACGCAATTAATTGAAAGGTACAGCTAGAAGTCTGTTGGTTCCTTTGGATGAAACAGCCTCTGTTCAAGATATTTTATCTAAATTAGATTGTTTTTATGGTAATGTTAGTACCACTGAGACTTTGATTCAGTCTTTCTACAGAGATTTTCAATAATAAACTGAATCAATTGTTTCATTTGGATCCAGAATTGAGCAGACACTGTCTAGGGCTGTTAGGTATGGCCATATAGATTTGGTAGCTAAAGATGCCATGCTAAGGAGTAAGTTCTGGACTGGCCTTAAAAGCTCGTTATTTATATGACAGTATAAAGGATTTTCAGATTCTCTTAAAAGAAATAAGGAAAATGGATCAAGAAGAGAGCAGCATTAAGACTACTAAGCAACAAGCCGGCTTTTGTAGCGACAGAGTGTTGGCCTGTCATGCAGACGGCCCGGGTTCGACCCCCGGTCGCGGCATAAGAAATTTGCACCTGTTACATTTGGCGCCTACCGTAAATAACCCACATGTCTGCATAAAAACTCCTTGAGTCACATTTCATGTGATTCTCGGACTCCTAGAAATTTAGCGACGAATTTCAATTTGGAAGGGGGTAATGACACCGGGTATAGGTACATAACATACTTGTTCTGTCTTGCGGTACAAGCCGGCTTTTACAGCGACGCGGTAGAGTATTGGCCTGACACGCAGACGGCCCGGGTTCGATCCCCGGTCAGGGTATAAAAAATTTTCAACTGTTACAGTTACTTAGTTATTTATATATCTGTTGTGTGATAGGGGATATTGGTCATTCTGCGTGTATAGATCTTGGTCAGATGGCGCGGATGTGTGGGCCGCTCTTGCTCTGTACATACTGCACGTCACATCCTCGGTTGTGTGTCATGAAGATATTCTGTTGCTTAGTAGATTACTTATATCCTTGTTGGCCGCCTTTGTTGCTATAAGTTGTTTAAGGACAATGTACTGGATTTGTGTACATGGTGGCGAAATTTGTCGCCTCTACAAGTCATTATAAAATATCAACACAAATCAGAAATGAAATGTGCATTTCATTTGTGTTTTTATTGATATTTTATGATGGCATGTAGAGGTGGCCTATTTCGTCACTATGTTTGGGCAGCCAGGAGATCGAGCGTCTCTGCGGCATACAATATACTTTTAATCAGCATCAGCCTTTTTGGCTCGATTGGTACAATTGACCCAAAGTATACATACACCAAATTCCCTGAACGATGTTGTCAACGTGCTTATATGTAAAACCTGAGCTTGGCTTAATGTTGTGACATTTGCAAACAATGCAGATCCAGACGCCGCAGAACACGACCAAGGTCTGTACTGTTTGCTTAAATTGCAGGAAGTTAAGGATAAAATGAAACAGACAAAATTTCCCATTAAGGGCCATTTTCCCAGCCTATACTCCGAGACAATCGACTCACCAGTCCTATCAGTGCTTTGATTATATATTTCAACTGTATGCTTCGTCAAGTGACCGTTTTGTACAAGATTTTATAGATTACTTACATGAAATTATTAGTATGTACAGCCAGACTGGCTTGGTGATATTAATGGGTGATTTCAATGCTCATTTACAGGGAGAAAGATTTTTGTAAATGTCTCTGATGTACGTGGTAAATATTTACTTGATATGATGCATTACCATAGTCTCATTCCTGTTAAAACAGTACTCGCACGTACAGGGGCGAATGCTAGCTTCGTCTCTTGTTGTGGTATGAATCTTTAATTATTACATAAAAAGCAGTGTCGCATGTTATCAAGAGCCGTGCATTAACCGGCGAAAAGCCGTGTATTAACAAGGCAATTCATGCGCTGTTAATGCACGGCTGCGCAACTTTCAGTATGATCGTACTGGAGTCACAGATTTGCTGCCGTTACGAGATGTGTACTGTCTGGCCCGAGAACGAGCAGTCCGTGGAAATTACGTTTGCGAGACATCGGTGAAAAGGCGAAACAAAATAGTGCAAGAAATAACGCGAGCTGTAGCATATATTTTCAGTTTTTATGCAATAATAGCGATCGAACATTGTTTTTCAATGCATATACATTAGCCAGGTCCCTTGGGAGGTGTTGAAACCGTGGCCTTCGGCCTCGGTTTTCAACACCTCCCACGGGACCTGGCGAATATTAATGCATAAAAAAAATGCCAAGCGTTTGTTTCGTGCACAACATCTCAAATGTGCGGAGGCATTTTTTTTTTTTTTTTTTTTTTTTACAGGGCTTAACTTGGAAATTGATTGAGCTGCAGAACTAGACATTGCTTGGAAGAAAGTTAATAGCAGAGAAATGCATCTCATACTAATGTTGTAGCCGAAATAAATTCGTTAGTAATGTTTGTCGCTATCAAAACGGAATTGTAATATGAAGTTAAAAGGTGTGTGTATGTTGGGAGGCGAGGCTTTGGGCTTGACTGAACCATCCTCTACGTACTTCTTCTTAATCCAGCCCTGAGTATGTTACACTGATAATTTTAGAGCTTGTAAAACCACATATTGAGTGGAAGCTAGCAAAAAGTATAGCAAGCATCCTTTTCTAGAATTTATTTTTTTTTATCAGGATTATATAAATCAAATGTGGGGACACCACCAACAGCAGTAGCAGCAACAGCAACAACAACAACAACAACAGCAGCAGCAACAACAACATGAGCTAATAGATGGATGGAGAAACTTGTTTTACAGTGTATACATTTTGTCAACATAAATGGGGCCGCGTCATGTGAAAAAGAGCCTTTGATCATACGCAAAATGCGCAGATTCAGATCATCTTGCGCATGCGCATAGTATCATCCGGGCCTTTGCTCTCCATTCATACATTTTATGGTTTTTCAATGATTCCGCTAGCGGACAGTGAAGGCCCTGATCAGACTGCGCGGATGCGCAGGCTGATCTGGGCCTTTGCTTCCCGCATTTGCCCGAAAATACGTTTTGCATGGTGCGGTCGAATTATTGTTTTTATAAGATTACGAAAATGTCACTATGGATAGTCCCGGTTAGATTGCTTAGTTGCGTACAGCTGGCCATTGTCTCCTTAATGAAAAACCAGCGTGTCTTGTCGATTAAGTTTTAATCCTATCAATCTGGCTATGTAGGTAATTTCTTGGATGTACTTTTCACGTGGGTGACGGAGAAGGAGCTCCCTCGAAGTAATTTAATTGGATTGTCAGTCACACTGTATTGTGGACACCAGTGTCTAATGTCAGGAGAGCCTATACACCCTCACTATCTTGCTACTGCTGTCGCTATTCGACTTTTGCGCAAGACTCATTGACTAAACCTCAGAGTATCTGATGTCAGTAACAGCTTGTCTTATTATTAACCCTTTAAGCGCTGAACAGAATTTCAGCATAATTTTATAAAAAAAAATAATTCTGAGAAAAATAAGACTTGGCATTTCATGTGAATCTTCTGCTTGGCAGAATATTTACATTTTGTGCCTTATGATGTATATCATTGAGTGCTCCTTTTTTATAGTCAAGTAGCGTTTACCTATTTATGAAAATGGACACAAACAATGACGTCATTGTCAATTTATTCTCTGAGGATAGTGTATTTCGAATTTCGAATTTTCGGCCAACATAGTAACACATACATACAAGAGAGAGAAATTCACATGAAAAAGATATGAGCCGTGGCACAGCATTTCCTACCAGATTGTATGTGCGCCCAGTGAAGATTCATATCAGTGCATCCGCGCAGTCTGATCAGAGTCTTCGCAGGGTGTTTAGTGGGAATCCAGTGATCCAAAGCGCCTTCACTTCGAAGTGACGACTGATCAGACTGCGCAAACTCGCAGGCTGATCTGAGTCTTACCTAGGCGCACATGCAGTTTTGTATGTAATGTTGTACTCCGGCTCAAATATAAATGAGATAATCGTGGTAACCTCAGATCTGTACTAAATCCATGATACATGTAGCTCTAGATCTCGCTAGTTTTAGGTCAACTGTTTGCAATTCATCAAAAGTATACACACACCAAAATTTCCTTTACCAACCAATTGTTCACGATATAAAACCCACAACTTGTTGTCTCCGAACCGAACTCTATTCCCAAACTGAACGATTGTTTATCATTCGACCCAGTTACTAAAGAATCGTTTGTACGAAATCCAAGTAACATTTATTTATAGCCACGTTATTCTTGTCTCTGCGACGTTAGAGTACCGGGTAAAATGGGTTGTCTGTCAAACCTGGACTGGGCTTAGTGCTGGTACATTGGCAAACAGTGAAGACCCAGATCAGACGCCGCATTCTGCGGCGTCTTATCAGGGTCTTCACTGTTGTTTCACTGTTGTTTCAAAGTTTATGGTTAAATAAAAGTCTTAAGTCCCCGTTCAGGACCCAGCCTACACTCAGAGACAATCGACCCACCACTGCTGTCAGTGCTTTGATTTTTAATATTGAATCGTTTAAATACTTTCTATTTTAGAAGCAACCCTTAACGCATAGGGATCTTCAACGGAACGTTAATACTATGAACCTTCTTTTCAACGCATAAAATTTGCTCCCACATATGTTGCCATAAAATGTATTTGTTGTTGTAAAGAATCCTTAAACGCAGCAGAATGATAGGTAAGAAAGGGCTTGTTTTAGTCTTATTTCCTCATACAAAATATCTGTTGGGCATTTATGAGAATCAATAAGGCGATTCTAACAATCATGTACCATCACGAAAACATACCTATATGATTTTGACCCCCTTAAACCTTACTTTTATATAGTAAAACTGGGAAACTGGGGTTGCAGGGGTACAAGTTATTTTTCTTATTTCTGCTCAAAACATGGATTGTGGCACTCGTTAGAACCGCCTCGCCGAGGCGGTTCTAACGAGTACCAACAATCTATGATTTGAGCAGAAATATGAAAAATATCACAGTTTTTTTATCTGAAATTTTTTAATTTTTTGAGGAACAATTTTCTATGTATTTGAATAGGCGTGTTTTCGTAATGCAAAGTATGTTTCTTGAAGTATTAATTACAATGTTCTCGCGTAATTTCTGCTTACCTGTCACCTCTTGAGCGAAGGTTTCATGTCAGTCAAACTATCACTATAACAAATTTTGTCGTGCGGTCGAATGTCGGTATAAAGAGGGTTACTGTACCGAGTTTCGTTTAAATCGCGATATTGGTTATAATGAATGTGTCATTCAGCCACTTCATCACGAAAACACGCCTATATAATTTTGACCCCCTTAAACCCCATTTTTATACAGTAAAACTGGGGTTTCCAGGGGTATACATTATTTTTCTTATTTCTGCACAAAACATAGATTGTGGTTACTCGTTAGAACCGCCTCGGCGAGGCGGTTCTAACGAGTACCCACAATCTATGTTTTGAGCAGAAATATGAAAAAATATCAGAGTTTTTTGTCTGAAAATTTTCAGTTTTTTTGGGATGAAATTTTCTATATATTTGAATACGCGTGTTTTCATAATGTTCCATTTATGGGATTATGGGACGTACATGTACATGTAGCAACTCATCAAAATGGTTAAATATCACGCAGGTAAGCTTTCTATCACAGTAAGCTCGAATTTCTTGAATGAATTTTTTTTCTGTTGAAAAGTGATGACGCTCGGATTGACCCACGAAAGTTGCATGAAAAGTGTTCACAAAAGTGCATAATAAATAATCTAAGATGCTTCAGTTGAAGTGAAAAGTACCTGTCGAAAGCTGGAGGCTTCGTGTCGAGCTACGGTTTCAGTGAGTATTACAATGCAATTACATTGCAATTTATCAAACGAAAAATCCTGACATTTTTGTACTTCTCCACGAAAACATATTTTGTGGTATCCAATAAGGCGCTTCTAATGAGTATTCACAAAAGGTCGACACTTGACACAAAGACAAAACTCGTTATAATGATTTGACTGGCACGACATCTCGAAAACATACCTATATAATTCTGACCCCCTTAAACCCCACTTTTAAACAGTAAAACTGGGGTTTACAGGGGTGTATGTTATTTTTTTTTATTTCTGTTTAAAGACATAGATTGTGGGTACTCGTTAGAACCGCCTCGCCGAGGCGGTTCTAACGAGTACTCACAATCGATGTTTTGAGCAGAAATATGAAAAAAATATCAGATTTTTTTTTCTGAAAACTTTCAGTTTTTGGTGGTGTAATCTTCAATATACTTGAATAGGCGTGTTTTCGTAATGAAACTGTAGCTCACATGGTGACAGAAATTGTGCAAGTATATTGTATTAAATCATATAGAAAAGTAGGCTTTGGACATTTGCTAGAATTGCCTCATTGAAGCGATTCTAAAAATTATCCAAAACACATGTTCTACGAGGAAATTCAGAATAAAACAAAGCCTTTCTTACATACATGTATCATTCTGCTCATGAAGGATTCTTTACAATAACAAACTCATTTTGATGGCGATATCCCAGCGGGCACATGACGTAAATACAACGTCGCCTCAACGTCGATGCAAGGCCATGACGTTGCGTCGACGTTGAGGCGACGTTGTATTTACGTCATGTGCCCGCTGGGTTTATGACGTTGCATCGACGTTGAGGCGACGTTGTATTTACGTCATGTGCCCGCTGGGATCTTTCGGAAATGAAATACTGTTGTTGTAAAGCATCACGAAAACACTCCTATATAATATTGACCCCCTTAAACCCCACTTTTATATAGTAAAACTGGGGTTTACAGGGGTATACATTATTTTTCTTATTTCTGCGCAAAAACAGAGATTGTGGGTACACATTAGACCCGCCTCGCCGAGACGTTTCTAACGAGTGCCCACAATCTATGTTTTGAGCAGAAATAAGAAAAATATCGAAGTTTTTTATCTGAAAATTTTCAGTTTTTGGAGGTGAAATTTTCATTGTATTTGAAAAGGCATGTTTTCGTAATGGAGACTTCACTGTACTTTTTTTTATAGTCAATTTACCTTTCTCTGATGCTTGGGAGAGTTGTGGTACGTGATTATTACCTTTTCTAGGTATCTCTATATTTATTTGAAAACGAAACGAAATCATGCCTTCAGGGCATGCGTGGACAGGAAACACCCAGATCAGACTGTGCGTCTGATCACGATCTTCGCTATCAGCTGCCAGAATCATTGGATACTATATAATGTATCAATGGAGAACAAAGGCCCGGATGAGATCTTGCTCATATACAGGATGGTGTGAATCCGCTGACTTTGCGCATGCTCGAAGGCACGTTTTCACTTGACGCGGCCTATTTTATGAATTACACATTAATGGAGGGTAAAATCAAATTCAACAAATTCAACAGCAACAACAATAACAAATCCAACAACAATATGAATAAAAATAACAGCATTGTTAAGGAGCAATAAATGAAAATTCAGGGATACATTTCTCTAGTTCTCCATCAGAAGGTTATGTTGTGCGCTTCTAACGAATACCCATTACTGATGTTTTATGGAGAAATTAGAAGAAAAAAGAAGTCATAATGATAATGTACACAAGCTGTTCGGCAAAAAGCCAACAGGGTAGTTTGGTGGAAAAGGACTGTACAAAAGACAAGACAATTTAAGTGACCAAGCATTTAATTCCCAATTACTATTTCCTTCGTTCAAACCATAGCATTTTCCTCTTTACACAAACAAAACCATACAATATTAAAATATGATTATAAGCAAGTATTTACGTTACCAATCTCTTGCATAATACGAGTCATTTTACGAATTTTGAACTAATTATGATTTTGCTTACGATCTTATGATTCAAATTATTATGAAAGTATGTATAAAAATTGTCCAGAATACACAACCAGCAACAAAATGATTTCGAGTTCCATTGTTTTATTGTTTTTTTTTTTTTTTTTTTTTTTTTTTTTTTGTTTTTTGTTGTTTTTTTTTGTACTGATATATTATTTAGAAACTGTGTATTAAATTATTAACTCTTTTGCTGGCACAGGCGATAATAATATACGTCTTTCCAAATGATAGTTTGTTAAAATAAAATAAAAAAAACAACAACAAACAAACAAAATAACAGACGACAAATATCGTCTGAAATTTGGCGCCGAAAGAGTTAATCCAAACAAGTTCTGGGTATTGCAATCCCCTTTTCAGAATGTTGCCGGTGTACAAGAAACCAAATAGTAAACCACAATGTTATCTTCCTTGAAAAACTAAATCGAGTTCTCTTAACCAGTTCCGCTATAGAGACCCAAATGGTCCAAATGACTACAATTCCAAACAGTGTAGATCCAGATGAGACGGGCTCGTAATGAGCCGTCTAATCAGAATCCATACTGTTTGTCATTCTGTCATAGATTTTTGACTGACATACCTATTTGTATTGTAACCATCACGAAAACATGCCTATATATTTTTGACCCCCTTAAACCTCACTTTTAAATAGTAAAACTAGGGTTTACAGGGGTATACCTTTCCAACTTATTGCATCCTGTACAAGAAACACAGTTCTTATTGTTGTATAAAATGTAAATATGTATGTATATGGTTGCATGTAATGTTTGAGTTTTACGTTATTTTATGTTCAGTCTGCTATACATCTTTTAAGGAGGGCCACTTGGTAGAATGGCTGTTTGAGCTAAAAGTGTTACCCTCTAAAAACATTGTATAAATAAATAAATAATACATTATTTTTCTTATATTTGCTCAAAACATAGATTGTGGGTACTCGTTAGAGCCGCCTCGCCGAGGCGGTTCTAACGAGTACCACAATCTATGTTTTGAGCAAAAGTATGAAAAATATCAGAGTTTTTATCTGAAATTTTTCAGTTTTTTGGAGATGAAAGTTTCTATATATTTGAATAGGCGTGTTTTCGTAAAGAATGGATGTGTCCAAACTCTGAGATGGATGTTCATGTTAGAAATTGAAGAGTGAAACGGTTAAGCTTGAAAGTACAGTCGAATCTCGTTATCTCGAAATCGAAGGGAGTCTATGAAACACTTCGAGATATCCGCACTTCGACATATCAGATTTGCAAAACTGAGGAAAAAATTAATCGAACAACCACCTTTAACAGAATGAATCTTTAATTTGACTCCTAAGTTAGAGATATATTGAAAATATTGTGGAAAAGAGGAGAAATTGCTCCTAAGGAGCAATTTCTCCTCTTTTCTACAATATTTTGTTGCCTGTTGGTAGAGCTCTGTGTTAAAACAGGGAACAGATTTTCACTTCGAGATAAGCGGTTATTCGAGATAAACGAGTTCGAGACTGTATTAAGATGTACTGATCACATTAAGGTATCACCAGCAAACAGAATCACGATATTAAGTGTCCGATACAATACTGCATTGTTAAATACTGTTTTTTTTTTTGTTTTTTTTTTGTTTTTTTTTTTTTGTTTTTTTTTTCTATATTAGTCGCAAAATAAACGTGTATTGTTCCTAATGCTTACCCTGCTGGGTAAACTGTTTCAGCAGGAGACTATTTTAAGTAGTTTTTTCTTATACAAGAAAGTTGGCTTATACATTTCATGCAAATTGCATCCCCGAGAGACAATTTACATGAAATGTCAGAGCCTATTTCTTGGAAAAATAAGCAAAATACAACATTGTCGTCTGCTGTATTAGTCTAGAATATGGTAAAGCTAAAAAGTATTTTTCTATGTCAAAAGTACATTGTGCAGATATCATAAAGTACGACCGATATTAACCACCAGTATCACGATACAGTATTATGACCAAAGATATCATGATATACCGATGCATCGCTGATATCGGTCCAGCTCTACAATCATGGGCCAACTAACAATCTGACATTACGAAAACACGCCTATTCAAATAAACTGAAAATTTTACCACGAAAAATGAAAATTTTCAGATAAAAATAAATCCTAATAATTTTCGTATTTCTGCTCAAAACATAGATTGTGGGTACTCGTTAGAACCGCCTCTAACGAGTACCCACAATCTATGTTTTTAGCAGAAATAATAAAAATAAATTATACCCCTATAAACCCCAGTTTTATTATATAAAGTGGGGTTTAAGGGGGTCAAAACTATATAGGCATGTTTAAAATGCCATGTTTCTATCTCTAATTTTGTAATCAAAGAAGAAACTGTGTTAAACTCCTCTAGACTTGTATTAGCAAGTAAATAGCATACGATTTAACTGTTCACACTCTACGATCCCAGTTAGACAAAACTTGATTATTTGAAATTTTTCAATCATAGAGATGACTTAATTGGATATGTCATATTTCGAAACAATGTTGAAATAGTGACTATAGTCAATCAAAACAACACAATTTACCCCTTCCAGCCCGACAGACCAAAACAAACACCTGAGCAAACGGTATAGATCCAGATAAAATGGCTCGTAACGAGACATCTCATCAGGATCTACACTGTTCGCCATTTATTGTTATTATTATTTTAGACTGAATCCCCTATTTGCAGTCCAAAATCAATAATGGAAGAGTCAATTTCAGTCCCGAGGATGAAAGGGTTAAAGCTTATACATAGCATGTATACCAAGATGGGTAAAGACTGTGCATATATCGTGCGACTATAACTACCAATGACAGCTTTGATGTTTTAAAGGCTGATACCGTAGCTACTATAGATGTCGTTCTGATAATTTTATTGTCCGTAAAATTAATAAGAATATGATACTCTAAGTTCCGTGAAAATAATGTATGCTCTCACTGAGGGTCTGAAAAATCTGCACTCACAATGAAAGAAATGAAAAATATAAATATACGAAAAACCTTTTAAAGTAATTAGATTAAAATCACTATAACAGTTCTACCTTCCTTGACCTAACATGGCTACGTAGGGTAATTAGACAACTACGTACTTACACAATATTTTCTCCAATAGTTCTTTATTGCAGTCCTCAGAAGCATTTTAAGCAAGCTAAGGGCAGCTTTATTTCATTTGAAAATATTATTTTCAGACAACAAAAAGCAAGGTTATATCAAATTAACTTTAATTGGATAATAGTTTATTTTAACATTTTAAAATAACTAACGGCCGAATGGATTATGATCTGCTAAATGGTTTAGAACAATCATTTATTTTATGAGCTGTATTTTTACTAGTATGTTCATGTATATCTTTTAGGCATAGCTCTAAATGAACCTTCTTTTCAGATGATATTAACAAAGAAAGGCTAGTTTAAAAACGGCAAAATTCTATAATTCCTCTAATAATACAGATCCCTACACATCCATATTTTTGCGAAATATCTTGGGAGAAATGGGTACACATTTCATAGCAGACTGCATGTAGTTGTTTTCGTTTTTGGATTATTTCGGTAAAATCTTCTTTACTATTATGCATTTATCATGCCTACTCTAAGTATTCGGAAAGACAGCCCGCGCAACCAGTGTAGATGCCAGTCTGATAAGGGTCTACGCAATTGGCTACCCAGTCAGTAGTTGGTATAATTGCTAAGTAAAATGGGCTTGTTCAAATGTTGAAACAATGATGGAAAGGGGTTTATATGTTGATTTTTTTATCTGTATGAAAATTTAGGATATTGCATATTCAAACCCCGAGGTTATAAAACGTTTTTTCATGCTCAACAGCTGAGCATTACACTTGTCCTGCTTGCTTATAAATCTCAAATACTAACAATTGCAAATTCTTTCTTGCTAAGCATAGCTTAGCATGGGGTTTTCTCTGCTAATAAATATGAACATGCTAACTATTGTTGTCATTTTCTTATATATTAGCAGAGAAAATTTCATTCCCAAATGAGTTGTGTAAGAAAAGAGTTTTATAGCCTGCGGACCAGAACTAACCCTATATAGACTCAAAATGACCACTTGTAGCTAAAATCTATCTGTTAAACCAATTAATCCTGGATCTGCGGTAGAGTGTACCACCACTGGTACAAAGCAAAATGTTCTACATTTTGTGTTGACACTAAAGAAAAATGTAAATTTCTTTTTGATACAGTCGAACCTCGTTATCTCGAACTCGCTTATTTCTAATTACCGCTTTTCTCGAAGTGAAAATCTGCTCCCTGTTTTAACATGAAACTATGACAACAAGTAACAAAATAATGTGGAAAAGAGGAGAAATTGCTCCTAAGGAGCAATTTCTCCTCTTTGCCACATTATTTTATACTGGTATATTTCTAACTTCAGGAGTCAAATTACATATTCATTTGTTAAATGTGGTTGTTCAATTTATTGTTTTCCTCATACTCTCAACTATGATATGTCGAGGTAAGGATATCTCGAAGTGTTTCAGTGAGTCCCTTGGAATTCGAGATAACGAGAGTCGACGGTTTTTCTATTACTTGACGCAATATGTCAAAAGAGCCTGATATCATTTAGCTCATATTTGGACTCCGTTTTTGTTTTTTGTTTTTTTTTTAACAAATTTTCAGTTACTGGTCTTGGTGAATGTAGTGGATAAAAGACACATACAACCTTCAAATACCTATAATGCATCTGATGCCTGGAGCACTTTGTTTTGATGATAAGCACCAAAACAGGTCCTAAATAGTCATTCAGAAAATTTTTGTCAATCTTTATCATCTCTTTGGGTCCGGGACAAACTCAGCTTATGCGTTTACATATTGCTATTTTATGTGAAATCTTGTCATATAGACACAAATATTTGACAAAAAATCAGCAGTGTACAAAATGTGCTGATACCTATATTTAAACTTTTCGGAAGAAAAAGTCTGCAGTTTCAGAAACAGATCTGCAGCAAGATGTGCAAGTTATGTCCTCATGCTTATTTCCTGCCTCCGTAGATTGTAGAATTTCTCACTTTATCTAATAACCAGTTAGTACATCTTATCATATCGCCATTTAATGCATTTTTTCTCATTTTTGAGTCTGCTAGCGACAGCTAGCAGGCTCTATGCAATCGCATGGGGTTTTTTACTACGTCACAAGCGGATTTTCATCACAGCTATTTATGCGTATATTCATACGCGCACTACTTCTTAATCAGACACAATGCGGCACTATTACGGCGAACTGAATGTGAAGCAGGGGAATTTTTTTATAGCTTTTCTATTTCGCTAACATAACTGTAACTGAAATCGATTTAGATAGTGCAATTTGAAACATAGACTTCAAAATTCGGTGTAGTAATACACGCGCTACTTTTGTCAATCACCCCACGGCACCCCATGGTACCCCACGGCACTACATTATTTCATTGTATTTATTAATTAAATGCTGAAATTACACCAGGGTATTAGTTTTATGTATCCAAGTTTGTTTTTGTGATAGTTTAAGACATTAACCTTACTTCAAGCGATTATCTCAGGGCGCCTAAACACCAAGATTCAAACTGACGCTAAAATAAGCACTACATTTTATATTCAAGTTCAAACACAAGTCATCAGTATAAATACTATGTTTATTTAGATCACAGGGACTTGTAGCAATTTATCTTTTATTTTTTTAGAATTTGGATATATTGTCTAAGTATTCTGTGACATTGTAGCAATTTATCATTTTTTTTTTTTTTTTTTTTTTTAGAATTTGGATATATTGTCACAGAATACTTAGACAATATATCCAAATTCTAAAAAAAAAAAAAAAAAGAGAGAAATTGCTACAAGTCCCTGTGATTTAGATAGAGACAAGTATTATAAAACTTTTACTGGCCATCTAAAACACATATTTTATGGTAAATATACATATATTTTGATGTCATGGGGCACAAAACATTACGAGCGTTTTAGACATAATATTTTAAACAAACACAAGTCATCATCATCAATATAAATCTCTGTTTTGTTAAGATGAAGACGAGTATTGCAAAAGTATACTTGATGGCCATCTATAACGTATTTTATGCCGTGGGCTGCCATGGGGTATCGTGGGGTGCCATGGGGTGATTAGTAGGACCGCTCGCCATCTTTGATGTTGTGCTTAGCAACGGAAGCTGAACGAAAAGAAAGTATCAGAATCTACTTATTCGATATTGAATGTAGCAAGACATCAGGCATATAATTCATTCCTCCTACATGAAATTACGTTATTCATACCTCAGTGACACGGATTTGTCTGACGACTGCTGGCCCATTTATACGTTATGACCCTTCTTTTGTGGACATCGGAAAATCTCTTGAAAACAGAAAAGGGTAGGCATAGCTGGCCGGGCTAATCTGTTGATGCTTAGGTGAAGCACTATCAAATGACAATCAGTTATTAAAGCTAATCTGGATTGAACATAGCCATTTCAAATTTATTTAATCTGCTTGTCTTCATAATAAGTTGATAAAGATAAATTTATAAAATTGCACCAGAATAATCGTGGAGCTACATCAGGTGTTGAATATGTATGAACTGGAGCATATCTAGACTTGAATATGTATGAACTGGAGCATATCTAGACTTGAATATGTATGAACTGGAGCATATCTAGACTTGAACTTTGATAATTCTAGAAATTGAAAATTGCTGCTGGAGATACACTCATTTGGAATAATCAGGTGGTAAACTTCATTGGAAAATAAAGAGGTTCATTACTCCGATCACTGCATTGGCTTATATATGCAGATAATAAAATGGATTTTTTTTTTTTGTGAAGAAAGAAACAAAACAGAAGAGAAATAATTGTATTTAGTTTTTCAGTACATGGTTAGATTATTTATGTATATCTGTTTTACACAGATGCCTCAATAAAGACCCATTCTTATTTATACATTAAAAGAAGTAGAATGCATTTCCATCTGACTGATTTTGAGAAATTAAATTGATAGTGAAAGCATGTAGTACAAAGTGTTCATGTTGGTTGTTTTTCAAGGAATAGTAAATTTTCTCACAAAGCCTTGTCTCTGAATGTAAATTTAATATTGGATGAAGCCACTGGTTGTAAGAAAGTGTGAAAATATGGATATAGAGCAAAATCGAGGTCCATCAAATCATATAAATCTAATTATGTAATTAAGTTAATGCCTCTTTTCGCGACACCGCCTTCTCAACAATTCAGAGTAACTACAGTTGCTATACTGGATGTACATTACTCTGTGGTGGTTCTGAATCTCTTTTAACTACACTTTTATTTAACTTTAACATGCGTAAAGTAACGTTATTATTTACCGGTATTATCAGTTAGATAACACACTTTTTGAATAAAAATTACTGGCATGTTTCTTATTTTTCTTAAGGAATATATGTTGTGGATATTCATTAAAAGAGCCCTACCAATGAATGACCTTCTAATTAGTTCCAACATGTTTTTGTGTTGAAATTATAATGAACTAGAACATGTGTTTGAACAACACTATGACCCCAACTATATGGTTTCCCTTAAACATGCATTGTCCATAATACTGAAACACTAAAAATGGCTAACTTCAAAAGTAAGAATAGGATGGCCGAAACATTCCCATACAAAACTAGTATTTTTACCGCTGGGCGGCGAATAAATTCCAACCACAGTTTCGTCTGCCATCATAATGAGGGTAAAGCAAAATGCAATTGGCTATCAGTCAAGCGTCATCCAATCAAAATCGCGCTCTGAAAATGTCACTTTGTAGACCGGATTAAAGAATGTAACGAACACAAATAAGCGAATCTGAATAGAAGCGTTCATCATATCGATATTCCATCATGTGTAGCAATACATGAAGCGTATCGGGATGCACCAATGCATCGATGAATCGTCCCACCACTAGGCGTAACTCAGCTAATATTTGGTGGACTGTAACCTCAAAACAATACGCCCTTCTCTACATCTTGGTCTAACTATAGCATAAATGAAGTTTCAGCTTGATCGGATATAAATTGTAGGAGGAGTTAACCAGAAACTAGAAGTTTAAAGAAATTTTCAATGGGGCTTAACTCTGCTAATATTTAGTGGACTGTAACCTTGAAACAATATGTGCTGCTCCACATCATGGTCTAGCTATAAATGAAGTTTCAGCTTGATCGGATGTAAATTGTAGGAGGAGTTAGCCGGAAACGAAAAGTTTAATGAAATTTTAAAAGGGACATAACTCTGCTAATATTTGGTGGACTGTGACCTAGAAACAATATGCACTGCCCCCACATCTTGGTCTAACTATAAATGAAGTTTCAGCTTGATCAGATGTAAATTGTAGGAGCAGTTATCCGGAAACGAAAAGTTTAAAGGAATTTTCAAAGGGCTATAACTCTGCTGATATTAAGTGGACTGTAACCTCGAAACAATATGCACTGTTCCACATCATGGTCTAACTATAAATGAAGTTTCAGCTTGATCAGATGTAAAGTGTAGGAGTTAACCAGAAACGAAATGTTTTCTGAAATTTTCGAAGGGGCATAGCTCTGCTAATAATTGGTGGTCTGTAGCCCAAAAACAATATGTGCTGCTTCACATCATGGTCTAGCTATATACCAAGTTTCATTTTAATCGGATGTAAACTGTAGGAGGCGTTAGCCGGAAACGAAAAAGTTTTCTGACGGACGTCATACCCCGTAAAATAATATGTCCCGTTTTTCAAACAGGTGTATAATAATTCAAAAAAGTATAAATGCAAGAGTTATGGTTCTTGCGCGCTGCATGTTGTCTAATGCTGATTGATATTTACATGACCTTTCTTGCAGATATCTTGAACAGGTTTCAAGTTACAGAGCGGACACGATTTTGTGACGCATAAAGTTCCAAGTGAAATAACTCAAAAAGTATAAATGCAAGACGTATGGTTCTTGTGCTCTGCATGTAAGACAATGTTGATTGATATTTATATGAAGTTATGTGGAGACAGCTTGAACCATTTTCAAGTTACAGAGTGGACAAGATTTTGTGACAGACGCCCGAGGGAAAAAACAATACACATATCCCTACCCTAAAGGGAGGAGACATAAATATCAGAATCCTAGCTCAAGCGGGAGGGGGTATATTGCTTTTGGTGCAGATCTTATCAGCACTGGCGTCCCCATCCAAGGGTGTGTGTGTGGAGAGGGGGTGGGGGGAATATTTAGAACAGAATAGATTCAAAACCAGGCATAACTGGCATGCTAGGTCCAATGGGGGAAAAAAAAAGCAAGAGGACCATGATGGTCCTATATCGCTCACCTGAGCAACTAGCTTTGCATACTTACTGTTGAAGTTTCAGCCAAGTTTACTGCTCTAAAATTTTTGTATAAATTTTATAACCCTGCACCCCAGTGGCCATGTTTTTTTCATCAATCATGATGGCTTGAACTGAATAGTGAAAGAGGATCACCAAAGGAACAATTCTGCTGTTATATTGAAATTGGTCCAGTGGTTTCTGACAAAAAGATTTTTAAAATGTCTTATATAGATATATAGGGAAATTAAGCCCCACCCCCTAACGGCCATGTTTTTTGACAAATCATAACAGCTTGAACAAACTTGGTAGAGGGTCACCAATGGAAAAATCCTGCCAAGTTATATTGAAATCGGTTCAGTGGTATCTGACAAGAAGATTTTTAAAGTTTTCTATTTAGATATATAGGGAAAATAAGCTCCACCCCTAGCAACCATGTTTTTTGACGAATCATGATTGCTTGAACAATCTTGATAGGGGGTCACCAAAGCAACATTCCTGGCAAGTAATATTAAAATCAGTCAGGTGGTTTCTGACAAGATGATTTTTAAAGTTTTCTATACAGATATATACGGAAAATAAGCCCCGCCCCATGAAGGCCATGTTTTTTGACGTATCATGAGGGCACAATCTTAGTAGAAGGTCACCAAAGCACATTCCTGTCAAGTTACATTGAACTCAATCCAACGGTTTCTTACGAGAAGATTTTTAAAGTTTTCTATATAGGGAAAATATGCTCCGCCCCCTTGCCGCCATGTTTTTTGATGAATCATAACGGCTTGAACAATCTTGGTAGAGGGTCACCAAAGAAACATTCCTGCCAAGTTATATTGAAATCGGTCCATTGGTTTCTGAGAAGAAGATTTTTAAACTTTTCTATATAGATATATTTGGAAAATAAGCCCCTCCCAGTGGCGGCCATTGTTTTTTGACGAATCATGATAACTTGAACAATCTTGGTAGAGGGTCAACAAGGAAAGATTTCTACCAAGTTATAATGAAATCGGTCCAGTGGTTTCTGACAAGAAGATTTTTAAAGTTTTCTATAGAGATATATTGGGAAAATAAGCCCCACCCCCCGGCAGAAATTTTTTTAGACGAATCATGACTGCTTGAACAATCTTGGTAGCAGGTCACCAAAGCAACATTCCTGCCAAGCTATATTGAAATTGGTCCATTGGTTTCAGACAAGAAGATTTTTAAACTTTTCTATATAGATATATAGGGAAATTAAGCCTCCCTCCCCACCCACCACCCGGCGGCAATGTTTTTTTGACAAATCATGATAACTTGAACAATCTTGGTTAAGGGTCAAAAGGAAAGATTTCTGCCAAGTATTAATGAAATCGGTCCAGTTGTTTCTGACAAGAAGAGTTTTAAAGTTTTCTATATATATAGGGAAAATAAGCCCCGCCCCCCTAGCTGCTATGTTTTTTGACAAATCATGACGGCTTGGACAATCTTGGTAGAGGATCACCAAGGAAACATTTTTGCCTAGTTATATAGAAATCGGTCCAGTGCTTTCTAACATGAAGATTTTTAAAGTTTTCTATATAGATATATAGGGAAACAAGAGGCCCACTGGCCACGGCTCGCTCACCTGAGTCACTGCAGACATGCAGATGTTATGCAACATTTTTCCAATCCTATCATCACAACTAATGAAAAGATCATCATTTGAGCAGTTCTTAGTTTTGAAGGAGACTATATGGGCCTGACAGTCAATGGAGCATGATCATTTGAATAAACCATCAATCACATTTCAACAGTAGGATCAATGTGAAATTTGGTGGAAATTGGCTAAGTGGATTCTGAAGAAACATGATTTTATACATGTAAACAGCACAGTGGCAGAGAAATATAATAAATATAAACAAGATGATGGCCATCTAAGATTTCCAATCAGAACAATTATAACTACTGTTGATCTACAATTCACTTGAATACTTTCAATATAAATGTATATGGCCCATACAAATGCATGGGGAAGCAAATTTGACCTTGGAGGTAAAAAGGTCAAACATCAACATAGAACCATCATTTTAGCAATTTTGGTAGCTCTCCTGTCCCCCATAATTTGTGCAAAGATAAGGGCCCAGGGCTTATTTGGTTATGGAGAAGAAGATTTGTAAAAAAATTTTTACCATTATATGGGCATGGCAGCCATTTTGATCAATGGACCATGCCCATTTTAGCAATCTTTCATTCTCCTGCCCAAGGAGGCTCTGCATGAAATTTGAGCAACACTGGCCCGGAGGCTTCAGAGGAAAAGTCATTTGAAATTATCAACATTTTTTCCATACAAATGTATGGGGCCCATACAAATGCATACAGAAGCAAACTTGACCTCGCCGTAAAAAGGTTAAATGTCAATGTATGACAATTATTTTAGCAACCTTGGTAGATCGCCCGTTCCCGATGATATATGCAAACATTCAGCCACATGCCATCCTCGATTTTGGAGAATAACATTTTTAAATGTTTTTTTCCCATATAAATGCATAGGGAAGCAAACGTCCGTGCCGTAAAAAGGTCAAATTTTAGCCAATTTTGGTAGACCCTCCGTCCCCGATGAATTATGCAAAGATTCAGCCCCAAAGCATCCTCGGTTCTGGAGAAGAAGATTTTTAAATGTTTTTACCATATATGGGCATGGCGGCCATCTTGTTTAATGAACTGCGACCATTTTAGCAATCTTTTGTTCCCCCAACCTAAGGAGGCTCAATATGAAATTTGAGCAAATTTGGCCCAGAGGCTCCAGAGGAGATGTTATTTGAAATTCTGAACATTTTTCCCATATAAATGCATAAGGAAGCAAAATTGACCTTACCGCAAAAAGGTCAAATGTCAATGTACAACCATTATTTTAGCAACTTTGGTAGCCCTCCCATTCCCGATGATATGTGCAAAGATTCAGCCACAAGGCATGCTCGGTTTTGGAGAAGAAGATTTTTAAAGGGTTTTTCCAATACAAAAGCATAGGGAAGCAAACTTGACCTTGCCGTAAAAAGGTCAAATGCCAACGTACGACAAATCTTATAACAACTTTGGTAGACCTCTTGTCCCTGATGATTCTTGCAAAGATTCAGCCCCAAGGCATCCTCGGTTATGGAGAAGATTTTTAAAGGTTTTTACCATATATGTGCATGGAGGCCATCTTGGGTCAACGGACCATGACCATTTTAGCAATCTTTCGTTCCCCCACCCTAAGGAGGCTCCACATGAAATCTGAGCAAAATTGGCTCAGCGGCTTCAGAGGAGAAGTCATTTGAAAATGTTAATGGACGGAGGAAAAGTGATCACTATAGCTCATCCTGAGCAGAGGTCAGGTGAGTTAAAAAAACAAAAAGTCCCACCCCCCTGGCGGCCATGGTTTTTGACGTATCATGACGGCTTGAACAATCTTGGTAGAAAGTTACAAAAGAAACATTCCTGCCGTGTTATATTGAAATCGGTCCAGTGGTTTCTGACAAGAAGATTTTTAAACTTTTCTATATAGATATATAGGGAAAATAAGCCCCGCCCTCTGGTGGCCATGTTTTTTGAGGAATCCAAATGGCTTGAACAATCTTGGTAGAGGATTACTAAAGTAACGTTTCTGTAAAATTATATTGAAATCGGCCCAGTGTTTCTGACAAGAAGCTTTTAAAAGTTTTCATTATAGATATATACATGTAGGAAAAATAAGCTCCGCCCCCTGGCAGCCATGTTTTTGACGAATCCAGATGGCTTGAACGATCTTGGTACAGGATCACCAAACAAACATTCCTGCAAAATTATATTGAAATCGGTCCAGTGGTTTCTGACAAGAAGATTTTTAAAGTTTTCTATATAGATATAAAGGGAAAATAAACCCCGCCCCCTGGCGGCCATGTTTTTTGACGAATCCAAATGGCTTGAACAATCTTGGTAGAGGATCATCAAAGTAACACTCCTGCAAAATTATATTGAAATTGGTCATACTTTACTGGATGTATTTGGCCAGACAGTCCCGAGCAAACATTGTAAACCCCCATGAGATGCTACAAAATGCGGTGTCACATCAGGGGCTAAACTGTTTGCCACCCATTGAGCTATTTTTAGACAAAACATTCGGTAGTAAATTGTACTTGTTAGCTCACCTGAGCACGAAGTGCTCATGGTTAACTATTGTGGTCAGTCAATGTCCGTCGTCCGTCGTGCGACGTCAACAATTGATTTAAAAGCCTACTCCTACACCCCTGGGCAAATTGACTCGATACTTGGTAGGAAGCATCGGGGTGACTTGTACATCAAAAATAGCTAAAATCGTGCCGATCAAAAATCCAAGATGGCCGCCATGGCCGCCATCTTGAAAATCTATTTTTCGCTTCTTCTCCTGAACCGAAAGGCCAATTGACTCCAAACTTTCTAGGAAGCACTGGGGTGACTTGTAGATCAAAAATAATTAAATCTTGCCAATCGAAAATCCAAGATGGCCGCCATGGCAGGCATCTTAAATCTATTTTTAGCTTCTTCTCCTGAACCGAAAGGCCAATTGACTCCAAACTTTCTAGGAAGCACTGGGGTGACTTGTAGATCAAAAATAGTTAAAATCTTGCCAATCGAAAATCCAAGATGGCCGCCATGGCAGGCATCTTAAATCTATTTTTAGCTTCTTCTCCTGAACCGAAAGGCCAATTGACTCCAAACTTGCTAGGAAGCATCAGGGTGACTTGTAGATCAAAACTAGCTAAAATCGTGTTGATCAGAAATCCAAGATGGCCACCATCTTGAAAATCTATTTTTCGCTTCTTCTCCTGAACGGAAAGGCCAATTGACTCCAAACTTGCTAAGAAGCATCGGGGTGACTTGTAGATTAAAAATAGCTAAAATCATGCTGATCGGAAATCCAAGATGGCCGCCATGGCAGCCATCTTGAAAATCTATTTTTCGCTTGTTCTCCTGAACCGAAAGGCCAATTGACTCCAAACTTGCTAGGAAGCATAGGGGTGACTTATAGATCAAAAGACGCTAAAATCATTCCAAACGGAAATCCAAGATGGCCACCATGGCGGCCATTTTGAAAATCTATTTTTCGCTTTTTCTCCTGAGCCGAAAGGCCAACTGACTCCAAACGTGGTAGGAAGCATCAGGGTGACTTGTAGATCAAAAATAGCTAGAACCATGCTGATCGGAAGTCCAAGAGGGCCACCCTGGTGGCCATCTTGAAAATCTTTTTTTCGCTTCTTCTCCTAAACCCAAAAGCTAGTTGACTTGAAACTTGGTAGAAAGCATCGGGGTGACTTATAGATTAAAAATGGTTAAAATCGTTCTGATTGGAAATCCAAGATGGCTGCCATGGTGGCCATTTTGAAAATGTAGATTTTTCACTTCTTCTCCTGAATCAAAAGGCTTATTGGCTTTAAACTAGGTAGGAAGCATCAGGGTGACCTGTAGATCAAAAATAGATAAAATCATCCCTATCAGAAATCCCAGATGGCCGCTATGACAGCCATCTTTAAAATCTATTTTTCGCTTCTTCTCCTGAACTGAAAGGCCATTTGACTCGAAACTTGGTAGGAAGCATTTTGGTGACTTGTAGATCTAAAATAGCATAAATTGTTTGGATAGGAAATCCAAGATGGCTGTCATGGCGGCCATCTTGAAACTCTTTTCCTTTCACTTATTTTCCTGAACCAAAGGGCGAATTAATTTGAAAATTAGTAGGAAGCATCAGGATGACATGTTGATATAAAAATAGCTAAAATCCTTCCGATTGGAAATCCAAGATGGCGGCCATCTTGAAAATATATTTTTCTTTACTTCTTCTGAACTGAAAGACCATTTATTGACTCGAAACTTGGTAGGAAGCATCAGGGTGACTTGTAGATCAAAAAACGCTCAAATGGTTGCGATAAGAAATCTCAAATTGCGGCTATGGTGGCCATCTTGAAAATCTGTTTTGAACTTTTTCCCCTGAACCGAAAGGGCAATTGACTTAAAATTCATTGGAAGTATCGAAGTGACTTGTAGATCAACAGTAGCTAAAATCATTCTGATTGGAAATCCAAGATGGCTACCATCTTGTTTATGTTTATTATATTTCCCTGCCACTGTGCTGTTTACATGTATAAAATCATGATTCTTCAGAAACCACTTAGGCAATAGCAACCAAATTTCACATTGATCCTACTGTTGAAATGTGATTGAGAGTTTGTTCAAATGATCACGCTCCATTGACTGTCTTGCCATATATAATATTCATCTTAAAAATTAAGAACTGCTTAAAGGATGATCTTTTCATTAGTTGCGATGACAGGATTGGAAAAATGTTACATAACATCTGCATATCTGCACTCACAATGCTACCGAGGTGAGTGGCCCGTGGGCCTCTTTTTCAATTTTAAATAAAGTATGGTAAGGAGTTGAGGTGAGTAACCGACACAGAAATCAAATTTCGGGTAAGGTGTTCACATGCTGTGTTTAAAGGAGTGTAGATATTGATGTAGTGTATGTACAAGAATCTCAGACATGTGACAGACTATTGAAGCGATATATGAGCCTCTTCATGGGATAAAAATCTTATGCCATATGCGAACAACAAAGACACGTAGTTTTTGCTATGCGCAGTCTGATCAGCACCGTTGTTGTTCGCTGTCTAGACAGTAAACAACCTATCAAAACTTTCAAGACTAGCTAATCTGGCACAATGGCCGAGTTAGCCAGTCTACGGCTGAGTAAGCAGGTCTGAGTCTTATTTGGTCGAAAACCTCGAAGACAGGTTTTTCATGTCGTCGCTTATATATTATCTGTACTTTGACAAAGTGCAGGGAGACTTTGCAGCGGCATCACACAGTGCTAAACACAAGCTACAATTGGATTAATTAACGCATAATTTTACTGCAAGCATATTTTATTTTCGGGCTTCAGAAGGGGGAAAATAGGACCTTATGCACATACTCCTTTCAACTTCTTAAACCTCATTGAAATATATTTATATCGGAAAGATTATTAAATCCAGAAAATAGGAGCTAAATTTTGCAGTAAGGAGGGTGTACATGCCGAAAAACTGTTATGCCATGAATTATACGATTTTGCTTAAAGGATCTGTTTTAAGGTCTTTGTGAACATGTCGCTTTGCGACAAATGTCTTATATTGAATTAATTTTCTCCGTAACACATTATCCAAGTTGATAAAGTAATATATAGAGGCTGTTGCATTATGTGAGGGATTTTTACAGATCCCTCATTTATTATTCGGAACTAGCGAAACTATTTGGAACTAGCCAAATCAGTGGAGAACTTCACATTCATCACAAGGGCAGATAACCTAAGGCGAAGGACAAAGTCTTTGGTGTGATATTTCAAGGAAGGCTAGTACTCTGTATCAGCCAATAAAATCCAAATTTTGATCAGCCACTTATTTGGAAATTGTTATGAAGCATAACTTTACCTGGATCTAGCCAAATGACTGTATCTGATCAATTGTGCCAGCTTTAGTGTTCAGACAACAAAATTCACTTGCCTACACCTATATGCTTATGTGTGTGCAGAGTTGGAGCATGGGCATGTCACTATGACTTTGAGGATTCAAAATGTTCTTGGTATTTTTGCAGCTAATAAAAATTGTCCAGATAATTGAGGAGTGTGGGTAAAAAATATTTCAGTCATTATAAATAAAGAGAAAGAGCCTTAAATAAAAGGTTGCATATAAGAATTTAAGAAATAGACAACATAAGCTGTGTAGAGCTTTTAATGCTTATAAGTTCTTTCAACAGCTAGCCCTACTGGGATGTCCAACAGAACCATGATCAAAATCAAGATTTGTGATCTAGTTTGCTAAGTTTTTACTATACATATGTGTACAGTATAATAATTACTGTATTTTTTAAGTCTAGTCCCATATAATTCACATCTTAGAATTTTTTGCTGTTATTATTTAGCCCGGTTTCATGTATTTTCACGTTACTAATGGTAAAACGTTTCATCATAACTACTTACAGAGACAAATGCTGAAAATAATTCTGAAGTCATCTAAATTATTATCTGAGCATTTATTTTATGTACAAATAATGCAGTTCTTTGGATTTGATTTGTGAAAGCATTTGTGTAAACAAGCCAACCATGTTGCCGCCATTTTGAACCAAAAGCCATGTAACTTCGCGTTAATTAAATTTTTGGCGGAAAATCATCATGTAATTGTAATGTGATTTTTGCAAATTTTGGCCATTTTCAAAATAAAGTACGGATACCGTATTAATCCGCCTATAAGACGATTTGTTTACTAGACGGGGGCTGTTTTTGGGCCCTTCCCAGGCGGGATTTTGCTTTTAATTTATTATAAGATGGGTTAAAAAAAGTCGCCTGTCGGAGACATTCTCTGCCACTCAGAAATTCCTAAAGTACATGAAGACATCGGCGATGATTGGTCAGATTTGTAAGTGAATTTATCACAGAGCAGCAATTAAAAAAACTTCCAACACCACTTACAAGCATGCATACCGTATTTAACTGTGTATAACACGCACCTTATTTACCCAGAAAACGTTTATAAAAATCCGATGTGTATTATTTATAGGAACACCAAAATCGGGACAGAAATCACCACGATAATCGGTCGCGAAAACTCATGACATTCACGATGGCCCGTTAAAAATGCGAAATAGAATGATTGCTATAAGATATTCATGATTTTTTATACCTATCTCGCCCATACCAGGGTTCTGGCAGCTCAAAACAAGCAACTCGATCTGATTTGTAGTAATTTGATATTCTTTTCATGTCCATGCTTTTTTTGTTTACGCTTTTTTATTTTGCTGATCATGTGATCTCTTCAAAGGGAAACTACTCAAACAGGCATATGCATATGAATCTGTATTGATTACCGGACTTTGACAAGACTCAACCGTAACTTGAATAAATCAGCCTGCACAACTGATTTATTGTAGTTCAAAATAGGAAATAAATTTGGTAGAACATAAATATTGGCACGAACGATCATACATTGAAAAAATAAAAAAGTATTTAAGTTTATGCAATTATTAAAATTATTGATAATAAACAAAACCAACTGGGCTTTTGAGGTAGGTAGATCGGTCATTTGCATTTTATCTTTTATTTTCTTACCACCCAGCTAGCATTCTACGTAAATCTACATCGGGCCGTCATCGGCCCGTCAGCTACCCTGACGGGCCGATGACGGCCCGATATAGATTTACGTAGAATGCTGACTGGGCATATGTTTATCTTTTTTTTTTTCTTTTTTTTTTATTTAAACTTTTCTTCCAACTTACCAAAAAAAATTGTTTGAAATAAACAATGTTTATGATAAAGAAAATCAAACTACCAACATACATCTGTGCACTTAATTGGTTAATTGGCAGTCAGAATGACAACTAGTTGACTTTAGTTGTTGTTTGCATTGCCCTGAGGCACTGAGTTGATAATTTCACGTCTCAGTTAAGAAAGTGACACAAAGAAGGTGTTAATTATGAGAACACAAAAGAAATAACTACATTTTTATTATCATAGCGTCTGCAGTGGGGAAGCAAAGAACTGCCTACACTACATCAAGTTGTCTGAGGCCCATGGTAACAGAGCTGCACAACGAAAATTCAGTTAGCATTATCGTAAATTCGGCCTGTTTCTACTCTAAACCTTCCGAGTTCGGCCATTTTCAACTCAATCCTAGTGAAATTTGACACTTAGTATCTGGTAACTTAGTAAATAACGCACGGATAAATTCTTCGTGTTTTACATAGAACATCTCTTTTTTTTTATTTCAAAACTATTTAGCAAATATTCAGTGCGTGTTATACACGGGTGCGAGTAATACACAGAAAAATTCGGTACTTCACCCACAAAATTACCTTGCTGCTATTTCTGTTAAGGGACGAAGGTAAACATTATATCCTTCTACCGGTTTCGAAGAACGGCATTTTCCGTGACCACGTGGCACCACCGGACTTTGCCGAAAATACCGATATGGCCAAAGATCTTGATAATAAGATGTGTCTGGATTTTTGGGGGCTTTTTTTTTTTTTTTTTTTTTGGAAAAATCCCCGTCTTATAGGCGGATTAATACGGTACCTTAGATTTGATATTTTCATAGAAAAAATAAGTTAGTCTTAGCTGTAAAAATTGATTTAATAGATATAGGTGTAAATGTCATTAAGGACTGTTATCACCACGGTCAATATATTTCTTTTCTAAGCGGAAATCACAAAACAACAGTGTATTTCTGAAAACAAACCTTGCCCACTAAAGCGTGACTTTGTATTTAAAACATCCAGCAGGTAGGTGGCGCTGCCGTTTATTTTCATTGAGAAATCAGTTTAACGCAATATTGAATTTAACGCGAAAATACATGGAGTATATTACTTTTATTAATCAGGTAATTGATTAACTGATCTATAAATTCCACAAAAATGATTATCATTACAGATGTCTTATAATCAATGAGACGCAACATTTTGCGGCATCCCATCTGGGTCTACACTGTTTCCTCAGGCCTATTTGACCAAATACATACAGTAAAGTATAACATGGGAAGAGTCCTGCTCAGACAGACAAGTAAATTGACCAAATCTTTTGTGATAAATAATCGATCACAATGACAGGAGTGATAATCGACCAGATTAGCCAGCCTTAGAGTCTATTTATACATTGTATTGGCTGTATGATGATTCTAGCGAATAAAAAGAAAAAATGCAACAATGTATCCATTTAAAGATACTGCCTCCAGATTTGTGGGACTTTTACCCAACCCGATCACATGATGAACAGGCCCTGCCTAAGGCAACTCTGCCCTGGAGACTATAGGCAGCCTAACTACTTCGCTGGCCCCGATGGGCGGGGGCCGTGGTCTGTGGGTCGTGATTTCTGAATACCCAATAATCAATGCACGCCGGTAATAGGTACCAAGTTACGCTACACTACCGGTCACAGGAGCTTGACATTGGATAATTTCTACTTATAGGGCCTGTCCTTCGAACCTTCGATTATTTCATAATCGTAGGGACAAGCCCTATAAGTAGAAATTAGCAAAACGTCAAGCTCCTGTGCTACCGATTGCCTACATGAAATGCACTTTACGGCATCAGGAATTTTGCTGAAGAACTGAACAAGTATCTGTTGTTGTTTTTCGCGAGCGACACACCATGAATTTCAAAAATGCAGGTAAAAGAAGCTTTCATGTCTGTAGCCTCGCGAAAAATAAACTGTTCGACAGTCGGTAGATTCTAGTAAACAAGCTGGTTGTCATACGACAACACACACAGTTGTCGCAACACCCAGAAGGTCGGAAACCAGACACGATACGTATCGCTGAGCACTTTCATTGGCTGACTGACATCACATGTCTCAGCCGAAACACTCGGTGTTATTCGCTTTAATCATTGCGACTTTTCAGGCCACGGCAAGGGTCCGTACACACAATTCTGTTCTATTCCATACGTGTTATCATTTGACGCCACCGTCGTGGCTGCTTCTTCGCGGCTGCTTCTTCGCAGCCACGAGGCGGTGTCGCTACAAGAAAATGCATCTGTATTATTGCAAGGAAGTATCCATCAAAGAGATGGGATATTTAGTCCTGATTCAAGAGGGCGTCAATGCCTACCATGTTGTTTAGTATTATTGGTGAAAGCTGTACAGAAAGGATCTGTACCAACAAGTTGAATGTCAGCAACATGAATGAAATTCTGTTTGCAGGAGATAAATTATACAAGTATGCAAAAAAGAATGCCAAGACATATCATGACTATTTAGAGCCATGTCATTTGCCATCTTATTTTTCACTTGACAACCAGCATTATCCCTGGAAAGTGAAAAAAAAAAAAAAAAAAAAAAAAAAAAAAAAAAAAAAAAAACATTTTCAGGAAATTTAAATATCTTATCCTTAGTGGAGTATCCTTTCCTTGATTTAGAGACAGGACTCGCTATGACTTTCTCATTCAACCCATATGCAGTCTTCATTTGCAACGGCTTTTCTATTGCATTATTGGAACAAGGTGACTGTTTCTACCTTTTTGAGTCACATGCAAGAGCTTCAGATGGAATGCCA
The DNA here is from genome assembly GCA_964016985.1 of Anodontia alba. Taxonomy (NCBI): domain Eukaryota; kingdom Metazoa; phylum Mollusca; class Bivalvia; order Lucinida; family Lucinidae; genus Anodontia; species Anodontia alba. Next base: position 124,351,620 of record OZ024821.1, read on the forward strand.
AATGTTAATGGCAAAAACATTTTGTTAAAGAAAACAAATATAACTGGCATTTTCCTTACATTTGCGTAGATTGTTTAGTTTTGATAATTCCTTTACTACAACAGCGGTGAGTCAGTTTGATTTGCATTCGCTCTGTATATCTCATGTTTGCAGGGAGACCATAAAATGATACCAATGAGCTGGGTTTCAAATTTGTGACATAACTACCTATCCTCCTTTACAAGAATGTATTTCATTTGAGTTGTGTCCATCACAGCCTTATGCTTCCTCCCAGCTTGCTGACAGCTTAAATGAACACGGTTCCGCATTACTTGATTCACCCCTTATATGTGAAGAATTGCAAACCTCCCTGAATAAGAAACGTAAGTTAAGTGACACATCAAAAGATGGTTTGAGCAGTAAGAAATTTAAAAACAAAGAAAGTGCTATAGTCACACAGTTTCACAAGTTGGTGTCTTGTGGTCCCCAGTACATATGTACAAGTTGTTGTCAAACATTTTTCAGACATTCTGATGTTAAATTTGATATTCAGGGTCTAAAGCCCGAGATGAAAAGACTCTGTACATTAGGACATAAAAGTGTGGAGGATAAGGAATGGATCTGTCAACAATGTGCTAATAGTTTGAAGAAAAATAACTTGAACAAATATCTTCCTTTTTGTCAAGCCCGCTTGCGCTGAGCAAGACATAGTCACCATAGCTGCATTTAAGTGTATATTAGTGAGTCCATCCGTATTTGTCCGTCCTAGCTAGAAATTTTGCATGCAGAATCATCTTTCAGTGTAGTTTGAAATTTCTCCAAGTCTTGGCCTTGAGGTCAGATTTGTCAAGGACATGCACTTACCAGCAGAATTTAAGAGGTTTAAAAGAAAGTCTTCTATTCAGGAAGTGCAATGCCCAGATGCTTGATATATTCCATAGAGCTCCATCTTATGGTCTAGTATTGGTAGCATTGGAATGTCGTCTATCTTCTTTGCATGTATTGTGTAAAATTGCATAGAAGATACACAGCACTCCATTAGTACTTTACAAGCTAGCAGACTCTTAGGACTATCAGTCCTTTGATTTTAAATTTGCGTTGAAAATGTCCCCTTCTCATATATTTTCGCTGGCACGTCGTAATAACATTAGTAAGTTTTTTTTCTATGCCAAAAATATCAGAAACAAATTAAATCAGCTCATTTATAATCAATAGCCACATGCCTTTTCAAAATATTAAAGGCAAGTAATTTGTTTAAGTGTACCTTAATGTAGTTAATTGCTGATGTTGTATCGCAAAATGCAGACTTTCAAGAGAAAATTTCAGAGTTATCTACCTATGGTTTACCCTATTCAACCATTTCATCATGAAATACTAATGATCTTAATTGCACATAGATATTAGTCATACTTCGACACATATTAATCATATCCACTTCTTATACCAGACAAGATAGCTTGAGTATCCCTATCCCCATTTTGGTTTCAGCACAACATTAAGTGTTATCTCCCTTTTATGTCTTAAACCTGCCAATCGAACTTCCTGCTGATTAGTGTTTTATATCAGTACCATAATGATATTCAGCTATTTTTGCTTATATATTAAACTTACTGTGTATGAAATTACTTAGTCAAATATAGCCCTACCCTTAACAAATGACTACGTCCCTGTGCAAATTATTAGAAATTGCAGTCACTTCCAAACAATATGCAGGAGCATCACCGCCTTTCGTTTTTAAGCCAAGCGTGAGAAGTGGACTTGAAAAAAAGATCATTTGGTGAACTTCTTAGAGGGGCAAATTATGGACGAAATCAACACTAGCCCTTTACTTTCTACCGTTTACGTCGATATGGACAAAGCTCCAAATTCCTCGGAAAGAGTCATTTTATTTTCCAATAAAGGTTTAATAAATTGATACATGGTATGAATACAATCATAAAATGCGGCATCTTACAGCCTGTAAAATTTTAGTTAGTCTCTCGCTCTTGAAATGAAATGATTTTTAATCGTATTTCTACATTAATATTGCCAACATTAATTCAGAGATACGATTAAAAATCATTTCATTCTTTATCCAGCTCAAAAATGAGAGACTAAATGGAATTTTATAGGCTGTCAGATGCCACATTGTAAGATAATATTAATACCATATATCAATGTATTCAACCTTTCTTGGATAGAAAAAGTATATTTTGAGGAATACGGAGCCTTTAATATTCACACGTCCTTTTTTTGCCTTTTGGAATATGTTTGTTGCTATGTATTGTATATCTGCACGCTTATTTCATCGCAAATTTTAATCATTCAATATTTAGTTTAAACAGTATTTTATTTGTACAATTCTTTACAGAAAAGACAAACCAGAACATAGCATATATTTTATATATACAAAAGGGAACAAGAAGAAAGTCATCTGACTTATTTAGATCTGTATCCCAACTACAATGTATAAGTTAAACTAAAAGTGTGTGCTTTACATAACCAGAAACGTAACAATCAGTTTTAACACATGAATTCAATATTTACAGTTATATCATATAGAAGATCTTTTTATTCTGGTTACTTTTAAACCTAATTTTAAGATGTTTGTCATTCCTATGTGCATCAGGCACTTTCAGAGCTCTCTTAACGGACAGTTCACAAATTGCCCTAATTCCATTTAGCCCTTTTATATGGTTAAAAGAATACATAATGTAAAAGTGTACATGAACTAGAATAAACAAAACAAAACAAAACTGACAATGATAAAGCAAAATGAGTTTTAATGCACCATTGACCATTGTTACCCTAAAACCCATTTAATACCGAGTTCCCAGTTGAGTTTAACCCACTTACCCAGAATCCATCTGAGTGCACTATGTAAGACCACGTTAAAATACATTTCCCGCGAATAAAACGCATATGTTTATGACAAAAAAATAGAAAAATATCGATGAATCCGTATTATCGTCCAACCTCGTCATTTCACATTCTGTCCACAAGCCGTGCGAATCTTGACGAAACCATTGCCATATTAAGTTTACACCGGTTCTAGAAACCTGCAATACATGCAACAAATTGAGCATATACAGAACGATTATTAAACCTATCCCAGCTAGCATTCTACTTAAATCTACATTGGACCGTTATCGGTAAGACAGGATTTTGTCGGGCCGATAAGGGTCCAATATAGAATTCTAGCTGGGATACTAGTCAGTTATTTCTAGTACGTATATTAACTAACTGAATTTTGTTAGATTGTAGATGCTGTACACGTTCTTGGCCGCATATTGTTATTATTATTATTATTATTATCATTATTATTATTATTATTATTATCATTTATCCTAAATATTTGGTTAGGCATGCCTGAACAAAGAGTATTTACTCACAATCGTTTGATTGTGTTTTCACCGTACAGACAGCAGTTTTAGATACATTATCTGGCGGTCAAAAAGGACAATCTATCTATCTATCTATCTATCTATCTATCTATCTATCTATCTATCGCATTACATTACGAAAACACGCCTATTCAAATACACTGAAAATCTTACCACCAAAAAATGAAAATTTCAGATAAAAAATTTCTATATTTTACATATTTCTGATAAACAAAACATAGAGTGTTGGTACTCGTTAGAACCGCCTCACCGAGGCGGTTCTAACGATTACCCACAATCTATGTTTCTGAGTAGAAATAAGAAAAATAATGTATACCCCTGTAAACCCCAGTTTTACTATATAAAAGTGGGGTTTAAGGAGGTAAAAATTTGTATAGGCATGTTTTCGTGATGATAATCAGCAGTTTTAGGTGCATTACAAGGCGGTCAAAAAGGACTATCTATCTATCTATCTATCTATCTATCTATCTATCTACGAGGGATGTTCGAAATGAATTGCTTATTTCTATCTGGAGACTTCAAATTTCAAGTTAACCCAAAAGTACTCATTTCATGCCCTCGAAGTACTCCCCGTGGCTAGAAATGCAAAGTTTCAGCCGATGTATCCACTTCTTGAAGGCGTCACGGTACGCTGATTTGGGCACAGTAATAAGGTACTGATGAATGGCAGATCCAAGTGCCTGTCGGAACTGGTATTTCCGCCCAGCAAGGAATGCTTTCAATTTCGGAAACAAAAAGAAATCACATGGGGCAAGGTCTGGGGAATACGGGGGGTGAGGCAAAACAGTTACTTTTTCTTTCTTCAAAAACGCCGTAACTGTTGCGGAGGTATGAGCTGGGGCATTATCATGTAGAAGACGGACATGTTTAAAACCAGTGGCAGAGCGTCGTTTCTGATAATACTTTTTCAGTTTCTTCAGTACCACGTCTTTGTAGTACTTTCCGGTGATGCTTTTGCCTTTTTTTCACTGGCACTTTTATTGCGACTCCTTCACAAGAGAAGAAGATTGCATACAAAACCTTCTTTGTACTCAAAGAACGTTTGGCAATTATTGGGCGTTTTCTGTGTTTAGTGGCCCAGATCTTATTGCTAACCTTTCTGACGGGCTCAAAATAATGGACCCAGGTTTCATCACCTGTGACGACATTGGCAAACTGCTTTTTGTCAGATTTTGGAAACATTTGAAGCAGTTTTTTGGCCACTTTAACCCGTTGCCTCTTTTGCTCGTCAGTCAACAGATGTGGCACCCATCTAGCAGCAATCTTTCTGACTTTCAAATGCTTCTTCAAAATAAGGTGAACCGTTGATAGTGATATGCCTACCTTTCGTGCAATATCACGAACTGTAAATCTGGCATCTCCTTCAATGATTTCCTTTATTTTGGAAACGATTTCTTTACGAGATGCAGATTTTGGCCTACCTGATTTCGGTGCATTTTTGATGGACTCTACACCAGACTCAAATTTCTTTTTCCACCGCCGAACTGTGTCACAAGACACACAAGAAGGTCCAAAAGCAGTAGAAATTTCAGTCATCAGCTTCTTCAAAGAATAACCAAGTTTTGAGCGAGCGCTGATGTAAGCCCGTATTTCATCTTTTTTGTCGACGCTTCTACCAACCATTTTTACTGCAGTGGTCAATGACTGCGTGTATTCAAATGGCAAATTTTATGTCTTACATTTAGTCTAACATGTACATTTATACACCATTGTGTAGATATTGAATAGCCCTATACAGGTATGTATTGGTTTTTATCATGCCCCACGTGGATATCGAGCTAGAGGACAATAAGCAATTCATTTCGAACATCCCTCGTATGTCTGCTGCCATCGATTTCAAATGCATTATCGGTGGTAGTGGACGCCTCGTTTTGTACCTACTCAGCAAACACATGCATCGGAACAATGTCATGACATCTCGTCGATATCAGAACGACAGTGTTACGATGCTGTGTGTTTACATGGTACCCAGCTAGCATTCTGCCTACTCTACTTTCGACATCCTTCCGAAAAATGGTTTTATATTCGGTGTTTTTAATCCAAATGGTAAAATAATGATTTGTGCTTGACAACATCTTATCAGAAATTATTTTTTATTTATTTTCCTTGTGTTTTTTTACCCCAAATATCTACCGCAAAATTAATGTCATGGTCAATTATGGGTCAAACCTATGCACTTTCTATGGTGAACTGGATTTGTTTTTCTCAATAAAGATATTTTTGCTTTTCTTCATGGACTTTGAATTACAAATGTTTTTAACAATACTGTGAAAATTTACGAAATTTTGAACAAGTTGAACTTGTTGAAACCTGTATTCAAAATATCTTACCTATCGATTTTTGCACATTTTACGGCCGTTTTTACTATGGGGAAAAAATGAAAATATTCAATTTTTTAAACCAATGACTAAAATATTTTTTCTGTATATGTAGTAACGACAAACGATTAAATCATGCTAAAAGTTTGCAAATTTACTGCTTCTGTGCAAAGAAGCAGGCAAAAAATGACTTTCCAAAAGATGTCGAAAGGAGAACTCTATATTGAACCGTTATCGGTCCGACATGATTTTTGTTGGACAGATAACTCTCTGACAAGATTTAAGTTAAATGTTAGCTAGGTACAGAACAAAAAGAAATAGATCAACAAGAGAAAAGAAAAAAAGAAAAGCAATAATCTGGATAGATCAGCAGACTGGGTTTCAGTAATACAGTAAAGTAGACGCCCAGGAAGAACCAGTCACGGAACATAGCCTACCAATGACACCAAGAGGAAAAAGTAACAAATTACGATGGACAGTACATGTACAAACAATTGATATAGGTTACGCATGTGCGTAATAAATTGTATGCGTAAGAAAAATAAAATCATTTGCAATAAAGAATTACCAACTACCATAAAATATTTTATATTTTTTATTACCATTAAGGCTGCTCATAAAGAAAACAATAATAATTCGCTTGTGAAAATGGGGCTACTCTTAAAGGAAAGAATTTGCTCCTTCTGGGAGCAAATTCTTTCCTTTTAGAGTAGCCCCTATTTTCGAAGTGATACGAGGGAAAATCTTTAGAAGATTAATTCTTGATGTGCGTAAAAATTATTCCGTTCTGGTTACGCCACTGTTTAATACAACCAACGAAAAGTAAAGTAACTACTTTCGTATTCCCAAACGAGGTGATTACAATGCCGGACAAGACCCACCAGTTACAACAAACAGGCATTACGAAAACATGCCTATTCAAGTATACTGAAAATTTTTCCACGAAAAAATGAAAAATTTAAGATAAAAAATTTTGACATTTTTCATATTTCTGTTCAAAACATAAATTGTGGTACTCGTTAGAACCGCCTTGACGAGGCGGTTCTAACGAGTACCTAAATCTATGTTTCTGGGCAGAAATAAGACAAATAATGTATACCCCTGTAAACCCCAGTTCTACTATATAAAAGTGGGGTTTAAGAGGGTCAAAACTATATAGGCGTGTTTTCGTGATGTAACACGACAAAGCCCCACAGTGTGTAGACAGAGAGTCCAACAAAGAACAAACAATACTAGAATCACCATCTTAGACCGGTCTTTAGCAGACTGGCGGGGTTAAATCGAAGTTACTGACGTCAAATTTTCACCCTAGGTTTTAAACTACAAAATAATTGAATGTCCAGCTAGCACAGAGTCTTCCTAACGAATCAGTGAAATAGCAAAAAAAAAAAAAAAAAAAAAAAAATGAAAATCAAATTAAATCACTTCGACGAAACATCTTAGATATAGACAGCTAGAACTAAGAAAACTACTAGCCAAACCAAGAAGTTCAGAACTAAGATATAAAATCAGCCATCAACCTTTCAATGAAAGGTTTCGCCCGGTATATACGGACAAACTGTGATTCAAAAACCTTTCAATTTCAATTGACCAAGAACCTCGCATTATTGCTTAACAGAACAAAGTAACCTTTTTATTATCCTCTTCATTATCGTTTGACAAAATATGATGCGCAACGAACGAAAAGGGCCCTTATGCAGTTTGCGGACAACGCTGGTCCAAATCAGCCTGCGCAGCCGATCTTGCCTTCGTTGTCCGCTTATAGAAACAGTGAGTATTTAAGCATATGTCGCCGAACAGCGAATGCCCGTATCAGGCTTCTGATCTGAAAAAAATGGTAAGAGAAAAGTCCAGGGAGTGCCCTTCTCAGGCACCAAGAGGAAGAGGAAACCGACAAATCCAAGCAAGCACAAATCGAACAAACGTACGAAAAGCACTAAGATTAGCTCTCTCTTCCCTAAGCGAGGTAATTGCAACGCTAAAAGGACTAAAAACACAAGAACAAAATGAAAAGTGCCAAAATGTCTAAGTTTTCTTGGTAACCTCAAATACCAAGAAAACGAACCATATTTATCAAATGATTCGGACAGACAAGCTTGAGCAATCAAAGAAAGCAGTCAGGTTAGACGATGTGAATGCGGCGTCTGATCAATTTACACTGTGTGTCACTCATCGAGAAGTTTTAGTCACATCAACAAGTAGTGGTTCAAATTCTAGGAATATTATGGTAAGGAACTAGCACTTACTATGCTAATGGCAGATTCAGCAGACGTCAAACTGATGATTTTTATTGTTTCCTAGAAAATAGGGTCTGGCACTTCATACATATTGTTTCCTTAGGCGACAAATTGCATGAAGTATCGATTCCAATTTTTCAGGAAAAAATAAGGAAATATCTAAAAATGTCTCCTGCTTAAAATTTAACCTAGCATGCAAAGTGTTAAGGTGTGGGTAAACGCTTTGATACAAAAATGAGCCAATGTACAGCATTTCTTTACGAAAACATGCCTATTTAAATATACTGAAAATTTTACCACCACAAAATGAAAAAAAAAAAAAAAAAAAATCAGATAAAAAATCTGATATTTTTCATATTTCGGCTCAAAACATAGATTGTAGGTACGACGAGGCGGTTCTAACGAGTACCCACAATCTATGTTTTTGAGCAGAAATAAGAAAAATAATATATACTGCTGTAAACTCCAATTTTACTATATAAAAGTGGGGTTTAGGGGGGTCAAAATTATATGGTATCTTTTCATGATGTCTTTCAGCTTTTATGTGCATCTGGTGAATGCGCGGGCTGATCAAAGTCTTTGCTGTCTACCTGAAGAAGCTATAGATCCTTGACCCACAGAGTACCCTGCAGTCTACCAGAACTCTGATCATGCTCTGTGGATGCGCAGATTGATCAGAGTCTTCGCTGGGCGCACATGCAATCTTCTAGGAAATGCTTGCCTCAGTCAAATCAAAGTACTTACTCGGTCGCGGTTTCCCCAGGCTGAGGAGCCCACCAACTGTTTCCAATCCAAATGTCTTTGTGAGGGACACCCGTTACGTCCGTACCATTTTTCTGTATGTAATCATTAGTACTATCACCATCACAGTTTCCACAGATTCCGCCGGCGTTTTCAGCAGCGATCCTGCCAGTAATAATTTTAACGGCACGTTTGCCATCAAACTTGACTCTTGTACCACACAGGTTCTTTAACACTGTAAATCTTTCCCGTCGTTTAATAGTGTATTCAGTTTTGATTATAGGAGTGATCATTGTTTCATTGTTTATCTAAAATATAATAAAATACCTTAAAAATGTTATGCATGTACATGGATCAACATTTCGATTTGCACCACACCTTAATATCACCCGGGGGTGGTCGCACCTTAATATCACCCGGGGGTGGTCGGGTGAGGCAAAGGTGTCGTGTAGCTAACGTCACCAGGGCGTCCAGCTGATACTGGCTTACAGTTGGGCAAGGCCTGCTATCCTTGAAGGAGGTAAGGGTAGAGGGGGAATGTTTTTATTTCTTCTGTTTCTTCACTTTCATTCATTTTCCTCTTTCTCACCTGACCCTCTCTTTCATCGCCTACTGTCTCTTCTAACTCTCTTCTCCGTTTCTCTGGGTGACAACACAAAATGACCCACAAGGGTTGACGTGTCGTTAGAACCCAACACAATCAATTATCACCCAATATCTTAAAAAGTCGAAGTGAGAGTTATGGTTTACTTTTTCTTCAAACGTGTTTTGACTGTACCTCTTCCTGTCTGAGGAATTTAAACTACCTAGTTGTATCTGGTAATCCTCGGGGGTTTTATAAGTTGCAACGTGTTTAATAAATTGCAACTCGGTACTAAGTGAAAAAATTATATCACACAAGAGTATACGGTAACATACCTGACAAGACGTAATTATGACAAACTGTAAAACACACACACACACACACACACACACACACACACACACACACAAAGTCCAGCCGTAATTATAACAAGTATGCTTATTCAGTATTTTGTTCCTGATTTTCTTTATATTATGATACTCATTTGAATTGTCTGAAATTCGGGCTGTAATCTTATGATTAGGGAATTGCATGACTGTAAGCTTACACGGTATCATTTAACGCATCTCTTCTTACTAGGTGTTATACTCATCTCTTCTTACTCGGTCTTATACTCAACATGCTCTTCGCCCATATGTTGATTCTAAAATTAATCTCATTCGGCACTTTATTAAAATTTCATTCATCGACAAAGGAAATATATATTAATTGGTTAGGTATATTCACAGATAAAACAGTGATATCGGCTATAACTTCTTATTTAATTAATTCAAATCACTGACAGCACTGGTGGGTCGATTGTCTGTCAGTGTAGGCTAGAAAAATGGTCCTTAACGGGGTCTTAAAACTATTTCATTTAACCTTTTACTTCCTGTAATTTAAACAAACAGTGCAAATTTGCACTGTTTGCCAATATCCCAGTCAAGGTTTTACAGATAATCTTCTTTACACACCACTCTGACGTCACAGCGACATTAGTAGCGCAGCTATCAATAACCGTACAAACGCGCGGTTTGATTTCATCGGTCAATGATAATCACGTGCACAACTTCCTTTTTGGTGTACTTAGGCTGTACTGTAAACAGCCAACCCAAAACAACAACAACTGAATTTGCTATCATTTGTAACAAATAACATGAGCCTATCCGAAATATTATGAATGAGTCGGGGCATTTCCAACAAAGCTTGGGGTGGTCGGGTGGTGCGAAGGTGCTGTGTATCTTACATCACCGGGGCGTCCAACTGATATTGGCTTACAATTGGGCAAGGCCTGCTATCCTTGTAGTGGGTAAGGGTAGAGGGGGAATGTTTTTATTTCTTCTGTTTCTTCACTTTCTTTCCTGTTCTTCTTTCTTCCCTGTCCCTCTCTTTCATCTCCTCTACTCTCTCTTCTATCTCTTTTCTCCCTTTCTCTGGGAGACGACACAAAATGACCCTCAAGGGTTGACGTGTCGTTAAACCCCAACACAATCAATCAATCCAACAAAACTGCATGTTGAATGCGCCCAGCGAAGACTCAGATCAGTCTGTCTCTCAGGGTGGTCTGATCAGAGTCTTCGCTGGGCAATTTGAAGGTAGCCAAGGATTCAACGCATCCTCAGGCAGACAACGGAGATTTAAAGGGGAACGCATCCTTAAAAGGCGTTGTGCTTTAAAATAAAGAACTTTACAAACAATGAAATTTGACACAAATTTGATCAAAATCGCCGGAAAAATAAGTAAGCTATAGACAATTGAATATTTTAACACTGGTAGAATGGACGCCGCCATTTTGAATATTTAATAAGGTTTCATGAAAATTAAAATTTCTTTCACAAAGGTACTTATTCTCATAAACTTGGTTTATTTTGGGGGAAATGATTGCTTGTCACTAGAATTAAAAGATTATAAAAGAAATCTGTAGCAAAATTATTCTTAAAACCCTTTTGCATATTTAATTTGGGCTGTGTGACGTCAGAAAGCCTACAATATGGCGGCATCCATGGCAGCCATTTTTAATCAAACCCCCATAACTTCCTTATTTCTAGGCCAATTTTGAAAACTCTTGCATCAAAATAAATGGCATTGCGTTCCCCTTTAATTTTAACCATTCTTCAGACCAAAACAGATATCTTAGCAAACACTGTAGAGTCTGATGAGACGGTTTCTAACGAGCCGTCTCATCATGATGTATACTGTTTGCGGTTCTGTTTTGACGTTAGACGAAAACTCCTATTTGCAGTCAATTCCAGGCTCCATTCTGTTTAGGTTTAGACTGAAACCCGTATTTTAGCAGTGGACATGTGCAGTTGCAAAGACTTAAAAGTCCACTTCAGAAACTCAGTGATGAAAAGGTTAATAAGCCAGTTTTTTTTACCTTTATACTGAAACCAACCTGCGAGAATATAAGGATTCTAAATATCATTTGGTCATATTATTTCAGAAACTTAAAAAAAAATATCTTATTCTTGAGTTCATTCTGTAATCTCAAAAGGCAGATTCTTTTCCTCATTGACTTGAATAAATGTCGGGAAATAAGTGGTGGGGATTTACAATATTTTGTTTTCAGTTACTATTCAGTAACCCATTTATTCTCCCCTTCAAATGATACATCAAGGATCGGGGAGAGTTACATCCCTTGATATACCTTACAATATAGTCAGCAAATATGTTGAACAAATATGGGTATGACAACTATACAGCTGTATATTATACATCGACATATTTTATCCTGATACAAATAACTTCTAATTGTATTATATATACATGTTTAAGTTTAGTTTATAACTGAAAAATTAAGAAAAAGAAAGTCTGTGCTTCAAGGCTATTAAAGAAAGTGGCTTGTTTTGTCGTTTTGTCAAATGAATATAATATTTTGTTACTAAGATGATATGTTGATTTGCTGCTTCTATGTTTTTTTTTTTCCTATATTTAAAATAAATAATTCTTCTTTATTTTTTGTATATGTGTTAGTTGTTGATAACCACTGATTCAGTTGTTGGATTAACGAAAACGTTTCAGGGCAGGGCCATAACATATGTGGTGTTGTTTCTTCCTGGTAGCAAAAGTAACAGTTGGGAGAGTCCACTGCTTTGATATTGTATAAGTATTTTTTAGCTAGAAGTAATCTATGTATAATACTAACTTGAAACCATTGTAGTTTAGTGCTACAAATCTGCTTAAAAGGAGCACTATAAATATCTTTCAACGTTTCTTCCTCAATATCATAGGTTTCTTGCCATTTTTCTTTTGATGTCGCGCTGTAGTTGTTTTGATTTAGAATGTTGTATAGATCTTTACTACCTTTAGTTGATCTAAGAAAAACACTGATGTTTGTTGGTAGTATTGGGTTACTTAAGTTGTTCTTTATAGTATCAAATTTTAATTTCTTAGCTAACACTTTTTATGGCTGCTTTTAAACCATCGAGGCGATTTGTTGTATGTCATTCCGTGTGTCATTTTGTTCTTTTGTTTTTCAATCCTTTTAGTATTGCGATTACCTCGCTTGGGGAAGAGTGAGCTAATCTTAGTGCTTTTCGTACGTTTGTTCGATTTGTGCTTGTTTGGATTTGTCGCTTTCCTCTTCCTCTTGGGGTCTGGGAAGGGCTACGATTTGTAATTGTGGCACTCCCTGAACTTTTCTCTTACCTTTTTTTTTTTTTGTAGAAAATTAGTCTTTATATTATAATTATGCACAAATTCTAACTCAGTATAGAATTCCCCATTTTCTTTGAACATATCATTATATAACAAATTCCTTTGTTATACCACTGCTGATAAAATAGTGTTTTTCCTATTAGTATTTCTGGGTTGTGAAACATTGGACTCGATAAAAAGTATTTATTTGTGTTCTTTTCTTTAAAGTGTATAACTGAGGAATAGGACTTTATAACATCTGACTAAAAAGGATTAGTAATTTGTTTTATCAAAGACTCAGAGTATGATTTCCCAAAGTTCATCAAGTTTTTAATGTTTAAATTTGATTTTTTGATATACTGCCACTTACTATTACTAATTATTAATCGTCTAATCCAAGTAGCTTTCAATCCTTTAATAAATGCATCAATATTTATCATTTTAATCCCCCTCTGAGTATTCTTTTACAAGCACATTTTGTTTTATTTTTTGAGGTCCTTTCCGTAAGAAATCCAGTAGAATGGTCTTCAGTTGGTTTATGATACTGCTGGCTGGGTTTGGTAAAGATATAAATCGATGAGTTAGTAATGATATCAAGACAGATGTAATAACTGTTATTTTGCCAAGCGGGGTACGATATCTACGTTTCCGAATCTGAATAAGATTTTTCATTTTACTTAGTTTTTCTTTATTATTCAACTCTAACATTGTGTGTAATTCAACATTAAAGTGTATTCCTAATAATTTAAAGTTACTTTTACCCCATGAAAGTTTCAATCTTGTTTTAATGGTGTCAGTACTGTATTTTATCTTTCCAATCCATACTACACTAGTTTTATCGAAATTTATTTTAAGACCTTAATATTTTGAATAGCTAAATAATACATTAAGCGTTTCATTTAATGAGATGGATAAACCATCTAATATTACCGATGTATCATCAGCATATTGTGACAACTTGTTTTCAGTATTATTAATAGTTAATCCCTTGATATTTTTATTCTGTCTTATTTTAATTGCAAGGACTTCAGTACAGAGTACAAATAGACAAGTAGGCACAGGGTCTCCCTGTCGACAACCTCTACCTATGTAAACAAACAATCTGAAAGATTGCCTCTTTGATTTACAGCTAATTTTGCATTTTTAGAGAAGAGCTTTATACATTGGATAATTGATATGCCAAAACCAAAGTATTTTAAAGTTTCATATATAAATAACCATGAGACAGAGTCAAAGGTCTTTTCAAATTCGATTGATAAAAGTAAACCTGGTTTGTTTTGTTCTTCTATATAGTGCATAACATCGTATAATGTTTTCTCGTCCAGAAAGAAACCCTGTTTGATCGGTATGGATAAGTTTCTGCAGAGTAGGTTTTATTCTATTTGCTTTTGCCCCTGATGCGATTTTGTATACAGTATTGAGTAATGATATTGGTCTGTAATTAGTTAAAAATCTGCGTGGCTTATTATCCTTTGGAATGCATGTTATAATACCTTCGTTTTGAGTTACTGATTTACAAAAAAATTGTAAACTTTTTATTTTATTTTTTTATTTTATTTTTTTTGTAAACGGTAGCATGTTTAACTTAATGCTTTAAATGATTAGAAACTAAGCGTTTGTAAGTGGTCCCGGTGTTTTACTCTTTGGTGCTTTGTGGTTTATTCTGCGAGGCGATTTGTTGTATGTCTTATTTTGTGGCATTTTTTGTCTTGTGTTTTTCAGTCCTTTTAGCATTGCGATTACCTCGTTTGGGGATAAGAGAGCTAATCTTAGTGCTTTTTGTATGTTTGATCGATTTTTGCTTGTTTGGATTTGTCGGTTTTCTCTTTCTCTTGATGTCTGGGAAGGGCTCTGGTTTGTAATTGAGGCACTCCCTGGACTATTCTCTTACCTTTTTTGATATAATTGATGGAAACCTTTTGGTTTTATTTTAAAACTACCAGCTTCTTCCAAAACGTTTTCATTTCGACATTTGAAGCAAGGTATCCAGGGATTTTGCTGGTTTACAATCGACCCAAAGTATACATACATCAACATTTCCTCATTGTTGCCCGCGTGATTATCGCTTACAAATGAAATAAAATTTAATAAACGCATGGCATTCTCAGGATAATAAAGAGTCAGAGGCATTTTTTTCGTGAGACAGATATTCTGTTGCCTAGTAATTCATTCTTATACTTAAGCTTACTATTAATTTTGATGCATAATAGTTCATTAAGCATTAATGCGACCCATGTTAGCACTAGGAGGTGCCAGTGAGATTGATAGCTTTATGTTTTTAAATTGAGGGTATTTTTGGATTTGAATTTATGTATATCTAATGGTACAGTTTCCACCAAAATTTATGATAAACGGGACGATTTTGATTTTGATATAGTCAATGCCCCTTTTCTGGATGGCGATGTCCCCCGGCGTACCTCATATGGGGTATACATATCTCAACTTATAAGATTCGCCAGAGCTTCTTCAAATCTTAATGCCTTTAACTACCGTAATAAAGCCCTTACTGCCAAACTTCTTAGGCAAGGCTATCGCTATTGTAAACTTCGTAAGGCGTTTTCGAAATTTTATCGCAGACACAGTGCCTTGTTAGAAAAATATAGCGTCAGTCTGAAAACATTTCTGCAACAAGATATATCGGCACCCGAATTTTACGGTGACTTAGTGTACAAATTTAGAAAAATTGTAGGTAAATCTAACTTTTCGGAGCAATTCAGAAAACTTATTAACCGTTATAATAGAATTGGCTATAGCCTGGATATTATGCGGCAGACTGCATGCCTAGTTGTCAACCCAATCATTGTTGATGGATATGCTTCACTCTTTAATTGCACGATGGCGGTTTGGGCCTCATACTTAATGACTGCCTCTTCGTAAAACTTTAACCACTGGGTTAGGGCTTGACGATATGTCTTTGACTTGGCCCGCCGTGGTTCAACTACTGGTTTTCATTTACTCTGGCATACAGTAGAATTAGCCATGAGTACTCGTCTTTGTTTATTATAGTGATTAATTTGATTTTTATGTTTTCGCTTTGATGCATTGACTGTGTTGTGAGCCTTTATGCGAACCGAATTTTTATGTATTTCTGTATTAAGATAGGCATCGAGACCCAGGGTGAAGTTAGCTAGCTGTAAAAGTGCTTTAAACCCCCCGGTGGTTTGCTCTACCGACCGTTCTAAGGCGGTAGTCCCGGTGTTAGTCTTACTCTTTGGTGCTTTGTGGTTTATTCTGCGAGGCGATTTGTTGTATGTCTTATCTTGTGCCATTTTGTTCTTGTGTTTTTCAGTCCTTTTAGTATTGCGATTACCTAGCTTGGGGAAGAGAGAGCTAATCTTAGTGCTTTTCGTACGTTTGTTCTGTTTGTGCTTGTTTAGATTTGTCGCTTTTCTCTTCCTCTTGGGGTCTGGGAAGGGCTGCGGTTTGTGATTTTGGCACTCCCTGGACTTTTCTCTTACCTTTTTTGTTTGCTTGGCCAGCCATAGTATGACAATTATTCATGATTCGAAACCCACAACTTGTTGCTTCCGAACCGAAACAAAACTAGTTGTTTTAATCTATTGTTTATCAATGGTTAAAAAGTTACTAAGGAATCTAAATTGGAATCAGGCTACATTTAGCTCCCTTCAATCGTTGTCCAGTATAAAGAAATATATTCGCACAAATAGACCATTAGTTAACTGCATAGTTTGGTGACTGTAAGACTGCTTATCAGAGTATCACAGGAAAAGCTACATACAAAGGTCATGAAAAAATGTTATTTATTCCAAGTTTTTTTCTGATTTCTGGAAAATAGGTGAACCAAAGCACACCCCTTACAGTGTGTCTACAAAGGTCATTACTGGAATTTACTGACAGGTGCTTGATTTGACAGCAGGAAAACGAGCTCGTCAACCCCTTGTTAGAACAAGATAAATTGAAAGGTAAGACACGTCTAAAGAAGCACGAGAAAGTGTGTATTTTGTTCGGAATGTTGTGAGCAAACTTATTTCCATAGATGCTCGTATGGGAAGCTAAGGAAAATTAATTGTGGTCCGGGGCGAACTATATTGCTCTTGTCCATGCGATTATTGCTGACCGGTCAGGTAATCCACGCTTATAGCGTTTGTACGCAATCAAAGTAACGGTTATTAATAGCCGCGCTATTCTTGTCGGTGTGACAAGGTCCTGTGTAAAGAGCGGTATCTGTAAAACCTGGACGGGGTTAACGCTGGGATATCGGCAAACACTACAGACTCTACAAAAGCGGCGTGTGATCAGGGTCTGCTCTGCACTGTTTGCAAACATTACAGTAATTTTAGGGTTTATGTTTGTTTTTTGTCTAATTTCCATGGAAAATAAGTTTTGATTATTCATTTGAAGGGAATAATTTGAATAAAATTTTCAACCTAACTTTCTGTCAAAAAAAGAGGAGCATTTTAAATCATCGTCCGCAATCATTTATAACGACATACAGGCAGAATACTTTCAACTGCTATTTAATCCTCCGACGCCGCTTTTTCCCTTTTCCTTCGGCGGTCTCTACATACACAATCAAACATAGATAGATAGATAGATAGATAGATAGATAGATAACCGATTCGAAATTATTTATTTTGAATTTTTAAACAAAACTTTTATACAATTTTATTTAAAATTGATGATAATCCCCTAGTTCACGCCTTTATATAGTAAACGTTTAATCAGTGGATGCTCAGAAATATGAAGAAGATAGCATAATGCAGGCTATTGAGAATGCGGGCGTATATCAAATGTACGACACCTTAAACCATCACCATGTTTAAAAGCGCAAAAAAAAAATATACTATCAAATGCGCGACTTACGTGACCGTTGATAAATGGGCTTAACCTACCAATGCCCATCTGCTATAATGGCTGAATCTTTCCATGCTCATTTCAGTGAGCAGTTTTACCGTGAACATCATACCATCTTTGTGTACATGAACGTTCTTAAAAGGCTGCAAACTACAGCCTACGTCGAGGTCAGGATGATAAACCGACCAGCCGTTACATGTAAGGTGGACCGTGATAGGACCGGTTAGTTATCGATCAGTACAGCAAGTATTCGTCAGGGTGATTACCAGGATTTACTATATAAAGTCGCTGGGTTATCGCTGTATGGCAAACGTTTATATGTATGAAACAATTGTATTGGGTATATGAACTTTTATATGCTATTACAAGCTATATAAACTTTATAACCTACTTAAAATCGTGTGGCTAACGGAAGAGGTAACGCCAATTCGCGCTTTGGTAACAAAAATGGATTCGCAAGCTTTCGTAAATTGCTTGAGAACACGTCGCTCTACCTCGAATGGTTTAATTATGGAAAGACGAGTTCCATAACACAGGAAACCATATGAATAAAGGAAAGCGCACATCAATTATTACGTAAAAAAAAGGTAAGAGAAAAGTCCAGGGAGTGCCACAATCACAAACCGCAGCCCTTCCCAGAACCCAAGAGGAAGAGGAAAGCGACAAATCTAAACAAGCAAAAACCGAACAAACGTACGAAAAGCCTAAGAATAGCTCTCTCTCCCCCAAGCGAGGTAATTGCAATACTAAAAGGACTGAAAAACACAAGAACAAAATGACACACGGAAAGACATACAACAAATCGCCTCGTAGAATAAACCACAAAGCAACAAAGCGTAAGGCTAACACCGGGACCACCGCCTTAGAACGGTCGGTAGAGCAAACCACCGAATTTGCAAATAAACAGGTTATTATGTCAAGCAGTTTGGTGATAGAAGAACAATAATCGGCTGAAAGATAAGCAAAAAATTGGGGTTTGAATGTATAGAAAAAAAAAAACAGTTATGAAAGTGGTCATTTGTTTGTAAGTGACGTCATGGTCCCGTAATTAAATATGGAAAAAAAATCACATCTGAAACAATATCTTATAGCTACAGGTATATAAACCTCTGGCTGTATTAATTTGCATAACATCAGAAGTGGTGCCTGGTTAATTTTTATTACTACTGCGTTTTACAGAAATTTCTGTGTTTAATGCAAAAAGTGTAAAACCTGATCAGATGCCGCATTCTGCGGCGTCTGATTTGAGTCTACATCGTTTGCAAATGTCCCTTTTATGGGATGCTAGGCATAAATGGGTTACACAAACTACTGCTTTTGACAAATAAAATAAAGGGTAACATTGGTTTAGTATAGTTTATAAGTTACTGCTATGACAAAGTAAGTAAAGGATAATATTGGTTTTGTATGCTATATAACCTACTGCTTATGACAAAGTAAAAAAAAGAGGTAAGAGAAAAGTCCAGGGAGTGCCACAATCATAAACCGCAGCCCTTTCCAGACATCAAGAGGAAGAGGAAACTAATAAAATCAAACAAGCACAAATCGATCAAACGTACGAAAAGCACTAAGATCAGCTCTCTCTCTCTTCCCCAAGCGAGGTAATTACAATGCTAAAAGGACTGAAAAACACAAGTACAAAATAACACAAGGTTAAGACATACGAGGGATGTTCTGGAGACTTCAAATTTCAAGTTAGCCCAAAAGTACTCATTTCATGCCCTCGAAGTACTCCCCGTGGCTAGAAATGCAAAGTTTCAGCCGATGTATCCACTTCTTGAAGGCGTCACGGCACGCTGATTTGGGCACAGTAATAAGGTACTGATGAATGGCAGATCCAAGTACCTGTCGGGACTGGTATTTCCGCCCAGCAAGGAATACTTTCAATTTCGGAAACAAAAAGAAATCACATGGGGCAAGGTCTGGGGAATACGGGGGATGAGGCAAAACAGTTACTTTTTCTTTCTTCCAAAACGCCGTAACTATTGCGGAGGTATGAGCTGGGGCATTGTCATGTAGAAGACGGACATGTTTAAAACCAGTGGCAGGGCGTCGTTTCTGATAATACTTTTCAGTTTCGTCAGTACTACGTCTTTGTAGTACTTTCCGGTGATGTTTTTGCCCTTTTTCACTGGCACTTTTATTGCGACTCATTCACCAGAGAAGAAGATTGCATACAAAACCTTCTTTGTACTCAAAGAACGTTTGGCAATTATTAGGCGTTCGCTGTGTTTAGTGGCCCAGGTCTTATTGCTAACCTTTCTGACGGGCTCAAAATAATGGGTCCAGGTTTCATCACCTGTGACGACATTGGCAAACTGCTTTTTGTCATATTTTGGAAACATTTGAAGCAGCTTTTTAGCCACTTTAACCCGTTGCCTCTTTTACTCGTCAGTCAACAGATGTGGCACCCATCTAGCAGAAATCTTTCTGACTTTCAAATGCTTCTTCAAAATAAGGTGAACCGTTGACAGTGATATGCCTACCTTTCGTGTAATATCACGAACTGTAAATCTGGCATCTCCTTCAATGATTTTCTTTATTTTGGAAACGATTTCTTTACGAGATGCAGATTTTGGCCTACCTGATTTCGGTGCATTTTTGATGGACTCTACACCAGACTCAATTTGTTTCCACCGCCGAACTGTGTCATAAGACACACAAGAAGGTCCAAAAGCAGTAGAAATTTCAGTCATCAGCTTCTTCAAAGAACAACCAAGTTTTGAGCGAGCTTTGATGTAAGCCCGTATTTCATCTTTTTTGTCGACGCTTCTACCAACCATTTTTACTGCAGTGGTCAATGACTGCGTGTATTCAAATGGCAAATTTTATGTCTTACACTTAATCTAACATGTACATTTATACAGCATTGTGTAGATATTGAATAACCCTATGCAGGTATGTATTGGTTTTTATCGTGCCCCATGTGGATATCGAGCTAGAGGACAATAAGCAATTCATTTCGAACATCCCTCGTAAAACAAATCGTCTCGTAGAATAAACCAAAAAGCAACATAAAATAAGACTAACACCGAGACCACCGCCTTAGAACTGTCAGCAGAGTAAACCACCGCGGGGTTTTAAGCACTTTTACAGCTAGCCAACCACCCTGCGTCCCGATGCTACACTTAATACAGAAATACATAAAAAAATCGGTTCGCATAAAGGCTCCCAACTCAGTCAATGCATCAAAGCGAAAACATAAAAAAATCAAATTAATCACTTTAATAAACAAAGACGAGTACTCATGGCTAATTCTATTGTATGCCAGAGTAAATGAAAACCAATAGCTGAACCACGGCGAGCCAAGCCATAGACATATCGTCAAGCCCCAACCCACTGGTTAAAATTTTACGAAGAGGCCGTCATTGTCTGAGGCCCGAACCGCCGTCGTGCAATTAAAAAGTGGAGCATAGCCATCAACACTGTTACCTTGTTCCTTGAATGTTGAGACAACAATTGTCGATTGTACTTACTTTTACAACATGATCCTGATCGAGAATGATGGTGTCAGAGGCAATCTCCACAATCACGTATTCTATTTCAGTGTGCCCGGGTCTACTTGGAAATCTTTGATTATTTACACTTATAAACATAGGACAAGTGCCTGGGATATAGGTATTCTGATATGTACACAAGCCTTGGTAATCAATTTTCCCTCCATCATATGTATGAAAATGGGTGTCGCCGTGCCCCGTACAGATGCATTTCGCTGTAGAGAAAAGACAAACACTTAGTCCTTAAATAGCGCTAAGCACAAGTACAATTTTAAATATTTTTATTTCATATTTCAGAGGAAATAATTTCTAACATGTCTTGTGAATCGTCTGTCAAGCAGACGATTCACATGAAACGACAAGACTTAGTCTTATTTCTCTGAAAAATAACAGTATCAATTTTAGGATGCCGTCCGCTACGAATTTGCGACCCGACGTAGGTTGGATGCGCGTCCTGGACGACTAGTGGGTTAGATCGCCGCCGAGTCCGGCAACAGTGTTTCGTTGAGACTGATCATGAAATATTATTTCTACGGTCATTCTCTCCCTTCCGCTGATTCATGAAGGGCAGTTGTTAGTTTCTGGCTAGAGAATGTGCACAAGTACTGGTTTACCGCTAAGAGGACTAAACATACCCAGGAAAAGTGTAGTAAGGTAAACAGACCAGATCGACATGACCTTTATAGTGCTGACTGGGCCGTTTAACTCCAACCTAACCAACGAATTTGCGAAGCAGTTTGAGCGTTAGTACACATTGGCTGAGATAGACCGCACATGCAAACTGCTCAACATGATTCAGTCACTCCAGTTTATCAAGTTTTACCCTTATCATGTTGGGTAAAACTTTCAGCAGACGACAATTTCAAACGTTTTCTTTTTAAGAAAAAAGTGTTGGCATTTTATGCAAACTGCTTCCCTGGGAGACAATATGCATGAAACGAGAAAACATCCTTTCTGAGAAAAAAAAAAGAAGAAAAATATTATCAATTTATCGTCCGCTGAATTTGCCCAAGACTGGCGAAAATTAATCATAGTATACGCATTTCACTTACTCAGCCTCGGACCCCACTTATAGGAGCTACTAATGCCCAGCATGCGGGATAAAAATAATCAGCGCACAGCATTTTTAAATATTTGTCTTATTGTTCCCCGCAAAAAAGGAATTGACCTTTCACACACGATCAAACCAGTTTCTTCTGGGTCCCTGCTCCTGTTGACGCTCGTCATTAGGTGCAGGGAGCCGGGATATGACATTTACGATCACTTTACTTTTCTAGGCATAGTGCAGGCATTATAAGTGCATCCAACGGGAACGCACTACTATAGACTACCGATGTGACCAGTGATGTGTGTGACCAAATATGTGATAGTCCAACAAACGCTTGGGTGGTTCGATGCTTATCCTGAAAAACAATCAGCGTTCCGTGACTTGGCAGAGACTATTGACACAGCAGCCGTGTCGATAATATCAACAAAACAGCCAATAATGCCGAGTGTTCCTATTGCAAGGGGTTGAATCACGAAGCTTATGACGTCAGCCTACAAAATTTGCGATCGCCGCCATTTTGTATTTTGTCAAACTTAGAATTTTATTTCTATCCGTTCTCGGTCTATTTATGAGCTATGCATGGTTCGTTTTGTGCACAAGGTACACTTCGATGTAGATTTTTAGATAACACATAGACTTAACGCTCTTTTCACGTGATAATCTTAAAAAAACTTCGACACAGGTAAGCGAACGATAGTGTATTGTCATTGTACCTGCCATCGGTATACACTAGTTTTCCATATTCGGAAAGCATGGACCCCGCCCATCGGGGCCCGCGAAATAGATGGGCTGCCTGAAGCCTCCAAGTCAGAGCTGCTAGTAACTAAGCAGGACCCGACCTCATGTGCTCGGATCGGGTAAAAGTTCCACAAATCTGAAGGCAATGTCTCTGAACTACTGAAATATTGTTGACTTGGACATTATATCACAATGGGGTTATGTCGAGCGCGGTCAGTTTACCTAACTTTTACTGAGCAGGCTTAGTCCTCTAAGCGGTTAACCAGTATTGTGCACATTCTTTCGCCAGAAGCTGAAAAATACCCTTCTTGAATCTGCGGAAGGGAGAGAATAACATTAATCAATCTCCATGAAAGAATGTTGCCGACTCGGCGGTGGTCGAACACGCAAACTCCCTAAGTATTTGAATACATTGATGTTTAAAGGCATTTTTCCAGATTTGATTAAGGTCAGAGTGCTGCTTTTTTATATGTGTCTAATGGATGTTGATTTTGACACGCGGTATGGACCCTGATCGGGTAACGACGTCTGGTCTAAGTCTTACTTTGCTCTCTGATAGTGTGTTTGTATACTAGGGGAAGTTGTGGTATCCTGAAATGCAGATGACGAGAAAAGTACCATTAAGTATTGTGCAAATTTCGAACAATATGTTTACGAACGCTATTGTACTATATGGCATAATTGCTTCAGCCTGGTTCTAGATACTCCTGCTTACTTCAGGGGATATGCACCAAAATCTTGGACCTTACTCCGCTTCTTCTGTTGCAGGTCATCTACTTCATCAAATGACTCATTTTCTTTTCTTAACACTTTGAATCTTTCCAAATATTTATCATTCGTACATGCAGAGTCATAAACCACCGGAACGCAAATACAGACCAAAGGATTACCATGTTGGAGTTTTATCTACGAGTATGTTAAAGATTCCATACATTACAAAAGATGACATGACTTACAACCAATAAACGTAGAAGGCATATGGATTATAATACAACTAAACACACGTCTTTTATTTCATCTATTTTACACCCCTACCCCAAACCCTACGAACTCAGATGCAATTGGTATCTTTCTGCTATTGAAGATTCTATATTATTAGTAGTGGGTACAAAGATTAATAATACCATTGTGACAGGTGCTTTTATATGCTTAGTCATCAAACTTCTCGTAAGATAACAGATATATGCGAACAGTTTTCTCTATACCAAACTATAACAGTTTATTTTACAGAAAGGCAAAGCAATTAAATACTACCAGATCATGGGATAAGTAAGAAAATTAGAATTAAGATAACAGAGTACCAAAATGCTGTAATTTTGGCAACAGACGCTTATAAACATTACATACTAGACTTCGTAGTAAGTGTAACTTCTTGAATTATGCCATTTACTTAAGAAAATTAACTGACACGCCACTGTGCCGTTTTGGCAATACTGAAAACTCTGAACATTACAGATTGCTTTTGTTTGTTTGTGTTGAGGTTTTACGGCCCAGTCCGGTCATATCGAGCACGACCAGTTTACCTGACCACACCTTTACTCGACAGGCTTAATCATCTAAGCAGTTATCCAGAATTGTGCACATTATTTCGTCTGAAACTGACAACTGCTCTTCTTGAACCAGCGGAAGGGAGAGAATTACCGTAGAAAAATACCTCATGATCACATCTCTACGAATGAATGTTGCCGATACGGTGGGGGTCGAACCCGCAATCTCCTGTCAGTATTATCAAAGGCAAAAAAAAAAAAAAAAAAAAAAAAAAAAAAAAAGAAATGTTGCGTGAACTCTCGGAACTCGGCGATGTAACTATAGATGTTCTGCTATTTGGGAACAGCTCTCTCTTTGTAGAAGTTGATACCAGAATATCAAATATAGTACAGAAATTCATCAGAGATTCAAAAAACAGTTTATAACAATATGCATATGCAATATACTACGATCTGCCTTTACTCTGAGCAAATTCATTTTGTAATCGAAAAAGGAATCATATAAGCATATTGCTTCAATTCCAATCCATTCCATTTCAAAGGAAATTAGAATAATGCATGTTCAAACCAAACCGAGTTTACTATTATTATTATTATTACTTTTTTTGTGGGGGGAGGGGGTGGAAGGGTCGCATATCCAAAGTATCTAATCCCAAATCGGAATATTTTAGGGATCGAAGCCGCTGTCGTTAAGTGCTTGTACAGAGGTCATAAATGCATTCTCAAAGGAATGACAATTCAGAGCAATGAATACACTCTCAAAAACTAAAATCAGCTCAATTGTCAAGTTTTCTGGCTAATGTTTAGACTAGCTAATTTCAGCGAGTGAATATCGTACAAATATCCCGGAAAGGGCTGAATGATCGCAAAGGACAATAAACTGTAGACTACATTATAGTGAAGTTCGGGGAAATATTTTACCGTCGCTAGACGGCAATAACAGAAATTAGCTGTAGTAAGGATAAACAAATTCTAGAAAAAAAGTACTCATGAGAGCAGTAACACCTCACAAAACTGAAAACCTCTAGGCCAGACTAGCTAGTAAAACTTCGCCCTGTATTTCGAAAAATGCTGATATTATCAATTTTTATGGTCATTTAGGACCAGCAAACTCACATAATATGGGCCACGCCATGCAAAAACTTAGGGTATATGTGGACAGCAAAGGCTTAGATCGAAGGCATAAACTCGCAGTCTTATAAGGGCTTAAGTGCCCGCTAATAGAATCATGCATTGAACACTCAGAATGTACGAATGGAGAGCAATGACCCGGATAATTCTGCGTGGGCTCATGATGATCTGAATATGTGCATTTTTGCGCATTAGAAACCGTTTCGCTTGACGAGGCCCATATAATCATACGCGTAAAATGTAGTTTCGTCTAAAGCTCCATGTTGCGTAAGGGATGTTGCATTGGTTTTGTTCTCTGTGAACAGACTCGATCAAATAGAATCTGATATGCTCTGTTTTGATTGCTACTAGGTATCCAAAGAATGTCCCTTTAAGAATTTGACATTCCATATAATTGCCTCCTTGGTTTAATAATACTTTTTTGTTGCCTGCTACATATACAATCACAATATACATGAATGAACTCATACAAAAGGAATTCAGAAGAAAGTCAAAGACTTGTGTGAATCTGTATCACTAGATATTTCGAAATAATACAACGGTTATAAATCAGAGTAGTTGACGATTATAGCTTTCAACATTAAGTTTTGCACAGAAAGAAAGATCAGTTTATTCGCATTGTTGTTTAAATTCAGATCGCCATAGGGAAAAACTAGGCTGACAAAGCTCTTCAATGGACCTTAACAAGTTATCTGTAATTCTGATAGGACAGTGAATAAGAAACTGCCCATTGTCTTTCATGTCGCCACAGGCACACATTGGATTTGAACAATGTGTCTTTAGAACAGTTCTTGGTTTTAAGAGTTACAGTTTGTCCACACTCGGCTATAAAGATTTCTCTGAGTCCTTTTCACCTCGTTGAAGAATGTCTTGGGGGAAGATGGACATTGGTGTTAAGATGACGTGGCACTAATGCTACACTTTTGCTACTGTTGTCTTCTCAGGCAGAGTTCCAAGTTCTCACGTCACTAAATGACGTAGAAAAGTAGAGAATGACTGCACTGTTTGAAGAGAATTGGGGTTGCGTATATTTGCTCCAAACGTTGACAGTAATAGTGAGGTCATGTACACAGGAGCTTTACCGTGATACATGTTGTAAAACATATTAAGCCATTTCTGCAGAGTGGACACTTCTACCTAAACCCTTGGGCACTTCCATTTCCAACAGAAGGGGTGTCCGGTTATTTTTATTATAATCATGTTCTACAGAAATTCCTTTACGTTCTGCGTCGTCTGATCTGGTCTATACTGTTTGCAGATATCTTTTTTTTTTTGGTTCCTATGTATAAATGGGCTGATTATAGTTTTGTTTCTTTTGCCGGCCAAGATGTCCCATCATATTTCAGCATATAGAAGATTTAAAGATACGACTTGGATCTGAATTTCCAGTTCACTTGCTTCGTATTGGGTGCCATTGTCTCAAACGACGTCTGTGTATTCAAGTAGAGGTCATATGGAAACCAAAATATATATACACGAAGTCTAAAGAGATTGTGTGTCAAATAAGAATTTGAATTCATGCATAATGTCAGTCCTATTCCACGCCTTTGGTTTGACTTGGACAAGGTGTTCATGTCATGTACAGTCATTATTAACTGACCATTTTTTGGCCCATTGAAGTATCTTTTCTGGATTGGAATGTATTGGTTTCCAGCTTGAACTAGCTCCATATGGACAGCTTTGCCGATCTCTTAGAGTGGCAACTGTATATAATGAAGAGAGTCAGTTTGGCTGTTACTGAAATTATTTTCAGACTGGTTTGCATTTGTTATGTCGATAACATTTTGTGAAGAAAATAAATCATTTAATGCTGTTTATTTGTCCTTTTTGTCAAAATATCTTGAACATGAAAGGGTGGAATGTTGCTTGTTTTTCACAGCTTAATTACGTTTTAGTGTTTCCACTAGTCTTTGGGACCTAATGAACCACTCTTAAATTTTTTCAGCTACATTTTTTACATTACAGTTTACAGGTTGTTTAGAGTTTCTTTTTTTATTATTTCTATCTTTTCTGATTCTTTTGTACGCTTCAAAGTCATAATTAATTTCAGGGTTCGTTTTATATATTTTTTACTGTAGTGGCGTTTCCTTTTTCGAATTAAGTTCTCTATGTTAGGTAGGGTCGGATTAAATTCACGTTGAACAGTTCGTTTGACCTATTCTATTTCTGTAGTCAAATAATGTGTTGAAATTTCGTATACAAGAAAATATTACTTGCGTTATGCATTTTCGGCATATAATCCCCGGATAGAACATTTTAACCTGTGCCTGGAAATGAAGTTACATGGTAAATTTATGGCAGAAATGTCCGGTGTAGAAATTCCATTTATATTTACCTGTTCTGGTAAAGTGGCTTGGTCTCGAGAACTTACAGATATTTCAAAGACATTTCGCAAGAATTTTCGATGATATTTAGGTGTGGATACAATTTTAGAACTTGCTTTACATTAACTGCTAACTATCCTTTCGACAACACTTGGAAAAAAATGTTTTTATTTTTATTTGCTCGGTGCTTTAT
Organism: Anodontia alba; assembly: GCA_964016985.1. Taxonomy (NCBI): domain Eukaryota; kingdom Metazoa; phylum Mollusca; class Bivalvia; order Lucinida; family Lucinidae; genus Anodontia; species Anodontia alba. The sequence continues at coordinate 124,379,709 of OZ024821.1, forward strand.
TCGAAATGAAAAGAAAGTTTATTCTGATTGATTAGGTCTTATAAAACGCATTGTCTGTATGTTTCTGGGTTTTTTTCTCAAATAGTTATTCAGCAATGAAATTTACGGCCACAAAGTGTTTGACCCATGCAGATTCTATAGCTAAATGAGTTAGTTTGGGTATTTTTTTTATATGAAATTGGTGTTTGCTTTTCTCTATTAAATTTGAATTACCGAAGTTTCACAACACCAGAGTGAACATTTAAAAAATGAACAAGTCGCGACATGTAAAAGCCCAACTCCAATCTTCTTACCCTATCGATTTTTGTATAATTTGTAACCAATAAAAATAAGAAAAAAGCAGATGTTAAAGGCTGTTGCAAATGTTAACTATTGTGGTGTTATGCAGAAGCAAAGGATACTATTGTATATGTCCACGAACAAAACATGTCCAGATTAGACTGCACGGATGCACATGCTCATCTGGACAATCGTTCTTCAAATATGGCATAAAGGACTTTTCCTACACAGTGCATAGTATGGATTCAATGCTTAATTAAATATTTAAATTTGCAGCAGAAGGTTCTGCAAAATAGACATGTTTACTGGTAAAGACAAATATGGTGAGGGCTCTCGTTGTCGCAATACTGTCGACCCTCAATGACTAAAACATCTGGAAATTTGTTCGATACATGGATAGTAAGATTCACTGAGGGTTACTCATGGCGTTAGGTCAGGAAGCAAACGGCGTTCAATTAGGAAAATGCCGATCAATTAGGAAACCTTTTCGATCTCCTACACAATAATGTATTTTGAGTGTACTCATTTGATTTGCCTCATCAAGGCGATTCATATGAGTACACGCAACATACAATGTCATGATAAAATAAAAAAAAATCCCTTAATATATTTTTTTGAACAAATGTGACTCAAAACGAGTTCGAATGAGCCATGGTAAATGATTAATCTGTGTTCGAGCTACTGAAGTTCGACTGTATTTAGGATGAATGCGTAGATCAGGAAATCCAATAGATAAAAACTCACGTTGGCATCTACCGTCAATGGTTATATATTTTGGGTCACAAACACATGTGTAATCTCCATCAACAGGTATACACTCTTCATACAGGTCACAGCCTGGAAGATCTGTTGCCACCAAATATGCTCCCGACTTATTACGTTCACAAGTGTACATCGTTCCACAATCGGCCGTTTTAAAATTGGCTCCGACCTGCAATTTACATGAATAATAGGACGTCATAAGAAATGGAGTCTTACGGCATATATGGACAGCTTAGGCTCAGATAAGCCTGTGCATGCGTGCAGTCTTTGTTAGATCCGCAAACAGAACCAGAGAATGTGTAGCAAACATTGAAACAACAACAACAACAGAAATAACACTGATCATACTCCATACTCCGCATATATTGACATGGCGCGATTGACACCCCATCCTGTTCTTATTAGGATGAGTGTAGGTGTAAAGGAGGGAGCTGCTCTTAAAGAGAATAACCGTTACTCTCTCTCTCTCTCTCTCTCTCTCTCTCTCTCTCTTTCATTCCCTCCCTCTATTTCTCCCTTTCATTATTCATTTCTCTCAGCAAGGGATTTCTTTTACAATAAATAAGATTGCTCCCTAAGATTTGCCACCTTTCAAAACTGGGGGATACGGGCCCAGCAAACACATAACGTTATCGTAACGTTTTGTATTGGTTTCAAAATAGTTACGTTGAACCTGACATTTTTAAAACGTTTTTGAAATGTTTATTGTCTACCTAGACGTGGTTATATACATCCGAAAGTCAGTTATGAAAGCTTTTTCGTCCACATGTCCCTTAGACTGCATTTTTGTTTTTTCTATCCTATTGAGAGCATTTTTTGTATTCGTTTGAAAAAGGTTACAGAATAACCAGATTTTTGCAGACATTTTGAAAACGTTGTTGCGACGTTTCTAGATTTTTAAATTCTGTCGCGTTGTATGCAACGTTAAAATAACGTCACAATAAGGTTGTTAATTATTTCAATACTAAAAATATTATAATGATTTGTTAACTTATTTTCAAGGAAACGTCTAAACCTGTCATACCGCACCCTTAATCCGCCTGTTTTTACTAGTAGTCGGTAGAAAAACTTTATATAATAACCAGGTTTTTGCAGACATTTTGAAAACGTTGTTGCGACGTTTTTAGATTTTTACATTTTAGTCGGGTTGTATGCAACGTTAAAATAATGTCATAATTACGTTCTTAATTATTTCAATACTAAAAATGTTTTAATAATTTGTTTACTTAAATTTTCAAGGAAATGACTAAACCTGACACGGCACCCTTAATCCGCATTTTTTTTTTTTTTTTTTTTTTTTTTTTTTTTTTTCTAGTAGTCGTCAGAAAAATATTACACAATAACCCATTTTTTGCAGACATTTTGAAAACGTTGTTGTGACATTTCTAGATTTTTACATTTTAGTCGCGTTCTATGCAAAATTAAAATAACGTCACAATTACGTTTTTAATTATTTCAATTCTAAAAATATTCCAATGATTTGTTAACCTACATTTTCAAGTAATTGCATAAACTTGTCACAACACCGCACCCTTAACCCGCCTTTCTTTTTACTAGTAGTCGTTAGAAAAAAAATGTTATTGAATAATCAGTTTTTGCAGACATTTTAAAAACGTTGTTGGGACGTTTTCTAGATTTTTACATTCTGTCGCGTTGTATGCAACGTTAAAATAATGTCACAATAAGGTTATTGATTATTTCAATACTAAAAATATTATAATGATTTGTTAACTTATTTTCAAAGAAACGTCTAAACCTGTCATACCGCACCCTTAATCCGCCTGTTTTTACTAGTAGTCGGTAGAAAAACTTTATATAATAACCAGGTTTTTGCAGCCATTTTCAAAACGTTGTTGCTACGTTTTTAGATTTTTACATTTTAGTCGGGTTGTATGCAACGTTAAAATAATGTCATAATTACGTTCTTGATTATTTCAATGCTAAAAATGTTTTAATAATTTGTTTACTTAAATTTTCAAGGAAATGACTAAACCTGACACGGCACCCTTAATCCGCATTTTTTTTTTTTTTTTTTTTTTTTTTTTTTTTACTAGTAGTCGTTAGAAAAATATTACACAATAACCTGTTTTTTGCAGACATTTTGAAAACGTTGTTGTGACATTTCTAGATTTTTACATTTTAGTCGCGTTGTATGCAACGTTAAAATAACGTCACAATTACGTTTTTAATTATTTCAGTTCTTAAAATATTCCAATGATTTGTTAACCTAAATTTTCAATTAATTGCATAAACTTGTCACAACACCGCACCCTTAACCCGCCTTTCTTTTTACTAGTAGTCGTTAGAAAAAAAATGTTATTGAATAATCAGTTTTTGCAGACATTTTAAAAACGTTGTTGGGACGTTTCTAGATTTTTACATTTTAGTCACGTTGTGTACAACGTTAAACTAACGTCACAATTACGTTTTTAATTATTTCAAAGTTAAAACTTTTCTAATTATTTGTTTACTGTCATCTGCAAGAAAATGCCTAAAAATGATCATACCGCACCCTTCGCCCGCCTTTTCTTACGAGTAGTCATTACAAAAATGTTATAGAATATCTAGTTTTAAGCAGACATTTTGAAAACGGTGTTGCGACGTTTCTAGACTTTTATATTTTAGTCGCGTTGTATGCAATGTTAAAATACAGTCACAATTATGTTCTTAGTTGTTATGATCAATACTAAAAAAGTTCTAATGATTTGTTAACTTAAATTTACATGGAAGTGCCTAAACCTGTCACACCGCACCCTTAACCTGCCTTTTGTTTTACCAGTAGTTGTTAGAAAAAAAAAAAAAAAAAAAAGATAGAAAAATAAAATGGTAATAGAAAAATCAGTTGTTTTTTTTCTAGACATTTTGAAATGTCATTGCGATGTTTTTTTTTTTTTTGTTTTTTTTTTTTTGTACATTTTAGTCGCGTTGTATGCAACGTTAAAATAACGTCACACAATTACGTTCTTCATGATGTCAGTCCTATAAGTGTTTTTGATGATATTTGTTGACTTAAATTTTCAAGGAAATGTTTAAACCTGTTAAATGCAACCTTAACCCGCATTTTTTTTACTAGTAGATGTTAGGGGAAAAAATGTGTCCACAGTACACGGATGCCCCCGCTGTGGGGTACCTGACTATAAAACTGCAAAATTCTACCTGGTACAAATGTCTTAATCTGAGTCTAACAGGATCATGTACGGTATATAACCTACGTACCTACGTATACACATTCGTACAGACGGACGTACATTCGTACGCACGTATGGAAAACCTAAAAACTATATGCCCCGGTATCATATGATGCGGGGGGGGGGGGGGGGGAGGTGGGGTGGGAGCATAAAAAAGTTATAGAATAATCAGCTTTAAGCAGACATTTTGAAAACGTTGTTGCGACGTTTAATTCTAGATTTTTTTTGATTTTTTTTTATTGATTTTTTTTTTTACATTTTAGTCGCGTTGTATCCAATATTAAAATAAAGTCACAATTACGTTCTTAGTTATTGAGATCAATAGAATCTGCTGAAAATGTTCTAATGATTTGTTAACTTAGATTTTCTAACCATTTTTTTTTTTTTTTTTTTTTTTTGCAGACATTATGAAAACGTTGTTGCTACGTTTCTCGATTTATACATTTTAGTCGTTGTATGCAACGTTAAAATTATATCACAATTACATTCCTAATTATTTCAATACGAAAATATGTTGATGTTTTGTAAATGGTTAAACCTGTCACACAGCATCCTAAACCTGCCCTTGTTTTACCAGCATGCCAAAAACCGGAGCGCGTGCCGTGCCGTGCCGTGTTTGCAAGCCTTGCCGATATGAAGCCGTAGTATCGTATTCTTTTAAACGCATAAATTTGCTTCTTTGATATATTTGTTATTCTTAAAATTGAACTAGTTTTTTTCGTACCTCAGAAGTTTTTTTTTTTTTTTTTTTGTTTTGGTCATTCCCGAAAAAGAATGAAAGGAATCGAATACGAATTGGTGCATCGCCATTTTCGCCGCGGAATACAATTGCGCTCGATTTCCAACCGGGAGAATAAAATCGCATTTAGATCTATATCCGTTGATGGAGTGAACACATTTTACAGTGCCACTTGCCAAACATCTTTAGGTAAGTTCTTAGTTACCTTTGTGTAAATGATTGCATTTGAATTTTTATAATAAATCTAAATTTGTATCAAGTTTTTTCACGTTATCACCTGTTTTCGTGACCTGTAAAACGTGGCTATTTGTTTATAATAATTCTTTAGCATAATGGTATCTATATTTATTTATTTATTGCCTGTAACATGCCAAATTGCCCAAAATAACAATTATATATTGTTTATTTTTAGGATTAAAATCACTGTTTGCTCAAGTATTCAGAATAGGACTGGCAAATCAGAGCTGATAAGATAATCGATTATCAGTCCTACCATTGTGATTGATAATTGATTAGTACTACTGAAGATTAGGTCATACTTTTACCTGTCTGTCTGAGCATGACTAACCATATGCCAGACAGGCCTGAGCAAACAGTGTAGACCCTGATGAGATGCAGGGTCTACACTGTTTGCCACTCATTAAGCTAATTCTAGACACAACATTGGGCAGTAACTTGTACAGTACTTGTTCAAATTTTAGATAAAGTATGGTAAGCAGTTGAGGTGTCTGAATGCTATGTGGAATATGGTAAGGTAATAACGCATTCATCTAGATTCAGCACTTTTACGGATTTTCGAAGTCATGTTTACAAAGCAAGTCAACTGAATAAGAAAAATGAAACTGCAAGAAGAGTTGTTTATACTCGAAAGACACAGGTATTGATAATGATTTTGAGCAATTTGCATTCAGTGATTGACCATCGCAATTACCCTTAAGCGTAAACATCAACGTTCAGTCATCAATAGTCCTTTAATCAATATGTCAGTCTCAATTTGTTCGATAAACAAAAGCCATGCTGTTGTACATGTAACTGACACGAATTGATCACGTGCTGACCTCTGAAGGTCAATCTCAGTGTCGCATGGGATGGTACTTGAAAAAAAAAATTAAGGCTGTGTAACAAATTATTTTGCTTTTTAACACTTTTTTTTTTTTTTTTTTTTTTTTTTTTTTACAAAAAAAAGGTACACGTCAAAATAATTAACTTAACATATTTTTGTCAATAAACAAAAAAAGTTTCTCTGTTTCCTTTTTGTGTGTGTGTGTGTGTGTGTGTGTGTGAGATACGACTTCCATGAACTTTCCTACTTTCAATGTCTGTGGCGCCGCTTTTGCCGATTCTCTGTCAGTTTGACCGTTTAACAGAGGGATTTTGACCATAAAATCATAAATTATTATGGCAGCTGACCGGAGGAGGGAGGTAACCATTTACCAGAGGTAAAATATACATGTATAGGAAAACACCTCAAGGGAAGGGGAAGGGGGTGGGGGAGCGATTAAAATGGCCATTAACAGAGTTAATAGTTCACTTTAACTAACATCAGGGGACAATAATAACATTGGGGAACAAAATAATCACTCAAAGACTATATATATATATATATATATATATATATATATATATATATATAAACAAACATAAAAAAAAACATAAGGGCACCTTCATTCCCTGTATAAAACTTCAGCAGTTTCAAAATTATTGGTCCAAAGGTGTAAGGCATGTTTCAGTTTATATGAACTTAAAAATAGGGACAGTAGGTTGAAAAATATTTTTATTTTAAAAGTTTTTATATAGGGCTAGTAGGAAAACAATGTGGCTGAAATCCCCACAAAAATCCTTAAAAACTTAGGGTCGGTGGTGAAAAATTAAGCACAGTCAGGTAACCTGTGCTATCATTTTGAAACTACAGATGTTTTATACATAGAATGAAGGTGTGCATATACAAGCTGGCTACATGTTGTTTTGGAAGTGTGCACACTTTTTTGAATGCTCAGTTAAAGGAAAGGAAGTTGACTTTTCTCCGCTATTATCCAACCAATTTTCATAAAATGAAATGCATCACATAATGCGAATATATGCATTTTTTGTACACATACAGCTTAGGCCCAAAAAATTCTGTTAAAAAGGACCATTTAAGGCAGCAAAAGCAGGCCTTTCAGGCATGGAAAAGCGTGGTCAATATGAGGTCTGTAACTTTCAGGGCAATAACTCGAGTAAATCTCAATGGATTTTCACCAAAGTTTATATGTGCATTAATATTGTGGAGAGCTGTTTAGTAATTGCTCATGGGCAAATTTCATCAATTTTTGACAGTTACCTGCCTGTTTTTTACATATTGGCAAATTATAAAGAAATGAAATTCAAATCTCTCTATTTGGGTCATACTAGATTTGTGGTCAATAATGGACAAAAAATTTGATAAAAATGCCTGAAATAAGTCAACCAAAAAATACTGATATTTTTTCTTATTTATCCATGAAAACAAATGTTGTGGGTACTCATTAGAAGCACCTTGTGGAGATGCTTCTGAGGAGTACCCACAACATACGTTTTCATGGAGAAGTGAAAAAGAAAAAGAAAATACCTAGATATGGAGCTACATGTACATGTGTATCTGTATAAATAAGTACCTGGAAGAGGGCTAAATTAAGAGTGAATATATTTTCTCGAAGTCGATAATCAGTCGGTTTTACAAAACTAATGATTACCTATGAAATTCCCTATACTAGTTTACACATCTTCAAAAAGTATCTGTCAATCTTCATGCCAGTGTGCTGTGGAGGAGTGAGTTGCAATCTAACAATCTTCAAGCCCAGTATTCATGGTGGAGTGGTACAGCTGATACATACATCATTTGTCTTTATATTTTGAAACTGTTGATATTGTACATACAAATGTCCTAGCTCTGTAAATTTTACCGTATTAAAAATGTCGTGTGTCTGTCAATCTTCATGCCAGTTTGCTTTGGAGGAGTGAGTTAATTTATAACAATCTTCAAGCCCAGCATTCATGGTGGAGTGGTACAGATACACACATCATAGCAGTTTATTTTGAATTGTCATGTTCCGGAATTCATACATATATGTGTAGCTATGTAAAATTTGCAGATTTAAAATGTCTAAAAAAAGTATCTGTCAATATTCATGCCAGTTTGCTGAGGAGGAGTGAGTTACTTTCTAACAATCTTCAAGCCCAGCATTTATAGTGGAGTGGTACAGATACACACATCATAGTCTTTGTTATGGAACTACCATATTCTGGAATTCATACATGCACATGTAGCTCTGTAAGTTTTACAGATTTAAAATGTCAAAGAAAGTATCTGTCAATCTTCAAGCCAGTTTGCTGTGGAGGAGTGAGTTACTTGTAACAATCTTCAAGCCCAGCATTCATGGAGGAGTGGCACAGATGCACTCATCATAGTGTTTTATCATGGAACTAGCTTATTCAATTAGTTGTACATATATGTAGCAGTGTAAATTTTACAAATTTTAAAATTTTTAAAAAGAACCTAGCATGCTGTAGCTCCAGTCTAAGGATCTACGAGGATAATTTTAAGATAAATCCCCCATTGCTCTATTTAATCAAATTTTGTGGGTGCTTATTAGAGTCACCTCATTTAGGTGATTCTAACAAGTTACCACCTTGTATGTTAACAACAAGAACCAAAGAAAATTAACAATATTTGCCATAATTAGAGCATATGCTCTAATAAGTAAGTGCACATCATTACTTTTTCAAGCTGTATATGACACAAATTAAGAGTGCAAGATTTTTGCAGTCTGTTGAAGTTGAAACAGTGCTAAAAGAAGGATCATTCTTACTTTCTAAATACGGTGATTATTATAAATTCCACAAAAATGATTATCGTTAGATGCTAATAATCGATCATTTATTTTCTGTGCCGCTTACATGTACTTTACCGTATTTACCCTGAGTATTCAGACACCTCAACTCCAAGGTTACCATACATACTTACTCTTAAATTTGAACAAGTTCAGCTTACTACCCAATGTTGTGATTAAAATAGCTGGATGAGTGGCCAAAAATGTAGACCCTGATGGGACCCCGCATTTGTGGTGTCTCATCTGGGTCTACACTGTTTGCTTAGGCCTGTCAGATCAAATACATACAGTGAAGTACAACATATGGTAAGAGTTATGCTCAGATAGACAGGTATATATATATATATATATATATATATATATATATATATATATATATATAAATATATATATACTCCTTTTGCAAACTTCGGATAGTTTGGTTCGATCAAACCTGTCCAAAGTCAACATAAGGAGCATACCCTTGCAGCTGATCTTGTAGGACTTTCTACTCTAGGGTTTGTTTGTTTTCTGGCAGGACCATATGATGGGATGATTCAAACCTTAAAAAAAATTCTCCAAGGAAAAGCTGATTGCCTTGAAACATGTTAGACAGCCATGAACACTGGAGTTCTACAAAGTTAGACTCTTAAAGATGTCAGCCAAATTTATGGAAAGGTCAGATTGGCTCATTAGACATCTATGCTTTCTTTCATGGTTGTGTTACAAAAGACATTTTTCTTACAAAATTGTTATAAGTTTCTTAGTTCCACTGCAAATGTACATTATATATGGTGAATGCTCGTTAAAACCACCTTCAACGAATACCCACAATTTATGATTTTGAGCAAAAAATGAGTTAAGTTAATGTTTAATCTTTGTAAACCCCACTTCTCTCCATATAAAATGATGGATTTGTTAACATGATATTATAGGTTTTTATGGAAAAACACGACACAATTTTATTTTTCAGAAACTATTGTAGATTTCTTTTTAAAATTGATTTAAGGGCCACAGAGACAAAAGTTATCTGTTGGCATCAGCCTTTTGATACCAAGATTCAACCCTCAGCCCCCACCATCACCCCTTCCTCCCAGGCTAAATACTAAAGCTGCCATGGGAAATCCGTGCAAAGAGTCTTTCTTTTAAATCCTTGCTATAATGACAAAGGGTGTCTGTTTGTTTGTGTTGAGGTTTTACGGCCCAGTCAACCCAATGGGGTCATGTCAAGAGCGGTCAGTTTACCTAACCACACATTTACTGGGCAAGCTTAGTCCACTAAGTGGTTAACCAGTATTGTGCACATGTTTAGCCAGAAGCTGACAAAGGGAGAGAATGAATGACCGTAGAAAATATTTCATGATCAATCTCCATGAAAGAATGTTGCCGACCACGGCGGGGGTTGAACCCGCAACCTCCTGGTCTCCAGTCAGACGGCGCATCCAACTGAGCCTTCAAAGCCAGCTACAAAGGGTGTCATTTGACATGAAACTTCTGTTTCTTTAGGTTGTCTAGCAGATATAGTGACAAAAGAAACATCTGTTTCTTTGGAGTTATTTAGCTGCCCCTGTCCCTGTGAATGGGAAAAAAAAAAAGTTAAGTCACACTTCAATGAGAGAAATTTATAATCCTTTTCCATTTCACACAGAGACAAAAGGATTTATTTGTTAGATACATGTATGTAAAAAAAAAAAAAAAAAAAAAAAAAAAAAAAAATGTCCCACTAGGGTTGGCTTCCCCTGCCCTGGGACTGCTCTTCATCTTCCCTGTGACTGCATATGCTTACATCATACATGTATGAGATTATAAGAGAAAATAACAGTTCAGAGATTACAACTTGCATAACTTGGCCAAAGCGACAAAACGTTACTGTTGACATAAATTTTTGCCACGTCCCTCGGGGTTACCTACCTCTGCCACTGAGCAGGCATAAAATTATGAAGAAAAAAAAATACAAAAGTATAAAATCATAGATTAAAGAGCTTTGCTTACTTGCACGAATTGTCCATATAGCAAATAAAAGGTGTTTCCTTTAACATTAAAATTCTTAGCCAATGGATTTTTCTGCCCGTGTCCACTGCCCCTGTCTATACAAATATAAATTCATGAAAATAATAGAATTATAACAGTTCAAAGACATCTTTTTAAATCCACACCAGTTAGCCATATTGCCAAGAGGTTACCATTAACTAATTGTGTTGACATTTTGACTTCAAGAATTGATCAAGGGGTGGGGGCGGGGGGCGGGGTGTGTGTTTTTTTGTTTTGTTTTTTTTTTGGGGGGGGAGGGGGGTCGGGTTGGGGGGAGAGACTGTATATGACTCTCTGGGTCTCTTGGGCAAAAAAATGAGTATCCTTGAACTTTTGAATCAAAATACCAGTAGGCTTTATTATGTCCCGTATTGTCCCCCCTAACAAGGAGTGGTGGAGGGACATATTGTTTTTGGCGTCAGCGTAAAACTTCTTGTCCGCTCTGTAACTTGAATATCTTTGGAATATTTTGATGATACTTGGTAGAAATGTACATGTAGATCAGGAAGAGATTATGTGTCGCATACAAGATTGACAACTCTGGCTTTCTTACTTTTAATCACCCTTTGTTTTATTTGGAAAAAAGATTTCCTGTCCGCAGTGGTACTTGGCAGAAATGTAGAACAGGACCAGATGACTTGTCACGTACAAGAATGACAGCTCTTGCCTTTCTTACTTTTGGCGTTATCTCCCTTAGTTATATTTGACAGCGGTAATCCATTGATTTTGTGTCTGTATCAGAGGTGTAAAATTCCCTCAAAACTTACTCGCCCTTATGGTCTTACTTATTCATTTAGATGCTAGAAATGAAGGAAAAATGAAGAAAGTTCTGAAAATCTCATTCGCCTTGCCTTAAAATTTATTTGCAAATGTGAGCGGGCAAGTGGAATTTTACACCCCTGTGTATTGTAAGTCAAAGACCCTTTGGCATATTTTTATGATACTTGGTAGAAATGTACATGTAGAACAGGACCAGACGACGTGTCACATACAAGAATGACAACTCTGCCGTTCTTACTTTTGGTGTTATCTCGCTTTATTAGATTTGACAGTGATTATCCGCTCTGTAGGTCAAAGACCCTTTGGAATATTTTTATGATACTTGGTAGAAATGTAGAACAGGACCAGACGACGTGTCACATACAAGAATGACAACTCTGTCGTTCTTACTTTTGGTGTTATCTCCCTTTATTAGATTTGACAATGATTATCCGCTCTGTAAGTCAAAGACCCTTTGGAATACTTGGTAGAATGTAGAAAAGGAACAGACGATGTGTTGCATACAAGAATGACAATTCTGCCTTTCTTACTTTTGGCGTTACATGTATCTCCCATTGTTACATGTATATTTGACAATGATTATCCATTGATTTCGTGTTTGGTCTGTAAGTCAAAGACCCTTTGGAATATTTATGATACTTGGTAGAAATGTAGAGCAGGACCAGATGGCATGATGTGTACAAGAATGACAACTCTGGCTTTCTTACTTTTGGAGTTATCTGCCTTTGTTCTGTTTGAAATAGATTTTTCGTCTGCTATGTACTGGAATACCTTTGTGAATATTTTGATGATACTTGGCAGAAATGTCGAACAGGATCAGACAACGTGTCAAGTACAAGAATGACAACTCTGCCTTACTTAGTTTTGGTGTTATCTTCCTTTGTTGTATTTGACAGTGATAATCCATTGATTTCGTGTCCGCTCTGTAAGTCAAAGACCCTTTGGAAGATTTTTATGACACTTGGTAGAAATGTAGAACAGGACCAGACAACGTGTCACGTACAAGAATGACAACTCTGCCTTTCTTGCTTTTGGCGTTATCTCCCTTTCTTTTGTCTGACAGTGATTATCCATTGATTTCCTGTCAGCTCTGTACCGGTAAGTCAAAGACCCTTTGGAATATTTTTATGATACTTGGTAGAAATGTAGAACAGGACCAGATGACGTGTCGCGTACAAGAATGACAACTCTGACTTTTTTACTTTTGGAGTTGTCTCCCTTTGTTTTGTTTATAATATATTTCTCATGTACTATGTAACTGGAATACCCAAAATATTTTGATGGTACCTTGCAGAACTGTACAATAAACAAGGCAACGTGTTCCTTACAAGAATGACAACTCTGCCTTACTTACTTTTGCTGTTATCTCCCTTTGCTATATTTGACACTGATAATGCATTGATTTAGATTTAGTTTATGTAAGTCATACACTCTTTGGAATATTTTGATGATACTTAGTAGTAATGAAGAACAGGACCAGATGACATGTCACATACAAAAATGACAACTTCAGCTTTTTTTACTTTATGAGTTATCTCCCCTTCTTGTGTTTGAATTAGATTTCTTGTTTCTGCTCTGTAACGCGTATACCCTGCAGAATATTTTGATGATGCTTAGTACAAATTTAGAACAGTGCGAGATGACACGTTGCATACAAGAACGACAACTCTAGCGGGATTTGGGGTGGGGTGAGTTTTTTTTTTTTTTTTTTTTTTTTTTTCAAACCTTTTCTAGTTAAACTGCCAATCAGTTTTATGTATGTATATCTGTGCTCAGAGTATCTGCTGGACCTTTAAATATTGCTGTATGATTTCTCTGACGTGTATGGTTTGCTGGTTAACAGAAACACCATAGGAAAAAATGTTTTTACCTAAATGGCATGTTGAATGTTTTGGATTGAGGATGTCATTAAAGGCTCCATATTCCTCAAAAATAGACATTTTTTAATATGTATTATTATGGTCACAAAATGTGACATCTGACAACCTGCAAAAAAATTTCAGTGAGTCTGTCGTTTTGGAACTAGATAAAAACTGAAATTATTTTTTTATTGCATCTCTTTAATTAATGTTGGTAACATTAATTCAGAAATACCATAAAAGATCATTAATGATGATTTCATTTCAAGAGCGAGAAGTTGATGAACTGAAATTTTACAGGCTATCAGATGCCCGATTTTATCAATTTATCAAACCTTTCTTGGAGAATAAATTTTTTAATTTTCAGGAATATAGGGTCTTTAAAGGTGATATACATCCGATATACATCAAATTATATATACTTTCAGTGGCATTCAAAAGACAGCAGAAACGTGTCAGTGAAAAGGCTACCTAAATACAAATGTATGTATCAGTAACATGATGAAACAGGCACCGTACAAGCCTGGTGGTATAAATATTTTAGCACTAAAGGTATGGATTTTTATGCACTAGTCGCGATTTTTAATGCCATTGCACATACACACACACACACACACACACACACACACACACACACACACACACACACTACGCTGACATTTTTTCCTTAAAGTCCCCAATATAATTGAAAATGTATAAAAAAAATCCAGAGAGTGCCACAATCAGAAAGTCACAGCCAATCCCAGACACCAAGAGGAAGAAGAAAGAGACACAAACCAACATGCGCAAAACAAACAAATATACGAAAAGCACACAGACCAGCTCCCACTGCCCCAAGTGAGGTAATCACAATGCTAAAAGAACTGAAAACACAAGGTAAAATATCACCTTGTAGAATAAACCACAAAGCTACACAAGAGTAAGAGCAACACTGGGACCTCTGCCTAAGAAGGCTCAGTAGTATAACCTACCAGTATAAACTACTTTACTGACTGTTAAGTTAACTTGACACTGAGTCCTGATATTCCTCAAAGACCAGATTTAAGCCTGAATTAAGCTGTACCTAGGGAAAGAAGACTTCCACCAAAACAATCCAAGCCACCAAGTGAAAACAAATATACAAATTTGCCAGAGAAATATACAAAACTGTCACATCATAAGATATTATTTATTTATTTATTACTTTAGGAGTCCGGTTTTCCATCTGTCCATGCTTCCATCCATCCCGAAATTACATATTTAAGTGTAGGCTGCCAACTTCTGCAGAATTATAATCCTTTGACCAGAACGTATGGATATAGTGATAATCCCAGAATCCATCAATCAGTAAAGAATTGTGATCGCAATAACTCTCATATCCCTTGAGTTAAGATGATACCTGAAAGGTTTATTTTGTAGGTCGAGAGATGTGTTGTAAACAAGAATATTAACTCTGGCAGATTTATAAGTTCCTAACTATATTAGGCAAATGGAACTTTGTATTGGTCATAAGTCCTGATTGAAACTTCAGTGGTAAGACTATTCATAAGGTTCAGAAAGAGTGTCATGTGAAAGAGTCCAAGTATGTCTCCATTTTCTCACCTGACAGTTTTAGGCAATTGTAACTTTGATTGGCATTATTCCTGCAGTGTACACTTTTAGACACATACATGTATGATATTAAACATGAGATTGTGAAGGCATCTAGCCTACAAGAGTTGGTTATCTCCCCAGGCAGCATTAGGAAATGCAAACCTCATGATTACCACAATTTTTATATCCCTGTGAGATACATTGAATATATGAAATAATCATGCGAGGTTGAGAAGGTCTGTCAGAAACAAGAACGACAACTCTGCTTATCTTTGTTTTATTTCCCCTAACGATTCAGGATGGAAGCCTTGTGATAGCCATAACTTTACCCTTTGAGACATACAGATGATTCTTAGTAGAGTTATACATGAGGTTGTGTATGCATGTGAAAGCTTTTACTTGCTCTGATAGTGTTTAGTAATGGTGAATATCTCTGTCCTGATCCTTAAAGATGTATTGATGATATCGTACATGTACAGCATTAACAATTCAGGATGGAAGCCTTGTGATAGCCATAACTTTACCCTTTGAGACATACAGATGATTCTTAGTAGAGTTATACATGAGGTTGTGTATGCATGTGAAAGCTTTTACTTGCTCTGATAGTGTTTAGTAATGGTGAATATCTCTGTCCTGATCCTTAAAGATGTATTGATGATATCGTACATGTACAGCATTAACATTGTACATTTACATGGCGATGAGAGGATGTGTCTTAGCAGTGTCTGAATCCATTAAATTTTCTCAAGACGGTATTAAACTGTCAGAAGGTCAACCCTTTCTAGTGATGGTTATTTTTCTCATAATTATTGTTATACAGTACTTCGGTCTGTGTCTCTGCCCATTCCTTGAGCCTTATTTGTTGCGACCGTTTTGGCAAGCAGGAGCATTACACGTATTGCTTTCTGGAATCGCCGGTGTTGGCAAGAATGCAAATTCTGAGGGTTGAACTCTAATGGTCCCAGGCTAATAAAACTTCACATGAGCAGTCTTCGCGAAATCTTTCCAACAGATGCAGGACAGCTGTCAAACAGACTGAAATTTTTGGCAGGACAAAATAAATTTCTGCAGGACAGGAGGCTTGTCTGTTATCAAATTACTATCTCTTTTTGCCAGAAATCACAGGACATTTGTCAGAGAAACTGAAATTTTCTGCAGGACAGTTTTAAAATTTGCAAGTTTTGTCAGACAGTCCTGCAGTTTTCGCGAAGACTGCATGGGGATACAGCCTGTTTGCAGTTCAAAATGTAATCAAGTTTTCATTCCTATCATTTCAGAATCAAGAGAATTATCAGGGTGACACTGAAGAAGAGAGCTAAAAAAAAAACAGAAATTAACTGTACCAGTTAAGATTAAATGTTGCCTAAATTCGGTTGTTGTTTCTCTTATTTGTCAGATGCAAATCATGTTGCATTTGTCATAAGAATCTTATTATTTTCATCCAGTATTAGCGTATGCTTGGCATCAGTTTTACTGAAAACATAAACTGCTCATTATTAAACTGTTTAAGTGTTTTAATTCTGTACTGTAGAGCAATAAATACCTTTGCTTCAGTGGTAATTAAATGCCCAATTGACAGAAGAATTTCAATGGACAAGGCATTTATTTTCCGGTCTTGTTCAAAGGCTCATATATATATATATATATATATATATATATATATATATATATATATATATATATTTATATATATATATATATATATATATATATATATATATATATATATATATTCTCCTGATCCCAAAGGTAATACAGTCGGCCTTCCTTATACCGACACTAGATACATTAACAAAATTCTTTAACTAACAGGAAATCTTCTCTCGAGAGGTGATAATTATAGCCTAAATTATGCAAGAATGTTGAATTTAATTCTTCAAGAAATTGATGATTTGGATATTTGTTAGATTTGCCTTGGTGAGGCGTCTCTAAACAAATATTCAAATCATGTTCTTTGAAGAAATAAGAATAAACAAGGCCTTTCTTACACACTCTGCTCAGTAAAGGTTCTTTAACAATAGCAAACTCATTTAAATGGCAACATCTTTTGGAACAGATACTGTCGTGGTAAAGAGGATTCACTGTAAACACATGAATTGCACTATGTTAAAACTCGGAGACTGTCCACTGCTACCACACGGCATTTATCACCAGCTGCAATGAAGTGAAAGCTATACATTAATGAAATGTTCTAAAAAATGTTAGCTGATGTCTTTTATTTATGTTAAATGGCGTTTTTGAAACATTTACACAATGTTAGCTAAATGAAAAGAAATCTGTAAAATATTTTGGAAACATCTTGTAAAAATTTCGTGAAAACATTTCAAAAACAGTATTAAAACATCCTTAGGAACATTTTTATACGTTTATTTACGTTTCTGAAACGTCTTTGAAAAGGGTTTTGAAACGTAAAAATTGTTTTCCATGTTACGTTCCATAAACATTCCATAAAAACGTTATTAAACGTTTTTGATATCTTTCGACAACATTTTTAAAACAGTGGTTAAACAGTCTCGGGAACATTTTCTAAACGTTAATTAACGTTTCTGAAACGTTTCAGAAAAAGGTTTTGAAACGTAAAAATTGTTTTCCATTTTAACGTTACATAAACATTCTATAGAAACGTTATTAAACGTTTTTTTGGTAACGTTTTGGGAACATTTTTAGAACAATAACTAAACAGTGTCGGAAACATTTTATAAACGTTATTTTACGTTTCTGAAACGTTTTTGAGAAGGGTTTTGAAACGTAAAAATTGTTTTCCATTTTAACGTTATATAAACATTCCATAAAAACGTTATTAAACGTTTTTTGGTAACGTTTTGGGAACATTTTTAGAACAGTACCTAAACAGTGTCGGAAACATTTTATAAACGTTATTTTACGTTTCTGAAACGTTTTTGAGAAGGGTTTTGAAACGTAAAAATTGTTTTCCATTTTAACGTTATATAAACATTCCATGAAAACGTTATCAAACGTTTTTGATAACGTTAAGGAAACATTTTTAAAACGTAAACGTGTTAACTGGGGGGCCTTTTCTTATAAGGAATAGCCACCAATAAAAAGTTAAACAAATGTTTCCATGTCAGAAACGTTTTAATTTGAAGTTTGTTTAGTTCTTTGTGGGAATAGATGCATTTTCAGGAACTATAGCTTTAAAAATTGTTTTACCTTCTTCCTGAAATGGGTCTACTCCTTTCTCAGAAGCAATAAAAGCAAAATGAAGTCACAAATATTATTTCCCTTGTCGAAATGACGGAAAAAGTATCAGATGTATCCATTTTATTTAATTTGTATGTTATATTTTTGAATATATATACATATACAATCACATTACATGTCATATACATTTTCAGCCTCAGCACACTACATGCTAAATCGAATATGAAAATCAGTGATTTGTTTTCCCTAAGTTTCTTATTTGTTTAAATTCAGCCTTCTTCTCTGAGAATCATAAGAAATTTCAATATTTTTAAATGCTATTTGTATATACATGTATTTGTAGTCAGCAGGTTAAAGCTACTGCGTTCAACTTTTGAATGTGGAGACAATTTGCAAGAAATGCCAAATCCTAAAAGAAGAAAAAAATGTCGTCTGCTGATAATTTTACCAAGAGTGCTAAATGTTAGTAAACAAAGGTTTTCTTAACTATGTCTGAGTTTTAAAACAACATCACAAAAATGAAAAAGAAATGCTTCACTTATTCAGAACTAAGGCCAAAAAGGTAAGAGAAAAGTCCAGGGAGTGCCACAATCACAAGCCGAAGCTCTATCCAGACACCAAGAGGAAGAGCAAAACAGACAAAACCCACAAATTATGCACTTTGTATGGTAAAAAAAGGGAATCTCGGAATCGAGGAAGGGGTAG
This sequence comes from Anodontia alba, assembly GCA_964016985.1. Classification (NCBI taxonomy): domain Eukaryota; kingdom Metazoa; phylum Mollusca; class Bivalvia; order Lucinida; family Lucinidae; genus Anodontia; species Anodontia alba. Next base: position 124,398,613 of record OZ024821.1, read on the forward strand.
GAAACCCTAAAGAAGGTTACATATTGATATTCAAAATTATCCTTTGATTTCGTAATGGGCAACGATGCTTCTGACCAGGTCGCACGAAGACTCAAGTTAACCCATTTATTCATAGCGTTCTATTAAGCGGTCATTTGCGAACAGTATGGAACAAGATCAGACGCGGGATCGGGGAACAACATTTCCTAAATGATTGTAGGTGGACCAAGCTAAGACTGTTCCGCGCAGGCTGATCAGCCTTTGCTGTCCGCCTGAAGACGCTTTGAATCCATGGCTACCAACATAAAGCCCTGCTAAGACTGATCAGACTGCGCAGTTTCATCTGAATCTCGCTGGGCCTATATACTTATCGAAAATGCTGTTTCCTGGCTCATATGGCTCCAAGTTTGCACTTACTGAGTAGTAGTTACCGTCCTCTGTAGTACATCCGCACTCTCCTTCAAGTATACAGTCCCCCTCTCTGTTCTCCAAGATGTAACCATCCTTACATATACACGCTTCATATGGAACATCGCTAGGGACTGATGGTGGTGGATTAGGGTCTATACATGACGGCGAATTACCGATCTCAGTTATGTAATTATCATAAGTCGCATTAGCACCACATGGATCTGTGGATAAAACACAAAACACAAGAATTACAAACAAGAAAAGATATGGCCGAATGGCTACCCCAGCGGGCAAACAACATTGAAACAATGTCGATTTAACGTTCATTCAAGTCTTGATATTAAAATCTACGTTGTTTCAACGTTGAGTTTGAGTCCCTGCTGAGTATGTCGCGACTGCTAGTGGTGTTCAAGAAACAGAGTTAAACACACAGACTAAACATTGTTCCACCAAGCGTGAAAAGTAAGTCAAAATCATTAACGAAAGATGGCAGTAGGCAGGATAGGACAACGAATGTTCGAGTTCAGCTATGATCCAATACTATACGGAAAGCGCTATCAGTGTATAACTTTCTTTATCAAACGGAGTCGGTGAACATGAAAGTACCTAAAGGTATTATTTATTGCCGTAACAACCTGCTGCCCATTGACCTTTGATTAGTCTAATATTAAAAGTACATTGAGACGACAATAAATATTCATCGAATAATAGTGTAAATGTGTTAAACAAAAATACCTGGTAAAACATCAGGTAAACAGGAATCCTTAGTGTAAATATGGTAAACATAAATACTAAGTCCGTATATGGTAAACACACACACTTAGTGTAAATATGGTAAACATAAACAATTATGGTAAAGATAGGTAACAGAAATACTCACTGTAAATATGGTAAACACAAATACTCAGTGTATATATGGTAAACAGAAACACTAAGTGTAAATATGGTAAACAGATGTACTTAGTATAAATATGGTAAAACACTTACATGGACAGAAACTTGCATTTCGGAAGGAAATTGGACCGGATCCCATTTCGTAACAGTGTCTCATGAAGTCTTCCAGTGCGTTGCATTTCTGTTCTTCAGGATCATTTGAGTATGCACAGACATCATACTTGCAGTTAAAGAAGAAATCAGCTGCATCAACATTTGACAGGTCAAGACATTCTTGGAACGGTCCATTTGGATCCAAGATTAGGCCACAGTAAGCATTGGTTTCTATCATCGCATATTCTTCAGGAGTACAGTCTGGTGGGGAATCTACTGGTGTTTGGCATCTAAAATGAGTTGAAAATTTTCCTAGCTCTAGAAAAGATGCCTATCAGCCTATTATTATTATTATTATTTTTTTTTTTTTTTTTTTTGAAGGGAAAATTTTAGTCATTTTAAACTCCGTTACAATTTACCCGGAAGTCCCGGGAACACTTTCAGGGTTGACATATTATGATGAGCCACTCATACCAGCACACTCACATTTTATTAGTACGGCAATACAATAAATATGCGTTTATTTTTTAATTCCTATGTTTGCATATTATCCCTTACACCCTTGTATTTAGGATAGTTGATAGAAGAAAACGTTTATTAGAGACAGAGATAGGCAGACCTCAAAGATCGTATCTAGCAATTTTAGGATAACTCAGAGAAACAACCGAAATTATGGTGGCATAATTATTACTGCCCGCATTTGTACCTTCTTGTTTTAGAAATTTCGTTTTTTATAAAACTTCATTATACTTCAAAACCCCAATAGGTTTTTTTCCACACTGAAGTCTGAGGAAAGAGGAAGGAAGTAAACTCGTGGTTTCTATCATCAGTCATCCAGGACAGTTCGATTCTCCCTAATAGTATTTATTAAATATATTATTACCAAAGTCACTATTAGAAAGGGTATTTAATTGTACCGAGTTATTTTTAACAATTCCATACAGGAGTATTAAATATGAGCACAGAAGATACTTATATGTCAGCAGAGGCCTTGCTAATATATTTATCTGTGTCTAAGTAATCGAGGAATCTGAACCAATGTCATTTATTGTATACACTACTGTTCAGGTAAATTTTCAACCAAATATTTTTGCATTGTTTTTTAATTTGTGGAAAATTGATTAACTGCGAGGCGCGTCTAGTGAGCACCTATTTATATGAGTCGAGGCACAACCCTACATTATTGCGTATTCACGGCCTGATCCTCGCTGTCCACCTGAAGACGCTTTGAATACTTGGCTACCGCCAAATAACCAAATAACCCTGCGAATACTATGGTCAGATTGCGCACATGCGCAGACTGATCTGAGTTTTCACTGGGCGCATATGAAATCATAAGATATGCTGTGCCCCGACTCATATGCTAATATTATTATTATTATTGTTTGTTTTTTTTTGTGAAGAAATAAAAAGGGAGACAATTGGCTACGCTTCTTATGTAGAATTATGTAAGTTGCGGTAATTTCAAAATATGGTGAAGATAGGGGTAAACAGTAGACGACTTAACTCAATGCAAAAGTTATTGATATTTTATTGATATTTCACTTATTTCTCCACTAACGCGCACAAGTTTGTTATGGGTAGTGGTTAGATGCGGTGCCCAAAATGAGTGTCCAAAAAATATGTTTTGTGATTAAATAAAAAAGAGTAACTATTTATCTTGACAAGCTTCTTATCTAAACTTATGTATAAATCGCACCAACGGACTATGATAAGCGAAAGCGATTCATTATGAAACTCGATTTATTAAGATTCACTTGAGCCTTATTCTGGTCGATACACTGCTATTCATTACAATTTCATTTATTACAACGCTACTTATTAAAACGTTATTCGTTATAACGCTATTCATTATAACTATATTATTTACAGTGATATTCGTTACAAAAATGTTCTAAAACGATATTCATCATAACTCTATCATAATGCTTATTTGGATATGGCGTTATGGTGCCATGTCTACCATAAGCTAATCTCACGAATATTTCTATACATTATACATAAACATGGATTAACTATCAAGATAAAAAATATTATTATTCATAGTAAACGCATGTTAAAGCCCGCTCCATATTTGCGCTTCTAAGGGATACCCTCAGAATGATTTTTATGAAAAAATACAACAGACAATAACCTTTTTGGATGAACTATAGAAAAAAAATGTGCTTATATTTCTGATTGTAAATATATGAAGCCTTTGGAATCTTTTTTACAATGCTATGTCATTCCATGGACTACATCCACAGCCTGTTATTAAGGGACGGCCATGTAGTACAAATCTGATATGAAGGGTCAACGAAATTCTGACACACATCATTCTTAATGATTTTACCAAACTTCCCAGAATGAAAATCCAGGGCCTAGTTGTTCAAAAGTAACGATGTCGTTAGTTAACGATTCGTTAAAATTTACATCGAGCGATACGCAAATATGTTGAAATTTTGCTGAAAAAATGTGAGTGCAAAAGCTACTCACATTTTTTCAGCAAAAAATATCAGAATATTGTGTATTGAATCTGCTAAAACAGTTAACAAAATGACGCTTAACGATCTCGTTAAGCTAACGATGCTTTGAACAACTGGGCCCAGAAGTCGAACACTGAGATAGCTTTGGAAAGGCTCAATTATTATAATAGTGGCATTACATACAATGGGTACAACTTTTGTGACTTTCTGTTTTCTCTCCTGCACATTAAGCCTCTTTTGAAAAGGTATCTAATCTAAACGGAAATATTTTGTTGCAAAGGGTAGCAAATGTTTTTCTTTTAGCCTTGACACCATTTCAGAATGGCATTCATTACATCATTATTTATTATAACACTATTCATAAAAACGCTAATCATTACAAGGCTTTCCATTATAGCGCAATTCATTACAATGTTATTCATTTAAAGACTTGACACTTTTTTTCAGAACGCCATTCATTTAAACACTAATCATGATTAGGTTGTTAATTATTTATCCATTCATTACAACGTTATTCACTATAACGATGTTTATAACAACACGTTTCATTACAAGAGTAGACGCTTTTTTTTTTCAAATCGCCATTCATTATAACGATATTAATTATAACTTTTCTTATTACTAGGGTACACACTTTTTGAGAAGGTCAACAAACACTTTGAAATAGTGATTCTGTAAGTATCAGTTCCGCCACACAGGGACATATTCCCTATGCACTTCTGTAGTATAAGGGCTTAAAACAATCTAAGTTAAACATGAAGAGAAGCAATAAACAGTTATTTCATAACTAAAAAAAAAGTCTAAGTTAAAAATGCAATAAAAAGTAATAAAAAATAATTTCAGGATTCTGAAAAGACAATATGCATATCTTCAGACCATCCTAAAAGCGTGTGTAAAGTTTCAAAAGGATCGGCCTGAAAATGTAGGAGGAGTTGCGCGTACAAGGTACATACTCCCTATAAATTTTTGTAGTATTAGGGCTCGAAAAAAAGTCTAAGTTAAAAATGCAAAAAAAAAGTAATAAAAACATAATTTCAGGATTCTGAAAAAACAATATGCATATCTTCAGACCATTCTAAAAGCGCCTGTAAAGTTTCAAAAGGATTAGCCTAAAACTGTAGGAGGAGTTGCGCGTACAAGGTACATACTCCCTATACATTTCTGTAGTATTAGGGCTCGAAAAAAGTCTAAGTTAAAAATGAAGAAAATGTGATAAAAATAATTTAAGGATTCTGAAAAAACAATATGCATATCTTCAGACCATCCTAAAAGCGGCTGTAAAGTTTGAAAAGGATTGGCCTAAAACTGTAGGAGGAGTTGCGGTTAGAGAAATGGTGAAGGCACTGACGGACGGACAGACAGACGGACGGACGGCCACTCAAACTTTCAGAGGGTATAACATAATAACCCGCCACTTTTTTGGTGGCGGGCATAAAAACTACGTTTAAGAAGAAAGTCTGCTGGCATTAGCTTGGTATTCCCACTGTTATTATCCATTAGTCGCTTTCGCTTGTCTAGTCAATCGACTTTTACTGCAGTGCACTACATATCAAACTGATATAATATTTATTGTGCCTTTCCGAAAGAAAGGAGTGCTTATGCTAAACCTATGCATTTGTGTTAGCGTCCGCTTTAGCGTGGACACAATATTTGCATGGTGCGTTTATTGTCATATTGACAAAGTTTGGAAAGACGTCTTTTAATTGGTGTTTTTTTCTTTTTGTCTGATATTCTATATCGTATCAGAAACCATTTTCTTTCTGTTTCTATGTTTATTACTCAAATATAAATTTGTACTAAAATTAACCTGATGGCCAGAAGTTGGTTTGACCTATTTCATTTGTATAACTAAATAATTAACTTGGATACAAGAAGATATTGTTTGCATTTGTCACTGGTTTTTAATTATTTACGGTTCACAAGGACACTTTAAAAGTTTAAGAGATATCAAACAATTCGAAAATAGTGAAAACCTGCCTTTTTCAAACATCCCGTCCTATCGGGGTTTGCACTATTTGCAACCATTTCACCAAGCGAAAAATAAGAATTTTCAAAGTTTTTAAAACCAATGAATAGGATAAATATTTTCGCTGATAAGTAGCTATGATAAAATGTTTTGCATTAAATCATTTAAAAGGTTAGCGAATTAACTTCTTCTGAAAACCGCACCAGGCAAAAATATAGCTTGCAATGACTTCAGTGCCCAATTTCGTAACATTGGGTACATTATAAATGTTGTACGACAGACTGCATGCATGGTTGTTAACCCAATCACGATTGATAACTTTGCTTCCCTCTTTAATTGCACGCCAGCGGGTTAGGCCTCAGATTCTATGATGGTTCCAGCGTAAAAGCTTACTTGAAATTTAATTTTGAGTAATGTTGGTTGGTACTTGATGCCCTATCATTGGTCGGGCCCACCGGAGTCTTACTGTTGGTTTTCTTTCGCTCTAGCGTTTCTGTTGTTTCGTGCTGTAGAGTCCTCAAAGTTGTTTTATCTCTGTAATTTGTTGATTTTTTGTGTTCTCGGAGATGTAGCACTGATGAGTGAGGAAGCCTTTATGTGGACTGAACAAATTATATGTCTGAAACGCGCACAAGTAAGGACGAGCATTGTGGCCACTTAAAATCGATTTAAGCCCACCCCCACCCCCAGTGAAATATTTTTCACTGACTGTTCCAAGGCAGTTCTTCTGTCATGGTTTATTTTTGTTATAGTTCTTCTTTGAATGTGTGTGTCGCTTACATCTTTGTGTTTTGGATAGCCATTTGGCCTCTTTGTGGGAAAGTAACTGTCCTTTTGGCTTTCTGCTAATGATGCTTCTATTAGGGTCCAGTTATTTCGTGTTTGTGTTTCTTTCCTTTTGACGTCTCTGATGGGAGGTGTGGGATAATTGTGTCGATTCCTGATCATTGCCTTCCTTTCTATTTTATCAAATTGTCGTCAAAATGCATGATCTGTCAATGTCGTTCTCATCTCGGGGACATTCTTTACTAAAAGTGCACAACCAAGAATGTGCACCATACTGGTTAACTGCTTATAGGACTATGCCTGCCCAGTAAAAGTGTAGCTAGGTAAACTGACAGCGCTCGACATGATCCTATTGGGTTGACTTGGCCGTAAAACCTCAGCGAAAACAAACTATCAAGATAGTTCATATCGGGTACATTCTTTACCAAAGTTGCGTTAAGCATTTAAGAAATAATAATAATAATAATAGTAATAATAAACATGTGCTTACACATTTTCATCTTCATTGTATTGTTGCTGCCAGTAACTCCTTCCAATTAGATTATACTTGTCTGGTTCACTGCTTACATCTATACCATCCCTCGTCCTGTATGTGTCCGGGGGTTCGATACAATCACCACACATTCCATCTGTTGTGTTACCGTCCTCTCTATTGATAATAATTTTAACCCTGTGTCTTCCATCAAACATGGCCACCATACCACAGTTATTCTCAACAGCCACATACCTTCCTACTAGGAATATGTTAAAGTCATCCATCGTGTATGGTGCAGCCCAAGAAACACCATTCACCTGAAATAAATGTGGTAAAATGATGCGTTTGAGAGGACTGGTTGCACTTACTATTGGAAGATTTTCCACCAGTTTTGACTATGGAGACCATTTCTGTGGCTTTCTGTCTGCTTTCCTGCATGTAAATTCACTTCTGAAAAGGGATCTATTCCACAAGGAAAGAATTTACCCCCATAGTGAGCAAATTCTTTCCTTGTAGAGTAAAACCTTTTTTGAGACTAAAGAAAACTACTTTGAAATAAAGTTGCCTCCCCTGAATATCTATCCAGTCACCTAAATGAGAAAATTTATAAATGTTAAAAGAGACGGCTTTTGGAAAGATTCAAGTGATTCTTCCATCTTTAATAACACAGTCATATATTACGTTAGCAAGTCTGTGTTATGTTTACTTTCGCGTTCATCTGTAATATGACGTGAAAACAGGTGCACAGCCTAATTTGAGGTCATATTATGGAGAATCACGGAAGTATACATTTTAACCGAATTTACAGAATTTTCGTTTTTTAATTCCGATTTTATTTCATTTATTTTGTATTATTTATGTCAATCATTATATTATGCTATGTCTTAACCTACTCAATAATAACAATTTTGTCATATCTCCATATTACATTAAGGAAATGGCATAACTTACATAACTTTAGGTAAGAGGGATGTCCAGATAAATAATTTTCGTTGTTCTTCGCGAAAACATAATATTGTTGGTACTTATTTAAATCGCCTCCGACACGTATATTTTCGTGGCGTAATAAGAATAAACTGAAATGCAATAAGGTTGTAAACACCAGATCTGCACTTTTTGCAAATTACTCTTTTATGAGTCTCCAGACTACAATGGGTTAATTAGTCTTGTTTAATATTTGCTAAAATGCATCTAAGGTTGTACAGAGGCAATGAAACTAACACATTCTTCGGTTAAAAACAATGAAAGTCACTGCAGAAAGAGTTGCGTCTTCGAGCTACAAGGCTTTAAGACCCCCCGCCCCCCCCCCCCCCCCCCCCCATGAATGTTGTTGCTTTGCAGTTATAACCTTTGTATGCTGTTGATCAGGTATAGTGTACACTGTGTAGTGATACAGCGAAGCTGAGTCACACAAAAGCTTTGACGAATCTGCATGAATGAAGTTGTTACGTAGTTGTTATTACTTTGGTATGCTGTTGCTCAGATATTGTAAACACCGAGTGGTGACACAGTGAAGCGAAACACGCACAAGGCTTTCTCGATCCTGCTTGAGTGTTGTTGCTATGCAGTTGTTATCTTGGTATGCTGTTACTCAAGTATAGTGTACACCGAGTAGTGGCACACTTAAACTATGACCTACACAAGGCTTTAACACTCTTGCATATGTGTTGTTGCTACGCAGTTGTTACCTTGGTTTGCTGTTGCTCAGGTGTAGTGTGCACCAAGTAGTGACACAGTGAAGCTTAGACATATAAAAGGCTTTACCGATCTTGCATTATTGTTGTTGCTGTACAGTTGTCACCATGGTATGTTGATGCTCAGGTAAAGCGTACAGCGAGTAGTGACATAGTGAGCTAAGTCACACATAAGGCTTCAACGATCCTGCATGAATGTATTGCTACGCAGTTGTAACCTAAGTAGATTGTTGCTTAGGTAAAAGGTACACCGAGAAGTGACACAGTAAAGCTCGGACATACGCATGGCTTTAAAGATCCTGCATGAGTGTTGTTTTTACGCAGTTTTTACCTTGGTTTGCCGTTGCTCAAGCACAGTTTACACCTAGTAGTGACACAGTGAAACTAAGACCTACACAAGGCTTAAACGATTCTGCACGAATGTTGTTGCTGTAGTGTTTTAACCTTAGTAAGCTGTCGCTGAGGAAAAATATACACCGAGTAGTGGGACAGTGAACTGAAGCACACACAAGGTTTTAACGATCCTGCATGAATGTTGTTGCTATAAAGCTGTTACCTTGGTATGTTGTTGCTTAGGTATTGTGTACACCGAGTAGTGACACAATGAAGCTAGAATATACACAAGGCTTTAACGATCCTGCATTACTGTTTTTGTTATACAGTTGTTATCATGGAATGTTGATGCTCTGGGAAAGCGTACAACGAGTAGTGACATAGGAAGCTAAGTCACACACAAGGCTTTAACGATCATGCATGAATGTTGTTGCTACGCAGCTGTAAACATGGTAGGCTGTTGCTTAGATATAATGTACATCGAGTCGTGACAAAGTGAAGCTAAGACCTACACAAGGCTTTAACGGTCCTGCATGGTTGTTCTTCCTATGGAGTTGTAACTTTAATATGTTGTTGCTAAAGTATAATGTACACCGTGTAGTTAGATAGTGAAGCTAAGGCACACATAAGACTCAAACGACCCTGCATAAATGTTGCTGCTATGTAGTTCTAACTTTGGTATGTTGATGCTCATGTAAAGCGTACACCGACTAGTGACATAGTGAAGCTAAGTCACATACAGGACTTTAACGATCCGACAGGAATGTTGTTGCTATGCAATTATTACTTTGGTATGTTGTTGCTAAGGTACAGTGTACACCAAGTAGTGACACAATGAAGATAAGTCACACACTTTGCTTGAACGATTCTGCAAGAATGTTATTAGTACGCAATTGTTACCTTTTTTTATGATGTTCTCATGGTATAATGTACACGGAGTAGTGAGACGGTGAAGGTAAGACAAACACAAGGCTTTAACGATCCTGCATTAATGTTGTTGCTATGCAGTTTTTATCTTGGTTGTTGATGCTTAGGTAAAGTGTACACTAAGTAATGACAGGGTGAAGGGTACGTACACACAATGCTTTAACGATCCTGCATGCATGTTGTTGCTATGCAGTTGTTACCTTGGTAAGTTGATGTTCAGGCAAAACGCGTACACCAATTAGTTACATAATGAAGCTCAGTTACAGACAAGGCTATAACGATCCTGCATCAATGTTGTTGTCATGCTGTTTTTATCCTTATACGCTGTTACTCAGGTATATTGTACTTTGAGCAGTCGTACAGCAAATTTAACAAAGCTTTGATGATCCTACATGAATGTTAGCGGAAATATATTATGTGTAATGTAATCCTCTGAAACATAATTTAATATATTTTATATAAACACATGTAAATAGCAAACTATTTACTCATACCTTTATTTTGTTTCCTTGATCAAAAATAATTTGGTGAGAACCTATTGTGATATAAATTCTTTCTAACATGGAGACTGCTCTGTTTGGATTATGTTGTCTGAATTTCCCGTCGACAGCCATATCACATGTAACGTTATCACTGTTATGGGACGCCGCCATCAGGGAGTATGTGCATGTCCCTTGGAAGTGAATCCACTTATCATAGAATGTTAAAGTGTGAGGATCACCGGAGTATGTGCAGACGCATATCTTTTCTACAAAACATAAATGAATAAATAAATAAATATAAGATTAGAAATAATAATGAAAAATAAATAAAAAAGATATATTAATGTATAGCACTTTTGACGAATCCACTTATCAAAGAATCATTAAGAACTTTTGATAAAAGATTTTAGCAGACGGCATTTAAATTATTTATCTTACTTTTCCCAGAAAACAGATTTTGACAGTTCATGCAAATTGTCTCCATTGCATGAATGTCAAAGCCTGTTTTCTGAGAAACACAAGCAACGTATCATCAATGTATCGCCTGCTGAATTAGCCTAGATAGTGGTTAAAGTTAGTAAGTAGATAATACAATAAAACACGTCTGTATTTCTCTATGATACTGAAAGTGGAGTTCATTTAGTTTAATCAGGATTAAGAAAGTATCAAACATTACTTGTCCAGGATAAAGTTAATGGTGTACGTCCACTTGTCCAACCCAGATTTACTTGGCCGAAAATTGACATTTTCTTATTTCTCGAAGACAAAATATATTGTGGGTATTCATTAGAAACGCCTCGGTCGGAAATAAGAAATAAGAAAAATATCTTTAATACTCTTCGAAGTAATGGCTATGATGTGCTTTTACCAGACAAGTAAAGTGAAATTTCTTACTTGGGTACAAATTTCAGCAAACCAAATTTTAATACAAATTTTGATACAAATTTCAGCAAACTACATACTGATATGCATTGTTTTTGCTAATTTTTCCGAAAAATAAAGTTTGACAGTTCATGTAAATTTTCTCCTGAGAAGAAAATTTGCATAAAATGTCAAAGCCAATTTTTTAAGCCTCGTTTGGTGCAACAAAGCCCAGATAAGAGGCTTTGATATTTCCTGCAAGTTGTTGGCATCGTGCACATAATGTAAAAGTCTATAAGGAGACAACTTGCATTAAATATCAAAGCCTTATCTGGAAAAAAAAAACAAAAGAAAAATTCGTCAATTTGCCAGTAATGTCCTCAGTTGAGTCACAGTTTGTTTCGGGCAAATGCGCATGAATGCACACGGATGTGGACGTCCGACCGTAACTTGCAGAATGTATTGTCACTGTGGATCCACTGGGACAGGTTATTATCCCTTGCTCGCTTTCACAAATGATGACTTGATTACCTGATTTAAAGGAAAATAGTATAGGAACAGTTTAAAAAGGCCGCACTTACCATAAATATTCGAACAAGCGGACCTTATCAAACAGGGCAGGTCCAAATCAATTATGTGGAATTTATGTATCTGGCAAATTTCCAAACAATTTTACAAAGGAGACAACTTTTGTGACTTCATGTTAACTTTCCAAAGGCTCTTTTAAAAAGGGTCTACTCTTAAGGAAAATAATTATTTCCGTGGGAAACAAATTTTTCCCTTTTAGAATAGACCTATTTTTAGAAGAGAGACTAAACATTTAACCGAGTTGCCTCCCTTGAAAGTGTGGTTGTATTCAATAAAGTGAATAGTTTGTTCAGGGCTTACGCTGTTTTCCGTTCATATTTGTTTTTACTCAACGCCAGTACTTGTTCAAATATTATAGCCAAACTTTAAAGCAAAGGTATCCTAATATTTTGGGTACTATACATACGACAAAATACGCACCATTTGTCACTCCCTGGGCTAATTCAGCAGACGGCAAATTGATGATTTTTTCCAGAAAAACAGACTTTACAGATACAGATTTTTGAAAAGAAACTGTCCTTTGGCTTTCTGCTTGTAGTGTTTTGATTGTGGTGCTGTTGCTTTAAGTGCGTCCTTCTTTCACTTTGGTGTCTTGGATGCAAGGTGTTAGGTAATTGTACAAATTTCTGATCATTGCCTTCCTTTCTATTTATTATTTAATGCAAATTGTCTCCCGAGGAGACAATATATTTTTAGATAAAATCGATGTAGTAGTCTCCAAAAATATAATGACCATAACTGAACCATATTCCATTATACTAAGGCTGAATTCGACAGGTCTACGAGTAAATGGCATCTCATCCCATTGACCTCTACACGAAAAATCCTCACACTAAAAACAAGTATCCCAATGGTCAGTGATCGCTAATCTGACACATAGTGGTCTTAATTGGCTAACCGTTATACTTGCTCTTAGACCGATCTTCTACAGCATAATGTATGTTGACTGTACTCATAAAAATCGTCCCACCAGGGCGATTCAGATGAGTACACTCAACATACCATTTTATGATAAAATAAGAAAATTTCCTTAAATATTTATTTTCTTGAACAATCGGAAGAATTTCGTAGGGACTCAAAAGCGAGTTCGAATGAGCCATGGTAAACGAGCTATCGGTGTTCGAGCTACGAAAACTCAACTGTATTTAGGATGAATAACTCACCTTGGCATATACCGTCAATGATTGTGTGTTCTGCGTCACAAACACATGTGTAATCTCCATCAACAAGTATACACTCTTCAAACTGGTTACAGCCTGAAAGAGTTGTTGCCACCAAATATGCTCCCGACTCGTTGCGTTCGCAAGAGTACATCGTTACACAATCGGCCGATGTAAAATTGGCTCCTACCTGAAATTTACATGAATGACAGGACTTGAAATAAGAAAAGGAGTTTTATGGCATATATGGACAGCGTAGGTCAGGTAAACCTGCGCATGGGTGCAGTCTTAGTGGGACATACCTTTGTCCGCAAACATAATCAGAGAATTTGTAGAAAAAATTGAAATAACAACAACAGAAATAGTTCTGATCATACTCCATACTCCCGCACATACTGACATGGACTGACATCCCCACTCCGTTCTCACTGGAGTGAGCGTTGGTGTGTATGAGGGCTGTTTTTAAAGAGAATAACTCTCTCTCTCTCTCTCTCTCTCTCTCTCTCTCTCTCTCTCTCTTCATTCCATTCAAGAAAGGGAAACAACTTATAAAGAAAGTAAGTTTGTTCCCTAAGATTTGAAACCTTTTAAAACTGAGGACTACGAGGACTATTCTTATACGGAGTAGCCACCAATAAGAAGGAAGACAAATGTTTCCGTGTAAGAGATGTTTCACTTGGAAGTTTATCTGTTCCCCTTGAGGGAATAAATACATTTTCAGGAAATGTAACTGTCAAAATGGTTTTGCCTTTTTTTCTGAAAATGAGTCGTCTCCTTTCTCAGACGAAACTTGATTTCAGTAAAACAAAACAGTCATAAATGTTATCTCTCTTGCCAAGAAATGACCAAATGTATCCATTTTATTTGATTAATATATTTTACTACATTTTTGAATGTATGTTCAAACACATACACATTTTATGTAATAACTTTTTCAGCTGCAGCGCTCTACATGCTAAATCGCATTATGAAAATCAAAGATTTGTTTTCTCTTTTTTTTATTTGTTTAAATTCAGCCGTGTACAAAACAAAACAGTCATAAATGTTATCTCTCTTGCCAAGAAATGACGGTAAAAATACCAAATGTATCCATTTTATTTGATTAATATATTTTCTGCATTTTTGAATGTATGTTCAAACACATACACATTTTATGTAATACACATTTTCAGCTGCAGCGCTCTACATGCTAAATCGCATTATGAAAATCAAAGATTTGTTTTCTCTTATTTTTTATTTGTTTAAATTCAGCCGTGTATTCTGTGACACATAAGAAATTTAAATATTTTAGTGTTGTCTGTATATATAGTCTACAGGTAACTAGAGCTGGTGTTTGTAAAACACTATGCCCCCAACTGCCTGACTCTAACACTGTTTGACTCCAACACTGCTTAGCCATGACGGTAACAACAGTACAAATATATGATTTCAATGTTATTTTATCAAAGGGAAATAACTCTAAAATAGGAGATGATTGGGATAAGAAAAAAATACGGATCACCTATTTTTTCATGAGGAATCAAAACATGAAATTTCAAAACATTAGCATACATGGTTCTAAACTTATGCTATACACAATAAAGCAACGACATTAAATGGCCCGAAATTGCGAAGGGCCATAACTCCAACATTTCATTTAATTGGTTCAAAATTTATTCAGGTGATCTCCTCCTCAATCCCAATCAGTATACCAAATATCATGGCTCTAGCTTAAATACTTTTTGAGATATCTTGCTGGAAAAGTCAAAATGCCTAGAACTACAAAGGGCCATGACTACATCAATTTTTCATGGAATTCCCTAAAAAACAAACCAGGTAATCTCCACATCATCCCCAATCAGCATATAATATTTCAAGACCCTAGCTTAAGTGCTTTTCGAGAAATCTTGCTGACAAGGTCAAAATGAGCAGAACTGCAAAGGGCCGTAACTTTATCAATATTTTTATGGAATTCTCTCAAAATATAATCGGGTAATGTACACATCATTCCCACTCACTGTATCGAATTTCAAGAACCCATCTTAAATACTTTTCAAGATATCTTGCTCACAAGATTTAATTCTGATTTTTTTCAAAGGGGCATAACTTTAAATAAACATGCTAGACAAGAAACAAAATACGAGTCGGCTATTTTTTCATTGGGAACCCAAATATAAAATTTCAAAACCCTAGCGTGCAGGGTTCTTAAGATATGGCATGCACAAAAAAGCTTGATGAACGGACAAACAGTCGGATGGACAAATGAAGGCAAAATAATATGCCCCATCAATTTCATTCGAAACTTGGGGCATAATCAGGTCATCTACTTATCGCTACCAATCCATTCATCAAGTTTCAAGGCTCCAGCTTCAATAGTTTTTGAGATATTTTGTTCACAAGGGAAACATGCCCAAATTTACAAAGGGCCATTACTTATGAAATATTTTTCAGAATTTACAAAAAAATTAATCAGGTCATCTACTCATCATTACCAATCAATTCACCAAGTTTCAAGTCTCTAGCTCTAATAGTTTTTGAGATATTTTGCTGACAAGATAAAAATGCCCAAAATAACAAAGGGGCATAACTCAAGAAGTATATTTCAAAATTTCTTCAAAAGTTAATCAGGTTGTCTACTCATCACTACCAGTCTATTCATCAAGTGTCAAGGCTCTAGTTCCAACAGTTTTTGAGATATTTTGCTGACAAGGTAAAATTGCCCAAAATTACAAAGGGCCATAACTCATGAAGTATTTTTCAGAATTTCTTCAAAAATTAATCAGGTGATCTATACATCACTACAAATCCATTTACTAAGCTTCAAGGCTCTAGCTCTAACAGTTTTTGAGATATTTTGCTGACAAGATAAAAATGCCTAAAATTACAAAGGGGCATAACTCAAGAAGTGTATTTCAAAATTTCTTCAAAAGTTTATCAGGTTGTCTACTCATCACTACCAGTTTATTTATCAAGTTTCAAGGCTCTAGCTTTAATAGTTTTTGAGATATTTTGCTGACAAGTTAAAAATGCCCTAAATTACAAAGGGCCATAACTCATGAAGTGTTTTTCAGAATTTCTTCAAAAGTTAATCAGGTCATCTACACATCACTACAAATCCATTTACTAAGTTTCAAGGCTCAAGCTCTAACAGTTTTTGAGATATTTTGCTGACAAGGTAAAAATGCCCAAAATTACAAAGGGCCATAACTCAAAAGGCATTTTTCAAAATTTCTTCAAAAGTTAATCAGGTTGTCTACTTATCACTACCAGTCTATTCATTAAGTTTCAAGGCTCTAGCTCCAACAATTTTTGAGATATTTTGCTGACAAGATAAAAATGCCCAAAATTACAAAGGGCCATAACTCATGAAGTATTTTTCAGAATTTCTTCAAAAGTTAATCAGGTCATCTACTCATCACTACAAATCCATTTACTAAGTTTCAAGGCTCTAGCTCTAACAGTTTTTGAGATATTTTGCTGACAAGGTAAAATTGCCCAAAATTACAAAGGGCCATAACTCAAGAAGTATTTTTTCAAAATTTCTTCAAAAGTTAATCAGGTTGTCTACTCATCACTACCAGTCTATTCATCAAGTTTCAAGGCTCTAGCTTTAATAGTTTTTGAGATATTTTGCTGACAAGATTGCATCCATATTTTTTCAAAGGGCCATAACTCAGAAAAGGGGCATAATCCTGTCAAGAAAAAAAATACGTGTCAGCTATTTTTTCATGAGAAATCCATATATGAAATTTCAAAACAGTAGCATTCACGGTTTTAAAGTTATGCTATGCATCAAAAAGCGTGACGAACGGACGGACGGACGGACGAACAACCCAGAAGCAATACGCCCCTCCAACTTCTTTGAAGTTGGGGGCATAAAAATTGCGACTTTCAACATCTGAATGTCCAGGATTTTCTTCAAGTCCGTGTCTTTTTAATCTTAACCACTCTCTTGGCTCATTCATCAGACGACAAATTGATGATATTTTTTTTTTATTTTTCCCAGAAAACATGATTTGATATTTCATTCGTATTGTGCAGACATTTCGCAAGAAATGCCATATCATTTTCTTTTTTTTTTCTGTGAAAAATAGAAAAAAACAAAACAATGTCGTCTGCTGAAAATTTTACCCGGAGTGCTAATAAACAGAAAGTGTTCTTAACTACGTCTGAATTTTTAAACGCCATCATAAAAAAAATGCTTCAGTTATTCTGAACTTTGGCAAACCCTTGTATAGCGAAAAAGGGAATCTCGGATTCAGGAAAGGGGTAAGAAAGCCTAAAGAAGGTTACATATTGATATTCAAAAGTCTCCCTTAATTATGTTATGGGCACCAATGCTCCTGGTTAGGCCGCACGAATGATCAAGTTAACCCATTTTTTCCTACCGTCCTATAAACGGGCACTGGCGAATGGTATAAACTAAGATCAGACACGGCATGGGGGAACAGCATTTCCAACATGTTGTATGTCGGCCAAGCTAAAACTGTTCCGTGCAGGCTGATCAGTCTTTGCTCTCCGCCTGAAGGCGCTATGAATCCTTAGCTACCAACATAGCGCCCTGCTAAGATTGATGAGACTGCACAGTCTGATCTGAGTCTCGCTTTGCGTACATACAGTCTTGTCGGAAATGCTGTTCCCTGGCTCATATGGCACTTACCGGGTAGTAGTTACCGTCCTCTGTAGTACAGCCGCACTCTCCTTCAAGTATGCAGTCCCCCTCTCTGTTCTCCAAGACGTAACCATCCTTACATATACACGCTTCATATGGAACATCGCTAGGGACTGGTGGTGGTGGATTAGGGTCCATACATGACGGCGAATTATCGATCTCAGTTATGTAATTATCATAAGTCGCATTAGCACCACATGAGTCTGTGGACAAGACACAAACGCAAACCAAGAATTACAAACAAGAAAATTGCCGAATGGCTATCCGTGCGGGCACATAGCGTTGAAACAATGTCGATTTAACGTTGATTTAAGTCTCGACGTTAAATCACCGTTGTTTTAACGTTTTGTGCCTGCTGAGTATGTCGCGACTGCTAGTGGTGCTCAAGAAACAGAGCTAAACACACAAACTAAACATTTTTCAGCCAAGCATGGAAAGTAAGTCAAAATCAATATCGGTAGATTGAAGTAGGCTGGGTGCACCTTGGTAGCTGTGTGTATGATCATTAGTCTAGAAGCACTGATGTTTGAGAATGGCAATACTTCATAATAATGGGAAAAGCGCATGACAAAATATATGGGACTACTATGATATCAACAGAAACTTTAAATGGAGTTATTCAGCTTAAATTAAGAAAAAGAAAAAAAAAGAAAAGAAAGAGAAAACACGCACAAGAAAGAAATACAACATTATAATGAGTTGAAGAAAACCAAAAGATAAGAAAAGAAGAAGGGCTCGAACCTCCAAGCGCTAATCTAATTTTTTACTTTATGGAGAACGAATTTACGAATTTCAGCTATGATCCAAAACTATATGGAAAGCGGCTATTAGTGTATAAATTAGTCCAATGTTTGGACGAAGACAAACAATGTAGACCCAGAGTGGACGCCATGGTTAGCGGCGTCTGATGAGGGTCTCCATAGTTAGCTTGCAGCAGCAAAGTCAACTCGTTCCGAGCCAATATAAGCTAGTCCAATGTTTCGACGTGAGCAAACAATGTAGACCCAGAGCGGAAGCCGGTTAGCGGCGGCTGATCAGGGTCTCCACAGTTTGTTTGCAGAAATGTCAACTTTTACCTTACGAATATAAAACGGTTTTATTAAAAAAATGAAAAGTGCGGATTTTTCTTTTTCTTTTCTCAGAGAGAAAAAAACAGAAAACCGAAAAAAGAACGTCGACAAATAAAAGTGAAATTCAAACCCTGTTTTCTTCATCTTTTTTATTTTTTATTCTTTTTATTTTTTTTTTATTTATTTATTTTTTTGTTTATTTTTTTTTTTTTTTATTTTTTAGTCTTTACCAAAAGTGCAAATATTAAACTTTATTTCAACAACAAAAAAGTCCGAGACGAATTTAAGGCGGGACATGGCTATGATTTTTGTCGCATTTTCATGATCAGTTGGGATAACCTCAGGTCACGTAAACCAATAAGAACATTTTTGACTGACGGCCCTTTTTTTTATTTAATCGGCAATAGGTGCTAATATACAACAAAGATGTCTAATAAGTAATGAAACGACTGTCTGTAATAAAAGGCATAAATGGGTAAATGACTTTTGGGAGGCTCTATTTATTTAGTTGTTCAAATATGAAATTTGTCTGATTTCTATTAAAATGGGTTATAATAATATTGACTTACATCCCTGGAAAGAGGGAGGCTCAATTTATTTAGTTGTTAAAATCTGAAATTTGTCTGATTCCTGTTTTTATTTCTTTGAAATATTAATAAACTACAAAAATATTAATGATAATGAAATACTAAACCCCTCAAATGAGATTCCCCACAAATTATATTGTATGAATTCACAGCTATAGGTAAGACGGTGTATCCACAGGATAGTTTACTTATATGAAAAACCACCAGGCTAAATCGACTTTGATCCAATTTCCGCAAAACGCATGATCTGTCAAAATTGTTCATCTGGGGTACATTCTTTACCAAAAATGCACAACGAAGAATCTACACAATACTGATTAACTGCTTAGACGACTAAGCCTGCCCAGTAAAGTGTAGTTAGGTAAACTGATAACGCTCGATATTACCCTACTGGGTTGACTGGGCCGTTAAACCTCAACAAAAACAAACAGTAAAGATCGTTCATCTCGGGTACAGTTTTTACCAACGTTGCGTTTTGCATAAAAAGAATGCTTACACATTTTCATCTTCATTGTATTGTGACTGCCAGTAACTCATTCCAATTAGATTATACTTGTCTGGCTCATTGCTTACATCTAAACCATCCCTCGTCCTATATGTGTCGCGGGGTTCGACACAATCACCACACATTCCATCTGTTGTGTCACCGTCCTCTCTATTGATCATAATTTTAACCCTGTGTCTTCCATCAAACATGGCCACCATACCACAGTTATTCTCAACAGCCATATAACTTCCAGCCAGAAATATTTTAAAGTCATCCATCGTGTATGGTGAAGCCCAAGAAACACCATTAACCTGAAACAAATGTGGTACAATGATGTGCTTGAGAGGACTGGTTACATTTACCATTGGAAGATTTCCCACCATCTTTGATAATGGAGACCATTTCTGGGGCTTCCTGTCTGCTTTCTTACATGTAAAAAAGGTAAGAGGAAAGTCCAGGGAGTGCCACAATCACAAACCGCAGCCCTTCCCAGACCCCAAGAGGAAGAGGAAACCGACAAATCTAAACAAGAACAAACCGAACAAACGTACGAAAAGCACTAAGATTATCTCTCTCTTCTCCAAGCGAGGTAATCGCAATACTAAAAGGACTGAAAAACACAAGAACAAAATGACACACGGAAAGACATACAACAAATCGCCTCGTAGAATAAATCACAAAGCACAAAGAGTAAGACTAACACCGGGACCACCGCCTTAGAACGGTCGGTAGAGCAAACCACCGGGGGGTTTAAAGCACTTTTACAGCTAGCTAACTTCACCCTGGGTCCCGATGCTACTCTTAATACAGAAACACATAAAAATTCGGTTCGCATAAAGGCTCCCAACTCAGTCAATGCATCAAAGCGAAAACATAAAAATCAAATTAATCACTATAATAAACAAAGACGAGTACTCATGGCTAATTCTACTGTATGCCAGAGTAAATGAAACCAATAGCTGAACCACGGGCGGGCCAAGCCAAAGACATATCATCAAGCCCAAACCCTGTAGTTAAAGTTTTACAAAGAGGCCGTCATTGAGTCTGAGGCCCGAACCGCCGTCATGCAATTAAAGAGTGAAGCATAGCCATCAACAATAATTGGGTTGACAACTAGGCATGCAGTCTGCCGCATAATATCAAGGCTATAGCCAATTCTTTTATAACTGTTAATAAGTTTTCTGAATTCCTCCGAAAAGTTAGATTTACCTACAATTTTTCTTAATCTGTACACTAAGTCACCGTTAAATTCGGGTTCCGATATACCGTGTTGCAGAAGTGTTTTCAGACTGACGCTATATTTTTCTAACAAGGCACTGTGTCTACGATAAAATTTCGAAAACGCCTTACGAAGTTTACAATAGCGATAGCCCTGCCTTAGAAGTTTGGCAGTAAGGGCTTTATTACGGTAGTTAAAGGCATTAAGATTTGAAGAAGCTCTGGCGAATCTTATAAGTTGAGATATGTATACCCCATATGAGGTACGCCGGGGGACATCGCCATCCAGAAAAGTAAAATCTGAAAAGGGGTCTATTCCACATGGGGAGCAATTTTTTTCCTTGTAGAATAAACCCTTTTTAAAGGCTAAACAAAACTACTTTGACATAAAGTTGCCTCCCCTGAATATCTATCCAGTCACCTAAATGAGAAAATTTATAAATGTTAAAAGTGACGGCTTTTGGAAGGATTCAAGTGAATCTTTCATCTTTAATAACACATTTATATATTATGTTAGCAAGTCTATGTTATGTTTACTTTCGCGTTTCTCTATAATATGACGTGAAAATAGGTATACAGTCTATTTTCAGGTCATATTATGGAGAATCACTGAAGTATACATTTTAACCGAATTTACAGAATTTTCGTTTTTTAATTCCGGTTTTATTTCAGTTATTTTGTATTATTTATGTCAATCATTATATTATACTATGTCTTCATCTACTCAATAACCACAATTTTGTCATATCTTCATATTACATTAAGGAAATGGCATAACTTACATAACTTTAGGTAAGAGGGATGTCCAGATAAATAATTTTCGTTGTTGTAAGGTTGTACAGAGGCAATGAAACTAACATATTCTCTGGTTAAAAACAATCAAAATCACTGTAGAAAGAGTTGCACCTTCGAGCTACAAGGCTCGCTATGGTATTTTGCATGTCTGAATTGGGGTAGACGTTTTGATTCTGTGTTGCATTTGCATTCTCGGGGAGATCTGTCACGCCCCTATGCACATTTGAGGTGTTTTCCCATGACTTACTACAGAACGGCTTGTTAATATTAGGACCACGTAACCCACTGCGGGCAAACTGCGACCTGTCCTCATTGGTAGAATTATTCATGTCACCGTTGGGCATACCCGAAAGGGCACTGCCATGCAACTGCAATAAAGTTGATGCAGCTACTTGTTGCGGGGTGTTCTCATTTGCGGTTGCTGAGATGCCAATACATGTAGGGACCTCTGCTTGCCAATGCGCACTAGTGAGGTTACTGCTTGGGTCTCCATTTCCTTGGTTATCCGCCATTGTGGCTTCTACGTGACAGTTCTCTCTGCTTATGGTTCAGATCACACGACTGAATGTTAAAACACTTATGATACGTGCCGAGGGTTTGCAGCCTTGAACTGTCTTCAATATCAGATATACTAGCAGTTCTGAACAGTCACTGGGTAACAGTGAGTGTGCGGCCTGCTGTGTAACAAAGTACTGAATCTAACTAAACAGACTTTGTAAATAACGCCAAAAAAGGCGAACTTCAGAAACGGAAACTATGGCAAACAACACCGAGGAGATGTATCATATTTCTGGTCTCATAGCTAAAGGGTGATAAAACAAGACTTTAAGACAGTTTGCTAAAATGATTTGTTTTAATAAAAATGTACGAATAAATGATAATAAAAATACAGACTGTGTTTGTTTTCATTACATCAGAAAATTAATTCAGGACAAAGACAATTAATGGGGTTGAAGCATGACAAGACATGACCAGGACGGAAATAAGACTCATATTCCATTCTATTTCACCCAAAAGCGCAGCGGACAAATGCACCCCTTCACGGCAGTGATCACTCGCGAGAAGCAGGGCATGAGTAAAACTAGAGCAATAATGTTTACAAATGTCACCAAACTACTTCATGAAATATATGAATAACCAATAACACACTTTTAAATATGGCTCAAATATACACATGGCTCAGAGAAAGGTTCAGCTTTACAGATACCATAAACACGATGAAGAAAAACCTAAGATTTTTCACCCGTAAATGCCTGGGAATATAGCAAGACCCCTTTTCTCTCTTGGCATGGATACAGAAGTTTTTTGGAATAAGAATGCAACTCAATAAAATTTGGAAAATAAGAGCACAAAAAAATAATATGCGAACCAGTTTAACGTGCGTGTATTCACGACGAAAGCAAAATCTGAAGTTACCCCACTGTTGCGGGAACTCGGTTTATATACTCCCAATTCCCACATCCCACAAACCCACAGTTTTAAAGATGTGAGACTCCCCAATCCGCAGCAAAGATACTGCGGGAGTGCGTGATCCCACAACACTGACGTCGTGGGAAGACGTTCCCGCAGGAAAGTTACGGCGACGGCCATATTGGATTTACCGATAAACATAGGGGGGTCACCCACTTTAAAACCGAATATCTTAGAAATCTTGAATTAAACTGTACCCAAAACTAACATGAAAGCAACCCCAAATGAATTTGCTAACTGACTCTTACGCTCAAATAATTTATAAGAGCTTGGATTTCTCGAGAGATCACTGCAGGTGAGGGAGGTTTACTTTTACGTTGACTTTTGACAGACGAATGTTTTGTCCGCTTCGCTTGACCGCTCATTCAGTACACTCCCACAATGCAACACATTCAGCCAATACACAACACACAAAAATGGAGGTCACCGGTGACAAACACACTGCACACTCCAAGATTTTAGGGAAATACACTCTCATACTGACAGTTACAGGAATTACATAGCTACGAGTACATTAGGTAAGTTGTTTACTTTCAAATGCATTAACTGTCAACAATGTGTATTAAGACAGAACAGGTAAATGGATGCAGCATGCCAAAACAAAAATGAACAGCTGATTCAGGACACATGCTCGCCATCCATAACACAGACAAATACGACTTCACAAAGCCGGGCCACTATAATATTAATGAAGTATTTACTTACAAGTGATGTGTATTCCAAAAGGGTACAATGTGTAGATGTTTTCATTTTGTTGTTGTTTGAAGATATTTTACTATTATTGCATTAAATTTCAATGAAAGACCTATTTTCTGGCTTAAATTTTTTTTTTTTTTTATTTATTTATTATTTTATTTTTTTTATTTATTTTTTTTTTATTTTTTGTTTATTTATTTATTTTTTTTTTATTTTTTTTGCCGGATCGAGAGGAACTTTTGTGAATTTCCCCTGATTCTTCTGTTACAATTCTCTTGTGAAAGTTTACAGCATTTAGGAAAGGGATAAGCATGATAATTCACATTTGTTATAAGATAGGCCATAATGGGTGGAAAGGTATCAGAAATTAGATTTTGAAGAATAAGTTGTGCATTAAAAGACGCAGACTGCTAAAATGTGCAGAGCATTGGTCTATACCAGGTTCATATAAAGTATATATAGTTCAAAAAGTTTTGTCTGTTTCTGAAGCATAACGAAAACATGCCTATTCAAGTATATTGAAAATGTCACCACCAAAAACCTGAAAGTTTTCAGAGAAAAATTCTGATAATTTTCATATTTCTGCTCAAAACAAAGATTGTGGGTACTCGTTAGAACCACCTCGTCAAGGCGGTTCTAACGAGTACCTACAATCTATGTTTTGAGTAGAAATAAGAAGAATATTGTATAGCCTGTAAACCCCAGTTTTGCTATATAAAAGTGGGGTTAAAGGGGGTCAAAATTATATAGGCATGTTTTCGTGATGGTATTTTGTTTGCATGCTTTGATGCCAGAATCGGTCAAAATGTATAACTCGGAAATTCTGCAGTGGACATTAGTAGATTTGATAGTAAGTTTGTTGTCTGACTGGCAGTGACTGCAGATCCAAGATTAAATATCTATAATATTTATCTGTATCATGTTTCAAAGACAAAGGATTTTTTTTACGAGGGGAGTTCAATAAGTTCGTACATAGAAATCAAATCTAAAAATGAGATATTACTTTTTGAAACATTTTGTATATATTTAGCATAATCGCCTACACCCCTGAGCCAATTTTAATCAAACTTCACAGAAATGTTGCCTAGGTGACTCTACTAAAATAGCTAAAGTGGTTCCTCTCTGGTGAACAAGATGGGTGCCAGAGCTAAAAAAAAAAAAAAAAAGTTCATTTTGAACTGCTTCTCCTGAATCCAAAGGCCAATTCATTACGAAGACAAGCCTATTCAAATACATTGACATTTTCACCACCAAAAACAAAAAGTTTTCAGATAAAAATTCTGATATTTTTCCATATTTCTGCTCAAAACATAGATTGTGAGTACTCGTTAGAATCGCCTCGCCAAGGTGGTTCTAATGAGTACCCACAATCTATTTTTTGAGAAAAATAATGTATAGCCCTGCAAACCCCAGTTTTAGTATATAAAAGAAGGCTTTAAAGGGGTCAAAATTATATATGTATGTTTTTGTGATGTCACTTGAAACTTGATAGGAAGTATCGGGGCGACTTCTATATCAAAAATATCTGAGATCATATCGATCATATATCTAAGGTAGCTGCCAAGGCAGCTGTCTTGAAAATCTATTTTAAGCTTCTCTTGAACCGAAAGACTAATTGACTCGAAACTTTGTAAGAAGTATCAGGGTGGCTTGCAGATAAAAATAGTTAACATCGTTTTGATGAAAGTCCAAGAAGGTCACAATAACGGCATCTTGAAACGTCTTTGAACGTCTTCTCATGAACCGAAGGCCAGTGCACACAAAACTTGGTAGGAAGTATCAGGGAAACATGTAGATCAAAAATAGCTAAAATTGTTCCGAAAAAGAAATCTAAGATAGCCGCCACAGCGGCTGTCTTGAAAACTATTTCGAACTTTTGAACAGAAAAGGCCATTTGACTCAGAACTTAGTAGGAAGTGTTCGGGAGATTTGTAGATAAAAAGTAACTAAGATCGTTCGTGTTGGAAATCCAAGATGGCCGCCAAAACTGCCATCTTGAAAATCTAGTTTGAGCTTCTTCTCCTGAACCGAAATACCAGTTGACTGGATATTTGGTAGGAAGCATCATAGAAAATAGATAAAATGGTTCGGATCAGAAATCTTGTCTGGGAAGTTCACCTGGTGAGGCATGCCCGAATTCGGTTACAGTCTGTCGATAGATACATTGTATGACCGCCCTCGGCATCTTGAACTTTTCTCATCATCACATCTTCTCCGAAACCAGCGGAAGAATTTCGTTGAAATTTTGCATATGGATTCCTCTTAACTCACAAGTGTAACTATGTGAAAACAATCAGGTCTGTTGACTAATATGAACGCCAAAAATCGCGAAAACAATTCTGGTCTATTGACTAACATGGTTGCCAGAAATCCCATCTTCCCTTTTATTTAAATCTGAAACAATCTTGTTATCGTATCGCCTCCAAGACCACTCTACAGATGTTTAGCCCACCTGGGTTAAAGTCTCCAAGGGGAGCTTATAGGATAGTGGTCCGTTTATCGTCTTCAGCACCTTTGACAATTTCATATATCCACAGCCAGCTGGCTGATCTCAATCTCATTTGTAGCATGCCTGTAGTGGGGGATCGGGAACATAAGCTTTTTGTGGAAATCCAACGAAAAGTTTGGTTGCTATGGCAACCACAAGGTTCCATAGACTTACAATGGGAAAATACTTGTCATCACCATAACTCTTTTAGTTTTAATTGGATGCGCCTGTAACTTGCAGACAAGGTGTAAATGGATCAGATCACGTACAAGTTTGAAAACTGGTCAGTTTCAATGCTTCATCTTAGAGTTACGTTCCCTTGATTGCCCAAAACATCACTTATTTACTTTGTCATGAGGGTAACTAATTCATTTTGATTGGATCTTCCTGAAATTTGCAGATAAGATGGACATGTATGAGATCTCGGAAAAACTAAACAAATACTGGCCAGTTTCAATCATTAATCTTAAAGTACGTTCTCTTAACTGCTGAAAACCTCTGCTTGGATTTGTCATCAGTGTAACTGGTTCCGTTTTGATCGGATATTCCTGAAACTTGTAAATAAAGTGGACGTAGATAAAATCTTGGACAAGTTCAAAAACTATCCAGATCTGATCCTTAATTTTAGAGTTACGTCCTCTTGATTGCTAAAATGCCTCGTTTTGACTTTGTCATCCGCATTGCTTGTTCAGTTTTGATCGGATCTTCCTGAAACTTGAAGATACAGGGGAGCATGGATGAAATCCCGGATGGGTTTAAAAACTGTCCAGATCGGAATATTAATCTTAGGGTCACGTCCCCTTGATTACTAAAAAGTCTCTGTTTGACTGTCATCAGCATAACTCATTCAGATTTGATCAGATCTTCTTAAAGCTTGCAGATAATGTAAACATAGGCGGAATCTCAAACATGTACGAAACCTGGCTAGACCTCATTATTTGTCTAAGAATTACGCCCACCTTGACTGTTGAAAAAGCTTATATTTGACTTATTTATCAGCATATTTTATTCCGTTTTGATTAGATCATCCTAACTTGCAGACAAGGTGAACATGTATGGATTTTTGGACGAATTTAAAAAAAAAATGTCCAGGTCAGGTTATTTAGTTTAGAGGTACGACTCCTTGATTCCTATTTTCAACCTTGTTATCAGTAAAACCCCTTCAGTTTTTAACAGATCTTCCTGAATCTTTACATATAAGATCGGGTTGAAACTTTGGTGGACAGTTAGAGCATGAGGTCATACAGAGCATATTGTTTAGAAGTCAAAGTACACCAAAAAAAAAAGAGTTATCACTACATGTATTTATAATTGTTTTTTTCAGGTACGAATTAGTTTCCAAATAATCCCTCCTACAGTTTTTATCGAATTTGGTTGAAACTTGGTAGACAGTTAGACTATGATGTGGTACAACATATATTGTTTCGACGTTTATAGAGTCATTTTTCCGGCGAACTTATCCTACACAGAAAAAAAAACTAGAGTCATCACTACATGTATTTATTAAAGATTTTTCCGGCATGAATTTGTTTCCAGATAACTCCTCCTATATTTTTCATCGCACTGGGTTAAACTTGGTGGACAGTTAGACCATAAGATGATACAGGGCTTATCATGTCAAGTTTACAGTACACCAGATTTTGATAGAAATAGAGTAAACGCTATTTTTTAAAAGATTTTTCAGACATAGCTTGGTTTTCGGATAACTCTTCCTACAGTTTTCATTTCAGTGGATAGTAAGTCTAAGAGATGACACAGCGCATATTGTTTTTATGTTACAGTATACCAAATTTTAGAATTTTTTATAATATTTAAAGGTTGTTCAGATATGACTTTATTTCCAGCTTATTCCTCCTATAGTTTATATTGGATTATTAGGAGGTTACAATATACCAAATTTTGATAGAATTATTATTCTTTAGAGATAGTTTTCACACAACTTCATTTTCGGCCAAATTTCTTCTACAGTTTTCATCTATCAAGCTGAAAATTACTAGATAGTAAGACTATGAGGTGGAACAGTGTGTATTCTTTTGAGGTTACAATACATCAGACGTTAAGAACGATATATCCCTTTAAAGTTTAAAGATTTTGAAAAAGTTTGAACTTACACAGTCTGATACAAAGAGTTATGTCCCTTAATATGACTGACCTTGTTTGCTGTATAGCTCGATCAGTTTTAATTGCATCATCATTTAACTTGCACATGAAAAAAAAGAAAGGACGGAGGGGGTGGGTGGAAGGGCTGGGGGCATGGATATGTTGTTAAGAGTTATGTCCTCCAGATTAATGAATGTTGTAGACACTGAGTGACCTTGACCTACTTTCAGCACAGGTGAGCGTTAAGGACCATCATGGTCCTCTTGTTTCAAGACATGTCTGCGATGTTTCTCCAAGGGGTCTAGTTGTACCTGCCTTTATTCGGTTCAGGTCCGTCAAAAAATATGATCGCTGTCGGCCATCTTGCATTTTTCCTGTCATCGTATTTCCTCCGTATAGTTGAAACATTTTGTCGAAACTTCGCTTATGGATTCTTCTAGATGAATCTCCACAAAATGATTCCAGTCTGTCAACTGAAATGGTCGTCAAACGGTAATCTTAAAAATTGCAACTGTATTAATATCACACCCTACCCTACCACTACCCAATCCTACCCCTATTGCTATCCAAATTCTTACCCTACACTTCCCTTCGGCCTTGGCCTATCCTAGCTTGGAAGAGCAGGTAGGGGTAGCAGAAGGGAGGGTAGTGTAGGCTAGAATGGGGCATAATATCGCAGGGAAGACCAATTCAACTCAAAATATAGCTATATTTAGTATCAAATAAACCTCTTTTCATCATCCTCACTTTTTAAATATAAAAAAAATACAGTAGAGCGATGTCTGCTAGGAAACTCTGGTTAAATTGATGTAAGCGTAATATTCGGTGTTGTGCACTTTGCCTTCGACCTATTAAAACAGGTTTTGTCTGGTTCGAGACTTTGCATACCTAATCACGGAAAATGCATAAAATGCTTAAGCTCGTTTTATAGGTAGCGACTATTTATTTCATATTATATTATATGATGCACAACGTGGGAAAATTGCTCTTGTCATGTGCGAACTTCTGCAGTCTGATCCGGTTATTATTTGTTTGTCGACATATTCTACAGCATCCATTGATTCTGTAAGATAGTAACGCATGTTCAGAT